>OY728136.1:2124317747-2125531325 GCA_963277665.1 Viscum album | reverse complement strand
CAATCTTTTAGGAAAGCATGAATTTTTTTTCATGAAAATTCAAGTTCCTCAACTAACTTCCATTCCATATAGTGGATTGAATGAATATTATCATCATCTCAAAGTAAGTCCTCAAAAAGGTAAGAATGTAATTGATGGAAGTATTAGAAATCCCATGCATTGTTTTCCTATGAAATATTCTGATTAAAAATTCCATCCTTTTCATTTTACTGCATTGTCGATATTCTAGAGTAGTGGCAACATTATTAAATTTTTTCACCCTCACAAAATTATAGTTTTCATTAGATACATCATGTGTGCTCATATCAAAGACTTTTTTGGTCAAAATCCATTATTTATTCAAGATGATGAATAAACAGAAACCATTCACATGAAAAAATTCTCCAATCCTGTCCACTCATATGGATCATCAGAAATTTGAGATTTCATTTTCTCCCCATTGTGATACCACACATAGTAATTTTCTTGAAAACCATATTTTTTTATGTGCTAGATAACTTCATCATGTCTCAACAAAGGTCTTCCAGCATAATTGAAACATGGGAAATATATGGGACCACAATTTGAAGCATTGTGAAATAAAAAATCTAAGAGGATCTCAAATGATTTTTAAAAATCGATTGAGATTTGATCGGTTTAATACCTCTAACTTCTATACATTCAGTAAAAAAAATTTTAATAAGTCATTTCGTCAAAATAAATTCAATAAGAATTATGTTTCCTAAAAAATAAATTTAAGTAAACGATAATTTTTAAAATTATGTGAAACCATAAAAGGACACACTACTCTACATGAGAATCATAATATAAAAGACAAAAAAGTACTATATTTAAAACAAAATATCATTTTAGAACTATAAATGAGTGTACAAGATCATGTTCACTTTTGGGGGATCATTATTTAGGAGTTGAGTAAATTTTTTATTGAAGAAATTCTATACTTTAGTAGATTATTTGAGTGATCACCAACCCTGCATGAGGGGGTGGGGGAGTCCAGGGGGTGGGGGGTGTCCCAGGGGTTTGGGGATCTCCCACGGGGTGGGGGACTGTCTAGGGGAGTGGGGGTTTCCAGGGAGTGGGGGGCTATCCAGGGGGGAATCCATAAGGGGTGGGGGTGTCCAGGGTGGGTGGGGGGTGGTCCAGGGGTGGGGGGCGGTCTAGGGTGGGGTGGGGTGTCCATCGTGTGGGGGTGGTGTCCAGGGGGGATGTCCAGGGGTGGGGGTGATATCCAGTGGGGGTGGGGCAGTCTAGGGGGGGGTGTCCAGGGTGGGCTATCCAGGGGCAGGGGTGGGGCTGTCCTTGGGTGGTGGGGTGTCCAAGTGGGTGGGGGTGTCTAGGGGGGGTGGGGGGTGGGGGCTATCAAAGGGGGGTGGGTGTGTTAACCCACAATATAGGGCCATAGAATCCAATATATATCCAATTGTATCACTAATTCAATCCTATTATATAATACCTAGAAGACTGTTGGTATAAACCTTGAATATCATACATATAAATCACAACACACCTAATTGTAAACACCACCTCCAAATATCATACTTGGATCGGATTTTACCTTACACTATAAATATCATTTCATGAATTATAAATAAAACACACTTAATTGTAAACAAACCTCTAAATTTTGAGCTAGGTATGTGGCCTATTGGTGCCTTGAGAGGCTAGCTGAGAGCTAATTATAGGTTGTCATATATGGTCAAAATATAGTATTTTCTATGTTTACAATTTTGTATCTATGTCAAATATAATCATATGTATGTTTTTTAGGCATATGAACCGGGTTTCGATGGGACACCACTCATCGTATTATGAGCCTTGTTATATCATTATGTGATATGGATTTTTATGAATGTAAAATTTGTATGAGATCAATATGGATAGTGGATAATAACCTAAGTTATATTACATAGCAGAGATCACTTCTTCTTTGAAGGGTAAGATTGAGTTTTGGTATAAAACTTCAATAAAAGTTTTAACATGCAAAAGCAACTATACATTGGTTACATGTGAATACCTATTTTTTCAGATTATTGGAGTGGACAACCCACCCCCTGGATAGCCCATACCCCCCCACCCTCACACCCCTAGATCCCCCTACCCCTCTACAGCCCTCTGGACTGTCCACCCCCCCCCCCCCCACCACCTAGATAGCCCCCACCCCACCTTGCCTCCCCCCTCCCCATCCTGTAAAGCCTTCCCCCACCCCCCATGGACAACCCACCCAACCTGGAGAGGCCACACCCCCTCCCCAACCTGGACAACCCACCCCAACCCCCTTGATAGCCCACTCCCCTCCCGGGACAACCCACACCCCTCCATCCCCTACCCCCTTGAAGCCCCCTGGACAGCACCCCCCCCCCACCTGGATAGCCCCCTCCCCGACTACACCTGAACATCCCATCCCCCACCCCCACCTGGATAGCCCCCCACCCCACCTAGATAGAACCCCCAACCTAGATAGCCCCCACCCACCTGGAAAGCCCCCCCACCCCCACCTAGACATCCCCCCCACCCCCACCAGGAGATCCCCCCCTTGGACAACCCACCACACCCAACCTGGACAGCCCACCACCCCCGACCTTGACAGCCCCCACCCCCACCCCCACCTTGATAGCCCACCCCCTCCTTGTACAACCTGCACAACCTCCCCCACCTGGATAGCCCACACCCTCCCCTTAGATATCCCCCACCCTCCCCCACTTGGAAAACCCACCCCCACCCCTTGACAACCCACAACCCTCCCCCACATGAACAACCCACTCTAACACCCCTTACTACCGACACCCCTCCTTGGATATCCCACACGCCTCCATGGACAGCTCAAACCCCTCCCCAACACCCCTACAACCCCTATCCCTACAGCCCCCTTGATAGCACCCCCCCCCACCCACCCTGATATCCCCCTCACTTGGTTAGCCCACCCACCCCCACCTGGACATCCCCCGCCCCTCTCCCTGGACAACCCACACCCCTCTTCCACCTGGAGGTCGCACCCCCACCCCCTTGGACAACCCACCACATCCAAACATCCCACACCCCCTCCCACACCTAGAAAGCCCACCCACTCCTGAACATCCACCCCCCTCCCTGGATAGTCCACACCCCTGCACCCCCCATTATAGCCCCTTGGACACCCCCCCACATGGATAGCGCCCACACCCCACTTAGACAGCCCACCCCCCACCTAGGGACCCTACCGCCACCTAGATAGTCCCCCCCCCCCCATATAGCTGACACCCCCTCCCCCGGGGTAGCCCACACCCCCTTCCCCACATGAACAGCCCACCCCCACACCCTGGATTGACCACCCCTGAACATCCCAAACCCCCACCCACACATGGACAACCCGCAGTAACAACCCACCCTTGACAGCCCACAGCCCCCCCCCCCCCACACACCTAAGACCCCTACCGCCTACAGCTCACTAGAAAGCCCCCCACCCCACTTGGATGGTCCCCCCAATCCCACCTGGTCATCCCCCACACCCCAACCTAAACACCCCTACCTAAACCACCCACACACCCTCCCCCACCTGGAGGGCCCATCCCATCCCCCTTGGATATCCCTCCCCACCGGGACATACCACACCCCCTCCCACCACCTATACAACCCAACCCACCCAACTGTGACACCCCACCCCCTCCCTGGATAATCCACACCCCTCCATCCCCTACCCCCTCTACATCCCCCCTCGACACCCACCCCCCCCTTCACTGGATACCCCACCCCCACCCCACCTGGACATCCCCCCCATTTGGACTTCCCACCCCAACCTCAACATCCCCCCACACCTAGAAACCCCCCCCCCCCCCACCCTACCTAGAGATAACCCCACCTAGACAGCCCCCCTCCCCCACCTGAACAGCCACCCCCACCCCCTAGATTGCCCACACCCCCATGTCGCACCTGGACAACCAACCCCCACCCCATAAAAAGATGACCCCCCCTAGACAGCCCACCCCCTCCCCCACATGGAAAACCCACCCTAATAGCCCACGCCCCTCCTTAGGCAGCCCGGACCCCCTCCGCCACACCCCTACATCCCACTACCCCCTACAGTCCCCCTGACAGCCCCCCCACCGGGATAGCCCACCACCCCACCTAGTCACCCCCCCACACCACCTGGACAACCCCCCTCCCTAGACAACCCACACCCCTCCCACACTTGGAGGGACCACCCCCACCCCTTGGACTCCCATCCACCTAGACATCCAAAACCCCTCTCCCACCCGGAGAGCCCACCCCACCCCCTCCTGGGATAGCCCACCCCCACCTGAACCCCCCACCCCACCCCACTTAGACGACCCACCCCCATACCATGTGAACAACCCTCCCCCACACCTGGACACCCCACCCCCACATAGACACCCCCACCCCCACCTGGACAGCCCCCCCCCCCCACCTGGGCAGCCCACCGCCCAACCCCCACATAGACAGCCCACCCCCTACCTTGGACAGCCCACACCCCTCCCCCACCTGGACAGCCCACCCCACCCCTCAATAGCCCACCCCCTTGACAGACCACACCCCCTCCCCCACCTGGACAGCCCACCCTTACCCCACCCCATGACCGCCCACACCCCTCCTTGGAGATCCCACAACCCCTCCCCAAACCCATGCATCCCATACCCCCTACAACCCCCTACCCATGGACAACCCCCCCCCCCCCACCGGGAAATCCACCCTACCCCCTGAATCCCATCTTAGGATAATTTTATTAAAAACAAATTTATTAATTAAGGATGAAAAACCATTATGTATTAGCAATTTCATTCAAAACAACCCATTCAATTTATCAAAAACCCGAAAAAATCAATTTATAAGGCTCTATGTGACGCTTAATAAATGTAATTGGGGAAAGGAAAAAACACCTATATTGTTAATTACAATTTAATAACTGGGCCAAGAACTGAAGATTTGGGTGGTGCCCAGGGGTTGTCCAAGGGTGTGGGGGTGTCTGGGTGGTGGTGGTGTTTATGGTGTGTGTGTGTGGGTGGGGGGGTTTAAGGGGGTGGTGGTGTCCAGGGGGTGGGGGGTATCTTGGGGTGGGGGTGTCCAAGGGGGTGGTGAGGGGGGTTCCATGGGGGGAGGAGTGTTCAAGGGGGTGGGGTGTCGCGGGGGCTGTCCCAGGGGGTGGGGGTGTCTAAGGAGTGGGGACTGTCCCAGGGGGTGGGGGTGTGGAAAGGGGTGGGGGTGTCCAATGTGGGGTTTCTAGAGGGTGGTGGATGTCTAGGGGGTGGGGGTGTTCAGGGGGTGGGGGCTGTCTATGGGGGGTGAGGGGTGTCCTGGGGGGGGGGACCATCTTTATATCTATTACCCTATACAATATTTGAGTGGGGATAAATCTCACCAACACCCATTAGATTATATGGGTCACGAACTCTACATAAACAGAGTGGCTATGAAGCCTTGTAATAAAATTTATTCACACAATCATGACACTTTAATTTTAGAACAAAAATAAAAACAATTCAAAGTGTTCAGTATACCATGGCATAGACAACACCGAACTTTGGTATAGGCCAAATCAAAATAGAAAACAAAAATGAAATTGTTGAAGAACAATAAAAATAAGGTAGTACATAATAATTTAAAGTGTAAAAATAAAAAATGTCTTTATTAAAGATGAATATATTGGGTGGAAGGTGTTTCACAGCATATGGTTAAGAGAGAGCTACGAGAGAGCATCAGATTAGGGACTACAATCGCACGGACGGGGGAGCTGGGATTCTGTGTATTTAGGGGAAACCTTTCCCAACAGTTTTTAAAATCTGTTGGGAAATATATTATTTTTCAATAATTTAAAAAACCGTTGGTATAAATTATATAAATTAATTATTTTCCAATGGTTTGAGTAAACCGTTGGGAAATCTTCATTATAAATACACAATTCCAATAGTTTGTTCAAACCGTTGGGAGAGGTTGCTATTTTTAGAGTATACCAACTACTGGTTGAAACCATTGGTATAAAAGCATTGGGAAAACCTGCATTTCCACTAGTGCTATAAACACTAAAAATCCATAATACTGTAAAAACCCTAAATACTCTAAAAACCTAAAACCTCTAAAACCTAAAAACCCAAATAGACCATTAAAAAAATATGTCCCTAAAGCACTTTAAACCCCCCCCTCCCAAAAAACATAAAAACCCCTAAATATCCCAAAAAAGACAACATGGCCCTACAAACCACAAAAATTTGAAAAGACACAAAACAATAAACCCCCTAAAAGACCATAAAATTCCAATAAATGAAAAAAAATGATGCTATAAACCTAAAAACCCCATAAAGGACACTAAAAACCCTAGAAACACTAAAAAAATTTAAAGGACCCTAAATTTCCCTAAAACACCTAACCCCCCCCCCATATTAAAGGTTCCTAAAACCCCTAAAAATCACGAAGGACCCCAAAAAACCCTAAAAACTCTAAAGTTCTCACAGAACCCAAAAAACCCATAAATGACCCTAATAACCATAAAAACCCAAAACACACTAAAACCCCAAAACCAAAAAACACTAAAAACACTAAAACCCCTAAAATCCCAATTTTTTTTGTAAAATATCATAGAACACCAAAAAAACATCAAAAGACACTAAAACATTAAAAACCACAAAAAATTATAAAACCCCTAAAAGTCCTCATAAATCCCTAAAAACCTAAAATCCCTAAAACCCATAAAAACGCGAAATTCCATAAAATACTTTAAAATCCTAATAATATTTTAAAACCATAAAACCCTAAAAACCCCTAAAACATAAAAAACCCCTAAAGCACAAAAAATTCGTTAAAAAACTTAAAAACCCTATAAAACATTTTTAAAACCAAAAAAAACATTAAAAATCGTAAGGGAAATTTAAACCCCTAAAGGAACATAAAAATCCAAAAAACCTAAAGGGAACTAAAATACCCTAAAACCTCAAAAGGACCCTAAAACCCACAATAGTCTCCTAAACAACCCCCAGACCCCAAAAAAACAAAAATACAACTAAAAATATGAAAAAAACCTAAAAACCCAAAAAGACACTAAAAACCATAGAAGCCCCAAAGACCCTAAATACCCCAATAAACCCTAAAAGTTCCTAAAACCCCTTAATAACTCTAACACCCCCTAAAATCTCTTCAACCCCTTAAACCCTAAAAACCGTAAAAACCAAAAAACCCAAAAACACTTTAAAACCCAAAAAAGCAAAAAATAAATTCAAGAACCACTATAAATCCCTAAATCCTAAAAAACCCTAACCTCCCTCCCCCCCAAACTCCTAAAACCCCCTAAAGCCATAAAACTCTAATAAAACCCAAAAAACTATAAAAAAATATAAATCCCTAAAAACCAAAAAACATAAAAATCCTAGAAATTAATAAATGATAATAAAACGCACAAAATAACTAAATACAATAAAACCAATAAAAGGCCATAAAAGTTCCAAAAACATAAAAAAAAACTCCCTCAATAAACAAAAGGCCCTGAAACTGTAGAATCATTAAAATATAGAAAAAACCCTATATACCACAAAAAATTCAAAAATAAACCAGAAACTATACATAAGCTAAAAACTCATAAAACATATACACACTCTAAAAATAAAAAACCCTAAATGACCCTAAAATTATTTTACACCACTAAAAGTTCATAAAATTGAAAAAGACATTAAAAATCCCAAAACAAATACCCTAAAGGATCATAAAAACCCTAAAATGACAAAATACCCAAAAATAACCAAAAACACTATAAAACCCCCCAAAAAACCTAAAAACTCATAGACATCCTAATAAACTCTAAACCTCATAAAAACCCTTAAACCCCTAAAAACCCCCAAAACCATTAAAACCCATTAGAAACCCTAAAAATCCCAAAACCATTAAAAATAAAAAAAATTCATAAGAACCCAAATAATCTTGAACACTAAAACAACAACAAAAAATAAAAACCAATAAAATCCCTAAATACCCCCAAAATCATTTAAAACCACTGAAACCCCCCTAATGTACATAAATAATATAAAAAATATAAAATACCCTAAACCCCCCCTAAAAGATCTAAAAACCCTAAAAATGAATATAACTTAAAAAGTACAAAAAAACTCTACAACCACCATGGAAATTCCAAAAAACCCCTAAACCCCACATGAAACCCTAAGAAAACCATAAAAAACCTAAAGCCCCTAAATATCCCGATAACCCTAAAAATAAATTAAAATTGTAAAAACACTAGACACGTCATTAAAACCGTATAAATATATAAAAATTCTGTAAAACCCCTGAATAAAATTTAACATCCCTAAAATACCGTAAAACCGTAAAACCCTAAAAAACATTAAAATCCCTTATTGGCAATAAAGACCACCAAAACATTTGAAACACCTAAAACCCCTTAATACCTCAAAAACCCAAATAAACCCCCCCAAAATACCTATAAAACACAAAAATTAATCAAAAACCTTACAAAACCCCAAAAATCCAAAAAAATAAAAAAACACTTTAAAATAATTTAATGTTGGAAAAACCCAAAACCCCTAGAAAAACTAAAAATACAAAAAAAACATAAAACCCTATAAAACCCTTAAAAATATACCCCCAAACTCCTACAAAACCTAAAAAAAATAAGAACCCCAATTCCCCTAAATACCCACCCCAATCCCCCAAAAACCCTAAAAACAAAAAGAATCTGAAAGACCCCTAAACCTTAAAAAATCCATAAAAACCTAATGGAACATAAAAATCCCCAAAAACCTTTAGAAGACTACAAAAATATCCAAACCCCTAAAAACTATAGAAAACCAAAAAACCTCTAAAAAACCATAATACCCTAAAATACTTAAACTACTAAAAACCATAAAACCATAAAACCTTCAAAACCCTACAAAATCTTAAAATCCCCTAAAAACATTTTAAAATCCAAAAGTCCCTAAAAACCTTAAAAACACTGAAAGAACCCAAAAATATAAAAAAACACTAAAAGAAACTAAAATAACCCTAAACCCCTTATAAAACCCCTAAAATTCCCTGAACCCCTAAATGTCCCTAAAAACTATAAAAACCAAAAACCCTAAAATCCCTAAATACCATAAAACCCCATAAAACAAATTAACAACCCTTAAATGCACAAAAAACCCAAAAACCCTTAAGTAACCTAAAAAATCTAAAAATACCCAAAAATACCCAAAAAAAACAAAAACCCTAAAACCCTTAGAAAACTCAAAAAAACCCTAAAAACACAAAAACCATCAAAAACCATAAAACCTCATAAAACTCCTTTTAAAAACTATAATCCATAAAACCCCAAAAACACTAAAAACCCTAAATTCATTAAAAGACCAGAAAACCAAAAAACCAAAAAAACAATACAAATCCCAAAAACCCTATGTAAGGCTAAATAAACTCAAAACCCCTAAAAATACTAAAATCCTTGAAAACCATTAAAATCCCAAAAAAATTCCTAAAACTGTAAAACCTATTAAAACCCTAAATCCAAAAAATCATTTAAAATCATAAATCCATAAAAATAATAAAAACTTGAAAAACAGAAAAACACCAAAATATACCTAAAACCACCAAAAACACTAAAAACCCTAAAAACCCTTAAACGATAAAACAATTAAAAACTATATAAACAATTACATAATCATTAAAAATTATCAAACCCCTTAAACACAACTAAATAACCCTAAAACCCTTAATAATATAAAACAATATAAAACATTAAAAGCCCAAAAAATCCCACATACATTAAAAACACTAAAACCCCTAGAACCCAAATAGATCCTAAAAAATCGAAGAAATCACTAAAAACCAAAAAAACCCTAAAAACCCCTAAAAACCATAAAAATCCATAAAAACCCTAAAAATCTAAAAAAACAATAAAAACGCCTAAAATAGTAAAAACACCCAAATAACTAAAAACTCATAAAACTGTAAAACCCATAAAAACACTAAAACCGTAAAAACCATAAAATCTCTAAAACAGATAAAAACATAAAAAACTATGAAAATCCCAAAAACCATAAAAACCAATAAAAATTCCTGTACCCCCCCACAAATAACCCTAAAATCCCCTAAAACACCAAAAAATACTAAAAATCGAAAAGTCCCACAAAAACCATAATTACTCTAAATCATATAAATCCATACAAAGCCTTAAAACCCCAAAAAATGCATTAAAATCCCTTTAAATAAACTAAAATACCTAAAAACACTAAAAACCCCTAACAATACTTTTCCCCCTAAAATAAAAAAAAACCCAAAAAAATCTTCGAAAAAAACCCAAAAATGATAAGAAACGCTAAAATACTCTAAAAACACATGAACCCCCTAAAAGTCCTTAAAACCAAATAAACACCATAAAAACCCTAAAAACCCTAAAACCCTAAAAAACTAAAAAACAAAAAAAAACCCAAAAAAACCTAAAACCCCCTAAAAACAATATACCCTGTAATGAACCCAAAAAACACTAAACCCTTAATCTCACTATGAACTGTAAAACATGATAAAAACTCTAAAGGACCATAAAAACACTAAAAACCCCGAAACCCTTAAAAACCTACAAAACCACTAAAGATAATAAAACAGACCCAAAAACAATAAGGAACACAAAAGGCCCTAAAACCCCTATGACCAGAAATTCTATAAAAACCCTAAAAATAGTAAAAAACACTCAAAACATAAAATGTAACTAAAAACAATTAAACACTTTAAATACACTAAAATTACATAAAACCATTAATGATCATAAAATACTCAAAAAAAAATTAAAAGACCCTAAAACATTAAAAAATGATAAAAGACCCTAAAAACCAAAAACCCTATAATAGTCTATAAAAAATTAAAAAAACCAAAAATACATAAAAAATTATTAATATACCCTAAAACCCTAAAATTCCCTAAAAACCGAAAAACCATCCACACTAAAAACCCCAAATTGTTAAAACACACACTAAAACCCATAAATACTAAGGAAAACCCCGATAAAACAATAAAAAAATCCTAGAAAATATAGAACCCAAAAACAATAAAAATAGTAAAAACATAATTACCATTAAATCCTAAAAAAATATAAAATATATAAAACCATAGGTTCCCTAAAAAATATAACACACTTCAAACCCCAAAAAAACCAAAAAAACCCAACAACTCGATGAAAATCCAAAAAACCCCCAATGTATCGGTCCCCACTTTGGTCTGGTGTGCTGGTGTTTGTGGAGGATTTGGGATGGTGCTGGGGGTAGCGTCCGGTGTTAGGGGAACATCACAATAGAGTGGCTTTGATGACTGCTGGTTGGTGGTTTTTGATTGCTGGATGTTGATGATTGATGATGTGGTTTTCGATTTCTGTTGTGGATTGTTGCTGCAGGTTTTGATTGGTTGTGATGTCGGATCTGGTTTTGTTGGCTGCTGGTGCTGGTCGGATTGGACATGTTGTTTCTACTGCGTGGCTGTGATGTTTGGTATTGGTGCCGGATGCTGGTGTGGGCTGGACAAGATGTGTGGACACTACTGTTGTGTTTTCTTTTCTTTTCTTTTTCTCTTTTTTTGTTTTCTTCTTTGGGCTTGTTTTTGGGTATGGGTCGATTGACCCTGCCCCTCCCTGTGTGCTCTGTTAACTTTTTTTCTCAATAATTGTTGGGAGGGCCAGGAATAGCCTGGCCTTACACCGACCTTCGCCCTAAATACTATAAAAATGAAAAAAGAATCCTAAGAACCCTAAAACCCTAAAACCCCCCTCAAGCCATAAAAACCATAAAAACAGTAAACACATTTAAAAAACATTAAAAACACAAAATACCTAAAATATATACAAAAAACCCAAAAACCATAAAAACCATAAAAATAACTAAACCCCAAACCTAAAAAAACCTACCCCCACCCCAAAAGACCTTAAAAACACTAAAACCCCATCGAAATTCTAAAAACAAAAAAAACATAAAAACACAAGCATTTAAAATACCCATTAAATCATTAAAAATCCGAAAAACCCATTAAGATCATTACAATCCCTAAAAACACCAAAAAAATCTAAATCACCTAAAATCGTAAAGCCCTAAAAACCATAACGAACCCTAAATCCATGAAAAAACTTCAATAATCTGAAAGAAATTTAAAAATCGTAAATAAAATAAAAACCAGATACTATAAAATTCCCTAAAACCATTTATTTCTTAGAAAAAACAAACTAAAACCACTAGAGACACTAACAATAATAAAAAGAAAATAAATACCCAAAAACCCCCTTAAACCATTAAAAAATCCAAGAAACCACTGAAACCATAAAAAAATACTAAAACCCTTAAAATCCCAAAACCCTAAAAGGAATTAAAAATACAAAAAACAATTGGCAGATACTAAATCTATTTAATATCCCTAAAACCCAATAAAATCATTAAAAATTCCTTAAACCCTAAAATTATTAAAAAACCCCCCAAAAAATATAATGACCATAAAAACCTAAAAATATTAAACACCCAAAAATTTCAAACACCCAAAGAAACCCTATGACCACCTCACAGAACATAAACTACCCTTAAAACATGATAAAACCATAAAAGCACTTAACAGCCCTGATAAAAGAATAATCCTAAAGACAATAAATACCAAAAATACTATAATGACCCTAAAAATACCTAAAATTCCCAATAAAATTCCAAAGTATACCAAAACACCCAAAAAACAAAAAAATTGACAAAATCTCATTAAAAACCCTAAAATCTAAAATTCCTAAACACTGGAAACCATAAGAAACTCTAAAAACCCAATTAAAATTTACAAAAACATTCAAACACCTTAATCCCCTTTAAAAACAATAGAAACATTGAAACCTCTAAAAACCTAATAAAATACATACAACCCTAAAACTCTAAAACAATATAAAACCCCTAAAATACTATAAAATTTTTAATAACCCTAAAAATAATAAAAGTCCCTAAAAACCCTAAACGGCTTTAAAAGACCTTAAAACACCTATAAAAACCCTCGGGGTCCCTAAACCCCCTAAACAGGTAAAATCCCCAAAAACCATAAAAAAATTAAAAAGCTAAAAATAACCCTAAAACCATAAAAACGTAAAAATCCCTAAATCATATATAGAAACATTAAACCCCATAAAACCCCTAAAAAATAATTACCCTAAAAACCTAAAAACACATATAAGCATTAAAAACTCAAAAAACCCCTAAAAATCAAAAAAAACCATAACACACCTAAAAACCCATAAACCCTTAAAACCCCTTGGGCCCCTAAAAATCATAAAACCCCTAAAATCTCTAAAACCCCTTAAAACCCCTAAAAAATCCCCGAACCACTGTAAAACCCTTAAAACCCCAAAAAACATGAAAACATCTAAAAATAGTAAATACCTTAAAACCATAGAAGCCATTAAAAAATTCTAAAAGCTAGAGAAAATACAAAAACCATAAAAACTCTAAAGTCTGTAAAAAATCATAAAGGACCTGAAAGCCCTAAAAGCCCTAAAAAACAAAAAACCCTACAAAAAACCAAATAACACCTTGAGACATTTAAAAACCCAAAAAAATATAAAAATCCATAAAAACCAATGAAACCCCACAAAACCCTTATATCCCTAAAAATCGTCAAACCCCCAAAATCCCGAAAATACCAAAAAAATATAGTTAAAACCCTATGAAAACCCCTAAAATTCCATAAAATTACTAGAAAATCTAAAAATATTTACACTATAAGACCCCCTAAATCCTTAAAACCTTTCAAAAATTCTTGAAACCCCATAAATCCAAAAAAAATCTAAAAATCCCCAAAAAAATATTAAAATCCAAAAAAACATCTAAAACCATAAAAACCCTAAAATAATTAAAAACCCATATAACCTTAAAAATAAACACCCTTAATCACTAAATACCCCATAAATCATGAGAAACCAAAAAACCCAAAAAATCACTATAAAGCCTTCAAAATGCAAAAAATCCCTCAAAATCTATAAAATGATTTTTAACCCTAAAAAATGTAAAAAACCCAAAAAAAAAATAGATACCCTACTGAACACAAATAATCCTAAAAATTAAAAAGGTAATGGAATTTAAAGAATATAAAATCCCAAAAATAATTAGAAACCCCTAAAAACCATAAAAAAACCTCAAAAAATCAATGAATCATAAAACACTTAAAACCCAAAAATCCCAAAAAGAAACTAAAATCCCTAAAACCCATAAAACCCTAACAAACTCTAAAGGAAGATAAAGTACCCTAAAAATCTAAAAGGTCCGTGAAAACCCAAAAAATACTAATAGACCCATAAAAAGGGATTAAAAACTGTAAAACCTGAAAAAGCACGAAAAAACATTAAATGGTTAAAAAATTATAAAACCCCAAAAAAGTATAGAAACAAATAAAACACAAACAAGACACTATAAAACCCTAAAAATACATTGAAAATCCTAAAACCACAAAACAATCCCTAAATCCATAAAACCCAAAAAATTACTTAAATCCCATAAAAATATAAAAACTGCTAAAAACCATAAAAACATTACAAACACTGCCGAACCTCTAAAACATCTAAAATCCAAAAAACCATAAGACCCTAAACACCCTAAAACCCACCAAAACCCAAAAACCCACAATAAAATACTAAAAATCACACAAACCCTAAAAAATACTAAAAACCCTAAAAAATTATAAATAAACTAAATAACCCAAAATGCCAAAAACCCAAAAACCCTCTAGAAAATCTAAAAACTATAAAAGAAAAAACCTAAAAAACAATAAACCCTTAAAAAGTTCTAAAATCCTAAAAACACCTAAAAACACCTAAAATACCATAAATCCCAAAATATCTTAACCCCCCCAAATAAAAGACCTTATAACCTTATAAAATCCATAAATTCCATTTAATCTCCTTTGAATACCCTACAACCCTACAAACCCTAAATACCAAAAAAACCTAGAAACCATAAAATTTCCTAAAAACCCAAAAAAAGTCCCAAATAATTTTGAAAAACACAAAAATACCATAAAATACCATAAAACCCTAAAATCACTTATAAACCCTTAAAATCATAAAACGCATAAAATCCCTAAAAACATAGAATTACCTTAATCACTTTTAAAACATCCAAAACCCCAGAAAACTCATAAATACCTAAAAACCATAAAACCACTAAAAACCTAAAAACTCAAAAACCATAAAACCCCATAAAATCTAAAAATGAATAAAAATCATAAAATGCCTAAAATATCTCAAAACCCTACAAAATGAAAAAATATCCTAAAACCCCACAAAACAACCTAAGATCCCAATATCACTAAACCCCCAATAAATATATGAAACCCATAAACACCACTAAATGATCTCTAGAAACCATTAAAGTCCCTAAAAACAATAAAAAATACTTTAAACCCAAAAACACAGTAATAAACCCTAAAACCACTAAAAACACTGTAAACCAAAAAAAACCTAAAAACCCTTAAAAATAAAAAACCATTAACCCCCTCCCCCAAAGGGTCTAGTGAAACCCCCAAAACCTAATAAACTATAAAATCCCGTAAAATCAGTAAAAACACCAAGACCCCCTAAAAAATCTAGAACCCTATAAAACCCCCATAAAACCAAAAAACTCCACCAAAATCAAAAAAAAACTTAATACCCTAAAATAACATAAACACCAAAACCCTATAAACTATATAAAAACATAAACGTTTCTAAAAAATCTAAAACCTGTACGAAATCCAAAAACATTTTGAAAAATAAAAATCCCTAAAAACCCTAAATACCCTAATATAATTAAGACCCTAAAACCCCTAAAAACACTAATCCCTGTAAAAAACAAAAAATGGTAGAAATTTTTAATAACCTTTAAAATCCCTAAAAACACTAAAAATCCTTAGAACACATAAATCCCTAAAATATTTAAAACGACCCCATAACCCTTTAAATACCCTAAAATGAAAAGAAATCCAAAAACACCCTAACACCAAAAAAAACTCTATGAAAACCAAACACTATAAAATCCATGAAAACACATAAAACCCTAAAAACACTAATCCAGCTGAAAACCACTAAAAACATAACAAAACCCTAAAAACCCTAAAAACCATAAGAAACAATAAAAACCATAAAACTCATTAAAGAACCCAAAAATCCTTAAAAACCCCAAAAATCTCAAAAAACCTAAAAGTATTAAAAAACACCAAAAAAACACTAGATCCATAAAATATAAAAACCCTGTAGATTGTATTAAAACCCTAAAATGAAAGAAAAAAACATCAAAACATAAAAAAACACTAAAAACATCAAACAAACTACCAAAACCCTAAAAACAATAAAGAATCCAAAAAACCATTAGAAACTCATAAATGACCATAAAATCCCCTACCCCATAACATAAAACTCCTAAATACCCTGAATCCCCTTAAACACCATTAAACCCCTTAAAACCCCTAAAACACCTATAAACCATAAAAATTATAGAAATCCTAAAAAAGCTCAAATAACCCAAAAACAATCCCTAAAACAACGTAAAACACCTAATATTCGAAAAAATCCCAAATCCCCTAAAATCTTAATAAACATTAAAACCCATTGAAATCCCTCAAGATCCCTATAAATCTATAAGAATCCCTAAACCCAAAAAAACATAAAAACCAAAAGCCATATAAAAACCCTCTAAAAATAATAAAATCCCTAAACACCATATAATTTCCTAAAAACACTAAAGAAACCAAAAAACCAAAAAAACCCAAAAACCTTGAAAAACCTAAAACCCTAGAAAATCCATTAAAACCCAAATAATCCCCGAAAACCTAAAAACCCATAAAATTATAAACATTGAAAAATCCTATTAAAAATTTTAAACCCATAAAAAAACTAAATCCCTAAAAAATTTTAAAACCCCTAAAACCCTAATTAAACCCTAAAACACCATTAAGCCCCCAATTAACTCCAAAATCCCTAAATACACTAAAACACCCTAAAATCACAAGAATAACCTAAACTACCATTTATAACCCTAGATAACAGTAATGGACCCTGAAAATACTTAAAAACCATAAAACCCTAAAACCGTAAACCCTCAAAAAACCATGAAGACAAAAAAATTCTGAAAATATAAAAATACTAAAACCATAAAACCCAAAAAAATCCTAAAAACACTTAAAAATCATTAAATCTAAAAAAAATGTAAAAACCCCGTTTAACCCTATAATCCATTTAAACCCCTAAAAACCCCAACACCCCTAAAATTCCAAAAATGACTCTAAAACCCAAAAAATACACTAAAAGGTGATAAAAACCACTAAAACCCCAGAAAATCAATTAAAGCCCATGAAAAACTATAAAATCACTAAAACCATAAAATCCTCTATAATAAAATTAAAAATTAAAATAAAACCCCCTAAAACTCTTAAAAACCCTTCAAACTCTAAAAAAACTATAGAGAACTCTAAAACCAAAGATACCCTGAAAAAACCCTAAAAACACTATAATCCTTAAAATCCGTAAATACCTAAAATCTATAAAAACTCATAAAACATATAGAACCATAAAACCTATCAAAACCCCAAAACCCATCAAAACCCTAAATAATTAAATAACTGATCACCATAATGAACCGAAAAGGCAAAAAAAATCCCAAAAAAACCCAAAAGGCCATAAAATTTACTCAAAGAAGTTCATAAAACCCTAAAGGACCCCAGAAAACGTAAAAATACTAAATACCCTAAATCACATAAAATTTCCTAGAACTGTGAAAAAAAATAAATGATTATAAAAAACCAAAAAACCCTATCGAATAGAGAAATATCTAAAACACCTATAGGATACTAAAATCCCTAAAAATTCTAAAGCAGCCTAAAACACATAGAAAAATATAAAAAACCCTCAAAAACACTGAATCCCTTAAAGACCTAAAGAAAACTATAGGAAAAACCTTAACGACCTTTGAAAATCCTAATACTAACTTAAAACCAATACAACCATTTAAAAACCAAAAATTTCCTTAAGACCATAAAAACTAGAAAAAAATATAAAAAAAATTTCACCCTAAAAATCCCAAACCCCAAAAACCCTAAAAACACAATGACCAATACTAAATCCCCTCAAAACCCCTAAAATTAATTATAAATCTAGAAAATACCTTAAAACCCTGAAAACAAGATAGAACCCAAAAAAAATACAAAATACAGTAAATACTCTAAGAAAACACTGAAAAAATTTTAAATCCCTAAAACTTTACAAACATTAAAAACCCCTAAAATTACTAAAAACCCCAAAACCCTTGAAACCCAAAAATACCTTAAAACCCTAAAACCCATTAAAATCCTTAAAAGGCCAAAAATCCCAAAAATATCTAAAAACTAAGAAAACCCATAAAACCCCAAACATGAAAAACTAATAAAAACCCCTCAAAAACCCAAAAAAACCCTAAATACACTAAAAATACTAAAAGGCTATAAAACCCCTAAAAACCCAACACTTCGTGACACCCCTAAAATACCCAAAAAACCCTTAAAATCTGAAAAAAAAACTATAAAACACTAAAAAACATAAAAACTCTATAAAGCATTGAAAACCCTAAAAACTCTAAAACCCCCAAAACACTTAAAATCCCCCAAAAATCCTAAAAACCTAAAAACCCAAAAACCATTAAAAACCTTAAAACTCCAAAAAAAAATCTAAAAACCTTAAAATAAGAAAAAAAAATTAAAACATTAAACACCGCTGAAAAATTGAAAATTCTCTAAAACACTTAAAAAACATGACATCCCATAAAAATGCTAAAAATAAAATAACCAAAAAACTCTAAGAAAAACAGAAAAAACCACTAAAAGACCCTAAAAAACTTAAACCTATAAAAATAAAAAAAACAATAACCCAAAACCCTAAATGACACTAAACACATTAAACACCGATAATCCCAAAAAAAATATAAAATCCATAATACCCCTAGAAATACCCCAAGGACCATTAACATAAAAAATAATCTTTAAACCCAAAGTACCAAAATAACCATATTAACCCACTAAGAGACCTCAAAGACCCAAAACACCCTAAATTACCTTAAAAAACTAAAAACCCAAAAAAACCAAAAAACCCAAAAAACCCAAAAACCCGAAAATAATTAAAAAGTACCCATAAGCCCAAAAAAATCTAGAAATTCGTAAAACCTTAAAAACCTCGAATCATACTAAAACCCTAAAATCCCTAAAAACACTAAAATCCTATAAACCCTAAAACCCACTAAAAATATAAAATTAACAAAAATGATTGAAAGATCCTAAAAACCATAAAAATACTAAAAACTCATACAACCCTAAAACCCCCTAAACCTATAAAACATTTGATAAAATCACCCAAAAAACCCCCCAAATCCCAAATTCAATAAAAATGTCTGAAACACATAATAAAGAATAAAAACACTAAAAAACATTAAAAAATATAAAAAAACCTTAAAAACCCCTTGAAAAACTAAAACCCCTAAAAAAATTAAGAATCCAAAAAATACCAAAAAACAAAAAAAAAACCAAAAACCCTAAAATCCCTATAAACCCCGTTGAAACTATTAATAAAATAGAGACCCAACAATCACTTAGAAACCCTAAAAACCTAAAAAACCATAAAACCCTAAATATTCTTTTAATATCTTAAAAACAATAATGAATTTATAAAAATCCCTAAAAATCCATGAATAACACTAAATACCCCTGAACCCCATAAAAACCACAAAAAACATAAAAAATCCCTAACTATTTTTAAAACTATTAGAACCAGAAAAATCCCTAAAACACCTAAAAAACCCTAAAACCTCTAAAAACACTTAAAACTATTAAAAGACATTCAAATTCTTAAAAATCCTAAAAACACCGAAAAACTAATAACACTTGAAAACCATAAAACCCCTACAACCTTCATATAATCTCTAAAAGAACCATAAAACCCCTACGAACCATAAAACTATAAAATCATTAAACCTATAAAATAAAAAAAACATAATTAAACATGAAAAAATAAACAAAAAGAACTAAAAACACATTAAATATTTTAATAACCTAAAACCCATAAAACCATAAAAACACTAATGACCCTAAAAAACCAAAAAAAACCAAAAAACCATTATAACTAAAAACTAATCGAAACCACATAAAACCCTAAATGATCGCAAAACAATAAAACACCCTAAAACCCCATAAAACACAAAAAAACCATAAAATCTATGAAAGTACTAAGACCCCCTAAAATCCACAAAATACCCAAAAACCCCTAAATTACAAAAAGACACTATCAACCCTAAAACCCCTAAAAACCATAAAACCCCTAAAAGAACATAAAAACCGTAAAATATCCTTCGGCCATAAAACCCATAAAATACCCTAACAACCCTTAACATCCAAGTAATACCATAAAATACTCAAGAAAACCTAAAAGAATCTAAAAACACTAAAAACCCCAAATGTCCCAAGAAACCCTAACAAACCTAAGAGACCATAAGAACATTAAAAACTCTTTAGAGACCCTATGAACCCCAAAAACCCTAAAGGAACCCAAAAAACAAAAAAACCTAAACAAAACCTAAAAAATTATAAAAAACTAAATGACACTAAAACCCATCAAACCCCGAAAAGAACATAAAAACCCCTTAAACCCCTTAAGGACCCTAAATACCCTTCAAACCCTAATTGTCTCTCAAACCCTACAACCCCTAAAAAGACCCTTAGACTACCTAAAACAACATAAAAACCTATGGACACCGTAAAACCCATAAAAGACCCTAAAAAACTAAAAAAACTAAGTAGTCCAAAAAAAATTAAATATCTTAAAACCCCTAAAAACTAATAACCATTAAAGACCATAAAAAAATAAAATCTTTTTAAAGACCCAAAGAAAAATTACAATTGTAACCCCCCCCCCCAAATAATCAAAATACCACATTAGACACTAAAACATATAAAATTCTAAAAACTCTAAAAAACCCTAAAACCCGCTAAAATCCCAAAAAACATAAAAAACCATAAAACACATAAAACCACTAAAAATAAAAAAAATAAAATTCTAAAAATACCTAAAAACATAATAATGAAAAAAAATTATATAACACATAAAAAATAAATAAAAAATCAAAAAATCATAATGGACGCTAACAACCCAAAAATCCTACAAGACCCTAAATTACCTAAAACCCCTAAGAGACCCAAAAATCCTTCAAAACCCCTTAATAATCGTAAAACCCCAATAAACCCTAAAATACCTGAAATCCCACTAAAAACCAGAAAATTGCTAGAAAGCACTAAAAGAGGCTAAATAATCCTAAAAAAAAAATACCTGAATAACCTTAAACACACTAAAAAACTATAACCCCTTAATCCCTTAAAAATCTCAAAAACATAAAATCCAAAAAAAATCAATAAAAACCTAGAAAACTCTAAAAGTCCACAAAAACCATTGAAAACTCTATAAAACCTAAAATACATAAAAAATCATAAAAATATTAAAAACCCTTAATATTCCTAATAACCTCATAAAAACCCTTGAAACCCCAAAAAACTACAAAAACAGAAAATCCCCAAAAAAACACCTAAAACCCCTAAAATCGTAAAGACCCGTAGAACCACTAAATAACACTAAAAACACTAACATCCATATAACACCTAAAAACATAAAATACCATAAAAACAAAAACACATAAAATCATTAAATACCCTAAAAATAAAAAAAATTAAAAACTAGAAACCCCAAAACCCCATGAGAACCCAAAAATCCAAAAACCCAATAAAAATCAATAAAAACGCAATAAAAACAAAAAAAGTAAAACTCTAAAAATCCAAAAAAACCTTAAAGCCCAAAAAATCATTACTAAAAAATCCCAAAAATCCCATTAAAACCCCTAAAATAAAAAAAAATCTAAAAAACAAAAAAGTCCCCATAAACCCAAAAAAAACCCAAAAAAACCAGGAAACCCAAAAAAACATAAAAACAAAAAAACCCAAAAAAACTAAAACTCATAAAAATCATAAAAATTAAAACAAACCCTGAAGTACCCTAAAAACACTAAAACCCAAAAAACCCCTTATAAAAGAAATAAGCCCCCTAACCCTATTAAAATCATTAAAAAATCTAAAACCCCCAGGAACTCTAAAAGCCCTAAAACCCCAAAAACCAAGAAACCACCTAAAACCCCTATGAACCATAGAAGACAACATACAACCCTAGAACCCCTAAAATAATAAAAACCATAAAGACCAAAATTCCATAAATACCTTAAAAACCTAAAAACAACTAAAATACCCTAAAACCCTTTAAATCACTAAAAGAACCTAAAGACTATCAACAACCAAAAAACACCCTGACATCCTATAAATACCCTATAGACCTATAAAATCCCTTCAACTCCTTAAAACCCTTATAAAACCTAACCAACACTACACCCCCTAAGAATACACTAAACCCTTGAAATCCCAAAAACCACTACTGAAATCCGAAAATATCTAAAACCATAAAATACCAAAAACCCTAAATCGTAAAAAACATAACAACCCTAAGAAAGATAAAAATTCCAAAAAAAACCCTAAAAACCTTGGATTTTTTTTAAAATCTTTGAAAACCATAAAAACCCAAAACCCTTAAAACCTAACAATCTAGAATACCTAGAATACATACAATAACCTTAAAAACATTGACCCCACTAAATACTATTAGAAACCTAAAAACATAAACATCATAAAAAACATAAACCCCCAAAACCATAAAAAGACCAGAAACCCTTCAAATACCATATAAAACCATAAAAATCAAAAAACACTAAGAACCCTAAAAATATTAAAACCCTATAACCACAACAAATTCCCAAAATATAATAAAAACCGTAAAACCATAAAAACTAGAAATTTCATAAAAACTCTTAAAACCCATGAAATACAAAAACAATAAAATCCCTAAAAAACATAATACAGTAAAAATTCCCTAATCCTCCAAAAAACCCCAACAATCATAAAAATCCCAAAACAATGCAAAACCTCAAAGATCCCAAAAATACTTATAAAACATTTAAGAACCCTAAAATCTCTATAAACCCTAAAAATATTGAAAAATCCTATAATACTCTGAAAACCATACAAAACACTAAAAACCCAAACATCCTTACGAAACCATAAAAACCCTAAAAACTATAAAAAAAACCCTAGAAAACTTTTCAACCCCTAATAACCCTAAAAACAATAAATACCTTAAAAATCCCTAAAACCCCTAAAACACCAAAAAATTCCTAAAATCCAAGAAAACCCCAAAAAAATCTAAATACATTAAAAACCCCTTTAAACAAAAAACAAAAAAACCCCTAAAAACACTAAAATCCCTAAAAACTCTAAAAATCATTAACCACCGTAAAACCCAAAATTAACCATGAAATCCAAAATTAACAATTAAAAAAATAAAATCTGTAAAACAATTAAATACCCTAAAAATCTAAAAAACCCATAAAACGAATGAAAATCCATAAATCCTCAATAAACACTAAAAGCTTAAAAATACTAAAAACCATTAAAAATATTTAAAACACAAAGAAACATTAATAAACCTAAAAACATAAAAACATAAAAACACTTTAAAACTCTAAAACTACTAAAACCCTAATACAACCTAAAAATCATAAAACCCCAAAAACCATTAAAAACCATGAAACCCCTAAAAATCACTAAAGAACCCTAAATAGCCTATTTTACCTTAAAAACCCTAAACCCATAAAACCCATAAATATCCTAATCCATTTAAAGGCCATGAACCCCCTGAACACACTATAAAACTCTAAAAACCCTAAAAACCATTAAAACCCCCCAAAACACTAAATACACAAGAAACACTTCTTCTATAAAAACACCCATAATGACCATAATACCCCAAAATACAATAAATACCATGAAATGCCCAAAAAAATATTAAAACACCAAAACACTACAAAATAACCTAAAACCCCTAAGAGACTATCAAAACCCTAAAACGCATAATGGAACAGTAACCCCCCAAACCCCTAAAATATCCAAACACCCCATAAAAGCCCTAGAGAACCATAAAAGCCCTAGAGAACCATAAAAACCATAAATGACCCCATGAAATCATAAAACCCATAAAGGAATCAAAAACCATAATATCCCTAAAGTACAATAAAACCCAAAAAACCCTAAAGGATCCTAAAACCCGCCAAAAACCCCTTATCAAACCTAAACCCCCTAAAACCCTTAAAGGAACATTAAAACCCCTAAAATATGGTTAAACACAGAAAGACCCTTAAATCTAAAGAACACTAGTAAAAACTGAAAATCCAAAAATGGCTCTAAAAACCCTTAAGGACCATAAAACACTAACCAACTAAGAAAACCCAAAAAAACCAAAAAGGACTCTAAAAACTCTAAAAACATAATAATACCCTAAAATTGTAAAACTGCTAAAAACCCAAAAAAACCCTAAAAGACCTTAAACACCTAAAAATACTACAACCCCTAAATACCATAAAATTATAAGTACCGTACAACCCCTAATACCCTTAAGGATACATAAAACCCCTAAAAACACATAAGAGACCAAAAACACTAAAAATCATAAAAACACTAAAAACCCATCTAAACCAAAAAAAACCCACTAAAGAACTCTAAAACAACATAAAACATAAAAAACCAAAAAACCAAAAAACCCAAAAATGTGTCTAAAAACCTATAAAACCCCATAAAACCCCTAAACCCCTTAAACCCTTAAAACCCATAAAACCTTGAAAACACTAAAAAAACATTAGAAATCCAAAAAATATATAAAAACCCCTAAAGGACACTAAAACTCAAAGAATAAAGGGATCTAGAAACACGTAAAACCCTAAAACCCATAAAGGACCTAAAAACACCAAAAAATACCCATTAAACACAAAAAAACCTTAAATACCCTGAATCATCTGAATAGGAGTCGGTAGAGTCTGATGCTTCAACCGGTTATGGTGCTGATGGAGACCCATATGGGGATGAAGACTTTTAATTTTATGTCTGCTTTTTGTGTTGTTTTTCCTTTCTTTTTTTGTTTTTTTCTTTTGTTTTTTTTTGCATGGTTTGTAAGGGGTCTTTGTGTGATGGTCGTTTGAACCCACCTCTCCCATGTCTGCTAGGCCTTCGTGTCTTTTTTTTTATAATAATTGGGGGGGTCAGGAATAGCTTGGCCTCGAGCCTTCCTTTCCCTAAAAACTATAAAACCCTTAAATCCATAAAAAAACCCAAAAAAATTAAATATCCCCAAAAAACCCAAAAAACCATAAAAACCCTAACAAAAAATAAAACTCTTAAAACCTATTAAAACCCCAAAACCGAAAAAACCAAAAAAAATAGGGATCCCCTAAAACCCTTAAAGAACATAAAAATATCTAAAAACCATATTACCTAAAAACACCTAAAATGTCATCAAAATGAAAAAAATACCTAAATGAAAATAAATCCATTAAGAACTCTAAAAACCATTAAAACCCTGAAGACCAATAAAAACCAGTAAACATCCAAAAACCACTAAAACCAAAAAAATCATAAACACCATACAAAAACATAAAAAAACCAAAAAAACAGAAAACATCCTAATAACTGTAGATAACCTAAAATAAACGTAAAATGTTAAAACCCTAAAATAACCCTAAAATCCCTAAAAGACTAAAAATCCAAAAACCCCTTCAAAACACATAAAACTCCTAAAAACCTAAAAACAATAAAATAATAAAAAATATAAAACCCCTAAAAAACCAAATAAACCATAAAACCTTGAAAAATCATAGAACCTTTTAAAAACCCATATAACCCTAAATCCACTAAAGCCTTAAAAATTGAAACACTAAAAATTAAAAGCCTAAAAACACTACCCCCCAAACTCCATAAAATTATAAAAATATTATGAATCCATAAAATACACTAAACCTACCAGAACCCCTAAAAATGAATTATAAATCAAAAACCCATAAATCTCCTAAATACCATAAAAATTGAAATTTCCTTCAAACCATAACACCCCTAAAACCCTACGAATGAGAAAAAACAAAAGACCCTAAAACTCCTAAAATTCCAAAAAACCCTAAAGAAATCCAAAAACCCTATAATCCTATAAAACCCTAAAACCCTAAAAATCACTCAAAACCCTAAAAATCCTTAAAACCCTTAAGACACCTAAAACAATGAAATCACCCAAAAAACCCTAAAAACCGAAACACCCATTGAAAAACATAAAACCACTAAAAATTCTAAAATACATAGAAATTGAAAATCCCCTAAAAACATTAAAAACCCATAAAACCCCTAAAATCAAAACAATGTAACAAAATTCCCTAAATCCTCTCAAATCCAATAACACCCTAAAACCCCCAAAAACACTATAACCAATAAACATTCTGAACTCCCCATTAAAAACTAAAGTCCCTAAATACCAAAGAGTCCCTAAAAAATAAAATTAACTTTAAAACCCATAAGACCCCTAAAAACCATTAAAACCATAAAAACCCCGATAAACCCCAAAAATTAGCAAATAACCTAAAACACCCTAAAATGATAAAATACTCTAAAATAATATAAATACCCCTATAAACCCCCTAAAATTCCCTAGAACCCTTATTGTATATAAAAATCACTAAAACCCCTAAAAAAACTAAAAAATACTAGATATCCTAAAATATTAAGAAACATAAAAACCTCTATAACCCTAAAAAATAGAAGAAAAAAACCGAAAAAATCATAAAAATCAGGAAAACTGTAAAACCTGAAAAATAATCCCAAAAACTAAAGAACCCAAAAAAAACCTTAAATAATAAACATGCATAAAAATTTAAAAACCCCAAACCCCTAAAAATCGTAAAACACCATAATAATACATGAAAAATGATAAAAATCCAGAAAAAAACTCAAAACCCATAATAAATATAAATGAACATGAAACTAATAAAAACCCAAAATGCCGTAAAAACCCCCTTAACACCTAGTTTTTTTTTAAAACATATAAACACAAAAAACCAAAAAACCCTAAAACTAAAAAACAATAAAACCCAAAAACCCCAAAAATACATAAAACCTAAAAAACCTAAAAACCCATTTAAACCCTACAATCCCTAAAATACAAAAAAACCATAAAACCTATAAACATCATTAAAACACCCTAAAACCCCTAACAATATCTAAAAACACTAAAACCCATGAAACCCCCAAAACCCTATAAACTCTAAATACAACCATTAATAACCATAAAAAATAAATACCCTAAAAACCATTAAAATCCAAAAAAAAAACCCAAAAACACATACAATACCCTAAATATATAAAAATCCAAAAAGACCCTAAAACACTAATCAACCCTATATTCCCTAAAACCCCAAAAAGCATGAAAACCTGAAGCAATCTAAAAATCATAACCCCTAAAACCAATAAACCCCTAAAAAAATAAATAAACCTAAAACCCCTTGGAAAATTGTCAAATCCCATTAACGTGAAAACCCTTAAAAATTTTACAAACCCTACACAACCATAAAAAGTTGTAAAATCTGTAAACAATGATAACAAAATAATATACTCTAAAAGACTCTTATAACCCAAAAAAATTCTATAATTCAAAGAAACCACTAGAATACCCTAACGAATCCTATAAAACCTAAAACCCATGAAAACTCTAACAACCCCCAATAACCCTAAAAATCCCTAAAAGAACCTGAAAATCATAAATGTACAAGAAGACCATAAAAAGAACTATAATAACCCTAAAACCCCTAAAATAATCCCAAATGTACGAAAATCCCTAAAATCCACAAAATCCACAAAATTTATAAGACCCCTAAAAAGTCTAAAATTACCTAAAAACCTAAAAACCATCAAAACCCAAAATTCAATAAAATTTATAAAAATCCATAAAAAATTATAATATCTATAAAAGACTATAAATGAATTTTAAATAAAAAAATATTCTTTAAACCCATTAAAATATGAAAAAAAATTGTAAACACCTAAATCTCAAAAAGACCCAAAAAACCAAAAAAAACCCTAAGTCACTAAAAACCCTAAAATACCTTAATACCATTAAAATCTATTAAAAACTTAAAAACCATAAAACATTATTACCCATAAAAACTCTAAAAAAACCATAAGAACCGAAAAATCCATAAACACCCCTAAAACCCATAGGAATTCTAAAATCCATAAAAACCCTAAAAACTCTAAAACCCCTAAAACTCATAAAAACATAGAACCCTTAAAATCACTAAAATCAAAAAAAAATCTAAAAATCCAAAACCCTAAAAACCATAAAACTCTCAAAACCTAAAACACAAAAAACAGATTAAAACCTAAAACCATTAAAAGCCCTAAAATCCTTAAATATCCTAAAACCCCTAAAATCCAAAACCACGCCTAAAAACACTAGAAACCAAAAAACCCATAAAATCCCTAAAACATAAAAACTCCCTAAAAAAAACATAAAACCCTAATGCCCTGTAAAATTCCTAAAACCCATAAAATCACTGAAAACCCAAAAAGTCAGAAACCATTAAAAACCCTTTAAATTCCCAAAATGACCATACAACCCCTAAAATCACAAATGTTAGTAAGAATCCATAAATAGGTATTAAACCCTATAAAACCCCTAAAATGACCCAGAAACCAATAAAAGCATTAAAAATATAAAAATACCTAAAAATATTGAAAATACCCTAAAACCCCTAAAAACATTAAAAGATGAGAAATTCCCAATTATTCATAGAAAATATATTAATCCACTACAACAACCTAAAACACTAAAAACCCTAAATGATACTAAAAAAATACAACCCCCTAAAAGTCACTAAAGCATGATAAGAAAACCGTAGAAGACCCTAAAATAGTGTTAAACCTATAAAAGGAACTAAAATACCCAAAAACCCAGAAAACTCTGAAAACACCTAAAACCTGAAATAAAACTGAAATACCCTTGGATCCCAAATAAGTACTCAAGTTCCATACAATTCTAAAAGTCCCAAATAACATAAAAATCATAAAAGAACCCAAATACCACAAAACCCCCAAAACCCTAATATCCCTAAAAACCCAAAATACCATAAGAATCCTAAAAACCTAAAAATACCAAAAATCCATTTAACACTAAAAATATTTAAATCACTAAAAATACAAAAAAATATTGAAATAAATAAAAAACTTCAAAAAACCCCAAAAACGCCAAAAATTATATAAAACATCTAAAACACAAAAAACCACTAGAAATCTTAAAACCGCTTTAAGACACCAAAAAACCAAAAAACCGAAAAATAACCTAAAATCCATTTAAAACACTAAAAACCATAATAAACCTTAAAAACCCTAAAACCAAAAAAATATATATGACCCCAAAAAATAGAAAAAATATAGAAAGCATAAAACCCTTAAAATACAAATTTTTTTGAAAACACCTGAAAACCAAAAAAACCGTTAAAAAATCATAAACCATAAAAACTATAAAAACACCCTATATTTATAGAAATGGTGGTGCTGGTTACTGATTGCTACAAGGTGGAGATGTGATTATGTTATTGGCTATGGGTTTGGTTCTAGTGGTTCTAAATTGTTGGTGTTGGCTCTTCTTGGTGAGGAAGTGTTAAAGGTTGCGGATGATTTTGGGTTCACGCTGCTGATGGTCGATCTTATTGGCAAGGAGATGCTTAATGATGGTAATTATGCTATGGGATGGTTTTTGGTTGGCTGTAATGTGATGAAACTTTTTGGTTGGAATTTGGTGATGTTGGTTCTATGCTGGTTGCGGTGGACCTTCTTGGTGAGGAGGTGCTAGATGCGGGATTTTGTGAGAATGGATGAGGGATGTTGTTTGGATGTGATCTACATTACTGGGTTTTGTGTGGTTATGGTTCTGATGGTAATATTCTTCTGGTGGTGTTTTATTTTGGTGAGAAGGTGGTGGATGCTGGTATTGGTGAGTTTGGATGCTGGTCGTTGCTTAATAGGGAGCTTCTAGATGCTGGTTAATGCTGGATGATGGTGATGGTTGCTGCTTGGTTATTTAAGAGTATTTGGGTGTAGGTCGTTTGACCCCTCTCATCCCTTGTCTGCTGTGTCTTTTTTTATAATAAATTGGGGGGGGGTTAGGATTAGTCTAACCCTCACATCTCCCTTGGCCCTAAACCTTACTACCTAAACCCTAAGCACTAAGTCCTACAACTTACATCGTATACCCTAAACCACAAACCCTAAACCATAAATTTAAAACCCTATAACCTACAACCTAAACCCAAAACCATACATTCCAAACCTTATACACTACACCAAAAACAATAAACCCTAAACCCTAATCCATATACCCTATACCTTAAAACATAAACCCTATAACCTAACTCCCGAATGTCATTAAAAATATGAAAAACTATAATATAACCATAAAAACCCTTAATGACCTAATAAAAATTAAAAGCACTAAAAACCAAAAAAAAATCTAAAACCCCTTAAATACCTAAGAAAACCTAAAAAAAATCATAAAAGTCACCAAAACCCAATGTACCCCCAAATGAACTTACAACCCCTAAAAATATTAATGTCCCTAAAAATGATAAAAAAATATATAACACCCTAAAAACATAAAACCCCTAAAAATATTAAATATAATAAATAACCACTAAAATCCTTTAAAACACCTTAAAACCAAAAAAAATCATTAATCCCCCAAAATATCATAAAAATATCTGAAACCCTAATAAAATCCTAAAACCCAAAAAAACCCTAAAAATATTAAATAAACTCTAAATCCCCTAAAATATATTTAAACCCATTTATAATGATTAAAAACTTAAAACACCACTAAAACCACTAACTTGGCCCAAAAAACTAAATAACACAATAAAAATACTAAAAACTGTGAAATGACTAGAAAACCCCAAAACCATAAAATTACCCTAAATTCCCCAAAAACCCTAAATGAACTATATAAAACCTATAAATCCCTAAAAACCTAAAAACCATATAAATACTAAAATACCTAAAAAACCTAAAAACTCTAAAACCCTACAAAACAATAAATCCCCAAAAAACTCTAAAAACCTAAAACTCTAAAACAAATAAAAAACCATAAAACACATAAAAGACCCTAAAAACCTAAAAACCGTAAAACCCATTGAAAACTCTAACCCCCAAAAAACCCTAAAATCCTAAAACAAATAAAGACCCATAAATACTAAAAATTCTAAAACACTAAAAATAATTACAAAACCTAAAACCCATATAAACATATATACTCATAAAACCATAAAAATATTTTTAACCCTTAAAGTCCTAAAAACCAAAAAAACCCATAAAAACTATTAATGATCCTAAAAAACCTACAATACCCTAATAAAACCCTAAAAGATACTAAATTAATAAACAATATCGAAATATCGAAAAAACCTAAAACCCCTAAAATAATCATAGATACCCTAAAACCCTAACAAAATCCTCAAATCCCCCAAAATACTAAAAATCATAAAAAAGGATAAAAACCCAAAAACCCCATAAAGACCCAAAAAACCTAATCCCCTGTAAAAGTCCCTAAATCCATTAAATCCCAAAAAAATCTCTTCCAATCCATAAAAATGCTAAAAACCCTAAAAAAATACAACAACAAAAACCAACAGGACCATAAAAATGTTAAAAATACTATAAAAAACTAATAACCATAACGATCCTAAGAAAACCCTAAAATTACATAAAACCCTAAAACCCATTAAGGAATATAAAATCTCTATATTTAATAAAAATAATTAATCCCCTAAAAACTCAAAAACCCTAAAAACCTCTTAAAACATGAAAAACATTAGAAACCCCACAAACCCGTAAAATCTATTGAAACCCCTAAAGACCATAAAAACCTTAAAAACCCTTAAATTCCTAAACATATCCTAAAAATCCTATTAAATCATACAAAACCCTAAACTTACCAAAAAAAAATAGAAAACCAAAAATCTAAAAAAACACTAAAAGAACCATAAACCCCCAAAAACATCTCTAATGTCCCCTAAAAACTATCAAAAACCACAAAAAACCCTAAAACCACTATAATTCCTTAAGAACCCTAGTAATATTAAATACACTAAAGAAACTAAAAACCCTAAAACTCAAAAAACCATAGAAACCTTAAAACCATTAAACAATAAAACCCCTAAAACCCTCTGAAAACACCAAAAATATCTAAAACCACCCAAAAAACCTAAAAACCCTAAAACACTAAAAAGTCACAAAAAACCTAAAGATCCAAAAACCCCAAAAAACAATAAAAAAACTAAACCTAAAAATACCATAAAAACCATAAAAAACTCTTTAACTACTCCAAAAACCATAAAAGATCCTTATAATTTCCTTAAATGAACATAAAAAATCCCTAAAAGACCCTAAAATGCCTAAAAACCATAAAACCCTAAATCCCCTAAAAATCCCTAAAACCACCAAAAAACCATGAAACCAAAAAAAACCATTAAAAAGACCTAAATCCCATTAAAATTATAAAAATTAAAAAAATCCCCTTTATTCCCCAAAAAATACTAAAAATAATGAAGTTACTAAAAAACCCTAAAAACCTAAAAGACATTAATGAACCCTAAAACCCCTGAAAACCATAAAATTTTCCTACAACCCATAAATCATGAAAAAATTAAAATCATATAAGCATGAAAAACCTAAAAACCCAAAATCCCCTAAAAACCTTAAACACCCTAAAAACACTAATAAACCAAAATTCATGAAAAAATCCCTAAAAAGAATAAAACTCAAAAACTCATAAAAACCATAAAAACCATAAAACACTAAAAACCCAAAAAACCCAAAAAAAAATATAAAACCCCCATTAATGACCCTAAAATACCTAAATACACTAACAATCCAAAAACCCTAAAAGACCCTAAAAACCATAAAATTACCTAAAACCCAAAAACCCCAAAAAAATACAAAATTTGATAAAAACCATAGTGGAAATTAGGTTCTCGATATGGGCCTTCCTCTCCTCAATATTGAAGATGAAGATGGCATAGTCGATGGCTATGGCGATGTCACACCTCCCTAAGCCTTGGTCTGGAGGGTGGAGGATGAGACTCCACTGAGGAATCTCTTCATTCTTTTTACTAATCCTGCATAGCTTCCTTTTTTTAGATATAAAAATTTTCTATAAAGTCCCCCACTACGATAATGGTGTGCCTATGTTTTTATATCTTTTCATGATTTCTCAGTGGCCTATTCACTCCTGGATCACATGTTGGTGGTTTTCTTTGGGAGGAGTCGGCACTATGTTGATGAATGTGATAGGTTTCTTTCTTATTTTTAGAATCTCCGTGAAAAGGCTATTATAGGGTTGTTGGATGCTCGACACTTTCTGATCCAGTATAAGAATGAAGAAAATTTGATTACAGACTGGGATTCTTCACCACGGGTATTGATGGATTTTGTTAATATTTTTTCTGCTAGACTTTTTATTTTCATCTGCATCCTGATCCCACTGGTCTGGCCCTTTGGATTACTATTCTTTGCCTTTCCTGGACATTCCAATACCCTGCTATCCTCTGTATTATTGGAAACCTAATCTGTATATTTCTTTTTATGGCTACACGAACTAGTTATTCCTAACACTCGATTGCATCGATAATTTTCATAGAGGTGGTTATGTCGAATGATATGGTTAACTCTATCTGTGTTGAGATTCAAGTTGAGCTCTAGTGGAATGAAAAGATCTACTTTTAATCCTGGGTTTCTTTTTTTTCTCACTGCCCTAGACTAGGCCATGATGCCTCTACCTTTAATCATGCTAGTATTATTGTTAAGAAAAAACTATAGTGGTTGGATCATACAACTCATGCTTTCCAAACAAATTTTCCTCTTTAGGGGGGTGGGGGTAATGAAAAGCACGGTGTAGGTCTAGCTACTAAACAGACTAATGTGCCTCTGGCTGATTATCTTGCTGCTATAGTGGTAGTGGATGTTCCACTAATGTTTGTTCGATAGTATTCACCCAAACCGAGGGTATGTGAAATGTTTGACAGATTGAATAATGACCTGGTAATTTTGACTAGCAAGGGGGTGATAGAAACCGAGGATGGATTAAATAGTTTGAGGATTGTGGACATACGACAAATTTTGATGCCTATGTTGTGCCTCAATTCCGAAGGTTTTGAGGAGGATATGGATTATTTGAATGAACTGGAAGTGCATGAGGGTTCTGCTGGTTTCCCATTGCAGAATTAGTTTGTTGACTTGGTTTCTATGGAGCTGGTCCTTGAGGATCAGGTTGTGCAACTGAATCTGCCGATGACATTGAAGAACATCCTAGGCAGAGTGCTTGCTCTAGGCTAGAGGGTTATATTATTGGTGACAGTGGTAACAATTTACAATTTCAATTGACCTACGGTGATCTTGCTGATAAGGATTATGCTACTATGAATGATGCCAATATTTTTTTAAATGGATATACAGTTCATACCATAGTTTATTATTATTATTTTTTTGAGGGATTGAATATCGCTCAGTCTACTTGTAATGACAATGAGTTCGTATGGGATGATGTGTAGGTTGAAATTCTAAGTTGTAATTCTTGCGCTGGGAGTGGGACGGGGCCGGGTGAAGCTTCCATTGATTCTCAGGAGGGACTACATGCAGGGCAGATTGTTCGTGGGGAGGATGATTGATGTAATTTGATTTTGGTAGGTCCAGGTCACACTTACAAGGATGTTGTAAGGAGTGGTACTAGTTTTGGGTAGGGTTCGGTGGCTCTGCAAGCTCTTGGTTATTACGGGATGAATGTTATGCCTTTTGATCAGAATGTTGGTGATCCTACTCAGGTGTTTATGGTCAAAGACAAAATGAAATATGAGGTTCTTTCTGACTGTACATTAAATTAGGAAGACACCTACATCCCCATACATTGATGTATTATCCATGGGGAGGGTAGTAGGATGAGATTTTATATGAATAATATCCTTAAGAAGATGTCTTTGATAAAGGACTTCATTTTGTACGAGAAGGAAAAAAATCTACAGGCATCACATTAGATCCCTGAAAGAGGAAGTCGATGAAATATTACTCTAGTTTTCCAAAGATAGTGTCCACCAGAGCCTCCTCCAAGGCTCCAAAGAAAACATCTGACAGTGGAGGGTGTCCTGCCATGGTGCAGCTAAATGTGGAGCAGAAAAGGCTTTGTGAAAAGTACATTTCCTCATTCAATCAACATGAATCTGAATGGGAGTTAGCGGATATTGATGGGGACACTAGATATGGTGCTGATAGAGAACCTTACGGTATAGCTTCTTATTATGACGGTGGTGGGGATGTTGATCTCTATGACATGTAACTCCTTTTTGGTTGTGTCTTTTAACTTTCCCATTTCCTTTTATGTTTTTCATATTTCAAACATATTTTGGGGGACTAGGAATATCTTGGTCCTACACCTTATTCTCCCTAAAAGATGGAAAAACCATATAAAACCCCTCAAATGCCCCAAAACTGCTGAAATGATGTAAAAACACTAAAATTTCAAAAATCCCAAATCCACCTTAAAATCCCAGAAATTACCAACAACCCTTAGAATCCCTACAAAACCAAAAAACCGTAAAACCCCTAAATACACTAGAGAACCCAAAAACCATTAAAAACCTCCATAGACCAATTAGAACCCTAAAAATCAAAAAACCCCTAAAAACCATAAAACAGTTGTAAAAATCCCTAAAACATCAAAATGCCCCAAAACCCAAAAAATACTCAAAATATCTTATAAAACACTAAAGAAATAAAACACTCAATGTCTCCACAAAAACAAAAAAAAAATAACCCTAAAACACTTAAAACCCTAAAACCCTTTTCAAACCCAAAAACCCTAAAAACCAAATATAAAGAAAAAACCATAAAACCCCTAAAAAAATATAAAACCCTTTAAACCCTATAAATCCCCTAAAAGCCCATAAGAATCCTAAAAATTTCTACAAACACCTAAAACAAATAAAATATCCAAAAAATAAGAAAAATTACCGAAAAACATTGAAACCCACTAAAATCCCAAAACCCTTTAAAACCTTAAATAACCTAAAAGACCCAAAACCCACTAGAAAGTCCTTAAAATACTTAAAACATTAAAAATATCTTTAAACCCCCCTAAAATTTCCTAAAAACCTTAAAAGTATATAATAAATCCATAAAATTCTCAGAAACCAAAAAATCCCTATAATTACTAAATGAACTTAAAAAATGTCTAAAAGGCCCAAAAACCCCTTAGAAACCTAAATAACCTAAAAACCATAATAATCCTCTATAATCCATCAAACAAATCCCCTAAAAAACCATAAAAATCCTGAAAAAATTAAAACCCTAAAAACACTAATAATCTTTAGATACCCTAACAAACACTAAATAACCTAATGAAACTCTAAAAAACCCAAAAAACCCCTATAAAACACCCCAAAACTCTAGAATAAATAAAAGTACATAAATAACATTAAAATACCCACAAGATCCCTAAAACCCCTAAAAACCCCCTGAAAAAAATTAAAATAAAATTTCACACCCCAAGAAAACACAAAAAACATTAAAATGTCTTAAAGAGCCCTAAAAACCCTCCCCAAACCCCTAAAAAACATAATACCATTAAAACCCCTAATAATCCTTAAAATTATAATAACCCTAAAAAACATTAAAACACTAATAAACCCCTAAAAGATATAGAAAACCCAAACCCCCCCCCCCTGAAAACTATAAAACAAAAATATACCCAAAAACCCTAAATAACCAAAGAGTCCTAAAACAACTAAAAACCCAATAAAATGTCAAAAAGTCCCTAAAAACCATAAAAATAATGGGAATACCATAAAAATACCTTAAAAACTAAAACTCCAAAAAACATTAAAACCCTAAAACCCTTGGAAATCTGTTAAAACCCTAACAAGACATTAAAATATAAATCCATAAAAGCCATAAAATAACTAAAATCCCCAAAATCCCAAAAATACTAGAAAAAAACAAAAAACTACCCTAAAACAGGCCTAGAAACCCTAAAAACTCTAAAATAATCCCAAAATCCCTAAAAACACAAAAACCACTTAAATCCCCTAAACCCTTAAATACACTAAAACCCAATAAAAACCCTTAAAAACCATAAAAACAAAAAATATTAAAATCTCCATCTAAAAACATCTCAAAACCCAAAAAATATAAAAAAAATCCCAAAAAACCAACAACACAAAAAAATATAAAAAATAAAAAAAACATAAAAACACAAAAACTATAAAAACCCATTAAAACCCAAAAAACCTTATGAAACCAAAAATGCCAAAAAAATCCCAAAAAACATAAAATGATTATAAAAAATATAAAAGACACCAAATCAATAAAATTAACAAAATCCCGAAAAAATATAATACACCCTAAAAAATAAAAATCTAAAAAACCATAACAAACTCCCCAAAACCCTAAAAATCATTAAAATACCAATAACAGGAAAAACTATAAAAGGTATAAAAACCCATAAAACAATTTAAAAAAATCAAAAAACACTCAAAAACATATAAAAACCATAAAAACCCCTAAAACACTAAAACCCCTAGACACCCTAATTCCCTTGAAAATCCTAAAACCCTAAAAGACTTGAAAACCTAAAAAATCTTTATAACCCAAAATCACCCTTAAAACCCTAAAACACCTAAAAACCCAAAAATGACCTTAAATTCCAAAAAAGATCTAAAATACACTAAAAATACTAAAAATTAAAAAACCCCTAAAACCATAAGCTAACCGATTTTTGAAGCATCGCACCTCGATTGATGATTTTGACATATTCATATTCGGATCTTGGGACCTACTGAATCGAGTGATCGTTGGGATTCTTGATGGTCTACACATCATGATTTGCTTCAAAACGGAGGAATATATGATCCACGCTTGGACCTCGGCCCCTCAATGCCTCAACGGTGTCAGATTCATTCTTTTCAGGTGGAGATTTCATCGTCACATGAACTGAGACTCACTGATGATTGCTTCATGGGTTAGGTTTCTGGAAAACCCTCTTCCTTTCCAAAATCCATCTATCATATTTATGCTTGGGAACATTGTGGGTTTTTATTTGTTCTTAGATAGTAGGACTCGGGCAATTTTCCATCCTATCTCTCCAAGGGTTTTCTTTGAGGTTGGCGCATCCAAGGCACCAGTTAACTTTGTCTCGATTGCAATTGGTAAGGAATTTTGTTAAGTAACCGGACATTTTTGAATCCCCATTGGTCTTTTGTTCAACCTATAGGATTCTTTGTAATCATAGTACTGACTATTGGAATGGGACTCGAAGAAGAGGAGCTCTGGGGCTAGGTCATGGATCACCTGTTGCTAGTAAGCTGTTTGGGTAGTCTGATGTGCATCCGGCTAATGGTTATGTTGTGGATGTGGTTGATGATCATTATACTGCAGTGGCTGGTCATGCTGATGTGGAATTTGGAGATGTCCTTCCAAAGATTGTTTATCATACAACAACTGAACCAAGGGTCTCCACTATGTTTGGAAGACTGAAATAGGGCCTAATAATTATGTATGATAAAGGGGTGATGAATTATAATAAAGGGTGCATAAGTCTAGTGGGGTACAAGGTGTGTTTTTTGTCCATTTGCATAATCGGTTTGATGGTTTGGCTTTGGGGGAAGTGGATGACGTGCAACAGTATGTGAAACATAAGCTAGCCGATGAAATAAATTTTGTGTATGTTGAATGGTGGAAGAATTATGATGTTGGATTTAGGTGTGTTGTTAGTGATATAATTCTTGAAGAGAAACTTGGACGTCTTACTATCTCTAGGATTAAGGGTGCTGAGTGCGTTGACAAGGTCATGGTTCTGTAGGATTTCTTGGTCTCTATTGTTGTTGGAATTTCTAGTGAAGGTGATTTAGTTGACTCAGTTGATGTGGAGAATGCTTCTAGGCATGTTTCTAATGATTAAGAGAATGGGTATCCAGTTCAGATTGTAGTGGTGAAGCCAGTCGTGAAGGTTCTTATGGGTTGCAGCATTGGTCACGAGTAGAGTTCGAAAAAAGTATCTGTTTATGATTCAAGAATTTGATGATGGTAATGGGAGTGAGGAAGGATATAATATTTGTGATGGTTCACAGAACCATTCCTATGATGTCTAGGTATAGGTGAAGGGAATCAAGGTTCAATCTCATTATGCTGATCTTGAGGAGGAACTGGATCAGACTACTATGGTTGTGAATGAGATAGAAAATGCTACTCATTTTTCATGTTATGAGTAGTTGGTTGGATAGATGTGTAAGATACCGGTTTTTTCTGAGAAAGGCTTTGGAATATTCTTGATGATATTCCAGGGCATCGCCTTCAGATGGCGTGAGATTCCGAGCCCCAGAGTGGCCGGAATTAAATTTTCAGTGCATTCACACTAGAAATGCTAAATAAATTGGATAACTCCTAAACGAAGTTCCAGATCAGAGATCCGAGTGTATGAATGGGTGTGGAATGGGGTGTTTACCCTAGGAACGACATAAAATTTGTCGGTGTGGGACGTTTGGACCCCTCGCCTGCTTCTGGAACGTTAAACGGATTAAATAAATTTATTTAAATCATTTAATAGAAAAATGCTAGTATCTCTTAAACGGTGGCTCGGATTGGGAAACCGAGGGAACTGTTGATTTTGGAGCATGCGTTTTACCCTAGGAGGGGTGTAAGTTTCACGGGTGCGAGCCGTTTGTGAAAAATGACCCCAGGGACGTTTTCATAATTTGACGGCCTCGGGCACTAAGTGTAATAACTTTTGAACGGGGTCTCGGATTAAAATTCTTAGACCACCATTGTGCTCAAAATGTCGTGTTTACCCCAGGGACGCCCTCCTTTTTTTCTGCTTCGAGAGCGGGGTCGGGGGCGTGCCGGGCGGGGGTGTTTAAGTGTTATTACTTAAACGCACCCCCTCCCTCTTCTCTTACCCTTCTCCTCCCTCACACCCTCTCCCATTCCCTCCCCCATTCTGATGAGCTCCGGCTAGGCGAGCACCGGCGAGCCAACTTCGGCGAGGCAATGGCGTAGGGCAGATCGCGCGGGAAGCGTCGGGCGAAGCCCCACGAGGTAGGGTTATGTTTTTTGAGCTTTAATTCCCAAACCTCCCTTTGAACCCCAATTTTAGCGTTTATTTTTTATTTTCTCTTCGATCAAATTCCATGAATGCGTAGTAGAGTAAATTCCCTATCCAACGCATCTTTCGGATTCACATTCTGAGCTCTGTGGCATCCGCAATGGTCCGCTGAACTTTGCGGGTTTTCGGGTCCCGACGAGTTCGAGCGGCGGCGCGGCTCGGCGAAGGAGGCAGCACGCAGGGCGGCGCGGTGCGGAGCAGGGCGGAGACGGTCGGCCGGGGCTTCGAAGGCGGCGGCGGATGAGGGCTCCAGCTGCGGGAGCCGGTGAGAGGAGTGCCGTGGTCGCGTTGTGCGACCCCGCGACTGGGCAGAGACCCACGCGACGCGGGTCTCCACGTGGAAAGGTCGACCGGCCTGTCGGCCGGTCGGTGGAAGAACCACCAGCGTGGCGCGGGCGGTGTGACCCGCAGGAGGCGGCTGGGCAGCAGTCCCGGCGGGCCGGCCTGAGCGGGCTGGCTCGAGCGGGGCGGACCGGCCGGACCGGGCCGGTCCGGCCGAAGAGGGCCCCCCCTCTTCCTTTTAAATCTTCGGACGCCTGTATTTCGGGCTACGGGCATCCGTTTTGCGTTCCGTCTGTGGCGGCGCAGACCAGGCGCAGAGATGGTATTTTTGAGATGGTTTTGGGAATTATTAATTCCCAAAACGGGGGGGGGGGGGGGGGGTCGCGGAGGCGTGACATGTCCTTAAGTGGACGAGCGTATTCCCCGAGTTTCTTGTTTTGAGCGGCGTGGACGCGTCCGACGTCCGTTTTGAGCGCCGTCAGTGGCGTGGGAATCCTGGCGTCGAGGCGGAGGTTTCCAGGGTGGTTCCGGGTGTTGATTCTAATGTTGAGTCATGGGCCCCACGGCCCGTCTCTTGAGCTGCGTGCATCATTTCACAACTTTTCCCTCGGACATCCGTTCGGGGCGTGCGAGCAGTCATTCCTGGTATGTTTTTCCGAGGGGATTGCAATGGTGTAGTCCGCCCGCTCAAATTCGGAACGATGTTGCGGGGCCCACGAGGGTCGTTTGGGCGTCGACGGTGATTTTCCATCTTTATCACCGGCGACCGCTTTGGACAAATGATTAGTCCATCTTGTGTGCTTTTTCGAGAGGATTGCAACTATGTGATCGGTTCTTTGAGTTTCGGGACCGAGTTGCAGGTCCCACGTGGCACCGCTCGTGTGCGGTGCGCCGGGATGCAACTTTTTCTCCGAATATCCGTTGCACTCAATTGATTAGTGCTTTTGATGTGTTTTCCTGAGGGGATCACAATGGTGTGATGCGCCCGACTGTTTCCAGGGCCGAGGCTCAGGATCACAGGACGTCGTTCAGGCATGAGGTGGTGTTGGTGACTTTTTCGTCGGATATCCGTTGGAGGCGAGTAAGTAGTAGATCTCGCGTTTTTTTCCGCGAGGATTACAACGGTGCAATCCGTTTGGTTGTACGGAGCCTCTTGCGCGAACTTGTTGAACATGGAGCATGGAAGGTGCTCCAGTGGCGGTCCGCCCTACTTTGTCTGTAGCGGACCCTTGGCGTGTGATCGCGCACTCTTGGGAGAGTGATGTAAATGTTTCATGAGGTGTTGATGGCCATGCTCGGGCCTTTGAGATGGAGTTGTTACGTCACGGCTTCACGTTGAGGCTGGGTGCCTTGTGCACGATAGACTTTGGGCTGGAATGAGGTATACTCCAGGAGTATACGGGAGCGCTTGGAGGTACGTGTGGTTTTTTGTACCTGAGGATGGTTGTGCGCTCAGTTGGGGTTGAGATGGGGCCACACGTTGTGTGGGCCCCACGTGCGTGCTGGGTTCGGCTTGAGTACTTGGACCTCTCGCGGCGTAGAGGGTCCCTCTGTGTGTTTGTTTGACTAGCAGGGTGGAGCTCTTCCCCTGGCTCTGTGCTCATTTGTTGACCAGTAGGGTTGAGTGGTCTCCCCCTGGTTTCATTCTCGGTAGATTGGCCGGTAGCGGGGCCAGTGGCACCTAGTGATGGAATAGGTGTGGAACCCCTTTGGATGAGTTGTGCTGGAGTTGGGTGGTCGCGTGATGCCCACTCCATGATCAGTTGGCTAGTGTTGTACCCTCCAGTGGATGTGGCCAGAGCAGTTCTGAGTTTTACCCTCCAGCGGGGCTGGGAAGTGGGTTACTCATCAGATTCTAGGGCCTACCCTTCGGCAGAGACTGGTCAGTGGGTCACCCGACACTTTTAGGGTCTACCCTCCAGCAGAGACTGGGTAGTGGGTCGCCCGACGCACTTAGGGTCTACCCTCCAGCAGAGACTGGGCAGTGGGTCGCCCGACGCACTTAGGGTCTACCCTCCAGCAGAGACTGGGCAGTGGGTCACCCGGCGACCTCTTAGGGCCTACCCTCCAGCAGGGCTGGGCAGTGGGTTGCCCGTCGTCTCGTTCCAGGTCTACCCTCCAGCACGGTTGGGCAGTGGGTCGCCTGTCGACCTATTCCAGGTCTACCCTCTAGCGGGGCTGGGTAGTGGGTCGCCTGATGATGTGTTATGGTCTACCCTCCAGCGGGGCTGGGCAGGGGGTCGCCTGATGATGTAATTTGATTTACCCTCCAGTGGGTCTAGGCAGTGGGTCGCCTGATGATGTATTAGGGTTTACCCTCTAGCAGGGCTGGGCAGTGGGTCACCCGATATCTGATTATGGTATACCCTCCAGTGGGGCTGGGCAGTGGGTCGCCGGTTGATGTATTATGGTTTACCCTCTAGCAGGGCTGGGCAGTAGGTCACCTAATATTTGGTTATGAATTACCCTCCAGCGGGGCTGGGTAGTGGGACACCTGTTGGCATTCCAGGATCAGTCCTTTCTACTAGGCTAGCCTATGGCTTTCCTCCGTGATTACCGGAGTGGGACCCTTGGTTGTTTGGGTCTGTGGTGGAACGACTTTACTTTGAGGAGACCTCTCGACTGCAGGGCAGTGATGATGTGTGGTTTGACTTTCCTAGAACTCTCAAGTAAGAGGGGCGCTTTTCCCCACCGAGATGCGTTCTTGTGATGTGATCTAAAACCGTGTGGGCGAGTCATTGCCACCCAAAGCGGATAGTATCAAGGTGCGGTGACTGAGCCCCTTGGCTTGCGGTTCAGGGCAGACTTGCGGGATGCTGGGCATCAGTGATGGTGTTTACATTTGGGACTGTTGGCGACTCATTTTCTTAGGCTGAGCTACGGGACGGAGATCCCCTTACGACATTGTTCGGGCTTCTCGACCGAGCATATGGATTTGTATATACCATGATTTGAGTACCCACTCCTTGGGTTTTGGCTACTCTCCGTCAGGAGAAGCGAAGACGCGCGGGGTATGCCACGTGCTTTCCGCGTCCAGCTTCTCGTGGTAGGATGACTCTTCTATCTTTCTCTTGATGGGTTGAGCTGTTAGTCTTTAATGCACCCTTGGTTGTAATCCTTTCTATTCCTTGTTCGCTCTGCTACTCACCCTTCGGTACCTCCTTTGTTGCTCCCTCGAGCCTTCGGGGTATCCTACTGAGTATTTTTATACTCACCCCTACTTGGGCTTTGCCCGCACTTGGTGTGCCCTTGCAGAAGATGGACAGGTGGAGCATGACTTCGGTGGAGCGTAGGAGCTTGGGAGCATGGACCGCATGCGGTGGTCGTGGTTGGGATCCAGGTGGGAGTCCTTTCAGCTGTTTCTTTCTATTTACCTGTTGCCAGGTTGTGACACTTTTCTGGTTGGGCGTGTGTTTTCCCCTTTTTCCTTTTAAGCACTTTGCTTGTACTTGTAGAGGTTGATGCACTTTGTGGTATATATGTAGCAGTTGTTCTTTCTTTACTCTGCACTGTTGAATTGAGTTTGTTGCGTGTGTGTGTACAGGTACTTAGGCAAAGGCCTCCCCGAGTTGTTGTGCCTTCGGCGCTGGTCGCCAGCCCCTGGCCTATGGAAGCGGGCCTGGGGTAGTTGCGGCTCGAGCCCAGGTAGGGTCGGGTTGTGACAAAGTTGTATCAGAGGTGGTTCGTTCCTTGGGACGCTGTTCAGACGTCCCTAAAATAAGAGGAATTGGTTGGGATTTAGGGTAACAGTGTGGATGTGTCTCGACAGCGGCTCTCAGGCCAGGGAGTCCAGTGATGGTGCGGCGGTCGACGTATCCATTCACCAGGACCTTGATAACCCGCTTGTCGACTCGGCATGCTGAGACACTTGTTTCAGGGAAAGTTTTTTGTGCATCACATAGGACTGAGTCTTTGACTGTCCTTCTTGAGTCATCTCCCCATCGTTGCTATTGGTATATACATATATACTCATCTGACTGCGACACTCCTTGATAATATTCAGGATGTCTCCGCGAGGACAGCCAGCCAGGATACCATCTTTGGTTCATGACGGTGACCCTCTGATCTACGAGGCCATAGTCCAGGACCCATCATGCGAGCCCTTTTCTCCAGGTGGACCGGTAGCAGCACCCCCACCTGTTGAGCAGCAGGCAGTTTCAGCAGAACAAGCTGAGTTTGAGCACTGGTTGAGCGCACTCTGTGGGTTCCAGTGGCAGAGACCGCTGAGTTTCAGTGGTGATCCAGACCCTCAGGCATCAGAGGTTTGGCTCGAGGAAGTGGTTCGCCTTTTCAGGCTTGTGCAGACGTCGGCAGATCAGAGAGTGGATTTGGACGCCACCGTTTTTCGAGGAGCAGCTCGGCATTGGTAGAGTCTGGTGACTCGGTTCCTTGACGTGTCGTTGCTTTCGTGGGGCAACTTTCAGTTGTTGTTTCGTGAGAAGTTTTTTCCCTCCTGCTTGCGCTCCGTTCGGATTCAGGAGTTCTTGCAGTTTCAGCAGGGAGGGATGACGGTGGCCGAGTACGCGGCTAGTTTCGCAGACCGTGCACGCTTTTACCCGGACTTGGTCCGTGACGACAACGTTCGAGCACAGAAGTTTGAGCAGGGTCTCCTCCGAGAGATTCGTGCTGTTAGATTACCCTTGGAAATATCTACATATGCCTGGGTGCCAGAGCAGGCGTTGGTGACAGAGGTCTTCCCGTCATGTTTTGCGGTTGGTAGTGGCAGTGGGCGCGACGGAGCCGGGACGTCTTCCATAGATAGCAGGTGCTGGAGGACCGGACCTCGATGCAGGTGCCCTTCCCACTGCCAGTTTCGGAGAGGTGGTTGTTTACCACTGTGGTGAAAAAGGAGCAGGTCCTCAGCCGAGGATTCCCTTCCGTGAGTGGATCTCGGGCCGTGGTCGTACACCATAGTGGAACCAGAGGTCACCAATGCAGCCAGAGAGAGTCGGTGCTATGCTTGTGATGGGCGAGGTCACTTGGAACGAGACTTCCCGACCTGAGTTGCTGGGAGCTTCGGGTAGGCAGCAGGTGCACCACCACAACAGAGGTAGCGCCGTGATCGGAGTAGTACCCAGAGAGGTGGTGCTAGCAGAGGAGCAGGAGGAGCTGGTAGTGGGGGAAGACATTACGAGATCTCTTCATCACCACTAGGTAGTCCACGTCAGGCTCCAGGAGCTGACGGTTGGGACCGCGGGTAGCCGCGAGCTTTGGATGTCTACGATCCTGCAGAGCACAGGATGGTGAGAGGTACCCCTTGCGACTCTTCTACTTTTTGCAGTAGAATTGTTGGGCTCTGCGTGTGAAAGGATTTTCTCCCTTCTCCTTGTTTGAGGTGTTACCAGGGTGATGCAGGGCGTCGGTGTAGCCCTGTGTTGGTAAGGAAAAAGGCGTGAGGCATTTTCCATTAGTCGATGGTGTTGACTCCTTCGCTTCCGAGCGTGTAAGAGAGTCTTGGTTGAGAGACATCGACTGTGAGATCATGCGTGACCAGATATCCTTGGGTGCTTCACCATATTGATATTCTGAAGGAGGGAATCACCGGGCCTTGTTCCAGGTGCGGGCGGTGATTCCAGTCATGACCTGCGACGTAGAGGTTCGTTCGGGGAGGTGAGCTAACCCCGATAACCTTCGGGCTGTTTGAGGGCGTGCAAAGGGATGGTGGGGTTCCCTACCGCCTTTCCCTAACCCCAAAGTCTGAAGTGGGCGCACGACGTCGGCAAGGGCCGACCTTGCATGAACAGATCAATCCTTTGATCTGAGTGCGGTGGCACAGAGCTGTGTGTGGGTTCTTCTGGGTATGGGAAAGCCGGGTGTGAGCTTAGTACCCCGTGTTGCTCTCTAGTTTTTCTTTTCGGGGATGAAAAGCTTGAAGGAGGGAATGATGTAAGAACCCAGTTTTTTCTAAGAAAGGCTTTGGAATATTCTTTATGATATTCCTGGGCAGCGCCTTCAGACGGCATGCGATTCCGAGCCCCGGAGTGGCCGGAATTAAATTTTCAGTGCGTTCACACTGGAAACGCTAAATAAATGGGATAACTCCTAAACGGAGTTCCCAATCAGAGATCCAAGTGTACGGATGGGTGCGGAATGGGGTTTTTACCCTAGGAACGACATGATATTTGTCGGCGCGAGACGTTTGGACCCCTCGCCCGCTTCTGGAACGTTAAACAGATTAAATAAATTTATATAATTCGTTTAATGGAGAAATGCTAGTATCTCATAAAAGGTTGCTCGTATTGGGAAACCGAGCGCACCGTTGAGTTCAGAGCGTGCCATTTACCCTAGGAGGGGTGTATGTTTCGCGGGCGCGGGCCGTTTGTGAAAAATGACCCTAGGGGCGTTTTCGTAATTTGGCGGCCTCGGGCGCTAAGTTTAATAACTTTTGAACGGGGTCTCGGATTAAACTTCTGAGACATACATTGTGCTCGAAACGTCTTGTTTACCCCAGGGACGCCCTCGTTTTTGTCTGCTTCGAGAGCAGGGTCGGGGGCGTGCCGGGCGGGGGTGTTTAATTGTTATTACTTAAACGCACCCCCCCTCCCTCTTCTCTTCCCCTTCTCCTCCCTCGCACCCTCTCCCCTTCCCTCCTCTATTCCGGCGAGCTCCGGCTAGGAGAGCTCCGGTGAGCCAACTCCGGCAAGGCAACGGCGCGGGGCGGATCGCGGGAGGAGCGTCGGGCGAAGCCCCACGAGGTAGGGTTATGTTTTTTAGCTTTAATTCTCGAACCTCCCTTTGAACCCCAATTTTAGCATCGATTTCTTGTTTTCTCTTCGATCAAAGAACATGATTGCATAGTAGAGTAAATTCCCTATCCAAATCATCTTTCGGATTCAAATTCCTAGCTCCTTGGCATCCGCAATGATCCGCCGAACTTTACGGGTTTTCGGGTCCCGTCGAGTTCGAGCGGCGGCGCGGCTCGGCGGAGGAGGCGGCACGCAGGGCGGCGCGGTGTGGAGCAGGGCGGAGCTGGTCGGCCAGGGCATCGGAGGGGGCAGCGGCTGAGGGCGCCGGCTGCGGGAGCCGGCGAGAGGTGGGCCGGGGTCGCGTTGTGCGACCCCGCGGCTGGGCAGAGACCCGCGCGACGCGGGTCTCCGCGTGGAAAGGCCGACCGGCCTGTCGGCCGGTCGGTAGAAGAACCGCCCGAGCGGAGCGGGCGGTGTGACCCGTGGGAGGCGGCGGGCCCGCAGTCCCGGCGGGCCGGCCGGAGCGGGCCGGCTCGAGCGGGGCGGACCGGCCGGACCGGGCCGGTCCGGCCGAAGAGGGTCCCCCCTCTTCCTTTTAAATATTCGAACGCCCGTATTTCGGGCTACAAGTGTCCGTTTTGCAAGCTGTCTGCGGCGGCGCGGACCTGGCACAGAGACGGTATTTTTTTATGGTTTTTTGAATTTTTAATTCCCGAAACGGGGGGGGGGGGTCGCGGAGGCGCGACGTGTTCTTATGTGGACGAGCGTATTCCCCGAGTTTCTTGTTTTGAGCGGCGCGGACGCGTCCGACGTCCGTTTTGAGCGACGTCAGGGGCGTGGAAACCCTGGCATCGAGGCGGAGGTTTCCAGGGTGGTTCTGGGCGTTGAGGCCGAAGTTGAGGCGTGGGCCCCACGACCCGTCTCTTGAGCCGCGTGTAGCGTTTCACGACTTTTCACTCGGACGTCCGTTCGGGGCATGCGAGTAGTCGTTCTTGGGTGTTTTTCCGAGGGGATTGCAATGGTGCAGTCCGCCCGCTCAAATTCGGCTCGATTGTGCAGGGCCCACAAGGGTCGTTTGGGCGTCGACGGTGATTTTCCATCTTTATCAACGGGCGACCTCTTTGGACAAATAAGTAGTCCATCTTGTGTGCTTTTTCGAGAGGATCGCAACGGTGCGATCCGTTCTTTGAGTTTCGGGACCGAGTTGCGGGACCCACGTGGCACCGCTAGTGTGCGGTGCGCCGGGATGCACCTTTTTCTCCGGATATCCGTTGCACTCAAGTGAGTAGTTCTTTTGACTATTTTCCCGAGGGTATCACAATGGTGTGATGCGCCCGACTGTTTTCGGGTCCGAGGCTCGGGATCACAGGACGTCGTTCGGGCGTGAGGCGGTGTTGCTGACTTTTTCATCGGATATCCGTTGGAGGCGAGTAAGTAGTCGATCTCGCATGTTTTTTCAGGAGTATTACAATGGTGCAATCCGTTTGGTTGTACAAAGCCTCTTGCGCGATCTTGTCGAATGTAGAGCATGGAAGGTGCTCCAGTGGCGGTCCGCCCTACTTTGTCTGTAGCGGACCCTTGGCGTGTGATTGCGCACTCTTGGGAGAGTGATGTAAATGTTTCACGAGGTGTGGATGGTCGTGCCCGGGCCTTTGAGGTGGAGTTGTTATGTCACGGCTTCGCGTTGACGCTGGGTGCCGTGTGCACGATAGCCTTTGGGCTGGAATGAGGTATACTCCAGAAGTATACGAGAGCGCTTGGAGGTACGTGTGGTTGTTTGTACCTGAGGATGGTTGTGCGCTCAGTTGGGGTTGAGATGGGACCAAACGTTATGTGGTCCCCACGTGCGTGTTGGGTTCTGCTTGCGTACTTGGACCTCTCGTGGCGTAGAGGGTCCCTCTGTGTGTTTGTTTGACTAGCAGGGTGGAGCTCTTCCCCTGGCTCTGTGCTCGTTTGTTGACCAGCAGGGTTGTGTGGTCTCCCCCTGGTTTCGTTCTCAGTGGATTGGCCGGTAGCGGGGCCAGTGGCACCTAGTGATGGAACAGGTGCTGAACCCCTTTGGGTGAGTTCTGCTGGAGTTGGGTGGTCACGGGACACCCACTCCGTGTTCAGTTGGCCAGTGTTGTACCCTCCAGTGGATGTGGCCAGAGCAGTTCTGAGTTTTACCCTCCAGCGGGGCTGGGCAGTGGGTTACTCATCGGATTCTAGGGTCTACCCTTCGACAGAGACTGGACAGTGGGTCACCTGACACTTTTAGGGTCTACCCTCCAGTAGAGACTGGGCAGTGGGTCACCCGACGCACTTAGGGTCTACCCTCCAGCAAAGACTGGGTAGTGGGTCGCCCGACGCACTTAGGGTCTACCCTCTAGAAGACACTGGGCAGTGGGTCACCCGACGACCTCTTAGGGCCTACCCTCCAGCAGGGCTGGGCAGTGGGTCGCCCGTCGTCTAGTTCCAGGTCTACCCTCCAGCACGGCTGGGCAGTGGGTCGCCTGTCGACCTATTCCAGGTCTACCCTCCAGCGGGGTTGGGTAGTGGGTCTCCTGATGATGTGTTATGGTCTACCCTCCAGCGGGGCTGGGCGGTGGGTCGCCTGATGATGTAATTTGGTTTACCCTCCAGCGGGTCCGGGCAGTGGGTCGCCTGATGATGTATTAGGGTTTACCCTCCAGCAGGGCTGGGCAGTGGGTCACCCGATATCTGATTATGGTCTACCCTCCAGCGGGGCTAGGCAGTGGGTCCCTAGTTGATGTATTAGGGTTTACCCTCCAGTAGGGATGGGCAGTGGGTCACCTGATATTTGGTTATGAATTACCCTCCAGTGGGGCTGGGCAGTGGGACACCTGTTGGCATTCCAGGCTCAGTCATTTCTACTAGGCTAGCCTGTGGCTTTCCTCCGTGATTACCGGAGCGGGACCCTTGGTTGTACGGGTCGGTGGTGGATGGGCTTGACTTTGAGGAGACCTCTCGACTACAGGGCAGTGATGATATGTGGTTTGACTTTCCAAGAACTCTCAAGTACGAGGGGCGCTTTCCCCACCGAGACGCGTTCTTGCGACGCGATCTAAAACCATGAGGGCGAGTCAGTGCCGCCCAAAGCCGATAGTATCAAGGTGTGGTGACTGAGCCCCTTGACTTGCGGTTCAGGGAAGACGTGCGGGATGCTGGGCATCAGTGATGGTGTTTACTTTTGGGACTGTTGGCGACTCATTTTCTTAGGCTGAGCTATGGGACAGAGATCCCCTTACGACGTTGTTCGTGCTTCTCGACAGAGCATATGGATTTGTATATACCATGTTTTGAGTACACACTCCTCTGGTTTTGGCAACTCTCCGTCAGGAGAAGCGAAGACGCGCGGGGTATGCCACGTTCTTTCCGCATCCAGCTTCTCGTGGTAGGACGAGACTTCTATCATTCTCTTGATGGGTTAAGCTGTTACTCTTTACTGCACCCTTGGTTTTACATCTTTCTATTCCTTTTTCACTCTACTTGTCACCCTTCAGTACCACTTTTGTTTCTCCCTCGAGCCTTTGGGGTATCCTACTGAGTATTTTTATACTCACCCCTTCTTGGGCTTTGCCCGCAATTGGTGTGCCCTTGCAGAAGACGGATAGGTGGAGCGTGACTTCGGTGGAGCATAGGAGCTTGGGAGCTTGGACTGCGTGCGGTGGTCATGGCTGAGATCTAGGTGGGGGTCCCATCAGCTATTTCTTTTTGTTTACCTATTACCGGGTTGTGGCACTTTTCTGGTTGGGCGCGTGTTTTTCCCCTTTTTCCTTTTCAGCACTTTGCTTGTACTTGTAGAGGTTGATTCACTTTGTGGTATATATGTAGCAGTTGTTCTTTCTTTACTCTCCACTGTTGCATTGAGTTTTCTGCGTGTGTGTGTAAAAGTACTTAGGCAAAGGCCTCCCCGAGTTCTTGTGCCTTCGGCGCTGGTCGCCAGCCCCTGGCCTATGGAGGCGGGCCTGGGGTAGTTGCAGCTCGAGCCCGGGTAGGGTCGGGTCGTGACATGATGGCTGACCCTTTGACTCAGAATTTGGACCTAGGCCCTTATCATGAGAGAGAATAACATTGCATGCATTCAGTTCTAGGATTAAATGAGGAGTATTCTGTTGGGAACTCTAAATGTCTGATTCTAGGGGACATGGTTCTGGAGGACAGCAATGTGATGCAGTTTTCAATACCGAAAGGCCCCTTTCATGGGTGACTAGAATCAGATGGTTTTGATAACCAAGGGTTGGTAATACCAAGGATTGCCGAATTAACACCAACATGGCTCAGATTATGAGAGAGCGATAACTGATTGAGGTTGCATGTCCACATGGGAAAGAGAGTTTTTCTACAGAGTCCATCCTAACTCCTCTAAAGAGGAAGCCGAGGAAGGACTACTCAAAGCTGCCAAAGACCTTTTCTACTAGAGGCCCTTGTTAGGATAAATTAAAAAATGTCCCTAATAAGAAAGGGAGGCCTGAGAAGAACTCCGATGAGGTTTATTCAAATGCGGAGCAGTGAAGGATCATTGACATGTACATTACAATCTTCAAGCAGCAGGAATTGGAATGGGAGTCGACAGATGCCGATGCATCTTATGGATATAGTGCGGATGGTGACCCATACAATCCTACTTCTAACTTCAATCTTTGTTGATAGTGGGGAATTTGTTCCTTATGTCTTGTTTCTATTTTTTGGGTGTGGGTTATTCGAATCCACCCCTCTCTTATTTCCTTTGATTTTCTCTTTTTTTCTTTTGGTCTTTGGCGGTTTTTCTGGTTTCATGGGGGTGTCCAGGGATTTTGGGTGTGGGTCGTTTGACTACGCCCCTCCCTTATTTTCATTTGATTTTTTTCTACTAATTTTTGGCGGGACAGCAATGGCCTAGTCATGTGCCTTTATTGCCCCAAAACCCCAAAAAACCATAACCCCCCTAAAAACCTAAAAACACGTAAAACACGTAGAATACCATTAAAACCCCTAAAAATCTTTTGTGAACACTAGAAATCCTAAAAACCAAAAAACCTGAATATCTTAAAATTTATAAAAATTTCTAAAAATGCTAAAGTTGAAAAATACCAAAAACCATAAAAATGTTAAAAACACTAAAAAACATATAAAACCCCAAAAATAGTAAAACACTCTAAAATCCCAAAATATCAATTACAACCCCAAAAAACATTAAAACGCCCAAAAAATCAGTTACAACACCTAAAATCATTAAAACACCCAAAACGCATAAAACTCCCTAAAAGTACTGAAAACACTAAAAAACCTAAATCCACTTAAAATCCCTAAAACCACTCAAAACCCTAAAAACTCTAAAAACCACAAAAACAATAAAAGAACCCTAAAATATATAAAAACTCTAAAACCCATTTAAAATCATAATAACTCTAACAAAAACCTAAAAACACTTAATCTATTTAAAACCTAAAAAACACTTTCATCCTTAAAAACCCTAAAAATCTAGAAAACCTTAAAACCCCAAAAAACAAAAAAAACCTAAAAAGTAGAAAAATACATAAAAAACCAGAAATCCATAAAAATCCTTAAAACCCTGAAAATAACTAAACCCTAAAATACCTAAAACCCCTTAAAAGATCATAAAAACTCAAAAACCCTAAAAACCCCTAAAACGCTTAATAATAAAAACCCCTAAAAACTATAAGAATCCCTCAAAAACCTAAACACATAAAACCCAAAAAACCAAAAAGACCCTAATACTCCAGAATGATTATATAACCAGTAAAACCCAAAATACACTAAAATAACTTGAAATAAAATAAAACATCCTAAAGGACTATGAAAATCCTAAAACACCTTATAGTGACCTAATAACTATAAAAAAAACTTAAAACCCTAAAAACATAAATGTATTTAAAAACCATAAAATCATTAGGGAACCCAAAAAGACTAAAAAACGTAAATGACTCAAAAAATAAAAAATGACCCTAAAATCCCTAAATGATCCTAAAAACCATAAACGTACTAATTACAATAAAACCCCTAAAATAACCTAAAACACTAAAACACCTTAAACCACCATAAAACCCCATGAAAACCCTAAAATACCCTAAAACCCGTTAAAATAAAAAAACATAAAACCCACAAAAAACACCTAAAAACTAAGAAAACAATAAAAAACCTAACATTCATAAAAACCCTAAAATCATAAAACCATAAGAAACTAAAATTACCAAAAACCACTAAAAATACAAAAACTCTTAAAAACATTTAACGACACTAAAACCATAAAAAACCAGAGAGCACAAAAAAACTTTTAAACACATTTTAAACCATGAAAACTCTAAACCCACCTAAAACAACTATAAACCCAAAAAACACAAATATCATAAAGACCCTACAGACTAATAAACCCCCTAAAAACCATTAAAACATTAAACCCCCTAAAAATCTCTAAAAAATAAAAATTTTAAAATCCCCAAAAATCCAAAAAACCCAAAAAACCAAAAAACCCCAAAACATGCTAAAACCCATAAAACCAATTAAATCCCTTATAACCATAAAGGATACTCCCCCACCATATTCTAAAGGACCATAAATCCCTAAAAATCGGAAAGGAACATAAAAACCCTAAAAACCAATAAAGGACCCTATAATCCTAAAAAGATCTAAGAGACTCTAAAGCGCCTAACCCCCACCCCCCAAAACCACAAAAACACCCAAAAATAATAAAAACCCTAAATGTGCATAAAAATATAAAACCCCTAAATGAAAATAAATCACCTAGAAGAACCCCTAAAATCCCTTTAAAACACTAAAACCCTTAAAATCCTAAAAACCATAAACACCCAAATTCCGACAAAATAAAAACCACTCTAAAAACCCCAAAAAGTATAAAAAACCACTAAATACTCAAAAACCCCAAAAAAACCCAAAACCCCCCCAAAAACTAAAAAAACCCTAAAATGCCAAAATAAATCTTAAAAATCTCTAAAAACCAACAAAAACCATAAAAACATAAAAAATCTAGAAAACATTAAAACCCTTAAATCACTAAAAACCTAAAAAAAATTAGTACCTAAAAACCCCACAAAACCCGAAAAACATAAAATATCATAAAAACCCCCAAACACCCCTAATACCCTAAAAACCACAAAAGACCTTAAAACCCCTAAAACCCTAACAACCCTAAAAATAAAACAATTCTTAGAAACCTTTAAAATATATAAAACCCATAAAACTATAACAAACCCTTAAACACTAGAAACCCTATGAAAAACCTAAAACACCACTAAAAGAGCATAAAACCCCATAAAACCCCTAAAAGATCCATAACCACCTAAAGGGAACAAAATACCCTTAAATCCCTTAAAAGAACCTAAAAACCAAAAAACCCACCAAAAGACTCAAAACCCATATTAAACCCCTAAAATACTCTAATAACCCTTAAACTCCCAAAAAAGTATAAAATCCCCCAAACCCCCCATAAAACCCTAAAAAACCCAAAAAAACCCCAAACACCCAAAAACCCCTAAAAACCATTACACCCCAATAACCAGAAAAAAAAATAATATGAACCAAAAAAACCAATAAACCCTAAAAATTTTAAAAACCACCTTAAACCCTTAAAAAAGAACAATCCCTAAAAACATTAAAAACCATAAATACAATTTACTACCAAAAACCCAAAAAAAACCTAAAAATTCTCTAAAACAACTAAAAACCATAAAAATGTTCAAAAAATTAAAAAACTAAAAACCCTAATAAAAACTAAAAAATTTAAAAATCGAAAAAACCCTAAAGAAATGATACAAACTCTTAAAACTCCTATGTTACGTAAAAAAACCCTAACCACCCCCCCAACCCCTAAAAAATAAAAACCCTAAGAACCCTAACAAACCCTAAAAACCCCACAAAACCCATAAAAACCATAAACATATATATAACCTCTAAAACCCCCTAAAATAACCCTAAAATAAGACAAAAAACCTTTAAACAAATAAAGACACTAAACCTACTAAAACCACTAAAAACCATGAAAATAATAAAAACCCAAACATCATAAAAAACAATAAAAAGTAATTCAAAATTTTGAAACACAAAAAACCCCCCAAAAGCATTAAAAACATTAAGATCCCTTTAAAACCCCCAAACAACTAAAAGATCCTAAAAATACTAAAACTCCAAAGAATAACATAAAACCCCTAAATCAAATTAGAATCCCTAAAACCCCCAAAACCTTTAAAAAATATTAAAAACCCAAAAATATCCATGTACTCTAAGACCCCTAGAAAAAACTATAAAAACCGCATCAAACCAAGAATTTTGGAGAAACACTAAAACCCTACACGATCCTAGGAAACCATAAATATCCCTAAAAATCCTAAAACCTTACAATATCCTTTACATCACTAAAATAACCCTAAAAACTCATAAAACCCCAAAAAACCCATGAAAACACTAAAAACACAAAAAAATCATAAAAACCCAAATAAGATCCCTAAGAAGTCAATAAAAATCACAAAAACGATAAAAGACTTCAAAATACCAAAAACCCATAAAAACCCTCAAACCCATAAAACCCAAAATACCCCTTAATGAACCCAAAATCCCTAAAACCCATAAAAAACCCTAAAACTCAAAAAAAAAATTAAAAACCATAAAACCCTAAATGACCTAGAAACCCAAAAATCATAAAACCCTAAAACACTATAAACCCATAAAACCCTAAGAAACCCCAAAACCCAAAAAAAAACACTTAAAACTATAATACCCCTAACGTCCCACAAAAACCTTGGAATCCCAAAAAACCCGTAAAACCCAAAAAAAAATCCAAAAAATCCCTAAAAATGAAAAAACCCTAAAAATGAATTAAAAACCATGAAAACCCTTTATACCCTAAAAACCGTGAAAACTGATAAGAAAACTATAAAAACATTGAAAAAACTAAAAATCCTAAAACACTCTAAAAATCCTAAAATCCATAAAACCCATGAAACCCAGTAAACCCCTAAAAACCCCTAGAAAACTCTAAAAAACAGAAAAACCCTTAAAACCATAAAACCAGTACATACCAATAAAACCACTAAAAACCATAAAAACATTAAAATCCCTTAAAGACCATAAAAACTATAAAACCCTACAACACTAAAAGAAAAGAAAAATAAAAACAATAAAATATTCTATAATGAATAAAAACATAAAAAATACGAAAAACCCATAAAGACCCTAAAAACCTAAAAAAGACTAAAAATCCCAAAACCCCCCTTAATCAACCGAAAGAACCAAAATCCCTATAAAACATAAAAACCCATAAAAAGATAAATCTCCCAAATAATCCCTGAAACCACTAAAAGCACATAAAAAACAAAAATGCTAAAAACCCTAAAACCCCTAAAACCATAAAAAAACTCTAAAAACATTGATATATTCCAAAATATCCCAAAAACCCTAAAAACCATGTGATCCCCCAAAACACTAAAATCCTAAAAACCATAAAACACCTACAACTATAAGAAGAATAATAAAAATAAAAAAAGAAGATAAAAACCATAAAACACCCAAAAAATCCAAAAATCTATAAATCCCTGAAAACATTAAAAACCCTATAATCCAAAAACACCCATATAAATCTTGAAAACCCCATTAAACACCCTAAAAACCTAAAACCATAAATATTCTAATAAACCTAAAACCCCAAAAAATAAAATAAAAACATAAAATCCAACCAAACTCTATAAATCATTAAAAATACTAAACCCCCTAACACACTAAAAACCCTAAAAACCAAAAAATATTTATAAATCATCAAAAACCATAAAATCTTAAAAAAAACTCCTAATATATCCATAAAAACAAATAAACACCCCTTAAAACGCTAAAATCCAAAAAACCACTAAAAGACCACCAAAACAGTAAATAACTTTAAAATACACTAACACCGTAATGACCCGAAAACACTTGAAACATGAAATAGCACTATACCCTAAAATACCAAAAAACTCCAATAATTCAAAAGACCCTAAAAACACTAAATCCCAAAAAAATACCCTAAATTAATCGAAAAATCCTAAAAGACAACAAAACACTTCAAACCTCTAAAGGACCCTAGGAAACCATAAATCCCGAAAAGGACACGAAAACCCCTAAAAATACAAAGGGTCCATAAAATCTTAAAAACTCTCAAAACACTAAAAGAACCTAAAACCCCTAGAAACTAGGAAACTCTTATAACTCTCAAAAGACCATAAGATACTCTAAAACCCCTATAATCGCAAAAAAATCATAAAAAACTAAATCCATAAAAGCCCTAAAAACCCTAAAAATGATTAAACACCCTAAAACCCCTCAACATCCAAAAAAATAAAACCTACAAAAAACCAATACATCCTAAAAGTCATTAAAACTACCCAATGGTCCCAAAAACTCCTTAAAGACTGAAAACCCCTACAAATCATAAAATCATAAAAACCTAAAACCCCATAAAACCCCTTAAAAACACTAAAACCCAAAAAAAATCTCCTAAAACCCTAAAAATACAGTAAAAACTATAAAAACACTTACCCCTAGAAAACCCCCAAAACATGATAAATCATTTAAAACCCTAAATCACCTAAAAAAAGAAAACCCCTAAAAACAATAAAAACCACAAAACAACAAAAAAACCCATAAAAACTCTAAAAATATTAATATTAACTGAAAACACTCTAAACTAGAAAACCCATAAAACATATAAAAACACCTAAAAACGCCTAAATATTGTAAACCTCTAAAACCTTAAAATCCCGGAATAGCCTATAAAAGCCCTCAAACCACAAAAAACACAAAAAAACCATAAAAACAAAAAACACAAAATAACTCTTAAAATAATAAGAACCCTAAAAAACTAAAAAACACTAAATCCCTAAGAATCATAAAAACCAAAAAACACTAAAACCCAAAATCAAATAAAAACCGTAAACACCCATAAAAATTCCAACAAATCATGAAGACCCTATTACATAATAAGATGTACAATCTAATATATAAATACAAAACACTACACCCCAAATCCTAAACCTCATATCCAACAATATAAACCCTACACCTGAAACCCTATAGCTGACACCCTAAAACCTATACCCTAAACCACATACCCTACACCTTAAACAACAAATACTATACCGTAAATCATTACCCCTACAACTTTTACACTAAATCCTAATCCTCAATCCCTAATCCCTAATCCCTATACCCAAAACACTAAATGACCGGAAAAAACAATAGAAAAATCAAAAACCCTAAAACATCATAAAAACTAAAAAATACTAAAAAGCCCAAAAATACCTCAAACCCCTCTAAAAACTTCAAAATTCCCAAAAATTCATTTACAATTCCATAAATACTGTAAAATAATTCATAAAAACCCTAAAATTAATAAAAAATTATAAGAAAATATCTTTAAAATGCTTAAAAACCCAAAATCACCTTATAATCCAAAAAACCAAAAAACCCCTACGAAATCTAAAAACCCTAATCATCCTTTTTAAAAAATTAAATTCATAAAAAATCCATAAACTCCAAAAAAAAGCCCTGAATTCCCTTAAATAAACTCTAAAAAACCCAAACCCCAAAAATTTAATAAGAATATTAAAAAGACCCTAAAACCCTAAAAACCGTAAAACACCATAAAACAATAAAAACACAAAAAACGTAATAATACCATTAAACACCAATAATACCCTAAAAACATAAACCCCCCAAACCCTAAAAACTATAAAACCCAAAAGAACCCAAAAACCCTAAAAAACCAAACACCCCCATGAAACAATAAAAAATCCTAAAACACCTAAAAATTCTTTCAAAAACCCTAAAACCCCAAAAAACCTTAAAGACCCCAAAAATCCTACAAAACAATAAAAAACCATAAAATAACCAAAAACTGTAAAAACACTAAAAATTCATGAAACACTTAAAATACCCTAAAAACTAAAACACTAAAACCCTAAAAACTATAAAACTCATAAAACACATAGATACCCAAAAAAACACTAAAACCCCCCAAACCCTAAAAATTTCAAAAACACATGAAATACAACCAAAACCACAAAAAACCTCTAAAACCCATAAAGACCCAAAAACCCATAAAAACCCTAAGGACCCCTAAAAATAATTAAATCCCATTAAAAAAATTTTATTTCTAAAAACCCAAAAAACCCAAAAAACCTAAAAATCCATAAAAATCCATAAAAAAATATAAAAATAACTAAAATCCCTATAATTCATGACTCCCAAAACCTTTTCAAATCCCTAGGACTCCTAAAAACCTAAAATCACATAAAAACCATTTTAATCAAAAAAAATATCCTAAAAATTCTAAATATCCCATGAATACACTAAAATAATAAAAGACTAGAAAAACATAAAAAAAACCTCATTAAAGACCCTAAATCCCTTAAAATCCTGAAAGACCTTAAAACCCTAAAGCCCTAATAAGATTCTAAAACCCCATAAACTCTAAAAGGCCAAAAAACCAAAAAAAACCCTTTTAAAACACATTAAAACCCTAAAAGAATCCTAAACCCTGAAATAAACCCTAAAAGACAATAAAAGACACTGAAAAAAATAAAACACCTAAAAGAACCAAAACCCCGTAAAACTAAAAAATACCCAAAACCCCTAACAAAATCTAAAAAACTGTACAAACCCTAAATGATGCTAAAATACCTCAAACCCTAGAAGGCAATAATAAACCCTAAAATCCTAAAGGACCCTAAATATCCAAAACAAACACACACAAAAATCCTATAAACCCTAAAACCCATAAAAACCTTAAAATGCCTAACCAATCATAAAAACAATAAAACCCCTGAAACCCTACAATCCATAGAAACCATAGAACCCCTAAAATCCGAAAAACCCCTAAAACCCCAAAAAAACCAGTAAAACTAAAAACCCCTAAAATAAGAAATACTAAAAAATAAAAAATATAAAACTCCAAATAACTCTAAAAACAAAAAAAAACCATAAAATCCCAAAAAACTAAAAACCCCAAGAAATATTAAAACACCTAAAAACTAAAAAACCATAAAACACCTAAAACCCCATAAGTACAATAATAAAGTTAAAGACCCATAAATCCCCAAAAAACTCTAAAAACCCCTAAAAACAATGAAAACACTTAAAAATTAGAAACCATAAAATCCCATATAAACATTAAACCACCTAAATACCCCCCCCCCGCAATTCAAGAAAACCTCAGAAATTCCCAAAGGAAAAAAAACACTTAAAAATCCATATAACCCTTAAAACTCAAGAACATAAAAAACCAAAAAAAATAAAAATTCTGAACACCATTAAAATCCAATACAAAATAAAAAACTCATGAAACCCATAAAATCCCCAAAACACCCACAAAACACTAAACACCCCTTAACATCATAAAAATGATAAAAACCATAAAAATATTTAACTTAATTCCCAATGTACTAAACCCTATACCATAAACTATAAATTATATACCCTACACTCTAAAAAAACATTAAATGCAACACCCTACACCATATATTCTAAAACCTATATCCTAAACCCTAAACCCTACACACTAAACCCAAAAATCCACACCCTAAACCATAAATCGTAAACCATAAAACATGCCCCTTAAACCCTAAACCATTTTCCATAAACCCTAAACACATCACCAAAAATGCTAAAAGACACAAAAACCCAAAAACACCTAAAAGAACATAAAAACCCCTAAAACACTTAAAGTACCAAAAAAATTTACAAAACCATAAAACCGCTAAAATCCATAAAAAACAATGGAGCCCTAAATACCTAAAAACCCAAAAATAAACCATAAAAATCATAAAAAATCTTATAAACCCCTAAAAACCTTGAAAACTGAGAAATCTATTAAAAGACACAAAAACATCAAAACCCCTAGAAGACACTAAAACCCTAAAACCCAAAAAAACCCAAAGACCCTAAACACCCCTATAATGACCCTAATAAATGCTATAAAAACATAAAAACTGAAAGAACCACGAAAAAGTCTAAAAATCCTAAAACTACCTTAAACACTTAAAATCTGTAAAAATCCTACAAACCCTAAAACTCTAAATACCATAAAAACCCATAAACCCCATAAAACCCTATAAGGCCCTAAAACCCCAAAAAATACTCTAAAACACCCCGAAAATACCCGAAAATATTAAAAATCATTAAAAACATAAAAAAATAAGTGCTACTAAAAACCCTAAAACCCCTAAAAAGTCATAAAAACACAAAACACCCTGAAAATTATAAAACCCTAAAATATCATTATACCAATAAAAACCCTTAAAACCTCTAAAAACACTCAACCACTAAAACTCTAAAAACCAATAAAAATATAAATTACCTGAATAAAATCTTAAAAGACCCAAATACCCTTAAACACCAAAAAAAACCAAAACCCCCAAATAACCCTTGAATAATCCTAAAACACATAAAACCCATAAAACCTCTAAAATCCAAGAAAACCAAAAAAAACCCTAAATACCCTAAAAACGTAAAACCCATAAAAAACCGAAACCCTTAAAACCCCATAAATGCACTAAAACCCATAAAAGCCAGAAAATATCTAAAATTCCCTAAAATTCTAAACCCCCTAAAATATAAAAAAATACTAAAAAGCCTTAAAACCAATAGAACCCCTGAAACCCATAAAAACATAAAAGGCCCTAGAAGATAGAAAAACCCACTAAAAGGACCCTAAAACACGCAAAAACATAAATTGATGATAACCCCTACCCCCAATAAAATTGCAAAACCCCCCAATAAATACTGCAAACCCTGAGAAAACACTAAAATTCCCTTAAACCCAAAAATCCCAAAAAAATTGAAATGAACGTAAAAACTATCAGAGACCCTAAAAACCCCTAAAAACCCAAAAACCGAAAAAAAATCCATAAAATCCCCTAAAACCCCTAAAAACCCTAAAAACATTAAAATGATAAAAAAATATAAAAACCATTAAAGATCACAAAAACCATTAAAACCCCTAAAAATTTGAAAAAGAATGCATATCCCTACATAACCATAACACCCCCAAACCATACAAGCATTAAAAGGACTAAAATAAATTTAAATGACCCAAAACCCCTAAAATAACCCCCAAAACCCAAAAAACCATGGAAAAATGAATGAATCATATACACCCCTAAATACCCAAAAAACCTTTAAAACCAGAAAGGAATAAAAAAACATCAACAAAAGCCTAAAAACACCCAAAACCACTAAAACCCTAAAAAAACCCCAAACCCTAAAATGCCTAAAAAACAATAAAACCATTCAAATCCCACAGAATCCCTTACACCCGAAAAAAACCTAAAACCCTAAAACCATAAATACCCTAAAAACCCTAAAATACCATGAAACCCATAAAACCCTGAAAAAACATTAAAAACCTGAAAGACACAAAAAACCCAAAAAAAAATACAAAAAATTTCCTAAAACCCCCTTAACCACACTAAAAACAATATACCCTAAAAACCCTGAAAACCCTATAAATAACATAATCCCTAAAATCACTTTGAAAGCATATAAATCCCTCAAAACCAAAAATTCAGTAAAACCCTAAAATCCAAAAAAACCTATAAAACATTTAAAAAATATAAAACAATGCTAAAATCCATAAAACATGAAAAAAATAACATAAAACCCACAAAACCCTAAAACCCCTTAAGAACTCAAAACCCCTGAAATTTCAAAAAACGGTAAAACCATCCAAAAAAATCTATATCCCTCAAAACACCAGAAAATTAAAAATTCCAAACAAATCCCTAATATAAAAAAATCTCTAGGAACTCTAAAAGAACCAAAAATTCCATAAAATCCCTAAAACACTAAAAACCAAAAACCCCTAAAAACCTGAAAACACCTATAAAAATAAAAAAAAAATATACTAAAAAACAGAAACTTCATAAAAACATTTAAAATAATAAAACACCATAAAAACACTAAAACCTAAAAATAAAAAAAATCAAATAAAACCCAAAACCCCTAAAATCCATAAAAATATTAAAAACAATAAAAATTATTAAACACTAAAAACACCTAAAAATCCGGAAAACCATAAAAAATCCTCAAAAACCAAATAACTTATAAATATCCTAAAACCCCCAAAAACCCCAAGAAACCCTAGAAAATCCTTAAAAATAGTAAACCCCCTAAAAATCCTATAGCCCGTCAAAAACCGTAAAAAATAAAAAACCCTTAAAACCCTTAAATACCCCCAAAAACCGTTAAACCCTTAAAAATCTAAAACCCTTAAAAGTCTAAAAATCTCTAAAACATCCTAAACCCCTAAAAATACTAAAACTCTAAAAACTATAAAAACCACAAAAACCTGAAACCCTAAAACCCAATAAACCACTTAAAACTTCTTAAAACCCTATAATTCCTAAAACCCATAATAAATCCCTAAACAGCTAAAAAAAATAAAAATCCACAATCCCATTGAAAATAATAAAACCTTATAATATTCATTAAAACCCCAAAAAAAATAAAAAATAAAAAAACACTAATGATAACATAACCTCTTGAAATCCATAAAAATACCTAAAGACCATAAAAACCCTAGAACACTTAAACCCATAAATTTTTTAACCCCAAAGAAAACCATTAAAACCCTAAAAATAATGAAGAACCCTAAAAACCCAAACAACCCTAAAACCCATAAAATCTAAAAAGCACAAAAATCACTAAATACTCTAGTGATCATAAAAACTCTAAAAACAATAAAAATGTTAAAACCAATAAGAAACCATTAAATAAACATAAAACACTAAAAAACTTTAACAACCCCTAAAAGTACATGAAAACCAAAAAACCCCAAAAAACCCCTAAAAACCAAAAAAATGCATAAAATTATAATAATCCTTAAACCCACCCAAAAGCCCTAAAACCCACTAAAAATTTCTAAAAACTATAAAATCATTAAAAATATTGAAAAAACTAAACAATTAAAAACAACAAAACATAAAAAAAATCTTAAAGGCCTAAAATATCCCTAAAAATAAGAAAACCTCAAAACACTAAAAACCCAAAAACCCCTAAAAACCATAAAAATAATAAAAATAATAAAAATAACAAAAAACAATATAACATATTTAAAGCCTAAAAATCACATAAAACCCTAAAAACCCTAAAAATAAAAATCATAAAAATCATAAAACCATATAAAATCTAAAAACCCTTGAAATGCATAGAAAAACATGAAGTCCCTAAAATTGTTTAATACTCAAAAACACCATAAAAACCATAAATTTCATAAAAATATCTAAAGAAACCTAAAAAGCCTAAAAACCTAAATATAACTACAAATTATATAAAATCATAAAAATCCTTAAAAAAATATAACAAACACTAAACACCCTAAAACCCTAAAAATCATAAAAACTCTTAAAAACCTAAAAATAAAAAATGAAACTAAAAACAAAAAAAATACACTAAAATCCATAAAATAATTAAAACCCTTGGGGTGACATGATTTTTTTCATATCCCGTTTACATAGAGGTGGTGTTTGAAGGAGGTCCCACTGAGATAGGGTAGTTTTTCTTTTTTATGTTGCAAAGGATGTTCCATATTTGAATGGTCCGAGCAGGAAATTGTAAGGGGTCAAGTGTTTTTTCAATTGTCCCAAGTCAGATACAATACCCATCAGATGGCCTCCATAGAGTTTATTTTCAGAGCTAGAAACACCCAATGACTCTTTCACCCATGATTCATGGACTTTATTTATAAAACAAGGTTCTTGATGGATAATGATTTTTCCAATGACACATAATGACTCCCTTGGTCAAGAGTATGGGAAGTCAAGATCATCACATCCATTTGGTAGAATAAATACCTATTCCAAGAATCTATTATAGATTTATGAAATGTTCATATATTCATGAATCGTTGGTTATTTCCCAATTATGTGTCCATGGATTACCCATGGATTGAAAATTTAATCATAGATATATATGTATTAGGAATTATTGAGTCAACACTAGATTAATCCATGTCATGTGGTGCTCTAGATTTTATCATCATCTAGGGGATGATGATTGTTTGGATATCGGGTCTTATGTACCCTCATGAAAGGAATTTAATTCCACATAGATCATTGTCTCTTTATTGGATGCATCACTTTTTAAGGTCGTGTGACAAGGACCCATCCATGTAGTTTAATGTCATTCATTCGTGATGTTTAGGTGGACAATGCATAGTTAAATTTGAGTTGGGACTTACACCTTCTAATAGGCCCATTTTTGGGGGAATTATTGGGGATTAGATGTGGGAGCATCCCATTTGAAAAAAATAAGTTGATTCTTACTTATGAAGAATATTCCTTAGTGGGTTTGGGGAATTTTATTAGGACTGACTTCTAAGGGGAATGTCCCTTTGAGATCAGGCCTTTGATAGGCATCCTACATATCCTATTTTGGGTAGGAATAAATGTTCTTGTATTTCATTTCATTTGGTGCTAATTCCTATGATGTTTCCCATGATTTGGGGTTTTGTGGATGTCATGATCACCACCATCCTCTAAGGCCAAGTGAGCCATGTTCAGTGTGACAAATAAGAGGAGGCATGAGATTTGAAGATTGAATGTCCCACATCATCTAATGATAGATGGTAATGGATCCTAAAGAGAGAGAGAGGGGATTTTAGGGTGCTAATTTCCCCTCCTGTAATGATATCTAGCATATCCATTTATAATGATATATCCAAAAATGTCTCGGGCTGAGAATAAGGGGTGAAAGAGTGCCACCTCCCTTGGAAATGTTAGGGGTATAACTCAGGAGGAGTGACTTGAAATGAGTTTTGGGAATTGGGAGAATCATTTCTACTCATCAAAAGAGGAAGCATGAATGATCCCTTTGAATTTTCACTCCCCCTCGTTGAATGGAAAATCCAGCGATTACTGTTGATCCCTTGAATAAGGATATACATGTGAGTTTTCCAAGGTCGGTCCCCGTGTTACCATGGGAATGTAAACTTAGGGAAATTATGAGGAACCAAATCATTGCAGGGATAACCAACATGGATTAGCTTACCATGGGTATGTAAACACAAAAGGAAACACTGATTCACCTAGTGGTTTTATCATATGAGTGTAGTGGCTTTAGAAAAGATTTTATCTTGATGCCGTTGGACTAGTTCATAGAGGAATTGTGGATGAGGTTACTGAAATGGAAGGAGATGATCAAATCTCGTCAGTGAAGATCCAAGGGAACCCCATTCTGCATAACGTTTCTTCATGAAGGATGGGGACCTCCCTATATAGCATGTTTCTGCGGGGGGGGGGGGGGGGGGGGGGGGTCGTTCGCATTCCATGATGGTACACAAACCTATATATGGTCTGTGTACTGTTTTTCTATGTTGAACAAGGTCCAAGCACATAGCATGATGTTATGTGGTGTCATGTTCTTTCCACATAGCATAGTGTTATGTTGTGTAGGGTTCCACCCACATAGCTTGGTGCTACATGGGGCACAAGAGTAAAAAGGGGAATTGTTCATTTGGTTCATAGAAAGTTCATCTTCCATCCTGATATGGTTTTCGATTCTCTAATTAGGATTGTGGTCTAACCATTAATAGTATGTTTCCCTATTTTTATGATATGTAGTGGTTTTATACCTAAGTGAATTTTCCAGAAGAGGTCTGCGCCTCATCGATCGATCTGTTAAAATGTTTTTCTAACAAGACCATCCAATCCTCTGAAATCGGATCATTTTCCTAGTTACCCTAGGGTTCCATTTATATATTGTAGGGAAAGCTAGATTTATGGATCTCTTGGAACATTTTATGGAATCTAATGGGGATATCACCCATCCGGCGGACGAATCGTTTAATAGAGGCTAGTGGGGTAGTGGTTCGTTGTAGAGAAAATAAACAACTTAATCCCAAGAACGAATTCACCTTGTTCGTGGGGTGATGCTAGTTGTTCCTTGCCCATGAACTATTGGGTTCATTGGGATGGTTTGTGGGGGAGAGTTTCTATTCCTCCATTATACCAATGATGCAGTTCATGGGGGAAATATTATCCACCTCCATTCCACAAACGATGGAGTTTGTGGGAACCTACAATGTTGTCATTGTTTCTTGTAGTAATCGGTTTACTGGACAATTCTTTTTGAACTAGTGCCTTGCGGGTTTCCAAAAACAATCGGTTAGAGGCTTGCACCTTCTGAATAACACTTCTGAGATGCAGTACAAGGATAAGTTTGTTTCCTTTTCCAACCTTTTCTTCTTGAATATATTTTTCTAAATCATTCATGAAGTCTTTTTCTTTCCTTTTCCAAAATTATTTGAGTATTTACTTCCTCTTTTCAATGATTTCAACACCCTAAAAATTCTACCCATCAGAATACGTTCTGATCAGGGCAGATAGAAGGATATTCCAATGTTAACAATGGTCTTGACTTGAACAAAGTTTTGGTAGAAAGGTGGACCCAGTGGGGGAACATTCCCATATATAGGGGGATTCCTTTTATCTTTTATCGGGGTTCTTTGTAAAGATCCCTCCATAAATTTCCCTTCTCTCACCTTGCTTCTATGTACTGAAGTCATTTCTTGAAATCCTTTGTATACCCGCCATTATTCACATTCTGCAAACTGAAATCCCCTCATAGTCTCCCTCGTCTGTGAACTAAACTTTTAAATATGTGAACTGTAATTTGATTTTCAAACATAACTTTATGTCTTCACATTATATGCATTGGATAATCACGTATCAAGGATCGGTGCATGACTTGCACAATCCACTAACTATTTAGTTTGTTATCCAATACTTCACATTCTAGTGCCTTGCAGGTCATTCCATGAACTATTAGTTCGCAGAGAATGCCTTCTGAAACCTGTATTTGGGGTTCATTATGGGGAATTATTTTAGTGATTTAACAATTTTTGGTCTTTCTCCCAAAGATTGTACTAGACTGAGCTTTTTTAATTCCTTTTTGTGAAGAAAAGATACGACTCCTCTTATCTCAATGGAAGTGACTAGGAAGAGGTTGTCTATGGTTGAGAACACCAAAGACAACCTTCATTTCTAAATCCTTCATCAAGAGGGTATCCTCAACGATCTCTTCTCTCCAGATCTTATGGAATATCCCCTATCTGTCTATTTGATGATTTAAATATTTGGCCTCCAAGATGACATTCCTTTTCAACTAGTTGATCAGATCAACTTCACTATTTGTCTTGAGATGTCGTGAGAGTATGTCTAGTTGAATATTACCACCACAGGGTAGATCATAAACACATTGAGCGAATGAAACATATTTGTTCTGAATGGATCTATCTGGATGTATAGAAATCAATTTTACCACACTAAATCTTCTGAATCTTTCATTCAGGACAACCTGAGTATTTTTAACTTTTCAAGAGTCAATCCCATTGGAGGTTTGAGTTCCAAATGGTATATTTTATCTGGAGGGTGCTTTTCCAAAAAGTGGTCCTAGGTATTTTGTGTTCATTAGAAATTATTTGAAGCCTCTTCACTTATAGAAGATATCAACCTTTAGCAAGCAGTGTGGGTCTCCCAATTTTCTATCTACTCATTTGGTGAAATAACTAATGAGTTTCCCATCAACTAGTGTTTGATCACCAACACCAATCACTTTTCCCACAGTGAAGTGGGGATCAATTTATGTGATGTCGACTAGGATGGGTGACTCCCCATCCTTAGTGACATGTACGATGAGTTTTTTCTTATGGCCAGTACCTTGGATAATCTTGAACTAGTATCTCCATGGGTGATATATTTACTGGTCCTGGAAGAGGGAATGATTAGTCATCCTCTTCATTCTCGCTCCTTGATTTCATTTAAATATTGGATAAGATTGTTATTGTGGGAGAGAAGCTTGATACTGAAATTCCACCATAACTAAATTCATCCAACTCAATAGTCCAAGAAAATTTATGGCTCATACTATTATACCCTTGAGGCTGGTCACTACCACACCTGGGGTTATGAGGCCCAAATAGACATATCTCTAATGCTCACACTAACATGTTTCCTTTCCATGTTCCTAAGCAAGTGGATCTTTCCTTCCCATGAAATTCATACTGGCTTCAGGTCCAACACATTAATTATGGAGGCCACATTGGAATAGAGACAACCCATCAACCTAGAAATCCCCACCCTTTCCCAAATATATGAACTATTGGGGAATATACCAGAAGGAAAGCCTCTAAATCGTTTTAGGGGGCTGTTTAAATTTATTGTATGGATGGATAGAAGAGCATTTACCTTAGTATGAGTACCTCTATACTGAAATGGTTCCTCATTATAACTTCCACCCAACTCTTATCATCATTCTCTCCATTCTCCCTTGATCTCTGAAAATTGATGGAGTGGTCAAACTCGATAAATTTTTCTCTTAGATTTTCTTTTCACCTTACCCCATGCCTTATGGAATAATATAGGATGATGGGAAGGTATATCCATATGCACGTTCATACCACATGGAACTTTAAGATGAAATATTAACTACTCATATAGACAGGATGACATTCTATGAACCTTATGTGCCCTACCAGTTTTCCCTGAATTTTGGATGTCTGTAGCAACTTTCACTCCACCTGATTACCTTGGTTATGAAGAAATATCACATTAAAATCCTTCATCTACTATGGTTCATGATGTTGCATGAGGACTTTGTAATGATTCTATTTATTCCTCCCAAAGTGTCTTATACTTACTTATCATTGGATTATTCCTCTAAATGGGTAGTATGGTATCCTAATAATATAATTTCTAGGCCAGTCTAATAGTTGAAAAGATCATTTACTACTTCTAGTCACTTTTTACCAATTCCATCTATGCCATATTTCTCCATTCTTATTGTCTAAAGGCACTTCGTTTTACACTGCATTAATTCTGAGTGGGCTTCATCTACCCAACCTATCCTTGTGGATAGTGATTCAGACCCCATTCCTTCCACTAATACATTTTGTGTTCCTACAAAACCTGTTCCAAGAACAACTTCATTGAATACCCCAGAAGTTGTTGTTGACCCCTTTGGTATGGTTCTAGATATCAAATCACTTATATAGAAGGAAGGCTCCCCCACTTGGGTGACCCAGCCTAGGGTATCTCTATCTTCCATGATTACATTCGCAGACTATATACCTATCACATATTAATGGTTTCAATACTATTAGGAAAAATCGAACCATGTGGAGTTGAGAATGGCATTGAATCTTTAATATTATTGCTGAAACTCTTCGACCAGAGCATGCTGATGACAAGGAAAAACTTTAGTGGCAATTTACCACTGTGGGTTCATCCAACATTGACTACCGACATCTTTACAAGGATTAATACCATATTTTCATATTTTGAGAGTGTCTAGTTGCTCATGAAGATATCCTTGCTTATTTTAATACTTCAAAATACCAAAAAATACTTTTTAGGATCTTACAAAAGAACTAAATCACCTAGAAGCTAAGGAGGTATATGTTCATGACCATGTGGAAACCCAAATAGAAGAGATAAGGGAGTGTGAGGCTCTTCTATCCAAGCTAAAGGAAAAACCTATAATAAAAAACCACCAATTTTCAAGGTATTAAGTAAAAGGTTCAAGATATCAGGTCCATTCTAAAACATGTACATACAACGGTTGATGATAATTTTGCCTAAAGTACTTCTTTTAAACATGATCTTGATGGAACATGTGATACAATTAATGATTTTTTGGAAAGATCTAGTTAAGACTCATTACAATCCTTTAAATTTTCTTGTTTTATTTTTTCATTTTCTAAGACATTAGGGAGAGTCTTAGTACTATGGATGTAACCCATCTCTGGATTCATTAGATAAAATAGAGATTGTTCTCTACCTAATGTTTCTCCTTCATTTTCTCCCTTCAATGTCAATGAACCATAAATGACTACATTCAAATATTGATTTCCAACAAATGCCAATTTGAATTACAATCTGTGGAAATTAAAATAATCAAATCATGCTCTATTTTTATCCTGAGTCAACGGACTCAGTGTGTGTAGTATGACTATTTCTAGGTTTTCATGGAAAGCCCTATAATATTTGTTTATTTTTTGTAATTACATTAATTTTCTCCTGATACCCATATAATGCAGGGATAGCGGGTATAACATGACTTTTTCTTAGTCTACCCTTTATGGGTTTTCAGCCAAATGAGATTTTTGTATCTTGAGTTTTTTTATTACTCAATATTATTTACTAAACCATATGTGACATCGGTTTAGCGAGCTGGCAATCAATTTTTGTCAACGACACCTATTGGGGGTTTTCATCATGGTGAGTATGGTCCCTTTCTTGGGAAGTTTAAATTCATTCAAAATGAACTGTCAATACTAATGTTTTAGGTCAAACAACATTCACCAAGACTGATGTTTTAGGTCAAATAGTATGGACCATGATTTTTAGGGTGAGGACCCAAATTTTGGACTCATTGACCGGGAATGTCCTAGAAACTTTCATAATTGCATATGGGGATTTTATTTACCCTTAAATATGTATTTTAGAGGATCAGATATGATATGTAGCTTAGAATTTTGGTGGTTTAAAAAGATAAATTTGAATTTGGCTAACAAGCCTTTTTGTGGGTCTACATTTTTAAAGTCGCAGGTGCATTGTGTGAATAGTCAAGCAAAGGTTTCTATATGACATTGGAATTCCATATCCAATATACATTATTTTCTAGGGTAATTTAGACAAGTATATGTTTTTAAGACAACTATGGATGACCAATTGGGGGAACAATGTCTAGATGTATGGGGGCATTTGTATTAGTTTTGGTCTTGAAAGAACTCCCACATGAATTTGACTTGTGGAAAGGAGGGTTAATTCATGGTTTATTTCGACATAATATAACCTATACTATTGAGACTTATGGTTTAAAATCTTTTTTACTCTACCCTAATGGGGTAAAAAATTTTCCTTTCTCATGGTGGTCTGGCTAGAAATGTTCTATCACCATAAGACATGAGGGGAGATAAAGGATGAAAACTGTGATCCAGGGGGTTTCTGAAACCAAGGAATGAGGTGAGACATACATTTCATATAGAGTATAGATGTAGAAATATCCTCTCCTGAGGACTAATTTACCTTTGGTTGATGTGCCATTTTTTGGGAAACATATGTAGAGCCGCTAGGTAATTCTGTTCTTAGTCAAAATGTTGTTTTTAGGTCACAAGCCATCCATTTCCGATAGACATGGATGGTTATGGGGATTTTTACCATTCTTAAAATGGAGTAGGGTGTGTGAAGAGGGGTTTCTAAACATGAAAAGGGGGTATTTTAGGTTATATTTTATGGGTAATATTGGGCATTTGTGGAGGAATATTTATCCTATTCATATGAGTTATTTCCTTATGAAGGAATGCCCTTACATAGGAAGGGATGTGAAAATTTTGTTTCCTGGATGGACATGAAATATGAGATTTAAATGTCACTATGTATCCTCTAATGATAGGAATCATGTTAGATGTAGTTATTTTAAGATTTATCCATATGTGGATCCAGTTCACACCTATGAATAGGGAACCTATTTTTTTTTTGCACAAGGGGTAACCAATGAAGTAAGACCCATGTTGAACATTATTATGTAGATTCTTTTTATTCCTAGGAAGATGAGGGTAGAAATTCCTTGGCGTTTCGTGGGCCAAGAATGAGCATTAGTTATCGAGCATCATTTACTTTTAATTTCACATGATTAAAACATTAATTTAGATGTATAGATTAACTAGAAGATGTTCAGTCCAATGTATTCCAACATATTCAATATGTTAATAGGGGAAGAGTGTGATTCATGGTATCAAGGGATCCTATATCTAGAGAGATGATATGGGGTTTAGAAGAAGTTAAGTGTATGGAAATAGGAAAAGCCTCATTAGGGGAATATTTTTCTTTTTGTTAATAGGACCGTTTTTGGGAAACATATTTGGAGACGGAAAGGCATTGTGAACATAGTAAAAAATGGAATCTGTCGGACACTGACCTCCAATATATGATAGCTTGGAGGTTTTTGAAGATCAAAAATTTCCCAAAGTGTATAGTTTGATAGATGGGAACAACATATCTGCAAAAATTAGAAATGTTCAGGTTGTGATCACCCATAGAGTTGGGAACTCTCATACACAGGTATAGTTGTTACGCAAGGTGAGGAATTTTGATTCCCTTACTAGAGCAAGACTCAATGTTGATGATCCGTGTGTCCCAAAATATGCTCCCTATGTAGTTTTGGCCTATACGCAGGGAGTATGGAATTTTAGCTATATTTGGGGTACCGTGAAATTTAATGTTATACGGTTAGGACTTCAGGTTTCTAAACAAGGAGGGGAAAACTCTAATATTTCTTTTAAATTCATTCCAACAGAATCAGCCATTATGTATTGATTTTCAAAAGATCTATGGGGAATCCCCTGCAAAAATTCCAAATCTCACGTGATCGATGATCATTGTGGGAAAAAAGCAGAGGCATGCGTTTCGCTGAACCACAGAGTAATGGTAGGATCATATAAGGGGTAATTTTTTTCCCATGATGTTTAACGTTATGCAGTGAGGACATGGGTGACTTGACATGAACGAGATAACTATTGTGGGTCCACAAAATTCTAAGTCTTACTGAATGTACATTGCTAGAATAGTTTACCGTCATGTTGTAGGGAAAAAATATAAAAGGAATCATGCCTAAATTTGGGCTAATCAGGTCAAGATATATGTGGTATGCCCTGAACATGAGCTGGGGAAGAATGTGTAAACCACTATTCTAGGAGACATAGAATTATGAGAGATGATGTGAGCATTAGGATGAAATGGGCATATAGAAGTAGAAGAATCATCTCCTAAGTAATAATTTGCCTTTGGTTGATAGGCTATTTTTATGGCCAATGTTGGTAGAGTCGTCAGGGAATTATGTGCATAACAAAACAAAGGTTCCAGTATGACACTAGCCTCCCATATCTGATGGCCTTTGGTGATTATAGGGATTTGAGATTTTCTGGGGCATAGTGTTTAATGTAAGAAAAGGGCATATCTGGGTATGTGAGAAATATCCAAACTGTGATTACTTATGAGGTATGATACCCTCTACGTAAATATAATTCTTATGTAAGGATAAGGTTTGATTTTTTTGACACATTTTGGATATAAGAATCCATATTTATAATCCCCTACATCTATTTCTATTTCACATGCAGGAGATCAGGGGAATTTTTGTTTTATTTTTCCATACTCCACTTGAGACATTCAGTCTTAGCTTATCTACATATCTAATCATATTGATAATTAAGTAATAAATTATTCTTGAGATAACTTATTATTTAATGTAATGTTGTTAGGAATTATTTTTTCGTGCAGTTTAACATCTTTTGGTTAGGAATCGTGAATTCCCCTATGCAAGTCTGACCTATATGTAGGAGGCGGAATTTTTTTTCATGGTGGCTGGACCAACATATGGGATCTATTCATCATTAAGTATCCAAAAAATGAAGGAATCAAGACACACATATTTCTAGTATCCCTTATAGATGAAAATCATATGGTAAGAATGATATTGAACCGACATGAAACTTATGAGGTGGGTGAAGTTTCAGGCCTGAACCTCAGAGTGGTTCCCTATGTATTCTAGTTAGTTGGGGATTAAAAGTCCATGTAGTTCTAAAATTATGTTCCTTGTACCGGTCTGACCCATGTAGAGAGAGGAGGAATTTGGTTTTTTAATTAATGGTGGTTGGACCAGGATGAAGAATCTGAGTGTCACTATCTATATTGTGATGGTAGGAATCAATCAACACATAGTTCTTGAACACTCTCTGTGACAGTATGACCTATGCACAGTGGGGATACATATGTATATTGTGGTTTCTAGACCAAGACTCAGTGTTACAATGTATCTATGTATCCTGTGAGGGTAGTAATCATTCCAAATGTAGTTATTGAGGTACCTTGTAGTTTCGCATTGTATAGTTAGGACGTTTCATGAATTAATTTTCATTAGACTAACCTATATGTAGGGAAAGTGGCATTGTTTACTTTCACTGGTGGCAGTAATAGGATGTGGGATCCGGGCATCACCACATAACCCATTGATTTATGTGAACCAAAATGTAGGTATTTCTGTGAAAGGCCATCAATGTATAGGATTAGGCCATACAAAAGGAGGGGTAACATTCCTTCACGTGGTGGCTAGAATAGGATCTCGAATCTGAGCATCACTACATATCCTAATAAGTCAGGAATAAATTCACACATAGTTGTATAAAGAAGGTTCCCTATATGAGTCTGACCCGCACCCAGGGAAGGTGGGGGTAATTTTTTGCTTCTGAAATTCATGGATGGACCAGGATGTAGGATCTAGGTGTCACTATGTATCCCATTAAAAATTGGAATCAAGACACAAATAGTTTTAAGATACACTCTTTATGTTAGTCTGACCTATACATAGGAAGGGACATTTTTATCTTTACCTTGCATGATTTTGACTCATGCGTGATGAATCACTATTCGGATCATAATGATCTCCGTACAGTTTAATTGCATGTGGTTAGGAAAATTTGGACGTTTCATTTAAGATTTTGTGATTAAGATTATTTGGCCACATAGTTTAACATCATGAGGTTAGGATGAAGGTGGTTATATGCAGTTTAATATCGTGTAGATAAAACAATTATTATGTAATTACACAATGTATTTATTTTGGAAATGTTCTTTGGTGGGAGCTGTAGTGATCTTCCCATCCATTGAAATCAAGGCATATTCTTCATTAGAGTATAGATTGTGTATGGAATTTGGTACTTCCCATTTTGGCTACAATTTTTTTAGGTTTCTATCTAAGAATAATCAGAGTTATGGTGACAAAAACCATCTCTCCATCTAGGAAATATCTATGGTGAACCATTATATTGAAGATTCATGCGATCTGATTCAGGTTAACTTCCACGTGGTGAAAGGTATGAAATGTTTTCTCCCCCAATTGACCCGACTCATTGAATTTATTTTTGGATTTTTCATCTGTAGACAATTGATCACATACAACGATGTTGGAAGATGGAAATTGATCTTTTATGGGTAGAAATTCCTCGATCCTCTATACTAATGAGTACATGGTTTCATTATTGGCGGTTCATGTCTTGGTTCAGTAAACCCAAAGAGCTTGGATGATCATATCCATCTATGATTTCTTTTCCTTGTCTACCATCATCTAGATTATATTGGATAAGGTCTTGTTGAAGGCCTCTATCTTCCCATTGGTCATCCCATGGTATCAGGGTGAATGGATAGCCTTGATGCCATACTCTTAAAATAGCTATTCTAATTCAACAGAGAAAACAATGGTTCCATTGTCCATAAGTATTTTATGAGGGAAACCAAATATAACGATGATGTTGTATTTCAAAAAGATAGAAATTATTCTTTCCCCAAATTCTTTCATAGTTACAACTTCTTCCCATTTGGGAAATAAGTTTGATTCATTGAGAATATACTTGAGTTGTTTGGCCTTAGTAGTAGGATACGGTCCCACAATGTCCATTCCCCATATAAAAAATTATCAAGAGTACTTAAAAATGTGAAGTAGATATGTGGGTTAATGAATGAAATATTCATGAAATTGGTAGGAATGACACTTCTAGGTGAATGTAGTGAAATCTTACATCATGGTGGGCCAATATCACCCAAGCCTTTGAATTTGATGTGAGAGGTTGGACACGGATTGACATGCTCTTCAAGTAACATTATTCACTCCTTTCATGATGGAATCAATTTATTCTCGATCACTACACCTGAGGGGGATCCCATCAAGGCCTCTCTTATAAAATACATTTTCTCAGTTTATTCCATCATACATGAAGAATTTTTTTCCCAGCCATGAATATGTTCCCTTTCAACACAATCTAGTAGGAGCTCTAATTTTTTAAGGTAACCATCAATGGGAGTCATCTAGCTAGTGGCAGGACCTATAGATCATAGATGGGACTGATTATGTTGATTTCTTCATTGTTTTAATGAATTAATGTTATGACCATCCAATGGTGGGAAATGCTAATGATTGTCTCATTTTGATCTCGGTCAGCCAGAGCAATGGCTGTATTTTTCAATGAATCAGCTTGCAAATTTTGTGACAATGGGATATAAGTAAATTTTTGATCTGATAAGAATTATTTCATTAATTCTCAATCAAGGGTCATCAAAGGGATCAACTCCCCTTTCCTAATAGAATAGTCACCATTGACTTTCTTGATGACTAGTTCTGAATCCCATTTTACCTTCAGCTGTTTTGATTTCAGATGGAGTGATATCTCCATGACTACGATAAGGGCCTGGTATTCTGCTTTATTTTTTATCCACCCTTTTGAGAGTAGAAATGAGAAAGGTTGGACTTTCTTTTCTAGATATATGAGAAGGAATCCCAGCCCCACTTTTTCAACTTTTGGGTCTTGTATTCATTTTACTATCGGGCGGATGGAGGCACCGTTGAAGTGAATTTTCCATATCAGCTAGTTATTTTTAATAGAGAAAAATTCCTCATTATGTAGCTCAATTTCTTATGGGGCCTCCTCCATTAAGGGATGCACTACCAGAAAATCTGTTAATACCTATTTTTTAATGGCTTTCTACAGTATGAACTGTATATCAAACTACTGGAGGATGACCTCCCACCATGATAAGCATCCAACTAACATTAGATGGCTGAGAATATACTTGAGCGTGTCGCTACTAAGACCAAATTGACCTCATGGTTCAACAAGTAATGCCTCAACTTCTAGACCACACATATTAATGCAAGGCAACTCTTCCCAATATTTGAATAACGAGTCTCAGCATCGATCATGGTTTGGTTGAGGTAATAGAGACTATTTTGACTATTCTCATAATTATTATGTGTGAGGAACGAACCTAGGGATCACTCCAAGGATGTTATATGAAAAATGAGTAGTATTTCCTTGACAGGATTCATTAGAATCATTGGACAAAAGAGATATATCTTGAGATTATTTAATTCTTTCTAACAATCATCAGTCCATTGATATTGTACCCCTTTATTCATCAAACTGTGGAAGGTAAAGAATTTTCCTATGAGGTTGGATATGAAGCATCAAATAAAGCCTAGTTATCTACGGAGTCCTCTCAACTAAGTGAGGTTGTGAGGAGGTGACAAGCCAAATATGACCCTCTTCTTCTCAGGGTTGACACTGAATCCATGTGTCGTACATCGAGGATGATGAATTTTCATGAGGTAACACCAAAAGAACACTTTAAGGGGTTCATTTTCAGACTATGATGTTGTAGTTTGTTGAAAAATTGCTCAATATCTGATAGGATATCTGAGCATTGTCATGACATAACCACCAAATCATCCCTATAGCATTAGACGAACATTCCAATGAAGGGTTTGATTATGCGGTGTATGGAATGTTGATAGTTGGTACTGAAATTTTTAAAACCAAAATGAATCACATTATAGAAAAACACTCACTGGGGATCCCATTAGGTGGTTGATTCATCATCTTCTTAGTACATTCATATTTTATTATATCCTGAATATCCATCCATGAAAGAGGTAGCCTCATATCCGGTAGTTTCATCAATCAATAATTCTATGATCGGGACTGGGAAATCGTCTTTTGGGTATTTTCGATTGAGATCCCTAAATTGATGAAGACACTGATCATCCATTTTTTTTGTTTTTTTATGGGAACAATATTTTCCAGAAAAATAGGGTATTTGACGTCTCTAATGAAGTTGGATATGATGATATTGTTGAATTTAGCCTCTATTTTGGCAGCATGTGTCGGGTGCATCCTTATGGGATCTTTCTTGTATCCATGGTTGTCTTCTAGTAGGTCCAGGTGTTGAGTGTCCACCTATGGATCATGGTCTATAATTTCCATATAATTTTGGGTGAAAATATCTAGATAATTCTTTAAGAAAGATGTGTATACCTCTTTCTCTTCAGAAGGAATGTTCATACAAATCAAAGTGGGTTGGGGTCTTCTTCATTACCGAAGTTGGTTTCCTTGTGTTGATCAATGGTAGTGGATACATTTTCCTAAAATGGTGTATGGTAATCCTTTAGGTATTATTATTCCTCCTCTATATCCTCATAATATTCCACTTTGTCTTATTATGGGGAATCAATTCATGTGATTATTGTTTCAGAGTTGAGGGAAGAGTTGAAATTTTGGCATCTGGGAGGTGAAACCATCTCTTCCACCAAAACTGTTGGTTGTGGATTCTTTGTAGAATATGTAGTGAGGGGTAATAGAGTTTCCTCATCTTCTTTGAGTAATGAGACACTTAATACTATCTTAGTTGGTGAGGTAGGGTTTTTGTATAGTATTGATGATGGTTCATGTGTTTTTTTATCTAAAACCCCACCATAATATTTGTAGTTAGTGAGATCTTCAACATTATCACACTTGGAGGCCATGAAAAAATCATTAGTACTGATGAATAGGCATCTAAATTTGGACTTGTTAACTAAATCAAATTGATGGATAATACATATTCTTCCCCGAGCATCTCAAGGGGATCGGCAAGAACGATTTCTAAAATATTTGGGGAGGCAGTAAATTCATCACCATTGACGATAAGTCAATTCCCCTTTTGATCATAGAACCCTAAATCAATATTTTGTTATTCCCAGAGGTCGAATGGGGCCTTATTAACATGAAGTGTCGCACACTATCCATTCATGCTATATTTGAGGCACTGATGGTAATAGGAGGGGATTGCTGCATATTGATACAGCTAGGGCCTCCCTAGTAGGGCATTGAAGACCATATTATTTCGGACCACTAGAAAATCTAGGTGATTTACGAGGTTACTGAACTGGGTTTCGAGCATGATTTTGTCTAATAGCTTCTAATCACTTTTTTTCATATCCCAACAGATTCATGGTGTAAGGAGTTAGATCATCCTCATTACATCCAAACATACATTGTATCTGAAGTGGGAGGATATTAACTACAGATCCACTATGAATGAATAATTTTTAGATATCAAACCCATTTATCCTTCTAAACACATATAAGGGTTTTATATGTCTATTCATGATGGTGTATTCATCTTGATCTGTGAAGGACATAACTACATGGAATTCTGTAGGATTAACCTCTATACAGTAGACATTAGTAGATGCTACCTTAGCTTCAAACTCAAGGGGACTTAGAAAATCTTTGACGAGTGGTTACTTGAGATCTGCAGATAGATTCATTACATCCAAGATTGACAGCATGGATGCCACCAAATATAACTATTTCAAAATGTCATATTTTGGATCAAAAGAACAACACATCCATGATTGTGGATTCTCTTTCATAAGAGCATACAGTCTTGAGCATTTGATGATGAAGAGTAGACCCTTGGGATCAGAGCTGTAGGAACATCCATCGTAGGTGGATTTGTCCAGGCAGGTCCTCTAACCTACCAAGGAAAATTCACTAATTTCTCTCTCTCTCTGATGGATATTCTAGAATGATTGGTCTATGGTGGCTTCCTATGGGTGCAAGATAATTTTTCTTGTCCCTGTTGGAACTGTTGGAGGGTCCTTCTGTGGGTTTCTGCAATACTAACAGTTTTAACAGGGGTGCGAACATAAGCTTAACTTCTACCATGGCTATTTCTCCCTTTATATACATGGATTCTATAGCTTCTTCCTCTATCTCCCCAATTAAATGTATGGAACTATAGTTTATAACCATATTCATTATCGGATAAGGGATCCAATAAGTGGATGATATTGATGGAGCCCAAAATAAGATCCTCTTTTGACGATGACTTCACCTCATCATCTGCCTCTAGTGGTGTGGTTTGGAGGGGTGGTTCCCATTGTGTCATTTAGAGGGGTGGTTCTCATATCTTCATCTTTTCAGGCATCAAATATGAGAGTTTCAAATACGACATTGGTTTCAGTGGAAGTGCATCTTCCTTCTCTTGAATTTCGTCCTTCGGATTGGACATTTTTTTTTGGTGTCATCCTTCGGAGTATTGTGGTGTAGAGGTGTTTGGATGCATTGCATCAGGAGCTTATGGAAGAAGAAGTAGTTTATTTAACTATGTTTGGATGATATTTTGGGCATTATTGAAAATTTTAGGAGTTATCCAACAACATAAATTTTTATCCTTTTTGTTAACCACATTTTCCCACTCCCCTCTTTTATTTGAGTCAGTGGTGGAAACATATTCCACTTGTGTTGGTGGTTTTCCCAATTTTAATTATAAAAAATGTAACACTCATTATAAGAGGTCCTTGAAGACAAAGAACTATTGAATTATGTGTCCTAATATCCAATGAAAGGGATAGTAATATGGAAAGTTATCAAGACCTACTTCATCAGACCTCTTCATCTCTAGAAGCTATAGGAAGTTGCAATTCATGGCAGTTATGATGTAGCAATAGACTTGGTCCTCCTAGAATGAGTAAACTTTAATTTATTATTTCTAAAAAATTTCCCTTATCGCACCTTTCCCTCATCTTGTTGAGGCGGGGGTGGGTGTTGACGTCCAGGGGGCCCACAACGATTGGTGCATGCCTCAGAGCTGGGGTTGGTGTATGGGTGGCTTAAGAATGACAGAAGTCTCTTTAGTACGTTTGGATCATTTTACTGGGGTTGATGGGGCTGCTCAGGACATGATATTAATCTGTTAAAATGAATCTTCCATCCATTGAGAAATAGTGGAGAAGTTTCCTATCCCACGTGTATACATCACTGTGATGAACAGTGTTCAAAGATCATTGTGGATACTATCGATGCACAAGAAAAGAATCTCATCTTGGATTAGGGACTATTTCATGGAGTAAGTTAGACATTTCTATATTGAAATGATGTCTGAATATCTTCCATTATCTTAATTTTTGTAGTTAACATTGTCATTGATGTTTTTTTTGGAAACACTAAGTTGAACTAGGATAGGAACTGGCACTAGAAGTCCTCCCAGCCTATTATCGAATTAGAAAGAAAGTTGTTATACCACACGAAGGATGAACTTTACAGAGTTCCCACAAAGCCTGTGAGTTTTCACTTCATCTTGATATTTTGGAGTCCCCATCATTGGATCATAGTAAGTTGGATAGTGCATTATGTGTTGCTCTAAATCCCCTGATCCACTAAACATTGGGAATACGGGGTTCCCGTAATTTTGTTCTAGCTGGACGTTGCTCACCTCGTTGGGGGTAGGGCTTATGTTCGGGTAATATCAGATTACATAGTCCTTCCATGACTTTTAATAGAGTTGTCAATGAATTTGTGGTATTCATGAGTCTTTGGTTCATGTCCTATTGAACTTGAGCATGGGAGGGTATAAGATGGGGTTGGTTTTGATGTTTTGTCTCTATTGGAACTTGCAGCAGATACCCAATTGGGGGAATCCTTTGTGGATTTTCCTAAATGTGTTCTAGTTGCATCCCCAATGGAGGGAAATCATGATATCCTATCATAATTGGGATTAGATAGACTCATGGCCTCCAAGATTCCTTTAATGATAATTCCAGCCTTGCTTCATATATCTAGATGTAACCATGGGGTAGAGGTACATCTGATAGAAGTGTTTGTTGACTCTCCACCATGGGATAAGACCTGGTGGGACTGATTTCTTATAGCAGCTCGTCATTGATTCTCTTCAGCTATTTCATTTCTTCCTCCTGTTGAGAGAATATCTCCTCAAGCATGAGGGGCATGTTCACATGAGGAAGAGGTGGGTTGTAAAAAACCTTTTCCTTATTATTCTCCTTAGTCTGGATTCATAAATGAGGTAATAACGGAATAGCTAACGGAGATCCCAAATTCATGGTGTCCCATTGGTTCTGGGTACGCACACCTTCTTCCTTGGTGTGGAACACCTCTGGTTGGGAACCATTTTCTATTGCATCCTACTCATTCGATTTTTTGAGTAAGGTCCATGCTATTAACCTCCATTTTCACGGATGCATACCTCATGGGGATGACGTACTGGGTGCCGAATGTCAAGAAAGAGTCTTGTGTCCCCTGTCAGATAATGTCCTTCCATTTTGAGACCCTCATTGAGTTTCTTGGTGAAGAGTGACTTGAAGGGAGTCTTTATGTGACCTATAAGTATGCCTATACCACGAGGGTCATGAGTTGAGACATGATATTGAGAATTTAATTTCCTTATTTTTTGTCCTACCTTGGCCGGAAAAGGTTAACTTCTGTAAGGTGGTTGGTTGAGGTAAAAATTCCCTAGCCCTATGGGCCGGGGTTGCTCCAATTATCCCATTGATGTGCCTCGTACCATATTCTTTGTCCATATAGGGGGAAAATGTGTTAAAAATTCCCCCATCCCTATGGATTGGGGTTTCTCCCATACTACACCTGTTTCTACTACTGTCACAACATTATTGATTTCATGCATTCCTATATGAGCATGATCCAGATATGGTGATGGATCTACACATAAATTATTTACATCTGATTATAAGATCTATGCTTGTTGGTTTAATTCCCTTTGGTTAAAATCTGGATGAATGTTATTGCTGGAAAGGTTCAGGAGATTCTTGATGGATTTCTCTCACTGAGCATGATTATTTTGAGACTTAATCTAGTCTGGTTCATGATGATCAAGACACTTTTTCGGAATAGTTACTTCATTTGACTTATGTCTCGGTATCATGACATTTCAGGATGAAATCTCTAGTGTGATATACTGGATGGGATTTGGGGTAAAGTGTAGAGCTCCATGTTCTCCCCGCACATGGATGTGAACACTAAATGGGGAATCACCAATGAGGAAACATAATTTGTACAGTGCATGGAGGAAATCAAAATCAAGGCTTTTCTTTTTTCCTTTCTAATTGTGACTATCGTGCAGACAGAAGGGATTCTAGGCCAATTTGATGAAGAATCTCCCCCAATATACTAACATGGAATGCATACCCATCATAGGGGAGAAATTTCATTTTCAACTGGTGGATAGTTTTCTAGACAATAAATTTAATTTTATGCTTACATTCTTCTGATATCTCTTTTGAATCACTAAATTGAGAAGTAGATGTAGTCCTGAACATAACTGGTATGTCATTCCTAGATAGTTTTCTTCTCATGAGCAACATATTATTTTGTTCTTACACTAGGGATTCCTTTACTTTTTTCACACAAATTAAAATCTTTATGACGATTTCATCAAGAGTAGTGAGGCTAGTAGAAATTTCATTGATGCATGAATGGTATAGGAGTGGCATAGAGGATTAGACTATCCCAAACCCATATCCTGTCAATGAAATTATGTCACTTTTCATTGAAAATGTCTCTATATTATCTGACACTATCCATCCTAGTGCCTTATAATTTGAATGATTTCACTTATTTGGATCAGTGGCATGAGGACTTTCTCACCAGTGTGAATTTTGACTATGGGGAGGGACTTTACAATCAGTGTTCTGATAGAAAATAATACCATCACAACATAGTGTCTGATAGTAGAGAAAATTTCTATGGTGTATACCCTAGGGAGGGACTTCAGGGCGGACCACTACAAGGGGAATAACTTCTTTCTACATGACTTCATTAAGGGGAGGGACTTCACAATTAATGTTTATATAGTGAGGAATACCATCATAAATCTATATGTAGAGAGAATATATGTAATGTATATTATTGGGAGGACCTTCAGGATGTACTACAATGAGGAGAGGACCTTCTTGTTTCTTAGTGTCACTGTGGGGACGACCTTCATATTGAATTCCATCATGGAAAGGACTACCATGATAGCATGATGTCCGGCTATAGGGAGAACCATATCTACTATATATACCCTCTAGAAGACCATCAGGGTAGAAAGAAAAAAGGGGAGGACATTCTTTTTATACAATATTCTTGTCAAGGTAAGGGCTAACTTGACACTCTCTAAGAGAGAGGTCCTCATGATCAATCATTTCTAACACATAGAGTAAGCCCCTATGGATTCTCTTAGGTATACCTCCAGAGCTTCTTGTGAAAAAATTGTGGGGAGGACCTTCGTAAATACTACTGCCAATTCCATAATTTGGTAATGTATCCATATGATGTTGTTCCTCTATTTATATTTCATTTGGCGTCAATAAATCCAACATCCTACAGAGCAGGATTGAAAGTGTTCCCATAATTTTCTATATGCCTTTCATGCCTTTAATTTTTGGGAGATCAATTACTATAAAATATGGTCTCCTATTGTTGATAACAGCCTTAATATATGATTCTCTTTTGGGTTGGTTCCAATGATGTTGTCAGGATATGCTGAAGATCATCTTGAGTTATGATAGGGATATAAGCCTTCCCAGGTGCTGCCACCATGAATGACCGTTATTCCCCAGTTGGAACGAGTGCTTTTTCCAAATCTAGTTTTCCTTTTATTACATAATATATTCATTGACCCTCCTTTATAAGAACAAGAATGAAAGCCTATTCCGAAGTAACCATCATATCTTGTTGTTGAATCACCCCACCTGAGTGTATAGGATCGTGGGCATGACTCCTCCCTTTTTTTGTAGATGCAATGAATTCATGACTAGATTGGATGACATATTCTAGGATTTATGTTTTTTCCTCCATAATTTATAGGATATTTTGAGATACGTCTTTGGACATAATGGGTATAAATTCCCATTATCATGTTGGAGCAAGAGTTTGTGCCTTCTCCAGTCCTATGTGTGTTTCTAGTGGGTACTGGTATTTCTTTTGTTTTAGGGTAGATGAATAGTTTTGCCAATGACTTCTATCCGGGATACAGAAACTACTTTATCAAGTTTTAAATATATTTTATTTGTGGGATTTATATATTCGAGAAGGAATTTGCGTCTTCTCATTTTCTGCAGTATTTTTCTTATGGGACTGATGTGCATCCCTAGGAATTTGATTCTTCTTATGTTTTCTTGCTACTTTATTTGAATAATGGTATTTATATACATTGGAAGTGGTATATTACTGCCCATTGTTTTCTAACCTATTTATATGGAGGTTTTAGTATTATTATATAAGAAATTTTTACTTCTTGTGGCTGGTTTCTATCCTATTTGGATGACAAGATTCTTATGCATCAGATGATATTTTCATGTACATATAATTTGCAACTATGACTTAATAGTGGAACTAGAAAACACTGGAAAGAATGTGAGTTTGTTTGTACTATTCAACCCAATTTCTATGGTGGGCTTCATAAGATCAATTAAGGATATGTATTCACTTGTATATTTATGTCGTATTTCTGTGGCGTGTATCATTAGAATGGGAAGCATTGTATGTATTCTCATTTTCTGCTGCCAATTTTCTGTGTAGGATCTCCTCTTCAAGAATTAGGGAGACAACCTCCTTTTGATTTTACATTCTCTTCCCTTGGAGGGCAGCTCAAGGGGCTCGTGTTTATTGGACTTCAGTAGGTGCGCTTAATATGAGATCCTCTTTAGAGAAAGAATATTGGGTTGTACATCACTGGTGGCAATGTCCTTTATCAAGAGCCCTCGATTGGGGTTCTTTTGTTTCTGGGATGATGTTTTTTGTGTCGATTTAATCCACCACCCTAAATGAGGGGATGTATTCATTATCGTGTTATGTGGACATAATTCTGAAATTATTTGAGATGGCTAGTGGATCTGTCATATAAATGATTGCCTACCATGTCTAATGTGGTGTTTGGTGAGATTTCACATATTATAAGGACTACCTTGAAGCTTCCACAATAGGGAGAGTACCATTTTGGTGGTATTATTTGATTATCATGTTTGAAACCTAGTATTGAAGATGTTGGGTCATCAAGGGAGTCATGTTCTTGTTAAGGGACCCAGCCGGCAGTGTGGTCTTTTACACACATGTCGGAGCACACTATTGGGACTCCATTGGATTGAAATAATATCTATGTAATCCCTGAAATATATATGAAATATATAGACAACAAAACCCTATCCAATTAGTATCTCAATATCACATTCATAATTAATGATATTGTCTGGCCCTCTTCCTAATGAATACGAAAGGGTCTTGAAGTGGGATAACCCACCACCTTGTTTAAGGATTCACTTCAGGTTCACCATTTTTTCTTCGATGAAATTCACATCATATCCTCTTTACATAGACGTGTTGTGTGAAGGTGGTACTATAGGTACTAGGTAGTGTTTCCTTTTTTACATTGTGAAGGAGGTGACATGGTTGAATTGTCATAGGGATGGCTGCAAGGGGTTAAGTGTCTATGAAATCAGCCAATGTCAGATACGTTTTCCTCGAATTCCCTCTAATGGGGTTATTCTTAGGTTAAAAATCACCCAACATACCTTTCATCCTAGATTCATGGACCTGATTTCCAAAGGGAGGCTCTCATTGGATGCGGATTTTTCCAATGGAACTTAAAGACTCCATTGTTTGAGAGGATGGGAGGTCGGGTTCATTACACCCATTTTGTTGAATTATTTCAATTATGATACTGTCTTATATATTTATGAAATGTTCATATGTTATTGAATCCTTGGTTATTTTCCAAGAATGTGTCCATGGATTACCAATGCATTTGATAATGAATCATAAATATAAATGGATAAAAATGTCTAAGTCAACGTTAGTTTACGCCTTGTCAAGAGATGCTATGAATTTTATAATCATTCAGGGGAGGACAAATATTGTTTTGATGTCAGGATCGAACCCATAACATGGGATTTCTACATATCATCATGAGAGGAATCAGATTCCATGAAGTTCAGTGTTTCTTTATTGGACACATCACCTTCTAATGTCATCTGATAAGGTCTCATCCATTCATTTTAACATCATGTGGAAAGGATGCCTAGTTGGGAGATTCCTAGTTAGGATTTTGTGAGGAACTAATGAAAAAGCGGCCCAAGATTACCAAAGGAGATATGGTTCCTAGGTGGATATGAACCTACCAGGGATATGGCTAGGGAAACACTAGGGGGATTTGTGTGTTGGGTTTGGACCTCATGGGGGCTTTCTAAGTATCTCAATTGTTTGGGAATCAAAGTCCTCATAGATAGATTTTAGTTAGGACGTAAACCTTATAGGAGTTCCATTTGTGGGGCAAAATTGGGGATTACATGTGGGAGGTTCCCATTTGAGAGAAATAAGTCAGCGCTTTCTCTTAAAGAGGATACCGTACAGAGCTTAGGAGAATTTAATTTGGACTGACTTCTAAAGAGAATGTCCCTTTCAGATCGAACCTTAGATAGACATCCTATGCATTTTTTTTGGGTTAGGAATCAGAGTTCTCATAGTTCATTTAATTTGAGTGTTGTACCTATGATGGGGCCCATTATTTGGGGTTATGCGGATGGCATGATCATCACCAACCTCTAATCCCACGTGATCAATGCTCAGTGTTAGAAACAAGAGGGGGTAGTTGATCTGAAGAGCGCATCTCCCACATCACCTGATAATAGATGGTACTAGAGCTGAAATGGAGTGATAGAGGGGCCTTGAATGTGACAACTTCCTCTCCCATGTTTATATCCTGGGTATCCATGTCAGATGATATATCTGGATGTGTCTTTAGCTATGCCTAAGAGGAGAAAGAGAGCCACCTCCCATGGAATGGTTATAGAGTTACCTCAGGAGGAGTTCCCCAAAACCAGTTCTAGGAAAGGGGAGAAGCAAAGATTCTCCTCAAATGGAGAAATATTCATAATCCCTTTGAATTTTCACTACCCCTCATTGAATGTAAAAAATCAGTGATTGAACTTGATCCCTAGAACTTAGAGGTACATCTTAATATTCCAAAGTCGCTCCCTGTGTTACCATGGGAATGTAAACTTATGGACACTTCAGGGAACTGAACCATTGTAGTGATTACCCACATGACTCCTCTTACCATGGGTATGTAAACTCAAATGGGAATGTTGATGTGGCTGATTATTTTATAATACCGGTCTAGTGGATTTAGAAAAGGGTTTTCCCTAATGTAGTTGGACTGGTTCATGGAGGGACTGTAGATGAGGTGATAGAATTGGATGGTGATGATCGAAGACCGAGAGTGGAACATCCAAAGTCACCCTATTCTGTATACCATTTCTTCATGCAGGATGGCCCCCTCCCCATATAGAAAGTTCCTATGCTAGGGGAGGGACCGTCCATATACCATGATAGTATGAGAACATGTATGTGGTCTGTGTAGTGTTTTTTTACATGATACGATGTTCCAGTCTCATAGAATTATGCTATGTGGTGGTGAATTTCATTCGAGTAGCATGGTGATATGTGGAATAGGGTTCCACCCACGTAGCCTTTTTCTACGCGGGGTATCTGAGTGAAGAAGGGACATAGATCCTTTATTTCATGGGAAGTTCATCCACCATTGGGATATGGTATGTGGTTCGACAATTAGGTTCATAGTATAAACATTAATACAATGTGTCAATATTTTTTATTCTATGCGATGGTTTTATACCTATGGGAATTTGTTAGAATATGTACACACCTCATTGATCGATCTCTTTGGAAATTTTTCTCACAAGTCTGTCTAATCTTTTGAAATCATGTCCTTTTCTAGGATACCCATGGGTTTATTTCATAGAGTTTCATGGAAGATGGATCTATGGATATCAGGAAACATTTTACAAAATCTCATGGGGAGATCACCCGACCTACAGATGAATCGTTCAACAAAGGCCCCTAGTGTAGCTATTTATGGTGGTGGAAATGAGCGCCTCAATCCCACGAACGAATTCGTCTTGTTCATGGGACCATGCTGGTTTTTCCTCAACCACGAACTGTTGAGTTCGTTGGGATGATATGCAGGGGTGAGTTTATCCTCCTCCATTCCACTAATGACAAAGTTCACAGGGACGATATTCTATCCCTCCATTCCTACAATGATGCAGTTCGTAGGATTTTGTGTTATTGTCCTTGTTATGCATACTAATTGATTCAATGGACAACACTCCGTGGGCTAGTGCCTCGTGGGTTTCAACGAACTATCTGTTCGTTGATGGCACCTTCAGTGTACCTATTCTGTGACCCAGTATGCAGATGGTTTATTTGACTTTTCCAAAATTGTCTTCTTCATCATTTTTTTCTAAATCCTTAATCTATTTTTTTCTTTCCTTTACTAAAATTCTGGAAGTATTTACAATCCCTTTTCAATGTTTTAAGGACCTATAACCCTAAACCCCCCAAATGGCCCTAAAAATCCTAAAATCACTAATGACACTAAAACCTCCAAAACCCCATAAAAGACCATAAAACGCCCTAAAACACACAAAAACCCCTGAAGTACACAAATCCACAGAAACACCTTAAAACACTCTAAAAATCCAAAGGAAATTTAATACCCCTTAAAGCCCTAACTAACCCTAAAAACCTAAAATCCCTTAAATGATATGGAAAACCCTAAAAATCCTAATAACCCTAAAGGGTTCTAAATTCACTCAAAACTTTAATGGACCATAAAAACCCTAAGAAACCTTAAATGACCCTAAACCCCCATTAATATAATAAAGGACCCAAAAAACCCTCTAAAAACCCCTAACCCCAGAAACCACTAAAAACTACAAAAACAATGAAACTCAAAAAACCCAAAAACTCATTAAAACAAAGAAACCAACATAAAATTTTAAAGAACCCTAAGCAAATAAAAAACACTAAAAGATATGAAACCATAAAAAAATAAAACTCCTAAATCCAATAAAACCCAAAAAACACTAAATCCAAAAACACTAAAAACCCTAAATACCGAAAACCCCTAAAAACCATAAAAACAATAAAAATATAAAAACCCCTTAAAACCCCTAAAAACTAAAACAAATCTAAAAAACACAAAAAAAAACAGAAAACCCCCAAAACCGAAAAACGCAAAACAACCTTAAAACCCTAAAACCATTTAAAAAACCAAAAGGATGACCCTACAAAACCCCTAAAAGAACCTAAAACAAAAAATAACCTATAGGACTACAGAAACCGTAAAACGCATAAAGGACCTTAAAACACTAAAAGGCCCCAAAACCACTAAAAATGCCTAAAAACACCATAAACCCCCAAACCCCTAAGAAACATAAAACATCCTTAAAGACCCTAAAAACAATAAAATAACTTAAAAACCCAAAAACCCAAAACACCCAAAACACCCAAAACCACTAAAACCATAAAATCCCTTAAAACTCATAAAACCATAAATCCCCCAAAACCCTAAAAACACTAAATCACCTAAAAATCACAAATAATCTAAAAAATCCCAAAATACCCATTAATCCCAATAAAAATTCTAAAAATCCCAAAAACCCAAAAAAATTACAAAAACCCATAAAATGCCATTTAAAATTCTAAAAAAAACCCCTAAAGAGCCCAAATAACCATTAAACCCCAAACCCCCAAAAAACCTTAAAACCACTCAAACCGAAAAAAATCCAAAAACTCATAAAACCTACAAAACTCTATAACTCTAGAAAACCCCAAATCCTAAAAGACTATTAAAAATTGTAAAAAATATTAAAAATCCTAAATCCCTAAAATGCCTAAAAACGCTTAAAACACATAAAACCCTAAATAAATCCAAAAAATCCTAAAAGCAATAAATATCCCTAAAACCATAAAAACTATAAAAACCCATAAAACCTTATAGCCACTAAGGAAAAACAAAAAATACCACTAAAGGACCCAAAAAATGCATAAAAGTCCCCAAACCCCCTAAAAGATACTAAACACCCAAAAAACTATAAAAACCCTTAAAACCTAAAAACCCCCTGAAAGACACTAAAACCGAAATAAAATCCCTAAATACATCAAAAACTCTTAAAACCCTAAAAACTAGAGAACACCTAAAACCCCACAAAACCACAAAAACCATAAACCCCTAAACATCCTTAAAAGGTTATAAAAATTCTAAAAACATGGAACACTATAAAACCGATGAAACACACTTAATCACACTAAAACCCCAAATAACCCTAAAAACAACAAATCCCATAAAAATAAGAACCCTAAAACCCTTTAAAAACTCTAAAACCCCCAAAAAACCCAAAAAAAACCTAAATTATTTAAAAACCCTAAAACACTGAAAATTCTAAAATCCCTAAGAAACATAAAATAACTATGAAATCATTACAAGCACTAAAAACCCATAATAAACCGAAATAAAACCCTAAAACCATAAAAAACCCCTAGAAAAATCAAAACACCCTCAAACCCATGAAAAAAAACAAACCATAAAAAACCCTAAAACCCCTAAAAACCCTAATATCACAAAATATCATTAAAACCATAAAATATCTCTTAAAACTGTATAAAACCCAAAAAATATAAAAAAACCCTAAAAAAACCTAAAATAGCCATAGACAACCCTTCAAACTATAAAACACCTAAAAACCCAAATTTGTTTTAAAAACTCTGAAAACACTAAAACCCAAAAATGCCTTAAAAACCCTAAAATAGTAAAAATTGAAAAAAAATCTAGAACCCCAAAAAACAAAAAAAAAACCCTAAAACCTGATAAAAACATTAAAATACACTAAGACCCTTAAAACCACTAACACACCTAAAAGACCATAAAACTAATAAATCCCATAAAACTCCATAAAACGCTTTAAAATATTAAAATACCTAAAATCCCTAAAAATTCCTAAAACCTCTAAAAATACAAAAAACCAAAATTGTATAAGGACCCTAAAACCCTAGAAAACATATAATACCCTGAAAACCACTAAAAATACTGTCAAAAAATAAAAAACCTACATAATCCAACAAAACCATAAAACCCTAAAAACCCTAAAAACATAACATTAAACTAAAACCCTAAAATAACCCTAAAAATTCCTAGAAACCCTAATCCCCTAGAAAACACTAGCAAACTAGTTAACCCAAAAAGCTAAAAAAGACACTAATAAACATAAAACCATTATAAACCGTTAAAATCCTCATAAAACTCAAATACACAGAGAAAATAAAGCCACAAAATAACCCTAAAATAACCCTATATACCAAGAAAACCAAAACACACCCAAAGAACCGTTAAAAATCATAAAAACCCTAAAACCTTAAAAAGACCCCAAATACATTAAAACCCCTAAAACCCCTGAAACACCCTAAAACCCCTACAACCCACCCTAAAAACTCATAAAAACATAAAAACAAATAAAAATTATAAAAAACCTAATATACCTTTAAAACACTAAATAAATAGAAATCCCCTAAACCCCCATGAAACCATAAAATCCATTAAAATAAAAAATATCATTAGAACCCCTAAAAATGATTATAAACATTGAGAACCAGTAAAAAGGATAAAAACCATAAAAACCCCAATGTAGCACTTAAAAACATTCAAAATTCTAAACCCCCCTAAAAATTCATAAAATCCAAAAAAACCAAAAAAACCCACTAAAAACCTTAAACCCGCTAAAAACCCTAAAAATACTTATAAATCCCTAAAAGACTAAAAACAATATAACCCTAAAAATCAATAAAACCAATAAAACCATAAACTCCATAAATCCCCTAAATGTATCTAAAATCCCTAAACCCCTAATGACACTAAAACCATATAAACTCTAAAATACAATAAAAATAATAAAATCCACGAAAACCCCTAACAACCTTATAATGAGATTAAAATTTCAAAAAATCCATAAATCCACATAAAAACACTAAGACACTAAAATATGAGGAATTAATAAAACACTAAAAATCCAAAACACCCAAAAAAACCTAAAAACCATAAAATCATGAATAACCCTAAACCCTTAAATATATAATAAATCACTAAAACCCTAAAACAGTCCTCAAAAACCTGAAAACCCTAAAAATCATAAAACCCCTAAAAACCGTAAATCTATGAAAACCCTAGGAACAAAAAAACCCCAAAAGCATAAAAAATAACTAAAACCCATATAAACCCTAAAACACCTTAAAATACATTTATAACCTAAAAGCCCAAAAAATATAAAAACCCCTACGAACCATAAAACCCTAATCCCCTAAAAACCATAAAACTATTTTAAAACCCCTAAAACCCTAAATACCCCAAAATTTATAAAAGACCTAAAAAATAAGAAAAATTAACCTAAAAATCCTAAATCCCCCAAAAAACCATAATACCCTAAAATCCTTAAAAACCATTAAAATCACTAAATACTCATAAAAACCTAAAAATCCATGAAAACCCAAGAAACCCCCCCTTAAACCCTAAAAACCCTAAAAACCCTAAAACAACTAAAAAACTAAAAACCCGTTTAAACATGTATAAATACCTAAACCCCATAAAAATAATAAAAAAACATGAAACCCCTAAATACCTAAAAACCATAAATAACTAAAAACCCATTAAACCCTAATAACCCAAAAGAACATTAAAAATCCTAAATCCCTAAGAGAAACCTAAATACCATAAATACCCTTAAACAAATTAAAACCATATTAAAACATTATGTCACATAAAACAATAAATCCCATAAAAAATCTAAAACACTAAAATCCCAAAAAATTTGAAAAATCCCTAAAACCGTAGTAACCCAAAAAATCTGAAAAGCATATACCCCCCAAAACCCTAAAAACATAAAAAAATTAAGAAGAGGTTTTAGTATGATTTGGTGACCCAAGCCACCCCACAAAAAATTATTTAAATCAATTCTATAATGTGAATAAAAAAGGTGTATATTTCTTACACTAACTATAGATTTAATGATTACCCATGATAACGAAAAAATGAAGAACAACCAAGAATACAAATGAATCAACAAAATGAATTACCATGTATTCATGTAGAAGCCAATTGAATCCCCTCACCCTCATCATCATCCAAGAATCACTATTTACCTTTCAAGAATAGTCAACAGTATCTAAAAATATATCTAAATAAATCATTATATCATCCCAAGAAACATCACAAAAAGTTATTATACTAACTAAAAATGTTCCCAAAATGAAACTAAGACCTCAATAAGGAAAACCAACAAATGTTATGATTTGGATCAACCGGTTTATATGAATATGTCAAGGGGAAATGTTTTAAAGGGAATTATATTTCAACTACCTTTCTTGATCCAACCATGTACATGTATATGAGTGAATAAACTCCTTACTTATGTAGTTAAGACACTATTAGATATTAAACCCATTGAAACATTATGGTAAACTCCATGAATATTAAATAGATAAATTCACAAAAAAAACATTCAATTGAACATAAAAATTTTCCAATTCAAACTCTGGAGTTCTATAAAACATTTAAATTGTAGAAAAATATGCAACACAAATAATAGAAAAAATAAACTAAAAGAATCAATTAACATTGTAGAGCCTCAGTGAAAGGACCAAAACACATATCCACATAATCCAACTTGAAATAGGTGAAAATAAGGAAATAATTATTTCTATAGACTATATTGAATGTTAAAATTGTGATTTACTTTAAATTCCACCAATATCTTAGAGAACATTCATTTTCTAATTTAATTGTTAACATATACATTGAGTTCAACATTTTCATATTTATTGAATAATTTTGCATATTTTTCATCAAGACAACATATAAGTTCTTCTCAAAAGTAATCTTCAATCATGTATGCATCCCTCATTGTGTGGTTAGAATCCTCATCATAATTATCACAGAATTCAGTAAATGATTTTGAATTAATGACGACAAAATAATTAAAACATTAATGTTATATTAATTAATTAAGAAATTCATCCAATACATGATTGAAATTATTAATCTTTTTAATGTATTTAATATCATATTTACCATTGGAGGATGTAAGATTCTTAACAACCATAGTATATGTATGAATATCTAGTTTCTCTTCCTATAGGATTATATGGATCTAGTAATAAATTTTATCTCAATATTACAATAATCTATATGTTTTTAAGTTTTCCTAGGATTCTGTGTAATAAATCCATCTGGCTCAACCATTGGGTTATTACCTTTTTGAGCACTTATCATCATGTAACAATCCTTAGTTCGGTAACATTAATGATAAGAATCATGTACATTTTCACCCAATTTATTGTGGGCCTCTTTCTCCCCTCGTTATCTAGTGTAACAACTCCTAGTGTATCACAAGAATATTTCTAGGTCTTGTTAACAGTTCACTTATCCTAATTGATCGAATAATCATTAGGACCGACTTTAAAAAATCCTTCAAAAGCCTCATGATAGAGCTGAGAATTAGAAGGTCCTTCCAGATTCTTATTGAAGTCATTATCAACAAGTCACCCATGGAGTAAAATAGAATTCCCCTTTATCTCTCCTATACCAAACAAAAATGATTTATTTTTTTATGGGGGAATGCAAGGTATGGCCTGCTTTCACATCCCTTTGTAGAGAGTATGATTTAAAAAAAATATTGCAATAAACTAGTAGGTTTTCGAAGAAAGCCTCATAAAAATATATGAAGTATCCATTTTGGATCCATATAGGGGATAATAGATGTTGGGATTTGTTTATATCCACACAAACTCTATAAATGTAAGGTTATGAGATATTTTTAGTATAATAATCTAATTTTAGTGGATTTATACTTAGGATCTCCCTTAAAAATAGGGAATCTTTGTTAAATAAATGATTTCGTAAACATGGGAATCCCAATAAGATGGGAGAAATGGGGGGCTCAAAAATTATACTAATGTATCGAGACATTTTCAAAATAATCAAGGAGAAACCACCAAAGGACAATGAACCTCCCATCTATAGATGATTGTATTCATTTTTAGATGAGAAGAGAAAATACACATTAATATAGTTTAGTAGATTAACATGAAATATACTAAAATGAATTTCTTCCAGATACTTTCAATGGAAAAATAATGAGGGTCTTTGATTGATACATTTTCCATCAAGAACAAAATGTATATCATCAGAAAAAATTTGTACCTCTTCCTTTGAAAAAGATATTTCCAAGAGACCCCTGTAAAGGTAACGCTTAGCTCAATGTGTGTCATAGACCTTGAGTGACAACAAAAACTGAGTAAAAATTTATTGTAACCAGTAAAAAAATCTAAAAAGGATGAAACATAAATTTTAGGGTTTTTTTTACATTCACTAGAGGACACAATATCAAGTGGTTCAATCTCCCAAAAAACAACTTAAAACCATAAAACCATAAAAACCATTAAAATATTTTTAAAAGTAAAAACCCCTAAAAACCCTAAGAAATCCTAAAAAACATAAATAACCTAAAACTATAAATACCTTAAAATCACTAAAAACCCATAAAATAAAATATAACACTATAATCCCTAAAAACTATTAAAAACCTAAAAAACCCTAAAACTTCGAAAACACTAAATGACACCAATTACCATAAAAACAATAAAGATCGTAAAAACCATAGAAACCCATGAAAGACCATAAAAAACCTAAAAGAGCCTAAAAAACATAAAAATCATAAATATTTCTAAAAACCAAAAAACACTTAAAGCCATAAAATTTTTGGATCGATTGTAAGATAGATAAGATACTTATTGTAGTATCAAACTATTTTATAGATACTCAATATACAATAGGGGTGAATTGTATACATAAAAAATCCTTAATAATATTTTGTATAAACAGAATTCACAACACCTCTAAGTTCTACTAATTTTCTTCATTCTGGAAAAGTGATTCCAGAAATGAAACTTAACTTAAGTTTATAACAACAAATATTCTACCTTAAACCGTACAGAATCCTATATAATTAGAGTATATGTTTCAGGAAGTATAAGATAGTTATACATTCCTCATCAACCAAAATTACATTGGAAAACAAAATAGAAACACTATAGTCTCCTGTCAGCATTAGAATCCTATTTAATCAGATTACATGTCTAAAGAAGTATAAGATAGTTATACATTCATCAACAACCAAAATTACTTCTAAAAACAAAATTGAAACACTAAAAGTATCAAGTAGTAAATCTTTTAACCCAAAGAGAAAGGTATCCAACAACCATGGATAAAGGACCCATGATTTAAACATTCAAGAAATTATGTCTTTCCCAAACCCACATAAGCCATCAATTCAAAGATCGTTATCTATCTTTATATCCTCGAAAGCCCTCGATTTATATGGGAATCGGTACCTCTGACTTCACAACTCGATGTCTCTGATTTCAAAGAAATCGCACCTCATCACAAAGAAAGTCTGCACGAAGAAACGTTTGAACAATCTGTACAAACTTTCGGCATCATTCCGGAGAGTTTATAAGAGCCCCTCTCTCTTGAAACCACTTCAACAACATGTATGTATGTTGTGCCAAAAGTTGGTCTGCGAAATTTATGTTCTGAGCTAGTTCAAATGAGATCCTATTAATAGGCATGGCTTCAACAGTCATCTCCCTCCTCCAGCATTCTTATTATTCATTGAATTTTGGAGGGACCTGTACATGTGTCACTTAAAAAAATGTTATTTAGTAACTGAATGCCCGACATTGTTTTATTACCAAAACATGTGTAAATAAAAATATGATTACTTAAGAAAATTCATTTTTAGGAGTGTAAGAAAAAATGAAAGTTCAGAGTCTAACCAAAAACTATTCGGAGTCTATAATACATCTATATTCAGATTCTGTTTATCAGAAGAATTTAGTGTTATAATTATATAGAATTACAGCGTCTGAATTTCGAGGAAATTTGGAGTCTTGAATTCAGTAGAATTCGGAGTCGGAATTCATACGAGGTTGGAGTCTGACCTTTCAAAAGTTTAGAGTCTGAATTCATAAGAGTTTAGAGTCTGAACTTACAAAGATCGGAGTCTGAATTCATAAGAGTTCAAAGTATAAACATACCAAGTTCAGAGTCTGAATTCATAAGAGTTCGGAGTCTAAAATTAAAAAATTTCAGAGTCAGAATTCAGAGATCTTGGAGCCAGAACATAGAAGAGTTCTGAGTCAGAATTCAGAGATCTTAGAGTCAGAATTCAGAGATCTTAGAGTCAGAAGTCAGAAAGTTCGGAACCTAAATTCGGATCCTAAAAACAAAATAATTTATATCTATGTATATATATGTTCCCAATGTTTTTTATACGAAACCTAATTTTACACTTATAGACAAAATTATCAATGAAAAACATGGTAAGGATAAATTTCCTTGGGGAAAGAAATTTTCCATATGAAAGCAATGCATATGGTGAAATGAAATTTTCCTTAAGACAGGGTGTTTATGATTTTCTAAACTAGAAGGGATGGTAAATTAATAAGGAATCCTTATTGAATCAACAATCTCCCCAAACATGAAGTAATGGAATAGACATAAGGAAACATTATTGACTCTACAATCTACCCCTTTTTGGAAAGCACAAACATCCTTACGAAAAAGAATATAAGGACATAGAAAATATTTTTCTAGACTTTGAAAATAAAACTTATCTCCCTTCACACATTTTCAAGGATGAATATGACTAACTCCCCCTTAGGCTTTGGAACACTTATGATCATATTCTAGATTTCCAGAATGAGATTTTTCATTATCTTGAATACTGAAATCATTGTAATTAAAAATCCCCCTTACTTAGGGAAACTTCTTCTATACTTAGAATTCATTTTTATTTCTCCCCCTTTGTGATTTTCAAAAAAAATACGGGGAATGGAAGAAATAAGATGGTACCTGAAATATCAATACTAAAAAACCAAAAGACATGTTACCAAACATTTCATTAGGATAGGAAAAATTTGTACAAGGAATCGAATACAACAAAAGATCAGATTTTATCAAAATCATACTTCATTTTCCTTTACCATTAGCTTCTTCACTATTGTCTTCAGCTTCTTGATCTCCTTATGATCTTCCTCTACTTTCTTAAGAATCTATCCCTGATCCTCAGCTTTCTACTCTAAGGCTTTGATTCTATCTTTTGGAGCCATAAGAGCCTCTTCCTGAGCCTTTAGGTATTCTTCAGGCTTGAAAAGACTTTCTTCAATCTCAATCCGAAGATCTCTTTCTATATTACAATAGCGAGATAATGAATACAACATTCCATTCAAATCCTTCACTTCTTGAATCCGAGAATTTTGTTCCAGAGTAAGCTTCTCTTTTAAACTGCTTGTGAGATCCTTGATCTTACCATCATCAATGTCAGAAGCCTCTATGGCACCATCTTATAACTCATCAAGTTCTCTCATGTCTTAAACTATCTTCACTAACCATCTAATCATTTTCCTACAAGACATTTTGTGGGCATCATAGTTAATTAAGAAATTCATGAAATCATCCTCAAGCTTTACACACTTACCCATAACCATGGATACTGAATCTGATTTATGATTTAGTGTGTGTTGGAGGATTTTTCATCTGGTGTCTATGCTTGGAAAAAGCGGAATGGTTCGAACAAGCTTCATTAATGACTAAACAACAAAATCATGTCCAAGGGATGATGATTCCGAATCTAAAACTTTTCTAGGTGAGGGATCTTTCTCTAACTCAGTAAGTTTCCTCTTTGAAGATCCACCAGCTTCCTTATTCTTTATAACCACTTTAGTAGGTGTATCAACAACCACCTATTTACCCTTATCTGTTTTCGAAATGGCTTCCTCAACCGGAGATTTATGTTCATTGTCAGACAGCTGAACAATTTTATCTTCATCTATATCTTCTTTCTGAGCTGTTGCCTCAGCATCCTCTGGGTGTATGAAATGATGATTAAAACATTCTTCCTCAGTCAGCTTGTTCACTTCTTCTTCTCCCTTCTTATCCTCTCCTTTCTCATCTTTCCCAGGTGTAGCAAACTTTGATGATTCTGCTTCAGACGTTCTGATTTACATCTCCTCTGATTGACATTCCTTCTCTTGAAAGTCTTCCACTTGCTTAATCAAATCTTAAGTATCACCAATACTCTCAAATTATTCTTAATCTTCTTGTACTACTTCTTCTTCTCTTTCTTTGACTATTTATGGAGTGAGAAACTTCTTCCCAGGGGTTTCTAGTAAAGCTTCTACCAGGAAGGATTTTGGTACTGAGATATTTTCATATGCTTTCTCAGTTTTCCTTAGAATGGATTTCACAATATATGATTTATTCATCTTCTTCTTTAAATTCCTTTCTTTAGCTTTCTTTTCAAGATCATTAGCAATCTACTCTCTTAAAGATTTTTCTTCAGCAGGATCCAAACCAAAACTAGGCTCCCCTTTATTCCTTTTTTCCCTTATCTTCCCTCCACTTAGCTACATCCTCATTAGGATATTATTTTTGCTTCTTAGGTTTTGTGGTGTGGATTGAGATTCCTTAGCTTTTTGGGGTTTTCCTTCCTCCTCTACTTTCTTCAACTTCCACTTATTTATTTCCTTTTTGGGTGGTTCATCCACTTCTTATTTCTTCAGAACAGCTTCATATTCTTCCTTTGGTATGTCATAAAATTCTCTTGAGACTGTATAAAAACCATTTTTCATCTTATCAAAGGTATCATAACTAACTAACATGACTTTTAAATTCCTTGGATTCATGCTAGAAATAATTTTAAATGATTCTAAGAACCGAATAATTAACATGGAAAGAATAGCTTGATACATTATTATCTGAGCCTTAGATTTTCCATTTTTAATATTCTCAATTGTAATGAGAATATTATTATCTAAATTTATCTTCCTTAAATTCACCAAGAAATACAAAATAAACATGTCAATCCTCATCAATGGATCCTTGTCACATTTTCTCGGAATGATCAATCCTTGAATCCATAATTTGAGAATCCGATAGTTTGTAGTGAGATGAGCAGTCTTCGGAGTCTTGACATCTATAAGACTAAGGCACTCCATAGATTTCAACTTAACAAACCTACTTTTGACATCTGGAATCTTATGAGAACAAAAATCATCTTCCCCTTCATATAGAATAACAAAAAAATTAGCTACCTTATTATATGAATGAGTTAAAGTCTTTCCATAGATTTTGAATGAGAACTATTCTTTGCCTTCTTCCTTAAAGAAACTGACTGATTCAGAAAACTCAATTAGCAGTTCTGGATACACCAAATCTTGAGCACATGTCATTGATAAGCAAACACTCTCCCATCCATTCAACTTAATTTTTTTTGACATAATCGTATCATACATGTTGAAGAAGTTTGGATGCACCAACGTTTCTCTATATACCTGCCACTCCAAGATTCGCTTGACATTAGACATATCATTCTGCGAGGATTCTTCTTCAGACATTCGGTATTGAGAAACCTTTGAAAATCCAGAAAGAGATTATGAAGAAGGGAAGAACTTCAGCACATAAGAGATTCAAAATCTATGTGGGACAAAAATTGGGGGGTCCTTTATATAGGTATTTTATTCAGCAGTTCATCTTCCAAACTCAATCCAATGGATGAAAATCCTTCTGATCAGATCTGACGGTTGATACGATAGCTGCAAAGAAATATTGGATCTGACATTTTCAGGTTTTCTTAATAAAAAAATTCGTATTTAAGGAAAAAAGAATTCGAAATTTTTTTTAAAAAAAGAAACTACTCACAAATAATGGATGATTACGAAAACGGATTAAAGGTAACATTCCTATCAGATTTCTAGGAAGATTATTCGTATTGAAAAAAAATTTCTTGAAAAATTCTAGATTCTTAAAATTTGATTACAAAAAAGATATTTGAAAAATGAAATTCTCCATTATTAAAATTTTGAGTACGAAATTATTCATTACAAAAATTTCAAGTACGAAAAATCTTCATTACGAAAATTTTGAGTATAAAAATGTTCATTACGAAAATTTTAAGTACAAAAATCACCATTACAAAAATTTTATGTATGAAAATATTCATTAAAAAAATTTAAGTATGAAAATCTTCATTACGAAAATTTTGAGTATGAAAATATTCATTACGAAAATTTTAAGACTACGAAAAAAATTATACTAGGAAAAGTTTTATTATGAAAGATTTGTAAGATCCAACTATAAAAATTTCCATTATGAATGATTTTGAAAAATCTAACCTGAAATTTTTTTAGAAAATCTTCATTAAGAAATTTTTTTGAAATCATCATTACGAAAACATTGAAAATCTTTTTTATGAAAACTCTTGATCAATTTAACAAGAGAATGTACTCTCCCAATGAAAAAGAGTTTATTACTGTAAAGAGATTGGTTTCAACAGTAATTTAACAAGGAAGATTACCTTATAGTTATCATACCTAAATTTTTTTAAATGTATTCAAATCTATCAGAGGGTAATGATTTTGTGAAAATATCAGCAAGTTGATTTTGTGTTCTAATAAATTAAAGAATGATATACCATTTTTGTGTGTAATACCTAAGAAAGTGATCCCTAAAATCTATGTTTTTTTTCACAAGAGTGATGTGCAGGGTTTTTATTTAATGAAATAGAACTAGTATTATCACACAAAATTTTTATTTTTATAAAACTCATACCATATTCTATGAGTGTGTGTGGAATCCACAACACTTGAGCACAACAACTTCCAGATGCTATATATTCAGTTTCAGTACTAGAAAGTGCTACTAAGTGTTTCTTTTTGCAGGACCAAAAAACAAATAAATCTAATAAGAACTAACATGTTCCAAATTTACATTTTCTATCCATTCTACATCAACCAAAGTTATCATCTGAAAAACGTTTTAAAACAAAATCATTTTCTGATGTATAAAAGATTCCAAAATCCATGGTTCCCTTTAAGTAGAAAAAAATTACTTTTACTCCCTTTAAATGAGATTCCTTCGGATTGGATTGATATCTTGTAAAAAATCATACTGAAAACATTAAGTATAGATGACTAGCTGTCAAGTAATGTAAAATTCCTATCATACCTCTAAAAGATGTTTGATCTACTCGTTTCCGAGCATCATCAAGATCAAGTGTGTTTGAGGTACCAATAAGAGTAATAATACTCTCAGTGTTGTCATATCCTTATTTTTGAAGAATATATTTAATATACATAAATTGGGATATATAGATTTCTTCATATTTTTGAGAAATTTGAAATCTAAGGAAAAATGTTAACTCGCCCATCATACTCATTTCAAACTCGTGTTTCATTAAATCCGCAAAGGAATCAGTTAAAGATTGCTGAGTTGAACCAAATATAATGTCATCAACATAAATTTGTACAATAGAAACATATTTCTTATCTTTCCTTATAAAAAATGTTGGATCTACATTTCCCATAGCATAATTATTTTGAAGCAAAAATCCTATAAAACTATCATACCAATCTCGAGGGGCTTGCTTAAGTCCATACAAATCTTTGTTAAGTTTATAAACATGTTTAGGATGTTTTGTATCTTCAAAACCAGAAGTTTGTTGAAAAAAACATCCTCTTGTACAAAACCATTATAGAAAGCACATTTCACATCCATTTGAAAATGTTTATAATTGAATAATTCTGCAATGGAAAGTAGAATACAAAAAGATTCAATTTTAGCTAATAGAGCATAGTTATCTTCATTTTCTACTCTTTATTATTGATTATATCCTTTAACAACCAACCTGGATTTATTTCTTACTATGATTCCATTTTCATCACACTTATTTTTGAAGACCCATTTTACTTCAATAACAGAAGTTTCCTTATGTCTTTCAACAAAGGTATAGACTTTATTCCTTTCAAATTCATTTAGCTCATCTTGCATAGCTTTTATCCAATAATCATCACTTAAAGCTTCATCAGTTATTTTTTTTTCTAATTGGGAAAGTAATGCTAGATGTTCTAATTCATTCCTCACGAAACTTCTAGTCTTTACAGGTTGATTTACATCACCAGTGATACTATCATTAGGATGATTCTTAAGAAACAACTGATTTGGTTTTGGTAAAGCCTGTTCATCAACATGGGGTAGAAAATATTCTGGGGTAAATGATTCAGAAACATCTTCTTGGTCATTTTATTTTTTAGAAGGATATTCTAACAAAGATTGATAATCAGTTTTTGAAAACACATCTGAATATGTAAGTTGGGGTTATTTAAAAATAAAAGGATCATTTTCATCAAATTTGACATGTACTGTCTCTTCAACAGTACAAGTGTTTTTATTGAAAACTATATAAGACTTAGAAGTTGTGGAGTAGCCTAAAAAAATCCTTCATTAGATTTTGGTGAGAATTTGTGTAAATTATCTTTAGTATTCAAAATGAATACCTTATAGCCAAAAACCTTGATGTAGGAAAGTCTAGGTTTTCAACCATTCCATAACTCATAAAGAGTTTTATTAAAAAAAGGTCTAATCAAAAAATGATATATAGTATAACTAGCAGTACTTACAGCTTCAGCCCAAAAATGTTTGGCTATATAATATTCACTCAACATGGTTCTTGTTATCTCTCTAAGAAATATATTTCTTCTTTCAACATCACCATTTTGTTGAGGAGTTCTATGTGATGAGAAGTTATGAGTAATTCCTTTTCTACTACAAAACGTTTCCAAATAAAAATTTTGAAATTCTCCTCCATGATCACTATAAATAGTTATCAAAGGATGGTTTTTCTCATTTTTAACATGGGATCTAAAACATTTGAAGTAATAAAAAGCTTCATATTTCTTTGCTAGAAAATAGACCCACGTAAATCTAGTGTAATCATAAACTAAGACAAATACATAATATATGACTCCAATGCTTCCAGTTTGTATTAGTCCAAAAAGATCCATATGCACTAACTGTAATGCATTAGTGGTTGAGTCTTCACCGGATAATTTAAAACTTGATTTATGTTGCTTTACATATTGACAATGATCACAAACTTTTGAAAAATCAAATCTACTCTATGGTAGATCCATAACTAGTCTTTTATTAGAGATTATTCATAGGTTCCTAAGGTTACAGTGTCCTAACGTTCTATTCCATAACCAATATTGATCTTCCATTTCACTAAGGCAAGGTTGTTCTTGGCTCCTAAGGTCTTCTAAGTCCAATGTGTAAACTATTTCTTGCCCATTGGAAGGAAGAACAAACTTTTCCTTGGAATTGTATACTAGCAATTGTCATTTCTAAAATTCACAGGGTATCCATCATCACATAATTGACTTATGCTAATGAGGTTGTGCTTAAGACACTTAACAAATAAAACATTTGAAATCTATGTTTTTTCAAGAAAACAATGTTACCTATACCAATAATTTATCACTATGCATTATCTCTGAAAGTTACTTTTCCTCCTTTCATCTTGATAATAATTTCAAAGAAGTCTTTTTTATGGGACATATGTTGGAAACATCCACTATCCATGTACCAAGTATTTATGTTGGTACTTTCTTTGTTTTCCTGAAAATAAAAATGTTTGACGTTCAGAATCCAAGCTTTCTTGGATCCGAAACAATTAGACAATAAAATTTTGGGTATCCACATTTATTTATAAAAATAAGCTTTATGAAACCCAATAGATTGAACGTTATTCAAAGAAAAAATTTTCTTCCAATGCTCACCACTTTGAAATATAGTACAAAAAGGTGCTCTGGATGGAATAAAATATTTTTTTAAACAGGTTTTCTATGAGTATAACCTACTCTAGTAGTATTTCCTTGAGATTTGATTTGAGAATACATATTGTCAAAATTTTCTTTACCAGAAGTAAATTGTGAATTAATTTTCTTAAGAGAATATATTTTGGATTTTATTCTTATGACCGAATTTATATCATCAAGAATTATTTCCATAGAGTTAGATTTTTCGTAAAAAAATTATATTTAAAATAGTATTCTTATGATCTTTAAAAAGTTTTTTCTTTTCAGAATTTACTTCCTTAACCTCTTTAAAAAGTTTTCTAGAAACTCGTCCTTATCTTTAAGATCTCTAGAGAGGTCTGAAAACTCTTTTGTAATAACTTCTTCCCTAGTATTTTCCTTGTATAGTTTCTCATAAATTTTACAATTTCTTGCTTCAAATAGCTTTTCAAATATAGATACTTCTTCATATGAAGGTATTTATTAATTATCTAAAGATGAAGTATCTTCATTAGATGTAATATCTTCAGAATAGTAATTCTTATGAAGAGATAAATTTTTTAAAGCCTCGGCAGAGCGTACCTTGGCCATAGGACATGTATTTTGGAAAGAAGTAGTAGCAATGAATCCAATATTTTTCTATGCTGATGATTCATATTTAAAAGATTCACTTCCTGAAGAGTCTCCACAGCTATCACTCCATGTGTCGTTTTCTTTAAGACTTTTCTTGTGCTTCGAACTATAGAACTTCTTCTTGTTTCTATGTGGATTTCTTTCCTTATTTTCATTCTTTTTTAATATAGGGAAATGAGGTCTGATATGAAATGTTCTTATAAATTCATAAAATGTAACATCACTATCTTTCTTGTATTTGTAGTATCACTTCTTGAGCTTATTTTGAAAGTTTATGTGATCTACTCTCTTGTCCATTATCCAGGAAAGATAAGCTAATTCATTCTCATACTTTTCTGTATCACTAGATTCTGACTGAATAGTGACTTTATTTGACTTTGATCTAGTTACTTTTTCTGAAGTCTTTACTTTCATATGTTTTGTAGTAGTTGTAAAATCAAATCCACCAATTTCATTCTTGTTTTTAACATTATCATCATCATTCTTCATTCTAGTCTCATGTTGGAGAAGAGTTCCAAACAGCTCATCTAAGGAAATCTGGGTGACTTTCTTGTTCCCATAAATTGTTGTCCTCTTGGTCTCCCACTCATTTGGCATGATTTCTATGATCTTATCTACAAGGGCCTCATCATCCAAACCTTTTTCTACCATAGACTATAAGCTATTCACAATAGTCATGAACCTTTTCTGAACATTGATTATAGGTTCTCCATAAGGAAAGTTAAATCCATGGTATTCATCTCTCAACATAGCTCTTATTTTATCTATGACTTTAGAAGTACCAAAATGTGTAACTTAAAGTTTCACCCAGATACTATTTGTAGCTTCACATGAAGATATTTGACTATAGATGTTCCCAGTCATAGATCATAAAAATGTATTTCTGACTCTGAAATTTTCTTAATATTCTAATTTCTCCTGATTGGTAAAAGTTATCAATTACTTATCAAGAATGTTATATTCACCTTTCAAAATTAGGTAGTTATCAATTCCAGTTTTAATAACGAAAGTCTTTATCCTATCTCTCCAGAACTCATAATCATTTCCATAAAAAATTAGAGGTCTGGTAGGATTTAGATTCTCTATAGAACTAAGATTTAAACCTTCCATCTTAAGGAAAAATTTTCCACACAAACTTGTTAGTAATAAAAGTTTTCAATAAAGAAAAAAAACCTAATCTATAAAAATAGAACTAGAGAATATCTAAGAAAAACATGAATCCAAACGTTATGAGTTAGAAATTCTGATCCTGAAAAAAAATGAAGAAGAAGGTTTCTCTTCTGAATCTAATCGTGAGATTAAATCAGATTTAACCAACGCTCTGAAGCCAATTTTTGAATTGGATTACGGTACAAGGTCACCTACTCTGATACCAATTATATGATCGATTGTAATATAGATATGATTATGATTGTAGTATCAAACTACGGTGTAGATAATCAATATACAAGGGGGGGTAAATTTTAGACTTAAAAAATCCTTAAGAAATTTTTCTATAAACAAAATTCACAACACCTATAAGTTCTACTAATTTTCCTAATTCCGGATAAGTGATTTCCGAAATGAATCTTATCAAATGTTTATAAAATCAAAGATTCTATCTTAAATCATATAGAATCCTATTTAATCAGAGTACAATTCTAAGGGAGTATAAGATAATTATACTTTTCTCAACAACCAAAATTACAGCGGAAAACAAAATTGAAACACTATAGTCACTTATCAGTATTAGAATCATATTTAATCAGAGTACAAGTCTAAGGAAGTATAAGATAGTTATACTTTCCTCAAAAACCAAAATTACAATGGAAAAAAAATTGAAGCACTAAAAGTAACAAGTAATAAATATTTTAACCAAAAGAGAATGGTATCCAACATCTTTGGATAAAGGTACCTTGATTTATACTTTCAAGAAAGTCTATCTTACCCAAACCCAGGTAAGCACTAATTCCAAAGATCGGTATCTATTTTTCTATCCTCACAAGCCCCCGATTTGTAAGGAAATTGGAACCTATGACTTCACAACCCGAAGTCTATGATTTTAAGAAAATCGCACCTCTGCACAAAGAAAGTCTACATGAAGCAGAGTTTGAACAAGCCATTCAAACGTACTGCACGAAGCAAGAGAGATTATAAGATCCTCTCTTTCTAGGAATAATTTCAATAGCATGTAAGTACGTTCTACCAAAAGTTGTTCGGAAAAATTTATGTTCTAAGCTCATTCAAATGGGATCCAATTTATAGGCGTGGCTTCAACGGTAGGCTCCCTCCTCCAACAGCCATATTTTTCCTTGATTTTCAGAGGGACCTGTACACGTTTCACTTAAAAAACAGTTTACTAGTAACTGAATGCATGAAATCATTTTATAACCAAAACACGAGTAAAAAAAATATGGTTACTTAAGAAAATTAATTTTTCAGAGTGTAAGAAAAAATGAATGTTCGGAGTCTAACCAAAAACTATTAAGATTATATAATACTTGTATATTCATATTTTTTTTATCATAAGAATTTGGAGTTAAAATTCTTTAGAATTTTGGAGTTTGAATTTCAAGGAAATTTTGAGTCTTGAATTCAGTATAATTTAGAGTCTGAATTCATAAGTGTTCGGAGTCTAAACATACAAATGTTCGGAGTCTGAATTCATAAGAGTTCAGAGTATGAACTTACAAAGTTTGGAGTCTTAGAGTCTAAACATACAAAGTTTAGAGTCTGAATTCATAAGAGTTCAGAGTATGAACTTACAAATGTTCAGAGTCTGAATTCAGAGAACTCAGAGTCAGAACTTAGAAGAGTTTGGAGTCTGAATTCAGAGAACTCAAAGTCAGAACTTAGAAAGTTAGGAACCAGAATTCAGATCTTTAAAACAGAATTCTTTATATCTAAGTATATATATGATTCCTAGGTTTTTGATACAAAACATAATTTTATACTTAGATACAAAATGATCAATGAAAAACATGGTAAGGATAAATTTCCTTGGGGAAGGACATTTTCTTTATGAAAGCAAAGCATAGGGTCAAATGTAATTTTCTTTAAGAAAAGGTGTTTGTGATTTTCAAAGCAAGAAGGGATTGTAAAGTCATAAGGAAACCTTATTGACTCAACAATATCCCCAAAAATAAAGAAATGTAAAATTCATAAAGAAATTTTATTGACTCAAGAAAAATAAACTAAAAACCCTAAATGACTTTAAAAATCATAAAAATAGTAAGGGGCCCAAAAAACCTAAAAACCCCAGAAGACAGAAAGAAAAACTAAAAACCCTAAATGAAAATAAAACCCCTTAATGACCATAAAAATCTCTAGGAATCCCTAAGGAAACCATAAATCCTCAAGAAACCTTAAAACCCAAAAAATCTTTAAAACCACAAAAATGTTCCAAAAACACTAAAAGAATATAAAAATACAAAAAAACCATTAAAATACCTAATAAAATAAAACATAATAAAATAACATAAATGAATTTTAATCTCAATAAAAGCATAAAAACTATAAAACCCCTAAAAATCCCTTGAAAACCACAAAACCCTAAAAATCCATAAATACCCTTAAAAAAGAGCCAAAAACCAAATAAATTATAAAAGGCCGAATAAAATTTTAAAAACCCAATAATAACTTTTAAAGTATAATAAAACCCAAAAATAAAAATAAAATATTATAAAACCCCCTAAAAGACACAAATAACCTAAAAAACTGAAAACCAGAAACCCCTAAAATCATAAAAAAACCCCTAAGTGACACAAAAACACTTTACACTCTATAAAATCTAAAAATGGAAAAAAAATCCTTGAGAGCCCTAAAATAGTAAAAACTAGATAAAATCCGTCTAAATACCACAAAAACCATAAGAAACTCTCAAAAACCCTAAAAACGTAAAACACCCTAAAAATCTAAAAACACATAAAATCCCCTAAAACCACTAAAAATATAGGAATCTTAATAGTTTTGAGACCAAGATGATAATAAAGATTTTCATATTTAGATCTTTTCTTTTTTTATCAAGGAAATAAAATAACCTCACTTTATAAAAATTGTTACTAGACTAAAAAATCATATTCACAAAATCAGACTCACAGTGCCTAACAATCCCATCAGATTGTGAAAATATATTTCTGGAATAAAAGGTTCATCAAACTCACCATAGGTCCAGAATTAAAGAATGATTGTAATGTGGAAGAGAATCATATTCAGAATGGATTCGAAATAAAATATGGAAATGCTTTATTGTTTTTTAATTCTTTTAAATGATAAGTTTGTTGAATAACTTTTGATGATAGCTTGATCAATGAAATGTGGATAAAATATTAATCCAATTGTACTTAAGTTTGGATTGAAATAAATATGTTTTAGGAGAAAGAGAAGTTGAAATAATTCTCAACGCAGGTCAGATGATGATAAATATGATCATCAACGTAATCAAAGTCATCAAGGATGTCATGTTTAGAAAGAAAAAATTTGTGAAATAAGGAAGTTACTGAAGTAATATATTTTTGGTCTTAGATCATTAGATTCAGATTTTTTTGATGGCTAGGAATATTTTCTTTATCATAATGACTGAAACTGAAGGTGTTTATTTTCAGTTAGATGAAATGCCAAAATATTAAAGTCTTTATAGAATGAAGTTGATAAATATCATAATAAAAATATAAAAAGAAGTTGAGTGGAAAAATATCATTGGTATCATTTCAAAAAATAAGAAACATATACTATTCATGAATATTAAAAGAATCTTCTATCTCCATTGTAATGAAAAAATCAAATTGAGAGTTGGTTTTGAGAATCGTAATACAGATACATATGTTTTCCCACTTACATTTGGTGTTGATAATCCAAATAAAAACATGTTGTTGAAAATATGCTTCCATCATAATAAGGAAATATGAATTTGAAAGTAGTCATTAATGTGTTTCAAAGCAACATAATGAAATATCTTCACTTTTTATATGTTTTGAAGTGGATAAAGAAAATAAGAGTGAACAAATGTATTCATTATAATGCCAAAAATTTATTCAAAAATCAGAATAAGGAATTAAAATCAGACGTAATAATTTTTAGAAAGTATAATGTTCTGAGAAATTCAAAGAGAGATATGAAAATTGAAGAGATTTTTAGATTCTAAAATGTTTTTATGAAGTCAAAGAGAGTTCCATGAATTAAGGAAGATTAACTATTTATGAAATTTAGTGAAGTAGAAAATCATTTTTAGAATCCTTATTCAACCATTTAGGAATGTTTATTGAAGAAGAAGAATACATTTTATATTTTCTGACAGGAAATATTACAGAAATAGGAGAGATGCTTCATAATTTAAATATGTATAATATTTTGTATTTTTTATTGTTGAAGAGATTTTTTGGACAGAAGAAAGAAAAGGGAAAAGGGAAGATCGTAATCAATGTTTTTGGACATGGACTGATAAATCAGACATGTATTTTAAAACTAATAAAGAATAATTTGATCATTGTTTCAGTGTATTATGATATTGTATTGTTTCCATATTGTGAAATAATACATGGGAATTTGACTAGAAATAAGACTGGGAAATCAGACCGATTATCATTATGAAATCCTGGAAGTTCTTATTAGTTTCTGCTTAAAAAGGTGAATAATTGTTTTGAAAGTTTAAATTTGTGAATGTGGATTAATAAGGACCATAAAATTTTGGTTATAAAAGTTGTATTACATCATTTAATGCTACATGAGGAATATAAAACATTTTATGGGACAAAATGTTACATGAGTGTAAGGGAATATCCTACTCGTTGTGTTGCACACAAAATGACTGTTTTCAAGTGGATTGTATGATATTGAATTATATATTAACCATACCAAGGAAAAGAAACTCTTATTGAGTATTAAACCATGTAAATTCTTGTGTTCCTGTGGTATCTGTTTTTGACCTATTTTTAGAAGGGAAATAAATATTTAACAAGAGGTGAAGGTTTTTTATAAAGTAAGGAAACTTAAACGAGAAATATATCACTGATTCACCCCTCTACTTCTTAGTGATACTTGAATCCTTACCAGGTAATCTCAAAAATATCACTGAAAATAAAAAGAAACCCTAAATAAAAAAACCATTAAATAAAAAAATCCTAAATTCTCTAAAACCCTTAAAAAATATAAAAACATTATAAAACCAAAAAATACATAATAATACTTAAAAACTCTAAATTACTGTAAAAACCATAAAACTTGTAAAATCCCCTTAAAATCCTAAAACATTAAACCCCCTAAAAATATCCAAAATACCATAAACAACCCATAAGAAACCCTAAGGAACCCCTAAAATGCATGAAAACCAGTAATAACCCCCAAAAAATACTAAAACTCTATAAACCCCAAAAACTCCAAGTAAACACTATAAACCCCCTAATAGAACCTAATGACCTCAAAATCCATAAAAACCCCATAATACCCTAAAAACACTACAAATCATAAAAAATATAAATAAACCAAAAAAATCAAAAGGAGAACTAGAATCCCTAAAAACACTAAAATTAATAAAAACCCCTAAAACATTACAAACACTAAAAAATGAATACTATTAAAAAAATAAAAACCCTAAGAGACACAAAAACCCTTAAAACACCTTAACACCTATTAAAACCTTAAAACCCCTTAAAAACTCTAAAAACGCAAAAAAAAAAACAAGAAACTTAAACCCATAAAAACCCCTAAAATATACAAAAATCCATAAAATCTCATAAAAGTCCCTAAATCCCATTAAAACAACTAGATACACAAAAAATAATGAATAAAATAAAACTTATAAAACCCTTAAAACCTAAAAAAACCCTTATCAAACCCTAAAAACACTATAAATACATATAAATTCGAAAGATAATAATAGTATCCTACAAAACCCAAATAATACAAAATACCCTAAAGGAAACTAAAAAACCCTAAATGAATCCTTAAAACTCCTTAGATAGTAAAATCCTAGAAAACCAAAAAAAATACACTAAAAACACTAGAAAACCATAAATAACCTAAAAAACTAAAAACCCAAAAGGCACTAAAAATCCAAAAAAACCCAAAAAACCCAAAAAACCCTATCCCCCTCCTAAAACCAAAAACAACTTAAAATCATTAAAACCCTATAAAAACCAAATAAAACAATTTAAAACCCTTAAAACCATAAAACAAAAAAACCCCTAAAAACAACCTAAAACCTATTACCATCCATGAAATCAATAAAATATTTAAAACATTGAAATGAACCTAAATTCCCATGAAACAGAAAAAGACATTTAAAAACATTTAAATCTATAAAAATGCTAAAAACACTGGAAAACATGAAAACGCAATAAAATCATAAAAGCCCATAATACCCTAAAACAACAAAACCGCCTTAAAAATCCATAAAACCCCATGAAAAACCTAACCCACCCAAACCCTAAATTTTTTTAAAAAACCAAAATCCACTTAAAAATCCGTAAAAAAATAAATAATCAAAAAACTATAAAAGGCATGAAAGCCTTAAAAACGATAAGAAAATCCAAAAAAAACATTACAACCCATAAAATCATAAGAATCCTAAAACCCCCTAAAAACCCTTAAAACCCCAAAATACTCTAAAACCATAAAACCCCCTTAAACAATCTAAAACCCATAAAATCATTAAAATACGATAAAAAATATTAAAACCCAAAAAACACTAATAAATTAAATACCCTTTAAAATGCTATAAAAACACTAAAAATCCAAAAATCCACTAAAACCCAATAAATCCTTTAATGAATCATAAAACCACTTATACAACATAGAAACACTAAAAACCCAAAAAACCCTAGAAACCCAAAATAAAACCCATAAATCCTTAAATACCCTAAAAACCATAAAAACATTTCAAACCCATATAAGCAGAAAAACCTTAAAACCTAACAAAAAATTTACAAACAATTAAAAAATCCCCAAAACCAATAAAACAACTAAAAACCAATAAAAAACTAAAACCCAATCAACCCCTATAAACCGTATAAATTCAAAAAACCCTGAAACCCATAAAAACCCTAAAACCCCTAAAATATCTAAAATTCCCTAAACATCCATGAAAACTCCATAAAACACAAAAACCCCTAAAACTATGTTAAACCCTAAAAAATTTGTAGAAAATCCAAAACCTCTAAAAATTTATAAACCACTAAAACCCCTAAAAACATTTGAAACTCCTAAGAATCATTAAAAAAAACTAAAAAAATTAAAAACCATAAAATTAGTAAAAACCCAAAAACCCATAAAAACACAAAAAACCATATAATAAATCCATAAGAACCCTAAAAACACTAAAAATATTAAAATAAATTAAAACACAAAAAACATTTAAAAACAAAAAAAAACTATAACAATAAAACCCTTTAAAAATACATAAAAAATGAAAAACAATCCATAAATATCATTAAACCATAAAACCCCTAATACCCTAAAAAATAACATAAAAACTAAAATCCCAAAAATCCCATTAAAAACCTAAGAACCTGATAAACACCTAAAAACCTAAAATACCCATTAAAACACTAAAAACCCCTTAGAAGCCAAAAAAATCAATATAACCAAAAAACCCCTTCAAAACACTATAAACCTAAAAAAACTCTAAAAACACCTATAAAACCATAAAAACCCAAATATCCATAATAACACCAAAATAACTAAAACCCTAATAAAACACTAATTTCTCCAAAACCATCAAAACGATAAAAAGAATTTTAAACCCTTAAAACATTAAAAAAAAATTAAACTCCTAAGAAACTTATAACTCATTAAAATCACTAATGTCCTTAAACCCCACAAAACAATAAAAAATCCTAAAAATTTAGACAAGCCTAAAAGCCCTTAAAACCTTAATACCCAAAAAATCCCTAAAACCTATAATAAAAGAAAAAAAAATCTAAAACCCCAGAGGGACCTATAATACTAAACCCCAACCACCCCCCCCCCAACCCTTAAACCAATAAACCCCATAAAAATAACAAAAAACCCCATGAAAACCTAATATCCCAAAAAAACACAAAAACCATAAAACATTAGAAGATCTCAACAACATAAAAAACCCCAAAACCCCAAACCTGACCTAAAAGATCCAAAAAACAATATATACCCTAAAAGACCCTAAAAACTATAATCAAATCTAAAAGAAACTAAAAACTCCAAAATCCATAAAATACTCCAAAATCCTAAATACTGTAAACCCTAATAATAATATAGGTCCCTAAAACCCCTAAAAGGCCATAAAACCCCAAAACAATTAAAGGACCCAAAAAATAGTTAAGGACTGTATGAACAATATAAAAACACCAAACGACACTAAAAACCTAAAGAACACAAAAAATACACAAAAACACTAAAGGACCATAAAAACCTCCAACTCGCCCTAAAAATATTTGAAACCACTAAAAGTCCATAATCCCTAAAAACCCATAATAACCAAAAGGCTCCTAAAAATCCCTATAAGACCCGAGAAAACCCTGAAATACACAAAATGGCACTAAAGACACTAAAAAGACACTAAACACCTAAAAACCCAAAAACCATAAAAACTCTAAAATAGCCTAAAAACATTACATGAAGATAAAAACTATAAAAAACTCTAAAAGTCTAAAAGACCCTAAAAACACTAGAAACCCAAAAAACCCATAAAAATCCAAAAATCCCCAAAAACCTCAAAAATCCATAAAAATATATTAAAATCATAAAAATCTGTAAAATTATAAAAATCCAAAAAAATATTAAAAACACTGAAAATCCTAAAAACCATAAATACCCCCCAAAACCTAAAAACCCCCCAAAAATGGTAAAAACCTCATGAACCTTAAAACCCAAAAGAAACTCTTAAAACCTTAAAACCCATAAAAACCATTAATGACCTCAAAAAATCAAAAACACCTTGAACGATTCTAAAATAACCTTAAAATGCCTAAAATACCCTAAAACCCAAAAATGAACATGAAAACTCTACCCCCCCAATGTACCCTAAAATCCTAAAATACCAAAAGGACCCTCAATTCCCAAAAACCCATAAAACCCCGAAAAAACCCAAAATAACCCTCAAAACTCAAAATGACCCTAAAACCGCTAAAATATGCTAAAACACCAAAACACCCAATAAAACCTAGAAACCCTTAAAAATATTAAAAATACCTAAATACCAAAAAACTCTAAAACAATAAAAACCCATGAAAAACCGTAGAAAATCTAGAAAACCTAAAAGCCTGTAATGAAAATAAAAACCATAAAAACACATTAACCCTTCATAAACCCTACGAAGACTAATAACCATAAAAACCACTAAACAGAAGAAAACACAAAACCCTAAAACCGTTAAAACCTAAAAAATCTCTAAGACCCCGAAATCCCCAGAAAACTCAGACAACCCATTACACCCCCAACCCTAAAACCCCATAGATTCCATAAAATCATTAAAACCACTAACAAATCTAAAAACACTTAAAGCCTGTTTATCCCCCCTAAAATACATAAAAACTAAAAACCCCATAAAATAATAAAAATTATTAGAACCCATAAAAACCCTAAAACCCCTCCAATCCCAAAAAATCCCTAAAAACCATTTAAAATAGTAGAGAACCTAAAAAACTAAAAAACTAAAACCCAAAAAACTATAAAACTCTAAAACACCATAAACCCCAAAAAATCTGAAAAAAACTCTAAAAACCCAAACCCCTAAAAACCTGAAAAACTCCCAAAATACCCTACCACCATAGAAACACCAAAACCCAAAAAATCACTAAAAACCAAAAACCCAAAAAACCATAAAAACATGAAAACCTTTTAAACCCCTTTAGAAATGATTAAAATACTAGAAATCCATATAACCCCTAAAAGAATAAAAACCCTAAAAACCATAAAGGACTCTAAAATACAATAAATAACACTAAAATATATATAAAACATTAAAATAATCATTAATACCCATAATACACCTAAAAACACAAAACCTTCTAATGAAACGAAAAATCCCTATTAACACCAATCCGCCTAATCCTAAAAACCCATAAAACCATAAAACCAGTAAAAAGACTAAAAATGATAAAACCTGTAAAATGTGCCTAAAACCATAAAAACAATAAATAATCTGGAAAAGAACCATACACTAAAACCATAAAAACCTTAATAAATCATAAAAAACCTAAAAATCCCTAAAATCCCTTAAAAAAATATTAAATCCCTAATAACTATAAAAAAGTCAATAACCTGAAAACCCAAAAATACATAACAAACCTAAAAAATAAAAATACATTCATAAAACCCTAAAATCCATAAAAACCCTAAAAAACCTTAAAACCCCTGAATCCCTGAAACCCAAAAACATTAAAAACCTAGAAAAAACCATAAAACCCCAAAAACGAAGAAACAAATTAAAACCATAAAACACTAAAATGAAACTAAAACCCCAGGAAACCCTTAAAACTCTTACATTACTTCTAAACCTCTAAAAACATAATAATAATAAAATCAATAAAACCCCTACAAAAAAACCTTAAAACCTTTAAAACACAAGAATATTCCTAAAACCACTAATAAAACCCATATAACACATAAAAACTCTAAAACCCATAAAAACACTCAAAACACCAAAAAACCACTCGAATCCTCTAAAATTACCAAACAAATCCTAAGAACCAAACACCCCCAAAAAACCTATAAGCACCAAAACACCAGAAAACCCTAAAACCCCAATGAAAAATCAAAAATCCCTGAAACCCCCTATAAGACCCTAAAAACCATAAACACCATAAATACCATGAAAAACCCCATGAAATAGAAACTACTTCTAAAAACATATAGAATTTGAAACCCTAATAACCCTAAATTAATGTAAAATTGAAAAAAATGCGAAACCCCTAAAAAATTATTTAAAACACCTAAAAACCGTAAAAACCATTAAAATTTATAAAACACAGAAAAAACTATAAAAATACTTAAAAGAAAATAAAACCCCTTAAATTCTCTTAAAAAAATTACCCTATAACACCCCAAAATAAACTAAACCCCCTTAAACACCCACAAATACCTAAAACCTCTAAAAACACTAAAAAAATTAAAAAACTATAAAACCCCCTAACAACCCCTAAAACCCTTAAAACCGTAAAAACAACCCCCCCCCCAAATACCTAAAACCCTAAAAACCATTGAAATCCTAAAACCATAATTCTATATTAAAAACCCTAAAAACCCTAAAAAACTTAAGAATCCAAAAAAATCTAAAAACATTTTAAAACACTAAAAATATATAAAACACCTAAAAGCACATGAAAATCTCAAAGCCCCCTAAAATCCTCTATAAACCCATAAAACCACTAAACAAATTTAAAAAATATAAACCCTTAGAAACTCCTAAAACCCCCTAAAAGAACAAAAAAACCTAAACCCATTTTAAAATCCTAAAATCCAAAAAAAAACATTAAAAACATAAAAAACCCTTATAAAACCTAAAAACCATGGAAACCCTAAAAAATATAAATAATTTAGAAACTATAAAACCCCTAAAACACTAATGACCTAGAAACCACAAACAACCATAAAATCCAATTAAAACCCCTAAAAACATTAATGCCCAAAAAACCTAAAAACACTTAAACCCACCTAATAATAAAAAACCCCTTTGAAACCCTAACACCCCTCCAAAACCATAAAACACTAAAAGCATCTTAAAAATAAATAAATAAAATTTACATCCCATTAAAAACCCTAAAAACACTAAAAATGCTTGAAACCCCCAAAACCCCAAAAATCTCTTAACCACCTTAAAAAATCTATAACCCCTATAACGCTAAAATTTCTAAATACATAAACCCAATAAAGAACCCCTAATAAAAATAAAAACCCGTAAAAATAACAAAAACCCCAAATATCCTAAAAACCATAAATTATCCAAAAAAACCGTACAAGCCCCTAAAATCCTTGAAAACCCTAAAAACTCTATAAATCTGAAAAAACCATAAAAATTCCCATAAAACATAAAAAACACCAAAAGATCCATAAATTGATAAAATAATCCTAAAACCCATAATTACCCCTAAAATAACAATAAATCCATCAGAATCTTGTAACAACTCTAAAAACCAGAACCTCTAAAATACATAAAAACCATTACCCACCTAAAAACTATAAAAGAATACAAAATCACTAAAACAACCCAAGAAAAACTAAGTCCACTAAACTAACCCTAAAACCCAAAAAAATACTACAAGAACCCTAAAACCCTAAAACCTAAAAGAACCATAAAATCCCCTTAAACCCCAAAAACACAAAAAACTGCTAAAAACCCTAAAATCATAAAAAAAATGTAAAATGATAAATCCCTAAAACACTAAAAACCATTTAAAATAAAAAAAATTAATACTCAAGAAAGAAAATAAAAAACCTAAAACACCTAAAAAATAACAAAAAAATCCTACAGAACCTCCCAAAAGTCCATAAAACCATTAAAAATATTAAAATAACCTAAAACACATAAAAAAATTTATAAACCTTGGAAACACATAAAATTATTGAAATCCCTAAACACCCTAAAAACCTTAAAATTATAAATTCCCTAAAAATCTTAAAAACCCTGTAAACCACTCAAAAGATGTTAAAACCCCTACAACCCCTAAAAATCTAAAAACAAAGATAACCCCAAAACTCCTTTAAACCCCTAAAAACCGTAAGAAACCAAAGAAACCCTAACAATATTTAAAACCTTAAACCCCTAAAACACTAAAAAAATGAAAGAAACCACTATAAAAAAACACTAACAAACTCAAAAAAAACCCTACAACCCTTAAAACCCCATAATACCATAAAATACATTAATAAACTTTAAATCCTATAAACATGAAAAAAATACCTAAAACACTAAAATTACTAAAAACCCCTACAACCCAAAATACCCGAAGAACCCTAAAAACTGTAATAAACATAAATGACCTAAAGATCCATAAAATTCTCAAAAATCCAAAAATGACCATAAAAACTCTAAAAACCCAAGAAGACCCCAAAACCCCCAGAACCCCAAAATGATAATAATAACCCTAAAACCCCAATCAATAACTAAAAACCCCAAAGGACTATAAAATACAGATACAAATTTTAAAATACTAAAAAAAACCCAAACACCCTTTGAACCCTAAAATCCCCGAAAACCATAGATCCCAAAAAATATTAAAAACTCAAAAAACTCTAAAACCACCTAAAAAAATAAAGACTCTAAACCCTTAAAAATTCCAAAATTACCTAAAATGGTAAAAAATTCCCCATAAATCCAAAAAACTCCGATAAAACCTAAAAACACTAAAAAATCATAAAACCCTGAAAACCATAAAATCCCTTGAACTCATAAAACATTTAAAACACCTGAAATTAGATAAAAACCATAAAATATATAAAATCCCAAAAAAAATAAAAACCCAAAAACCCCTAAAAACCCTAAAACCATAGAAATCCATAAGAGTCTCTAAAACCCCATGGAAACATTAAAAGCCTTTAAAAACCCTCTAAAACCCATGAAACCCTTAAAAACATAAAAAAATCCTAGAAAACTAAAAAATCATTAAAAATCTAAAAGACTAAACACCACTTAAATCCTTAAAACAGTAAATGCCAAAAGAAACTAATGTCCCTTAAAAACTAAAAACCATGTAAATTCATTAAGTCCCTAAAACCCTAAAAATGAAAAAACCATTGAAGAACCTAAAAAATCCAAAAAACCCCCCTAAAACCCAAAAAGAAGCCTACAAACACTAATTACTCTAAGAAGCCCTAAAAACACAAAAACCCACCAAAACCCTAAAGCCCCTAAAAACCCAAAAATGAAAAAAAACATAAAATTCCTAAAAAAATAATTCTCTAAAAACTGTAAAACCCTAAAAAATCCTATAATCCTAAAAAACGAAAACCCCTTAAAAATGATAAGATCTTAAAAAAAACCCCTGAAAGACCCTAAAAATCATAAAACCTAAAAGTCCAATAAACCCCTAAAACTCCAATAGACCCTAAATCCCATAAAATACTAAAAGGTGATAAAATAACATAAACCCCTAAAAGTCTCTAAATACCCTTAAAACTATAAAGTATCCTATGAAACATAATAGAACCAAAATACCCTAAGAGCCATAAAAATTATTAAGGAGCCATAAAACTATATAAACACCCAAAAGAACCTAAAAGCACCAAAACCCAACAAACCTGAAAAGACCCTAAAAACCTTAAAACCATAAAAAAACAAAAATAACTATAAAAACAAAAAACACTAAAACTCGACAAAACTATACCACTAAAAAACCCCATAAACTCTAAAACCCTAAACATCCTAAAAATTTAATGAAAAATAAAAAACTCAACCCCCCCCCCCAAAATCCTATACAATGATAAGAGACCATAAAAACTTTTAAAGACCCTCAAAACACCTTAAATCTCCAAAAAACACAAAAACCCCTAAAAATCTAAATACCATAAAATAGTAAAAACCCCCAAAACCCAAAATATAATTAAAATCCCTAAAAACCCAAAAACCATTAAATCTCTTAAAATCCCACAAAACATCAAAACCAATTAAGACCATAAAACTTCTAAAAACAAGAAATCTCCCTAAAATCAAAAAAACACTAAAACCCCAAAAATTAAATAAAAATCCTAAAACACTAAAAAATCTAAAACCCTTAAGAATAATTAAACCATAACAACCCTAAAAACCCATAAAAAAATTTAAAATTATAAACTCTATTGAAACCTTAAAAATCATTAAATACACCCAAACTCTATAAAATAATACAAACCCCTAATATCTGAAAAAACTAACAACCCAAAAACCTATTAAAACACTAAAAACTCAAAAAAAACATCGTTGCCCCCAATTCCCTAAAACCGAAACCCCCATGAAGAGATTTATAAAACCTAATACACTTTAAAAGCAATAACACCAAAAAACCCCATAAAAATCTAAAAAAATCCCAAAACCCATAAAAATTGAAAAAAAAACCTTGTACCTTATACCTTTTACTCAAAAACATGAAACCAAACATCCTAAACCCTATACCCTATACCATATAAGCTACACTCTAAACCCAAAACATACACCTGAAATGTAATATCAGACACCCAAACCCCAGAAAGCTACACCCAAATCCAATACCTTAAACCCTAAACCCTACGCCATAAACCATACACCACAAACAATAAACCATTCATCCTAAACCCTCCGCATTAAACCCTAAACAATACATGCTAAATATTAAACATTAAATTCCAAACACTAAGGACCCTAAAAACCCTAAAAAACTAAATCAATATAAAACCCCTTAATGTCTATAAAACCAATAAAAACCAACAGCTCCTAAAATACACTAAAACACCATAAAACTCCTACGTGAAACAGAAAATCCTAACAACCCTGAAAAACAATAAAACCCCAAAAACCAATAAAATACCTTCAAAACCCTAGAAAACCTAATAGACCCTCAAAAAAGAAACACTAAAACCCTAAAAACCCTAAAAACACTAAAAACACTAAAAACCATAAAATACTTTTAAAATCCAAAACCACTAAAACCATTTAAAACCAAAAACCACTAAAAATTCTAAAATACCAAAAAAACATTAAAAACCATTAAACTCTTAAAAACCCAAATAAACATCCAAAACATGAAAAACCATAATATCCCTAAAACCCTGAAACCCCTAAGAGGCCCTAAAACCCCAAAAAATTATAAATGATCTTAAAACCCAAAAAAATCCCAAAATACCCAAGAATGATACTAAAACACTATAGAATCCAAAAAAACCCTAAATATAAATAAACCCAAAATGATACGTAAAATCATAAAACCCCTTTGAAAAACTACAAATCTTAAAACCCCTAAAATCATAATAAACATGAAAAATACCCTAAAACTACCTAAAATTACCCAAAAACCCCTAAAACACAAAAAAATCAAATAAATCACATAAACCATAAAAAATTTATGATATATATACACACTTCAAAACCAAAAAAAACCCTAACACACTAAAAAACACTATAACCCATAAAATATAAAAAAATCCAAAATACCATAAAAACGTTATAAGAAACAAATTAGTAAAAGAATCCCCCAAAACCCCAAAAAATCCTAAAATGAATTAATGCATTCTAGAAACCCTAAACCCATAAAACTCTAATCACAAGCACAAACAAATCCTAAAACCCCTTTACTCTATAGTGTCCCTGAAAACCAATAAAACCCTAAAAATCTAAAAAACCATAAAATCCCCCAGAATCCATAAAAACACTAAAAACCCCAAAAACCCCAAAAACCACTAAAAACAATAAAACTATAAAAACCCATAAAAACCAGAAGTCCCCTGAACCCCTAAAATCCCTAAACCCTAAAAACATGAAAAATGAAAAACCAAATAAATCTTAAAAAACAAAAATCCCTAAAAGTACATTAAAACCCTAAAACCCTAAAAAACAAATAAAACTAAAAAACCTAAAACCATTAAAAAACGTAAAAACCATAAAACCCTTAAATGAATAAATCCCTTAAATAATCTAACAAACAAAAAAAAACAATAAAATATTCTACAAAATCCAAAAATCCCTAAAACCCTTAAAAACATCTAAAACCACTAAAACCCCATAAAAATAAATGAATAACCCCAAATGCCAAAAACACAGTAAAAACACAAAAAAAACAAGTATAACCCCTTAAAACCCCTAAAAAGTCCTAAACCCCCCAAAATTCACTAAAAACCCAAAAACCCCTTAAAATTTTAATAAAACCAAGAAAAATCAAAATGCCTTTAGAAAACCATAAAAACCATTAATTTTCATAAAAACCTTAAAATCCATAAAAATCCAAAAATCATTAAAAATATCAAATAACATAAAAAAATAAAAAACTTATGAAACCCTAAAAAAACTAAAAAACCATTAAACCCCTAAAAACCATTTAAAACCACTTAAACTCTAAAAACACAAAAATGTCTAAAATGCTTAAAAAGTAATGGAAATCCCTAAAACAACTAAATACATTAAAAATAACTAAAACCCTAAAAGACTCTATAAACACTAAGAAACATAATAAACACTAAAAACCCAAACAACTATAATACTAATAAAAATATTAATAACATAATAAAACCTAAAAACCATTAAAAAACTCCAAAATCATAACATTCCTAAAACCCAATAAACAATAAAACCCTTAATACCCCATGACCATAAATATACATTAAAACACCAAAAATACCTAAACCCGTAAATGAATACTAAAATCACAAATAATCTTCACAAAACCCCTTAGAAACCTAAAAGACTAAAAAACCTAAAAAATACTCAAAACAAAATCAAAACCCTAAAAACACTAAAACCCCTAAAAACCCTAAAAACACTAAGAACCCTATAAATACTATAAAATCCAAAAAACTCTAAAAACCCTAGAAACCCTTAAAAACCTAAAAACCATAAAAACCTAAAAATTTTATACCCCTTATAAGATCCTCAAACCCCCTAAAACCCATTAGAACCGCTAGAAACCCCGAAACCCAAAAATACAATAAAACCCCTTAAAACCTAAAGGTACCGAAAATCCCGAATGAAATATAAAACCCCTAAAACCATAAAAGGATTTAAAACCATAAAAACCATCAAAGAATACAAAAACAAAAAAAAACATGTAATGACACTAAAACCCCAAAAAACTGAAAAATCCAAAAATATGATAAAAACCCTTAAATAAAATAAAAACAATAAAATTTAACAAAGCATGCTAAGACCCCCAACAAAACCCAAAGGGGATTGAAAGAATCCCAAATAAAATCTATAAAAACCCTAAAGAATCCCATTAAAAATCCTAAAAACTATAAAAAAAAATTCTATAAAATCCTACAGAACCGTGAAAAACTAAAACCCAACAAAAACCGTAAAAATTCCTAAAACATCCTTAAAAAACTATATGTTATAAAAACAATAAAACCAAAAAAGATTATAGAATCCCAAAAGAACCATAAAACCCTAATGAAACCGTAAAACCATAAAATAAGAATTAAAAAACCAAAACCCCTTGAATAATTCTAGAAACCCAAAAACTGATAAAAATAGAAAACCCCCCCTAAAAAGAATAAAAATATATAAAACCAATAGAACCCTAAAACCCTAAAAAACCATGAAACCCCTTGAAAACCATAAAAACTAAAATATCTAAATACCCTAAACGCCCTAAAACCCTAAAACTCTAAAACTGTGAAAAAATACCTGAAAATAATGAAATCTGAAAATAACTTCTAATAATCCTAAAAACTCCAAAACACCTAAAATTACTAAAACACCTAAAAGAACCTAAAATCCATAAAATCCTAAAAATATAAAAATACCTAAAATACCCTAAAATCTCGAGAAACCAAAAAAACCAAAAAACCTTACAAAGATCCTAAAAACCATAAAAACAATAAAACCACATACCCCCTCCCCCAAAGACCGTTAAATACCCTAAATACCCCTAAAACCACCTAAATAACCCCAGAACCCCTTAAAACCCTAAGATCACATAAAAACCCATAAAACAACATAAAAAACCATAAAACCCCATAAACCCTGAAATAACCCAAAACCACTCAAAACCCATAAGTGTCTAAAATCCCTAAAAACAATTAAAAATCCCAAAAATTCACAAAAAAAAATCAAAAAAACCCTAAAACACAAAAAACCCCCAAAACCCAAAAACCCAAAAACCTCAAAAAACATAAAAACACCCAAACCACCCTAAAACTGAAAAACCCATAAAAGACCCTAAAACCCATAAAGAAACAAAAAACCCTAAATAACCTAAAAAACACTAAAACCCTTAAACCCCTAAAATACCCTTAAACCTAATAAATACCCTAAAAGACCCTAAAGCACATACACTCTCTAAAACTATAAAAAACATAAATATTATAAACACCTGAAAAACCCTAAAAACACTAAATAACCTAAACCAGTAAAACCCCATAAAATCCTAAAAACCATTAAAAACAAAAGACCCTAAAAACCTAAAAACATAAAAACTCTAAAAAAATATTAAAAACACCAGAAACCCCCCTAAAAACCTAAATACCCAAAAATCCCTAAATCCTTCCCAAACCCTAAAACCCTAGAAAACACTAAAATTTACTAAATCATTAAAATCTATAAACCTAAAAACCTAAAAACCTAAAACCCTACCTCCCAAACTCTAAAATACGCTAAAATACTCCAAAAAACACTAAAATCACAAAAATAACTAAAAATCCTATAAATCAATAAAAGCCCCAAAACCCTTAAAACCCCTAAATAAATAAAACATATCTTAAAACCATAAAATACCTTAAAACATAAAATCCCCAAAAAATACAAAAAAACCATTAAAAACCCTCAATTCCTAAAACCCATTAAAATCACTAAAACTAAAAATATAATAAAAACCCCTAATGAAGCCTAAAAACTCTAAAAGGAACCTAAAATCCCTAAAATCAATAAAAACCCAAAAAATAACTAGAACTATGAAAACCCAAAAAACAATAAATCCTTCTATATTTTAAAACCCATAACACCATGAAACATCCTAAAAATAAAAAAATTACCCCACCCACACCCCCCCAAAATCCCCTAAAACATCATTACAACCCCTGAAAGACCTTTAAAGACCCTAAAACCCCTAAAAGTCCCAAAACCCCTCAAAAACATAAAAAGATATAACAACCCTAAAAAATCCTAAAAACCCTAAAACACCTAAAAACAACTAAAAACCCTTAAAATAAAGAAAACCCAAATACCCCAAAACCCCCTTAATAACATTGAACCCCCTAAAACACTAAAATCCACTGGGAATCCCTAAAAACATAGAAAAATACTAAGACCTTAAAATTCATAAATCCCATAAAACCATAAAATTCCTAAAAGTAAGAAAATAATCCTCACAATAATAAATAACCATAAAAACAAATAAACCCTATAAAACCCCTCAAAACCTAAAAACACAAAAACCCTAAAAGAATCTAAAACCCTAAAATACCCTAAAAACTCTAAAGACACATTGAAACCCATAAAGACCCAAAACCCCCTAAAATCTTCCAAATCCCTAGAAGACACGAAAAACTCCTAACAAAAGTGAAAATATACCCTAGAATACCCGTAGAACATTAAAAGGATCTAAAAACCCCAATGGACTTTAAACCACCTAAAAATACAAAAAAAAAATCGACAAGCCCCTGAAAATCCTTAAGGACCCTAAATATTTAAAAACTGAAAATATTCCCAAAAACCCTAAAAGGCCATAAAAAAAATAAAAATCATCCAAACCCCTAAAATTCGTAAATTACCTTAAAACCATAAAAACCCCTAAATTCCCTTCAAAACAACAAAAAACCAAAAACAAAAAAATCCAAAATTTCCTTAAAACACTAAAAACCAGAAAAACAAAAAAACAAAAAAACCATAAATACCCATATAACCCCTTCAAAACCCCAAAAAATCAAAAAACAAACATCTACAAACCTCCAAAAAATCAGTAAATACCATAAAATACACAAACAAAAATAAAATGTCAAAAATCCAAAAAAATCCAAAACCCTTAAAACTTTAAAAACCCCTAAAACCCTTATAACACATGAATACTCTTAAAAACCTAAAACCCCTAAAACCCAAAAATTACCAAAAAACCAAAAAATACTAATTAAACTAAAAAACCCATAAAATCCTAACAACCCATAAAAAACCTAAACACCCTAAAAACCCTTAAGACATAAAAAACCTAAAATACCATAAACCCTAAACCCTACACCCTAAATTAAATTTCCAAAACCCTAAACCCTATACGATAAATATGAAACCCTATACCATAAACCCTAAATCCAAAACCCCACCCTATAAAATCTATACCCTACAACCTAAACACTAAACCTTACACCCTAAACCCTGTACCCTCCACCATAATCCTTAAACCATATACCCTAAACCCTAAACCATAAACCATATACCCTAAACCCTAAAGCCTAAACCCTACACCCCAAAACCTTAAAGACCCTAAAAATCCTAAAAATAAAAAAATTACATAAAATTACATAAAAAAACATAAAAACCATAAACCCCTAAAAACAAAAAAATTCCAAAAAAACCCTTCAAAGTCCTTTAAAAATCCCTACAAAACCCTTCAAAAACCTAAATACCCTAAAAATTATAAAATAACTATGAAACCCTAAAATCTGTAAAAGAACCATAAAATCCGTAAAACACCCTAAAACCCTCTAAAACCCTAAAAACACTAAAACCCCTAAAAACCATAAAAAAATTAAAAACACAAAAGTATACTAAAATCCTTGAAACCCCTAAAAATATAAAACCCCCAAAAACCTAAAAAGAGTAAAAAATCTAAAAACCATTGAAATACAATAAACCCCCCAAAACCCTTAAAATTCCCTAAAACCCTCAAAAAACATTTATCCTTAAAAAGGCTAAGATACATTAAAATATTTTAAAAACTCCTAAAAATAGAAAATAACCCTAAACCCTCCAAACATCCCTAAAACCCTAAAAACACCCTAGATCCCCTAGAAAACCCATAAAAACAATAAAACACCCTCAAACCCAAAAAAAACCATAAAAACATGAAATATACTAATTTTTTATAAAAACCCTAAAAATAACTAAAAAACTAAAAACCCTTAAAAATTCATAAAACCCATAAAAACCCTGAAAACCCCTAAAAATACTGAAGAACCCTATAATCCACAAGAAAACCCTAAATACCAAAAAATACCTTAAACTCTAAAAAAACCCTACATCCCTAAAAAAACCTAAGAACCCTTAAAACACCTTAAAACCCCTAAAAACTAACTCTCCTAAAACAATCCTAAAACCCTATAAAAAACAAAATACCCATTAACCCCCTAAAAGACCATTAAATCCCTAATACCATAAAAACCCTAAAAAACTAAAAAAGATAAAAGGGAAAAAACATAAAACAAAAAATGACGTTATACCCTATTAGAACCCGAATAGTCCTAAAAACATTTAAATAGAGGAAACATCATAAAACCACTAGAAAATCCACAAACCCCTAAAAACACATAAAACAATCCTAAAAACCCTAAAACCCCTAAATTTCCTAAAATCACTATTAAAACCATTAATTTCCAAAAAACCGAAGAAACACAAAAACACATAAAAATCCATTAAAACTCAAATAAACCTAAATCCTTTAAAAACTAAAAAAACCCAGACCCCTAAAAACAATAAAACCCTAAAAACCTCAAAAACCCATAAAAAACTCCTAAAAACCATAAAACATTAAAAACCATAAATAAATTGAAAACCCCCAAAAATCTAAAACCCAAAAAAACCCTAAAAACCCTAACACCCCTAAAATCTTTAAAACCTAAAAGAACCTTAATGCATAAATCCCTTAAAAATATGGAAAACCATAAATATACTGGATACCCCTAAACCCCTTAAAACCTAAATTGGAACCCTACCCCCCCCCCAACCCCCAAAAAACCAAAAAAACAGTAAAAATACTTAAATTCCCCAAATCCCTAAAATCCCCCAACAACTCTAAAAATCCTATAAAGACTAAAACCCCTAACACCTTAACAAAGGGCCTATAACTCTTAAAAAATTTAAAAAAACTCCTTAAACCGTGAAAATCACTAAAAATAATAAAAGCAATATATACCCTAAACCACCCAAAACCTCTAATGATTTTTAAAACCCTAAAAACCCTTTAAATCTATTAAAAACCTAAAATCACTAAAACAGTTAAATATCCAGGAAAATCCCTAAAAACAGTAAAACCCACAAAAAAACCCTAAAAATATTAAACCCTAAATACCCCTATAAAGCACTAAATTGCAAAAAAGAAAAAAATTATAAAAACAAAAAAAACCCCCCAAAAAACCATATTAACACAAAAAACCCCCTTAAATCACCAAAAACCCCAACAATTCCAAAAAATTCCTAAAATACCCTATAACACTTAAAAACTCTAAAAAACTATAAAAACCAGAATCCCTTAAACCTAATAACTCTTAGAAACATGAAAACACAAAAAAAATTAAAAATGATAATATCCGTAAAAATAAATAAAAATCCTAAAAACTATAAATTCCTTTAAACACATTAATATTATAAAAAAAATAAAAAAACTATAAAGCTCATTAAACACATAAAAATACTAAAAAACCCTAAAACCCCTAAAAACCCTAAAACTCATGAACCCTAAAACCCTAAAACATAGAAAACCATAAAAATATCCAAAGTATGTTAAAATCTTGAAAACAAATAAAAACCCTAAACCCCCAAAAACACCCAAAAACCAAAAAAACTCAAAAAATCGCAAAAACCAAAAAATCCAATAAGAAATATTAAAAAATAAAAAAACAAAAGGCCCTAAAACAATTAAATACTAAAATACCCCAAAAACCATAAAAATAATAATTTTCCTAAATTCATTAAAGAAAATGAAAACCCCAAAAAACTAAAAAGACTATAAAATACCCTAAAACCTAAAAGACTCTAAAAACACCAAAAGAGACTAAAACCCATAAAAGATCCTAAAACCCCAAATGGACCCTCAAAACCTGAATGGACCGTAAAATCCATAAAAATCTAATTGAACCTATAACCCTAAAAACTCTTTATGTCCTAAAAACATAAAGAGAATAAAAAACCATAACAACCCAAAATATCCAAGAAACACTAAGAAAACAAAAAAAAACCTTAAACCCCTTTAGACCTTAAAGCCCCATAAAAACACTAAATGACTCAACAAAACCCTATATATCCCTAAAAACTCTATAAAAGGTAAAAACCATTAAAACATGATAAACAATAAAGACCCCTAAATAACGAAAAAACCTAAACGAACATAAAAACCCTAAAGACATTGAATGATCCTGAAACAATAAAATACCATAAAATACCATAAAATCCCTAAAAACACTAATAACATTAAAATGATAAAAATCCCTGAAAATATATATCCCATAAAACCCCTAAAATAGAAATCATCATAGAAATCCAAAAAAACCAAAAAAAAACTTTTTAACAACTAAAGCACTATAAACCAAAAAACCTAAAAAAACACAAGCACCACTAAAACCCCTAATGTTATTAGAGACCCTTAAAATATACAAAAAAACTCTAAAACACATATTGTTCCCTAAAACACCTAATAACATGACAGGAACCTAAATACCATAAAACCCCTAAAGATAATAAAAACCATAAAACCTCCTAAAAACCATATAGGCCCCTAAAATCCTACTAGATCCAAAAACCATAAAACTCATAAACAACCATAAATAGCATAGAATATCAAAAACAAAAAAACTAAAAACATTTAAAGACACTTAAAACATAAAAATAATTATCTCCCAAAACCCCAAAAGACCCTATACCCCCTAAAACCCTTAATAACCTTAAAACCTTGAAAAAACCCTAGAAATTGTAAATCATCATAAAACCCTAAAAACTCTAAAAATCCGAAAAACATAAATATTATTTGTGTAACATTTAAAAATCCTTATAAACCCTAAAATACGTAACACCTAAATATCTCTAAACCCGAAAAATAACCCAATATTTTGTAAAAACCCATAAAAACCCTAAAACAAATTAATAATAATAATATACACAAAAACACTTAAAAATCTAACGCTCCTTAAAAAAAATACACCCAAAAAACTCCAAAGATAAAAAAATTACTAGAAACCCATAAAAAACAATTAAAACACTAAAACGAATAAAAAATACTAACAACCCTTAAAACCAGAAAACAACCCAAAATATTTGAAATCCCTATGAACCATTAAAACTCTACAAACTCCAAAAAAACCAAAAAACCAGAAAAACCAGAAAACCCAATATACCAGAAAATCAATAATTCCATAGAACCCTAAAACCCATAAAACCTTAAAAACCATAAAAAAAATAAATACCCTAAATAAATGAAAATTACCTCTAATCCCTAAAAACCCAAAAAAAACCCTAAAAGTCCCAAAAACTCCAAAAAGACACCAAAAAACCTAAAAAATCCAAAAAACCAAAAAAACCCCCAAAACCATAAAAAACCATAAAACATTTAGAACAACTAAAACCCCTAAAATCCGAAAGTATGATAAAATCCTTAAACCCCCAAATAGACCATAAAAACTCTAAAATCCCTTAAAGTCCCATATAAACCTTTAAAATATTTGAAACCCCTAAAAATATCGATCCCTAAATACCATAAAAACCATAGGTATCACAATGACACTAAAAACCCCTAAAACCCCTAACACCTCCTAAAACCCCTTAAAACTCTAAAACCCAAAAACCCCTAAAAATAATAAAACAATAATGTCCAACAAAATATAATTATAATTTAAAATTAAAATACCCCTTAAACCCTAAAATTTATAAAAAATTTAAAAACACTTAAAACCCAAAAAGTCCCTAATGTCACTAAAAACCCTAAAATCACTAAAAAGAAATAAAACCCCTAGAAAAATAAAAAGAAAAATAAACCATAATAAAGCTAAAAACTCTAAAAATAGAAAAAAAATCTACAAGATTAAAAACCATAAAACTAAGTAAATATAAATCCCCTAAAACCCATTAAAAACTCTAAATTCAAACATTCAAAAAACCAAAGAAACTCATAATACCCAGAAAAAGCGTAAAAATGCTAAAACCCATAAAACCCTAAAAACTTTAAAAAATAGAAATATTCATCAAAATGAAAAAAAAATTTAAAACCTAAAAACTGTAAAACCCATAAACCCCATAGAACCAATTAAATATCTAAAAACCAACTAAAAATCTAAAATCCCTGACATTGAAAACCCCAAAATATTCAAAACCCCTAAAACCCCATTAAATTGCATAAAACACCCCAAACCCCGTAAAATACATAAAATATTCTAAAAACCATAAATCCATAAATTATCTTAAAAACCCCTAAAACCCCTAAAAACAACTAAAAAAGTTTAAAAACATAAAAACTGTTTACAACGCATAGAAAACATAAAAATACTAAAACCCAAAAAAATCTCAAAACCCCCAAAAAACCTAAGAACCGTAAATAACCTAAAACCCTGAACCCCTAGAAACCACTAAAAACACATGAAAACCCTTGAAAACCCTAAAAAAACATTAAATAATAAAACCATAAAAACCTCAAACCCCCTAAAAACAGTAAAAACACTTAAAAACCCGCAAAACAATAAAAATCTCTAATAAAAACTGAAAACTATAAAAGTTCATAAAATCCCTAAAACACTAAAAATGGTCAAACCTATATAAAAACCATAACATGTAATAAAAACCCTAAATACCATAAATACCCTAAATAACCCTATAAAATTATAAAATAAAAAATACATACACACCATGAAAATCCCTAAAACCATAAAAACCCCAAAAAACCATAAAAACCATAAAACCCATAAAAACCTAAAAAATAAATCCCCTAAAAACCCTATAAACCCTAAACCCCATAATAACATACACAATTAATAATAATATGAATAACCCTAAAAACACCTAAAAATACATAAAACATTAAAAACCCCAAAATCCTCAAAACCCCCTAACTCCTGGAAGTAAAAAATACCCCAAAAAGTTTGTGAAACCCCCTAAAACCCCTATAAATCCTTTAAAATTAAAAAAAACCCTATATCCATAAAAATTGATAAAGTACCTAAAAAACATAAACCCTTTAAACCCCTAAAACCCATAAAACACCCTAGAAACCTATAAAACTCTAAAACCCTAAAACCCTAAAAGCATAAAACCATAAAAAACTTTAAATGTAAAAAATAGTAAAAGCCCTTAAAATTAAAAAAACCCTAAAAACTAAAAGAACACTACAATAACTATAAAAAACCTATAACAATTAATAACACTAAATTTTAGGGGGAGTGAACAAATCAAGAGGGGTGATTTGATTTTCCAATTATAATTCATGTTTAAATTATTTAAAAAACTAAATTCCCCAAATTATAAATTACATACTAGTTAAATAAAATATTAGAAATATATAATTTTATTTTTCAAAAAACATCTGAGTTGTTGGATCAAAACTTAGTTAAAACATGTGAAAATATATTTTTACTTTTAAAATAGATTTACTTATATAAAATATTCAATATAAAACACATGTTATATTTAACTACCATTATAAAGTCTTGTTATATAATTTTGAAAATTAAAATAAGAAAAAAAAGAGTATAACCAAACAAGAAAACACACAGTGGAGTAAAATAAGTGGTTAGTTCTCTAAATGGGTCTTAGTAGTCTTTTAAAAGTAGAATCAACAAGTGAATATGTTTAGGTGTTATTTGACGTGTTGTTTAAATTAATGTCAAAATGGAGTCATATAAATTAAAAAAAAGTACTGGTTCATCTTTTTCTATTTTAAAAAATACCAATTTTATTAGACATTTTTTATCCTAGATATTCCTTTTAAAAATAATATTTCACAAAAAATATCAATCGAAAAATCATAATTGAATATACATATACTTTGGCATGAAATATAGAAAAAATAAACACTTATGGATATCATTTAATTATACATTGAAATGTATGTAAACTAGTATATTTAATAATATAATATTTAATTTAGGTATGGGAACATTTTGGTTTTTCACGTTATAATTCATGACTGCTTCAATAATTTGAAGTAATACTAGTTGAATTAATTTATAAGTTATACAATCAATCACTTCTATTTATGGATGATCATTTTGTCTTACAATTGAGCACTTTAGAATTATGGTCTATCACCATACACTTACCATTGGTCCAATAATTCATCAAAGTAGACTATAGGCCCTGATGGGTTCATTTGGTCATGCTGTAATTTATTTACTTATTTGAAATTCCACATTTCATAGAATTTTTTTTCCAATTTCCCATGCATTAAAATGGTTTCTCATGTGGTTGATCCAAATTTCATTGTTTTCAATTCATGATTCGGTGGTGATTTAGATATAGTCGAACTATTAGGCATTAATTTGATTCACTTATCATGTGGTCGGTTCATGCCTTTGTGAAAAATCATGATCACAATAGTCCCTTGATATACAACCTTCAATCATTTGGTTTGTGTGGTGGTTTCATTAGGCTTCCATATATTAACCATAGTCAATAAGGTGGTCATTCATTTGATCTGAGACATATCAAAATTACCACTCTTTCACATAAATTGATTTTACTTTAATAAAACATAATATGGATTAGAAATAACATAAAAATGATTTCTGATTATTAAAATAAGGAATTATTTGACTAATCCAAAAAATTTACCCCTTTTTATGATAAAAATCATGGAATAAATGATTATTCAAATGATACAAGATTAGTAAATAATGATTTTAATTAGTTGAAATATTTAATTCATAATAATTACTATTCATTTTTAGTTTGTTAAAATTCCATATTTTACTCATATGGAATAATGAAATCCTCATTTGTTTATGCCATTTATTTAAACCCCATTAGGGATTATCAAAAAGAATTCATACATGGTGAAAGATTAATTCTTTAGTAAATATAAAATAATGCATAAATAATAATAATAATAATGAAAGAAAAATAAAATTAATGTGATATATCATTAATTATTGAAAAAAATTATAGACCATATCAGAGTCGAGTTATAATCGATGTCCTTAGGAAGAGATGGGACCTTCCCTTTTCCAATAATATGAGGAAAGGATGTGATGTTTTAGGAGTTATAAGATGTCCTATAATAGCTATTTCTTTCGAAATAGGTTGAATCTATCTAAGGGCTCGAGAAACAGTGAGACCGAAGGGTCTTATAGGAGGTATAGGTGAGGTGGTTTCGGAAATATGTGAATATGGGGATGAGGATTGGGAAGTATAGGAATATATTCAATGAATATTAAGAGTAATATTTTCTTGAACTATATAATTAGAAAAAAAACATATAAGGATCTAAAATCCAAGTGACATAAGCCCAGACCCTTGTCACATGTTCCATTACTAGGAGGAACTCATCTTTCTCTAACATGAATTGATTGAGAAGAGGTTTCATCAGCAATAAATTCTCTTCAAATGCTTTGAAGGTAGTTGTTAGAGGAGGCATCATCAAATCTCTTTCCAATGAAAGGATCAAAGTATGGAGATCTTCCACGGGGTAAATACTTCTGAGATAGTACTTTATTTCACCCTTGATTTCACCTTTATTTTCTCAATCACGATTGATTAATCTTTATGAAAATCATTCTAATTTTTCTTATGGTAAAAAATATACATTTTCAATTAATTTATTATATAATTTACACTATCCATTTAATCATGAATCTCTTCACGAATAAACCATCAAATTAGATCCTCATCAATAGATACTGAATAAAGAGGAGGTGAAGATATAGAAGTGGAATGTATGGATGGATTGGTCATCACTGAGAGACACCTTTTATCCATGGTAGATAGAATATCTATTAAATAATATTTTAGAGATACAAAGTGTTTTCTAAAATATTCCATTTCTATTATGAAATAAAAAATCTCATGTTGCATATGATCTATTTTTTGGGTGAAATTAGGTTGGATGTGTGCAATAATATACTCAATTATGTATGCAATATCATCATCTCTATAATGATTATTCGTTCAAGTGATACTAAAATAATATTTATAGTACTTCCAATAGCAAATTCTTGAACTATAAAAGGTCTATAAAAGTTATCAAAATATGAGGTACATAATAAGGAATAAATTATTGAGATGGAGTAGCTCATGCATGAGGAGGAGAAGATTGATCACGAGAAAAACTATTCAAGACAAAAATCACCATTCAGATTAGAAGAATGGTCACTAAAATCAATGAACATTCTCTATGATTAATCATTAAGAGGAAAAATAACAAGAGGTCTCTCAATCCCTCGATTATAGTAGTCAATTTATTCTTCAGATTCATCAATAGAAACCTCTTCGATTATCGAAGAAGTTTCATATGTAGGTTCATTATGAAAATGACGTTTAGGAACCACTTTGGGAGATGGAGTAGTCTCCAAAATATTTAAAAAATCCTAAAAATCTCAAGTATTAATAAGAATTATAGAACATTATTACATGGTAGATTTATCATAAAAAATTATTCTTCACCTAAAAAACAACATCAAAGGACGGTCCTTCTACCATTGGAGTATCATCATCATCTTGGTCATACCTGTCATCCTCATCACCCTCATCATCCTCTTTATCATCCTTTGTATCATCCATACCATCGACTTCAATGGGAGTAGAAACATCCATATAAATGAATGGATTATTCGGATGAGATTCATAACTAGAAGTTGTGGAATCAAAGATATGATATACCCTTATCTCAAACATAAGTGGACCCTCCTCCAGTGGATCCATATCATGTTCAGTTTATGATTCATTGAGAGCAGGTACAAATAGAATAGATCTACAAACTCACCCCCCCCCCCCCTTCAGAGGTACATCTCATTCTCTGAAAATATCATCCAAAAATTCATTTTAGGAACTTCGGTAGATTGAACAAGAATCCTTAGAATCATGGGACTTCCTTAGATGGATATCTATCCATTATCTCTTCAAAATCCCTTATATATTCCTTATCTATATCCACTAGATCTTGAAAATCATATTAGTCAAAGGATTAATCAGCACCAATAATCTCATATGGTTCCAAACTAGTTTCAATGACATCTATTGGCCAACAAGTATGTGATATTGAATAGAATTTATCATAAAGGTTCTCCTTATTAGTGATTAACATCCTTTTCCAGGTATTCTAGTTGAACATAATCCTTTTGAAGGTGGTCCAATTCAAAAATAACCACTAGGAAACAATGTTCCAACAACTCCCATGGGGATCAATCATTTCTATTCAAACAAAACAGAAATAAAAAATGAGTATAGAAGGTTTTGGAAACATGATGATGGTTTGGTTAACACTTCTATATGCCTCATCATGAATTGAGGTAGGGTTATCTAAATACTTTTACTGTGTCCCAACCTAGTTCACTCTACGAACAATAATCTGACTGGTTGGTGATAATGGATCAAACATTCCTCCACGTATACAAGAGGATACTAACTAAAATAATGGGTATATATGTGGTAATGTGGGGATACTATAACATATAGATTAGTACTAAATATAGACAATTTAAAAAAATAAAAAGGTAGCGGAAGATATATAATGAAACAGAAATAGGAATCATAACAGATAACCAAGACATCACCAAATAATCCCATGATTCATGAACACACTAATTCATAATATAAGAAGTTAACAAATATTAGGTAATAATTATAACATGACTAGACTTAAATGAGAATAAATTAACAAATTACCCAACTCCAATAGAAATCTCAAGTACATTATTGGTTTCCTGCTCCCATGTTATGTCTGGGTCAATAGTAATGGAACAACAAATAAGAATGAGTATAACTCTACTTGTAGTATGAAGATCTAAATGGGTAACAATCAACGAGGTGGATAGGGATTTCATAAATATCAGTTTTAAACCACAAATGGTGTATAATTATATCCAACATATGATTATAAAATATAATAGTATATATATATATCAAAATTCTACAGTGAAAAGATAATGTGATACCACACTATCTAAAAGTACAGTATGTGTCAGTTATAGTCAATGAACATGGAGTAATTATATATTAAGGTAAAACCATTAGATAAGACATATAATAGATATATCATGTGTCAGACTTATATGGGCCATGACTCAAGGCCTCTAACCAAGTCATCCCTCTAGAGTCTAATAACTCCGCACAATACATACATAGAAGGTACATGAACCAAAGTCCAATGGATTTTCTATCCTCGTCATGTAAAAGGTAAAAATGGTAAAGACATTATTGTATCCAAAAGATCTAATCCAATGTAGTCCAATAAATATGGATCCAAGGACATAATTCAAGGCATCTAAAATTATGGAAAATATTGGATGATTGTTCGTGCCTCACCATGATAACTATCAACGATTCCATACTTCTTTATCAATCATTGGATCCATATCACACTATCTTTTATTGGTTACATACCACACTCTCCGTTATCTGTTCTATACATCATTATCCATTATCAATATTTCATATAAGGTTTCAAAGGGGGGCATGTAAATTTCCATTCCATAAATCATTTTCATTTTATTTATACCACTATATCATTTAATTTATAAAGAAACAAGAATGAACATTTGATCATATATGAAAATTTACAATTAACCTATATTTAAATCACTTAATTAATATCAATTCCCCTCAATCAATTATATTTGGTTATTCCTCAATAATTGTTGAGGAAACTTTAAGAGAAAAATGACCAGAGGGTTTATCCAAACCATTTATCAAGTCTTTATATTCCATTTATCAAATCACCCACAAGTGATAAGTAAAGGCCTTGAAATTATAAATTCCAAATTAAAATTAATCGTGATTCATTTATTGCATCCCAATAATCAATTGTGAGGTCAACACACCAATGGTGTTCTTTTGTAGAATAGGAAAATGATGATCATAATAATAATTAAATAAAAAACACCTTATGTCATGGTTCTGGTTGACGTAGTCTACATCTGATCTTGATAAGGGATCTAACTAACATCTTAGTTGTGATATAAGAATTTAATTCAAGGAATTTCAAATTTTATGAGCAATGCACGAGAGGTCTATCATGTGACACAATTAGACAAAAATATAAATGGTATGACTTTGAGGGAAAATGAACTATAAAACCTACCTCATTCCATGTGAGATTCACTCATCCACTATCGGGATTTTATTCGATTCTAAATTTGATACATTGAAGAAATGGTTGAACTGTCTAAAAACATATCATATTTTCCCACATGATGATTAAAAATCAAAGGATGAAGAAATAAATGAACAGAATAAAGAAGAGTTATGTACTCACCATTATTCATTGATTATACATAAAGATGTTGGATACAGACCAATAATGTGGGAGAACCATCCCACAGAAAAGTATAATATGGAGGAGTGCATGAGAGATATGGTGGCCTTGAATAAAGAAGAAATATGGTGAAAGACCATTAAGGTTGGAGGGGGAAATTGTTCATTTAACCTCTTATTAAGAGGAAAATGGCTAAGATGCATGGTTAGAAAAAACATTAAAAACAATTAACTTCCACTAACCAAGAACCCATATGCCACACAATTTCCTCACCTTTTATACCAATCATTCAAGATTCACTGCCCAATAACTCCCTCCCCTGCATCGTTACAGTGCAGCATTAGAAAAATCATGAAACAATCCTGATAGTTATTCATCACCAGTACAACAAGTCACACAGTTGTCTAGGTTATGTCCTTGTTGACGCTCCTTTCCTTCAAAGAGTCTAATGACTGAAAAAGGAGAATACCTTCAGCACAGAGAGATTCATCCTTTGAAGAAACATCAAAAATTGACAAAGGCATGAACAAGGATTTCTTTAAGCATGGGTCGCGCAATTTTCATCATGGTCACGCAAGTATACTTGCGCACCACATATTGGACACGCAAGTGACTTGCACACCCTATTCTATTTTTTCCCAAGGGCCTCAATGGACTCTAAATACCCCTTGTGGGCCCCCCATTTCGGGGACGGAAAAATCCAAATGTCATATTTAAGCTCTCGGTGCCCTAGTCTGTACTCGAAGTCTTCCAAAAACTTCTAAGGTAATTTCTTACCAAGAATGGAAGATCTAAAGATGGGGAATAGGGCCTAAGTGTTGAAATTCCTCAACACTTGCACGCCTAAGTGTCTAACCCTTAACGAAAATGGCCACCCTTGTGCGCCACCTTCTCCCTTCAAAAAAACTTGTGCGCCACCCTTTTTGAAACCATTAGGGATAATACTAAGGGCTTGAGCCAAGCCTCGCCCCATTATTACCTTATGGGTTAACCATCACCTAAGTACACATGTGTTTTGCAAGTATACTTGCACGACCAGGACTTGCGCACCCAAATAGGACTTGTGCGCCTGTCTATTTTTGGGTTCCCCTCCTTCCTATTCAACTCTTTTCTTCAAATTCACCTCTCCTCTTCAAGATTTAGCCTTCAAAACCCTCTTCAAATCCATTTATGGCATTGTTCCTTTGTTGGATTCCTTATTTGAAAGAAATTATATGGAATATCTCTCAAAACCTTGTGATTTACATATCTTTATGTCACTATGGTTAGAGATTTCATCCATTCAACCTCATCCATTAAGATGAGAAGATATTTAATCTGGGCACCCTTTTTGGAGTAAGTCCCAAGTTCCCTAACATGGGCCTCCTTTTCAGGAGGAATCCCCAGTCACAAGATTCTTTAACCTGGGAATCCTCCTTAGAAGTAAGACCCATGTTCCATAATCTAGGCATTCTCCTTTGGAGTAAGCCCCAATCATAATTTTCCTTAACTCGGGCCTCCTTCTTAAGAGTTAGCCCCAATTCTCATGCACCCTTAACCTGGGCCTCCTTCTTAGGAGTAAGCCATAGTCATAATTTCTTTTGATTTGGGCTTCCTTCTCAGGAATAAAACCCAATCATAATTTCCCTAATCCGGGCCTCTTTTTTAGGAGTAATCCCCAGTCATAATTTCCCTTAACCTGGGCTTCCGTCTCAAGAGTATGCCCCAATATTAATTTAAAGTCCCCTCTAATTTGGGCATCCTCCTATGAGTAAGCCCTAAGTTAGAGTATCCAAATCTCCATAAAGAACATATACCTTTATGGACCCTGTTCCCAGGCTTCTTCTTTGAATTAAGTCCCGATCTTTATCTATTTGGGCGATCATACATATGTAAGATCCATATCTTTCCTTTTGACTGCATATTTCATGGCACAAATCGTCAGGTTTACTAATACCTCTTTTTTCTCACACCGACCATGACTCACGTGAGCTTAGAGTGTGAAAGTAACCATGACATATCTCTTTGGGCCGTTAATCATACGTAAGCCCCAAAATTCATAATCGAACTATGTGGACATTGATCTCTACCTTAAAAGTAGAGTACGTAGGAAGCCTTTCAAAGGTTCAATCCCATCACCCATTAATTTTCATCTGTCCCATATGATGTTAAACTGTATCTTAATTCTTGAACTACATGGGTTTTGATTCCTTTTCTAAACATGGATACGTAGGTAGCCCATCTGTGGGTTCAATCCAAACTCTAAAATAATATATGTCCTTCTGAACGACAATAAACATCAAATTCCCCACTGAGTGGCTTTAAATCCAGTATGGTTATCATAATGACCAAGAGATTTCTATATAATGTGTTGAAGGATACCATTGACTATGAATCTCTAATAAATATGGACGATTATCTATCGATGAATAACCTAAAATACATATAAAAGATTCACTAGATCTCATACATTTCAATAATTGATTGCAAGATCTAAAGGAAAGATCATTTTTATAATTGGTAAATTAATAAGTATTCACGAACATAACTCAAATCTATAAGAGGGTCCCAGAGTAGACTATAATTCCTCCCAAAAAGGTGTGATGAGTCAGACCTCCCTTCCTCTCGACCAATGCAAATTCTTAAGCCTTATCGGCCTACAACTAATGAGAACCTACCTTTGGAAAGTAGGTCCAAATTGATATAGAATCGTTGGATGTTTCTGGTTCTACGAATAAACCCGTTAAAAACCGATTGAAATATTTGAACCTTAAACAAACAAGGTCATCCCCATTTCCATAAGAAACAAAAATGGTGAACCTGAAGTGAATCCATAACCAAGTTAAATGATGTTTTACTTATTTGTTAGGCCCCTATTTAACTCAATGTGAGCGAAAAAAAATTAATTAATACCATATGTGATCATACAAAAGACGTAGTGGCCGAACTTACCTTGATTATGGCTGTTATATCAAATAGGAACTCATTTCCAAGAGCTCTCTGTGTTAAAGAAATGTCTTCTCTAAAGTTCACACCTGTGAATGCAGCTGATGCTACTCCTACTAGATCCTCGTCCGCTCGGAAGACGACATCACCTACTCAGCGTCTTCAACGCTGGGTCTCAAATTCACTGGTTAAGGAATACCATCATCACGATACCATTCCGACTCTGTAGGCTGCTTGACAATCCCTCCAAGTCAATAATTTACCCTGGTTGTCCGAACAGAGATGACCAGTGACTAAGAAGCAGGTGGTGCCAACCACCGTATCCAACCGTTTCAGGTCATTATCTCCAGAACACAATCACCAATCCCTCCCATATTATGGAGAGGTGAATTAAAAGGTCACTCAAGGCCTTAATTCAAAGTGACAAGAGTCCTTCCTGAGGGATCCCATCAATAATCGCCGCCAGACTCATGCAACAGTGTGCCCTCAACATGATGAGGGTACCACCTTTAGGGGTTCGGCTCAGGTTCCTCAGACCCGAGCATTCAAGACGAACCACCAGAGGTGAAATCTGGTCAACAGGGAGAAGGTTCTTACCTCTGCCCCTCCATAGATGTATATCAAGCCAACTTGATGGCAAATAACGAGCATGCATATACACCCGTCCATCCTGATGTTACTGCCCAGCAGACTCATCTGGCAGTAACATGCCAATCCTGTCAGGCAATTCTGGTGGAGTATTATAGGCTGGCATATACACCTGTTTATAATTCATCAACCAGTCAGTAGGCTCTTCTGACTGCACCTAATTAAGCTATCCAATCTAACATGGTGGAAACTGATAAGCAGAGACATACACCTGTTTACAATCAACATTTTTTTCAGTAGTATCGTCTGCTAGTATTGAAGGAAATTTGTTATTCATACATGAAGAAGAATACACAGTAGAAACATACACCTGCCAATGTTCATCAAGCCTGCCAAAAGTATTGTTTGGTAGCATCTAGAGAAGTCAGTTGGAAAGCTCCGAAGAAAAATTTGGAGCAGACTCAACTCTCTACCCCCACACATGAGTACTGTTAGAATTAACGAATAGTAAAAGGAGGATAGGAGAAGGCACATACACCTAATCTAGACACAGAATGGACATATATTCCTGTTCTGGCAGCTGAGGTCATCAAGCACATTCTGACAATGGTGAAAGAGCATAAGCAAATCCCTGCTCATATTCTGGAGGCTTGTCAGAATATTATAACATCTTCAGCAGTATCACCGGAAAATATATAAAAATATGTCCCTAACAGTGGAGTTAATCATGAAAAATATCACTCTAGAATAGATACACACTTATGTTCCAGTCCAGGAGGGTTGTGGGGAATACATCCCCATGTCATATGGACAATCAAGTTAGGCACGTACACCTGATTTTAATAAAGATAATCGGCCTAACCTGACTATTTATCCTGAGCAGACACATACTCCTGCCCATCATAACTACTGTTGTCAACAAGTGGTTACGAAAGTGAGTAAGATGGCGTCTACGGAAAAGATCCATCTACCTCATTCAAGAAATCAAGAGACAATCTGTAATAAGTCCTTGCTCGATGCTAGATTTATTGATTCACTCAGAAAATTATATGTTGCAACTCCAGATTCTACTCTCTCATTTACCAATAGTGGGAATAATAATTCCAAATTCCTTCATCAGACACTTCATCATGAAGGCTTGCTTCATGAAAACTCGGTCGTTCTCGAAGTATCATCTTCAAATGAGAGCCACGATAACCCTCTACGTGGCCAGAATATTAAGGAGAAAAAGGTTTCATATTTTTCTTTAATCCACCATGGTGGTCCTCCCCATGATGATGAAATTATCTATGAAAGTTCTCTCTGTATTAGTAATTCGCATTTCCTGGAAAATTATTCAAAGGAAAATGCAGTGACGAGAAATCCCTCTTATCTTGAGGCACTTTAAAATGTGAATCCAGTCATTTATGATGCTTTACCACTAGCAGGTGAAATAATTTTTCAATCAAAAGATATCCCAGGGTGTAGGTCATTCTCCGAACCACCCCTGGGTCATTCATCTTCTAGTTTGATAAATGAATTATCTACCAATCTTGTTGAATCTAATGAAGCAATAATGAATAACCATCTATGGTCTAATAAGGTAGAATAGTCCTCATCAAATGATAAGGAGATTGTTCTAAATATGAGAAAACAACTGGTGAAAGGTGAAGTACCAGTCATGTTTTGGCCTTTTGTTGACTCTCAGTATGATATTCCAGAAATATTGACGGAAGATTGTATTCATGATATTCGTCTAAACATGTGGAAAACTCTTTGTCAATTGAAGAAGAAAATATTATCTTATGATGAATATAAAAATCATGTCAAGATAATAGAAAGGTTGCAATTCCAAATTGATTTGGCATCTCTCTCAATTTCCCGATATCCAAAGGTTGAAAAGCAGCAGAGAGCCCTTCAGTGTTCATGCCTTGGCGCACTAAAAATATTACGCTAGTTAATTTCCAATGCCCCATTTGATATTCATATCAGAGAGTGGTGTGTTCATGGAGCACTGAATTTCACTGTACTATCCAGTCAACAAATCCCTTCAAAGGTGGTCTCCTGCAATGTTATTTCCCAGGGCTGGCCACATCTAGATAGGTTTGTGCATAATCAAAGGCTTGCTCAAGAACATGCCCCAACTAGTTCTTCTGAAATTCAGGCATACAGAGTACAAGTTTTCAAATTAATCTTGCATTAGGACAATGAGTATATTGAACAGGATTCTCATCAAGAGTGTGCACTTCATCAGGTGAAAAAAGTCTCAGAAATCATCCAACGATCATTTGAACCAGGTTATTTGAGTGGATATAGGTTAATGCATCCAGCCAATTTCTGGACTAATGTTTGTAAGATCAACAGAGCCTTTAATAAGGTCTCAGATGTAGTAGCTGAAGAGCCACCTCAGCTTTCCAGGCTGGGGACTCTTTTAACCCAACCCTCAGAATCAACAAATAGGATTCAGGGAGTTGAGAAGGAACAACAGGAACAGACCCAGTCCACCGTACTGGGGACTTTTTCAAATCATTAATCTCTTCCTCAATGAAAGTCAGTATTCTCTCAATTAGGGAAGAAGCCACAATAGAAACTTAGATCTGAATTATCAGGAGATTCACTCCAAATTACGTTTCATCAGGAAACTCTTGAGGGGTCAACTCAACAAAAGGCAATGTATCGTCAAGGACATGGAAGAATACAGTATCGCAGAAATGCCGATAGAAGGGATGAAATGCATTATGCATCAATAAATGTCATCAATGCCATTTTTACTGATCATCTAGAACATTAGGATAATATATAGGGATAAGATAAAGAAGTTCTTGATCAAGTGGTTGTGCACATAAAAATAAATGAAGAAGGTGTGCATATACAAAATCTAAGGATTACGCAGAATCTAGGTAGTACTTAAAATAACCAACTTCCCCCTCTCCGAAAGGCATCCATCAAGGGGAAAGGAAAGAATCAGGTTACATTCCACCCTTCCTCAGGGGAAGGCAAGTAACTCTCACTAAAGAAAAGATTCACACAACAGGAAGAAGAAAAGAAGGAATTAAGGAGGTTGAATGCAGAACTGCTTCAAGGTAGTCTTCCTCTTAAGCTTGATGGATTCAGTCAACCAAGGAAATTTGTTGCAGCGACTAATATGGATCTAGAATATCCTCCTTTACCATTACACCCTCACAGGTCTAATCCTATAAGCCATGTGCTACAACAATCGGTGGTGCTACCATCAGTTGCAGTACCAGCCACCACACATGTCCAAGCTCCAGTTATTGTACCTACTCAGGTCCAAGCTCAACCGGATGTTTCTAAAAAGTTAATAACTACCATTGAGTCATTAACAGCTCAGTTGAATGATATAAAGGGAAAACGTGAACAAATTAAACTAGAGAAGAGGGCTTACCCGGAATGGGTGGATGCAACCATAAAATTTTACAAGTACCACATTCCCAATCATTAATGGTTTGAGAGACCCATAAAAACACTTAACACATTTTTTTCTCGTTGAAATCCTATGATGGTAACTCCTCAGAAACCAGAAGCAGTTAAGCTCAGGTGTTTTGTATAGTCATTACAAGGGCCTGATTTTGTCTGTTATACAAGCATGCAATCCCGGTCAATTACCAGATGGGATGATCTCCACAAAATATTCATTCTTTAATTCATCTCAACATTTCCAAAGACAACACTTTTTTATCATAAAAATTGTAAGAAAAGGGAGAATGAAAGAGTTGAAGATATCATTGCTCGCTGGAAAGGATTAACATATTCCTTAATCTTAGCACTCCCTCAAAAAGAATTGTTGCCAATCTATGTGGAAAATTTGCATGATGAATTACACACACTATTTATCCCTATGAAATACACAGGAGGGGTTCGAGAACTTACTTAGATCGCTCAACAATTCGACGACTCTCTTACAAAAACTATGGATAAAACTCGTGTAATTCCATCAGCTCCAAGAAGAAGAATGGGTAAAGTAGAGACTGCTACAGTTACGCTTAAACTAGAACCTGTACCTGCTTCCACTTCAAAACCATCATCTTATCTAAGGGTTCCACCTCATGAGCATCAACAAAAGAGGTTTTTTATTCAATATGATCAATGAGATCAAAGATGAAAAAAATTTGAGGAGTTGAAGAACAATGTTTATTCTATATGAAATGAACATGTTCCTGGTTACTTCATTTCAGCTTTTGAAAATAATTTGGTTCAGTTGAAAATGCTAAAAAGGCCGAACAAGGAAAGACATGAAGACCATCCCAAAGATTTCCCATTTCATCAGATGTTGGGGAATCCCATTTAGGATTGTTTTTTCTTCAAAGACCTCCTACAAAAGATGGTGGACTTGGGATAGGTAAAACTGAAATGTTCTTCATCTCATGTAGCATGTATTACTGCTACAAATCTAGAAGAAGAAGGTGAGTGGAAAGATGTCAAAAAAAATTCACTGAAATATAATGATTGGATGGTCAGAAAAATGATCAACAGAACTCATGCCATTTCATGAACGCAATTGAAGAAACCAATTGTGTGTTATACTATGAATTACACAAAAAAACCCTCTTCATCAGAGGGAAAATCCTTGAAAAAGGGAAATAATTAAAAGAAGGTAGAACAGTCAGGGGAAGACGAGTTCATGTCAAATACCATGTTGTCTTTGACTTTGGCAGATTTTATGCCATCTACTTTAAAGCCACAGGCACCGCCCCATCAAACAGTATATCCTAAACCGGCTAATCAGGTAGAATCTTCATCAGATGAAGAGCTCATCATTAGTTCTGTCAATATGATTCACTTAACAGATCCATGTGCTAATCACAATTTCGATCTTGATGAGCCTGAGTTCCTTTTATCAAACAAAAGAACTAGAGGGAGTTCCAGGTTTCTATGATACATAGGATGATGTGGATATTCTAGAAGGCACTATTCCAATTCTACCCCTGCTAGAACTATATATGCAGTAAAAACTCATGGAAGAGCCCTTCAGTGGGATCAACATGAATAAGAAAGTTCTTCCACACATGGAAGATTCAGTCCTGGCACAGTTATAATTGAAGATCAGTTAGAGGTTACACCTTCTTCCTCTCAATAAATAGATATACCTAATCAGTCTAATCTATCAAAGCTAGGAGTATTTCCTACTCTTACCCTGATACAAGAAGCATCTACTTCCAAAGAATCAACATCTAAGGCACCTGCGAAACCACATGTTCTTATTGGAAAACGCATAAATTTGGATAAAAAATATGATGTCTTGAAACATTTGGCCCAAGTACCAGCCAACTTATCAAGTCTGGATGCTTTGAACTTGTTAAAGTATTTTTGGGAGGCACTCATTGGGGCTTTGTCATGTCCTCAGGAATTCAAAACTGAAATTGTTGCAGCTGAAGTCTACCATGTAGAGAATAATCTTGCATAATGGCATGCAGTGATAACTTTTATAGATGAAGATGAAGATGATGTTGTGCATGGACATATTAGACCCTTGTGTTTATCTAGAAAGGTCAATAATATGGACATCCGACAAGCTTTAATTGATAATGGTTTAAGAGTCAACGTCATCCCTATTCATACACTTCATCGATTGGGCCTCACTAAATCTGATTTATCTCCTTCTACTTTAATGTTGCAAGGATATGATAAAAATGAACAAGAACCTTTGGGCGAGACTACACTCAGAACCCAGTTTGGAGACATTGTATCCAATTCAGATTTCATGGTTGTTCGTCATGACACAACCTTCAACATTTTTCTTGGATGGACTTGGCAATATCATCATGCGGCTTTACCTTCATCATACCATCAATGTATCAAATATTGTTTCAATGGTCAAATTGGTACATTGTATGGTGATAAATCCCCATTCAAAACATGTGAATCTCAATACATTGAGGCAAAATTCTATCACATGGAGGGAAATGAGGTATCTACGGCAAACGAGGTTACCAAAATTAATGCTCCATATGGTTTGGAAAAGATTCCAGTAAACTCAATCATACATGTGAGTACAGATTATATGTTGCCTATCAGTCAAATTGACAGGATAGACCCAAATCCAAACACTCTTATGGAAACTTTCATAATTTCAATTACGATAACCAAGCCAGACTACATGAGATAAATTGGTGATTCACCATGCAATGATGAAAGCTCAAATGGAGATGTATTCATTTCATCCACTGAAATCCAGAAATTCTATACTTTTTCGACCAGGCCAGAAGAAGTTATAGCAATTTCGTAGAAGAATGATGATTTCAATTCTCAGTCCATCATCTCCTCTTTATTACCCAAAGAAGACCCTTCATCATCAATAGGGTCATAAATGGTAGCCTCTTCTTCAAGATGTTAAAATTTTAACTTCTCTCTTGATCATTGAAATTATTCTTCATCATCTACTATTCAATTAGAAACAGAAGAAATAAAACATGTTAATGAAGAACAGGAAGATCTCAGGGATGTCCTCCAGCATTTGAAGAGGGTATCTCTACTAATGTGGATGAACTCAGAGAAATAAATCTGGGTACAAAAGAAGATCCACGTCCCCACTTTAATTTGTGCGGCCATGACTCTTGAAGAGTAAGAAATGTATATTTCATTTTTAAAGAAAAATTGAGTTGTATTTTCTTTTAATTATATAGAAATTCCAGGACTTGATTCTGATGTTTCTACTCATCATTTGGGTTTTCCAGAAGAACATCGAGGATTCAAGAAAGCCGTATGAAGAACAGACCCAACTTATGCTTCAAAAATTTAAGATGTAGTGGATAAGCTTATCAAATATAAATTTTTAAGAGATGTTCAATATCCCAATTTTTTGGCTAATATTGCCCCTATGAAAAAGAACAATAAAAAAAATTGAGATTGCATTGATTTCCGAGATCTTAATCGGCATTTTCCCAAGGATGATTTTCCTGTTCCGATCACATAACTCTTAATTGATGCAACAATGGAATATGAAGCACTTTTTTTCATGGATTGACATTCTGTGTATAATAAAATCTTAATGGCTCTAGAAGATGAAGAATGTATAGCTTTCAGAGCCCCCCAGGGTGTGTATTGATCTTGGGTAATGCCCTTTGGCCTAAAGAATGTAGGCACAACATATCTTCGTGCCATTCACCGTATCTTCAAACCCTTTTTAGGTAAATATCTTGAATGTTATGTGGACGATTTGGTGGTTAAATCCAACCAACATTCTAATCACTTGGCTGATTTGGAAGTCATATTCCACAAACTTCAACAACACAAATCGAAGATGAACCCCTTGAAATGTGCTTTTGGGGTAATACCGGGAAATTTATTTGTCTTTGTTGTACGCCATAGTGGTATCGATGTCGATATTGAGAAGGCAAAGTCAATCCGTAGTATGTCATCTCCTCAAAATTTGATGTAATTGAGAGTACTTCAAGGACACTTGGCCTATATTTGTCATTTCATCGACAATATGGAAGGAAAAAGTTTACCCTTCACCAAATTGATGAAGACCAGAGTCAGTTACCAGTGGACGGAATAATTCCAAGAAGCATTTAATATTATCAATAAATATCTCTTGAGTCCACCAGTATTAATGCCACCTATTGAGGGAAGAACACTTATTCCTTATGTGACAGATTTAGAGTTTTCATTGGATTCCTTCCTTCCCCAAAAGAATGAGGTTGGGAATGAAATAGCCTTTACTATCTCAGTCGGACTATGCTTGAAGTAGAAACCCGATATTCAAGTATTGAAAAGTGTTTCCTAGCATTAATCTTTGCAGTTCAGAAATTGAGACACTACATGAAACATCAGGAAGTCCAATTGGTATCTTGCAATAACCCGCTCAAATTCATACCTAGTCATCCAATGCTTATAGGACATCTGGCAAGGTGGGCAGTTATTTTGCATAAATTTGATATCCAGTATGTGTCTCAAAAGGCAATAAAAGGCCATGATCTGGCTAATTTCCTTGCTGATCATCCTTTAGTAGAAGATGCATCTTTAGATATTGAACTTACGGATGGGGAAGTATTTTCTATTCAGGATAATCTTCAAACATGGGAAATTTACTTTGATGGTGCTTCCAGAAGTCCAACATTGAAGAAAATGGAAGATCCTAAATTCAACAATGTTGGGTTAGAAATTGTGCATATTTCCTTTAAAAAGGTAGTTCTACCCTATTCCTTATTATTGATGGAATGTGGTACAAATAATGAAGCAGAATATCAAGCTATCATCACAGGATTGGAGTTGGCGCTTCAGGCACAAGTGAACCACTTAAAGGTGAAAGGTGATTTTGACCTCGTAATCAAACAAGTCAATGGGGATTATGCCATCAGAAAAGAAGATTTAATCACATTGTATGATTAAGTTAGATAATTAATGGTGGAATTTCCTTCAGAACTGACATTTTCTTATGTTCCATGATCACAAAATGCTCAAGCTGATGCATTGGCTAATATAGCCACAGCTCTGGCTGATCCAAATCGGGATGAGACAATCATCAGTATTTCCCATTGTCGTACAGTTTCACCTTATGTTCAAATCAGAACAGAGTAAATCAATGAAATTAGTAAAATTTCTAAACCATATTGTCATAATATAGGATAGATGACACCTATCAGGGAATACCTTAAAAATGGAACACTCCCACCTGATAGAGCTGGGAAATAACAAGTCTGGCGATGTATGGTCAATTTTTACTCTTCATGATGGCCCTGATCACCTAGAAAAAATTCTCTTCAAAAGAGGTATTGATGAAATTATATTTAGATGCATTGATGGTGAAGAGACAACGGCTATCATGAATGAAGTACCTACAGGAGTATGTGGTTCCCACTAATCTGGACATAGACTATATGATCAAATTCTAAGGCGTGGATACTTTCGGCCTTCAATGATACAAGATAGTGTTGATTTCACTAAGAGGTGTCATTCATGACAAGTATGTGCCAACTTCATTCATCAACCCCCATAGTTTCTTCATACAGCTAAATACTCATGGCCATTCGCCACATGGAGAATGGATATAGTAGGAACTTACCCTTCAGCTACATCCAAGCAGTTTAAGTATATTCTTATTGCTAATGACTTCTTTTCAAAATGGGTAGAGGCAATGCATCTCAAAGAATTTAGTTCTAAAATCATTGTTAGCTTCATCATGTCAAACATCATTTCCATATTTTGTGTTCCCTCATACCATATTGACAAAAAATGGAACCAACTTTTGTTCATCAGAGGTGACGAAGTTGTATCAAGAATACAACATCAAATCCAACTATTCATATAGGTATCATGTAGCAGCCAATGGAAAAATAGAAGCCTTCAATAAGACTCTTTCAAACATAATGCAAAATATAGTGGATAATGAAAATAAATCATGGCCTGATACACTTTTTCATGCTTTATGGTCTTATCGGACCACCACCCGCACTGCTACGCTATCAAATCCATATTCATTGGTATATGGAATAGAAGCACTATTTCCTATTTAGGTAAAATTACATTCACTCAGAGTAGCCATTTTTGATCAGTCATCTACATATGAACAATCTCAAATGTGATTGGATGAATTGGAATGATTATATGAGAAACGATTGTGCACCTTGTACCACTTGGAAGTCTAACAGAATCGAATAGCACAAGATTTCAACAAAAAAGTTCGTCTGCTTTCATTCATTCAAGGAGAATTGGTATTGGTTCTCAAAACACTGATGATAACAGGAAAGAAACCTCCTAATCTTGAGCCATTGTTGGAAGGACCTTATTCAATACATAAGGTCTACTCCAATGGAGCTTCTTCTTTAATCTCAATGTATGGAGAACTCATCACGACTCCAACCAATGCAAGATTCTTGAAGAAGTATTTTGTGTGACACAAATACAATATGTCCAGCAAGATGTTAAACTGCATAACCACCGTCCTAGATACATGATTCTAAACTATACAACACTCATTCATCCAACATGACGTTAAACTTTATTCCCCATCTTTTTTACAACATGACGTTAAACTGTGATGTCCTTAATGCATGACATTAAACTGCATAGTCTCTCCAATTTCCAACATGACATTAAACTATGTTCCTCTATCATCCAACATGACATTAAACTATCTTCCTATATTTGTCCTACATGAAATTAAATTTTACTTCTCATTCATCTTACATAATGTTAATCTATGAAAAAGTCCCTAAATACGTCCAACAAGATGTTAAAATGCAAAACCATCGTCTTGGATACGCGACGTTAAACTGTATAACCCAATGTCCTACATGACATAAAACTGAAAAAAGATCCTTAATGTATCCTACATGAAGTTAAACTGTATTTTGTCTCTACTACATGACACTAAACTGTGTATCACCAATTGTCCTCACTGCAAGACTTTAAACTTCATAAAACTTTCATTTTTCCAACATGACGTTAAACTGTGTCATCCTTAATATATGACGTTAAACTATATAGTCCCTCTTTTGTCCTTACTACATGACATTAAACTGAAAAGTCCCCTCTCTCTTCCAACTTGTCATTAAACAGTGTTTTCCTAGCTACATTACACGAAAATGTGCAGCATTGGTCCATGCTTAAGAACTTAAACTATTTTAGTCCATACTGCAAGACTTTAAACATCACAGTCCCCATAGTCCCAACTGCAAGACTCTGCATAGTCCCTCCCTTTTTTACAATGTCATTAAACTCTGTCCATTCCCTTATTGTCCAACATGATGTTAAACTGTGCATTGTTAGAATCGTTGCTACCTTTTGTTTCTCACATTGAGTATGACTCACGTGAGATTAGAGTAAACTTCAACCATAACACCTTCTCTGGGCTGCTAAACATGCGTAAGTCCCAATACAATTTTTAGGCCATTGTCCGAAAGAACAACTTGATCACAAATTCATTATTCAATCGAACTACACAATCTTTGATCCTTTCCTTCTAGGATGGGTACGTAGGGAACCTCCTGTGGTTCAAGACCAAAACCAATATCTTCACATCAGTTCACCTCCATCTCATACGATTTTGATTCGTGAAGTTTCCCCCAGAACAATTATTATTTACATTGGTTCACCATCGTCCTTGTTAAATGGTGTTAAACTATTCACACTTTTGTCATGTATGAAAATAAACTACAACATTCCTTGACACCCTCATCTGAGAGGGAATCATTATTTACATTGATCTCCAATCATGTAATATTTCAAAGACTACGTGTATATATAGAAATGCCCGAAATTTTAATCTTGGGTCAAACCATCATTTCACTAAGGTCCCCTTTCACCCTTCACTTTTACGAACCAAATCTATATAGAGGGTATTTCAATAACTACATATCGCTTAATTAAAATCCTTATGGGATACGTAGGAACATTTGAGCATCCCTCGAATCCTGCCCCATGTCTTTGGGCCTAACCCCAAATTCCACTTTCGGTCCCTTGGATAAAAAGTCCCCCTGTGAAAACATGAATGTGGTATGAAAACCCTGGTCTTCATTCACATCAGGATTATAAAATACACAATGGGTATTCCTCATTATGGTCTGAACTCTATGACCATAAACTATGATCTCTTATACTCTGGCCCACATGACTTTAAACTGTATTTCAAGAACTACGTATGGATTGATTCCCATCCTTGTGGGATACGTAGTGAAGTCTAGCACCTCAATTCAGGACCCAGTCACAACATGATTATGGTTAGCATTGGTCTGTGTATCTTCTACATGAATTGTACAATGCCCATTTTGATGTATCATACTCCTAACCATATATACATCTAGATCTCTATAACCTTGTTCTTGACTTCTGGTCACAAAATGTCTAATACCCAAGTGTTCTTTTTCCTCACTATGTAGCATGTGCCCTTAGGCGGCCTTGCATAAGTAGTCTACATAATAGACCTGTCAGTAAAAAGATTCTATTATTTTATTATACAACCAATTCCGTTAAGTGTCCCAACATAATTCAACCCCCTAACGGATTTTTCAAATAGTGGTAACATCATTCTTAGGGGAAAAACTATTTTGTCCTTATCGGTCTTAACAACAATATGTATGGATCTGCAAAAATAACCATCCTTAACATATTTGTCCCATATTCATTTTCCTGATCTGAAAGTATTCAAGTCTATGGTTTATATTTCCCTTCCCTATGTTTGGATCAAACTTTCGTAGGAGTGACATCCATCCAATTCTTGGACAATCTTGATTGAGAATATCTTCTCCATATTCATGTACCTATCTCCAGACAGCAGAATATATGGTCTGTAGAATTTGAATCTCCATAAACGTTCCCTGGCATTTTATCAACAGAAAAGTAAAATTTCTAAGAGTTCTTTTTCCTGACTATGCAGCATGTGCCTCAGATGGCCTTGCATAAGTAGTCTACATAATGGACCTTTCAGCCAAGAGATGCTATTATTTGACTATCTAGTTAATGCCCTTCAGCGGCCCTACATAATTCAACCCCCTAAGGGTTTTGTTAAATAATTGTAAATTCACTCTTAGGAAATACATCCTCTAATTCCTTTTAGCCCTGTTTTAATATCATTCCTCAGAATCAAAATTTCCTATGTAATAGTTTACAGGTTTTCTTCCATACTTCAATGTGGTAAAATGTTTTTAGATAAATTATCAAGGAATTGAGTCAATTTCAATCCATTCGGTCAAAGCTAGCTGACCGTAAACATTATCCCTTTTATGTCTGACGTACATGACTTTAAACGGTGCACAAAAGATAGGGTTACTCTGAACAAAAGTCAAATCCCAACTCACTAAACATACATTTCGTATGATTTAGGTAATATTGAGAAATTAAAAGATGTAAATTTTGTAGGGTTATTTTTTATATAATCCTAGAAACAATCAAACAATGCTTACTAGGCCCATTGGCTTAGGTAAAATTATTAAAGAAGGTAGAAAAAGAATCCATATCTCAAATGATTGAATATGAAAGTGTTTTTCATTGATACACAAGAGATATAAGGACCTCCACAGACTGGATTCTCTTATCTTTTACATGAATTACAAGAGGCTTTCAACATAACTCTTCATTTGATTTACAGTATCTTGATCTTCATCAGCAGCCACATGAAGTTCATGCACTCGACTAACTTCACTCTTTTCAGATTGATGGAGTGCTTTCTTGGCATCTGCGATGGATTTAATACCATTCATTTGAACTCCTTCCAGGGAATTGTTAAGCTAGTCAAGTTCCCCAGTAACAATATCTAACTTTTACTGAAGGTGCATCTACTGGAAAACTTTCTCCTTGATCTTATGCTTCATATCCTTCAACTTGGAATCATGATCAGCCTCATTCTGAGACACCATAGCCTAAATTCGCTGACATTAGTTAATAGCCTCAATCTGGACAAGTCTTGATGATACCATTGCTCCTGATCCCTCCTTAAAATGACTTGTTTCACCACATCATGGATCCCTTGATATCCAAAACCACAAAGTCCCAAAATGACAAACATGGATGACAGTCGCAGGATCTTCGAAGACAGCTCTTCAAGAGGAACTTCAGATATAAACTTCTATATGTTCAGCTATGCCTTGCGATGTTAAAATTGGAGCACCTTTTGTACGTCCAGGTCTGATTCCATCTTCACTATCACAAGGTGGGATATAGTCCCGGATTAATGCACTTAGATAAGTTCCATGTTCTGTTCCTTCCCCGCTATCCCTTGGTACTTTACTTTCTTCTCCTATTGTGGAGGAGGCTAAGGCGTCACCTACAGATCTAACCACTGAAATTGATGGCCTTGCATAGTCAATTGAATGTTTTGGTTAGATTCAAAGGAAAATAAATGTTGATTAAGTTGTCTTGAAAATTAAGTGCAAACACAAATATTATTATCTCTTACCCAACGGTAGATCATCAACATGAAAAGGATCCTCCCCGTCTTTTCTAGCTTCAACAGGATTTTTAGGACAGGTTTCAGGAAGCTCTACTGGGTTCGTCTCTACTTGATCTAGTGTCTCTGTAATAGTAGGGTTGTCTATACCCCCTTCAGGCATTAGTAGTTCAGCAGCTTCCTCGGATGGAACTGCACATTTTAACCAATCATTGTCAGAGATGTAATAAGTATTTTGTAATGGGACGAAGGATAACACTCACGTCCAAAATCCTCTAAATTACATTGTAATTTAACTTGATCTAAAATGTCTTCAAAGGATGTGACAAGTTTCATCATTTCATCAAATTATATATCAGATTCTATGTTAGTCTCACTAGTGGGAGCATTCGATGTATCTTCTTGGCGACCCTCATCATGCAGCCTTTGACCTCAGACAGTTTCATCATAATAAATTACAGCATCAGTTGCAGGGGAATCCAAATGTGCTGGTGCAGGTTTTGAACCTAAAATATCACAAAATGGAAGTTAATTGATGTTCATTATTCAACATTTAATGAAGAATTGTTAAATTACCAGAAGCATGATCTTCTCTTCTTGAAGCAGTAGTAGGTGTAGTATTGGGAACAGAAATTGGATCTTCTTCAGGAGCAGCCATGTCAGCATGAACATGTGATTTTTCACCAGAACCCTATGTCGTTCTTAGTGGAGGATCAGTCCTCTCCCTAAAAGGTGAAATTGAAGAGGCCTATGCAATTCTAAGATGTATGGGAAATATTTTCATGAGATAAGATTCATGTCTATATGAAGGACTTTCCACAACTGATGAAGCACTTAGCTGTAGACTTCTCCCTTCAATGTCTTCACTTCTTTGGCTTTTTGTGAGTGTTGAAATCATCATCTCCAAATAGAAGAATTGGATAATTAAACCCCATGTCTAACTCCTCATCCATGGCTTACTGGACTGGAGATTCCTCGCCCGACTCGCGAGGAGATTCATTAGCACCGATGGCAGTACCACCAGGGCTATGCTACGGTGAAGGAACCTCAGCAGTTCCATTCATTGCAAGCTGTCGGATGAAGAAAGTAATTTCTTTGAGTAACCATTCTTTAACTAAAATAAAGTTGTAAAGAAAACAAGGAAAGAGACTTACATCATCAGGAGCCATGAAATCGTGCCACTACTCATCTCTGTATGCACCAGTCCCCTCTGTGGTTCCACGATCTATCATTTCATTCACCCTCTTGGTGACAGGAATGGAATCATGGGTGTTATATATGAGAATCTCCAGCTCTTTGATGTAAGATCGCACTTCATCGAGGTTATGCTTAAAACATATATCGGTAGAAGCCCAAAGATTCCCTACTCTAGGGATGTTTAGCCCTTCGCATAAGTCCAGTCAGGCAGTTTCAGCATCGCAATATAAACTTTTCCATTTCTAGATAGCATCAGGTCACAGATATTCAGCCTGTGTACCAGAAGGCTATGGGGAGGGTCCTAAAATCTTGGACTTCAGCTTCTTCCCAACTCCTGCAATCACAAATAGAGAATAAGAAAATAAAACTTATTTCTCTATAAATTAGTGGCGATTAAATTACTCCAATGAATTATCTCACTAGGAGTCGATGGAGTGTGTCTCTTGATTCTGGCAGGGGGATTAAATATGGCACGAGGACACTTTGACACATGTCATGCCTCATCATCCCCATCTTGAGAATCCGGAGAGTCAGCCCTGGGTGAGGAACCTGGTGAGTCAACTCCGGGTGTGGAAGAGTCACCATCTAGATGAAGGGTTTCTTTCTCTACATTTATCTTCTTTTTCCCCACCTAATGAATCAGAAGATTCAGTACCCCTTCAGGGTATGATGCTAACCAGTTCTCAGCGTATCATGTAGTCAAGTTACTCGCCGCTCCAGAAACTGGTAGATTAAACACTGTCACAGTCTTCTCCATAGGATTCAGTAACCATAGTTGTTGGGAAACCATCATATATTTCTCTAACCTGACATTAAAAGGAGGGGATACAACAGTTTGCTGCAGACACTTGAATTGGCGTGCAAATAAATATGCAGCATTGGCCTCGCATATAATCTCTCCATCAATCCTGGAAGCCAATACTCCATCTCTGCAAGCCAGTATGTATGAACTCAATTCCAGGCCAGCTATTCCATCATCAACAAACCTCCCTGTTGGCAGGATTCAATAAGGAAAGAAATGGAATTCATTGAACATGCTCAACCTCACCTTCATATCATAGGAGTTGAGGGATAATAGAAAAATTTCAGAAAATGCCTACACTGACAGCCTGAAAGAACTTCCAAGAACATGTACTCCCCTTTGTACAGCATATGACCTGAAATGAGTGGCGATCCATCCCCATAAAACATGTAATGGTCCCACTATTCTCAATGGATACTTACCCATATAAACATTGAGTAAGAATCTGTGAATCTTTTCCAAAATTGGGGTGGCCAACCCAACCATTTTCCTTTCAGCCAACTTGGATTCAACAATGTAGGTCCCTCGCCTGATGCCTCCCTTCGAATACCTGACCGGTAGAAGATAAACACTGATCCCCAAGGCTAAAAATCCCTCCTGATGGGTCTTTTCCAGGATTTTCCGATCCACTTCATACCCCCACTTTTCAAATTCTCCCACTTCCACGGTCAGCCAGAATATGCCAGGAGCACCCCTCTTCTCTGTTCTAGGGCAGGTAGTAGGACGAGTATAGATGGTCCCATTCTCCTTCTTCTTTGTAAGAAACATATCCATCCACTCCTCTGGATTAATATCCATTCTAGAATGTGTTTTTGAGGTCATTGAATTCTTGATCTTGAAGAAAATATTCAATAATTCCCAATCCAAATCCAGAGTCTTCTCCGAATTATTCCAAGTCACCTTGGGAGGGATGAATTCATCATACATATCACCCAAAATTTGATCCCCCAAGATATTGTAGAAATCCCACAAACTGATGCCTACTTCTCCATGAGTCTGATGGAATGAATTGGTTTGTGGGCTCCAGTGGCTGATTAGCTATAGCACAAAGTAATCATTCCTATAGATATATGTTTTCCCAGCCCAGAAGGCTTCATATATTTCTTATTCATTCATATCATCAAAAAAATATACAGAGGTCTGTCACACCCAATATGCCCACATCCAAGTTGGATTCACACCTCCTCTAGGAAAAAAGTCTCAACTCTTTTTTCAGCCTTTGGATTGATCCATCTGAGAGTTTCGGAAGATTGAGGGATAATAATGTGGCTGCAGGTTAGGCTTGTGAGATTTTAGATCTGGAGCACATGGACAATGATGCATAATGAATTCCTTATCCACTGTTCTATAATTTACGAATGATCCACCAACTGAGACATTTTCTGAAGCAAAGCTGGTTTATGTCTGAAACCAAGAATGTGGAAGATAGTTCTTTTGCTCCGGAATGTTGACATCTTGTAGATGACCATGCCCATACAGAGGAAGGTAAATACTTTGTGGGAAATTAATATGATACTTCTTCAAGTACATGGACAAATATGGGAGAGTGTTGTAACAGATATTATAATAGTCATGGCCAACGATGTTTAATATATCATCAATCTGCTTGCAAGCCAGTTCATTAGCCATTCCAATTATTCTGGGAGCCATTGAATCTGCACAAAGGTTGAATAATTAACTTTTAAGTAAGTTTATTTTTCATAAAATTTGTGATGAAAAGTGAAAAAATAGATAAGGAATTAAGGTGTGCTAGTCCCATGTTGGCGCGTAAGTATAATCGTGTCGTGCATGTTTGGGTGCGCAGGTATCACCGCACAAGTCCAAATACCTCTGCAAGAAGTCTGACACAAAGAAGCAACGAACTACAGACAGTGCACTTTCACGACGAGAGACACTTGCGCGACAAGTTCAAGGTGATTTGAAATCCAGTTGCTTTCCTTGAGAATGAAATGCGTATTTATGGGCAAAGTCGTACCCTTGTGCACCTAAGCCTTCGCGGCTCGCACCTGCACGCCACTACCTGTGATCTCAACACCTGCGCGCCCCAATTTCATGGTTTTCTCCTTTACCCTAGAGTTAAATCCTCCTTCCTTTTTCAAATCCAACTCTGAGGGGGACTTTTGTTGACGCTCCTTTCTGTCACAGAGTCTAACTACTGAAAAGAGATAATACATTTAGCACAGAGAGATTCATCCTTTGAAGAAACATAAAAAATTGACAAAGGCATGAACATGGATTTTTTTTAAGCATGGGTCGCGCATGTATAGTTACGCGCCACATATTGGGTGTGCAGGTGACTTGTGCGCCCTATTCTATTTTCGCCTAAGGTCCTCAACGGCCTATAAATACCCCTTTTAGGCCCCCCATTTCGGGGACGGATAAATCCAAAAGACATATTTAAGATCTTGGCGCCCTAGTCTCTACTTGAAGTATTCCAAACACTTCTAAGGTAATTTATTTACTAGAATGGATGATCTAAAGGGGTTGAATAAGGCCTAAGTGTTGAAATTAATCAACACTTGCGCTCCCAAGTGTCTAACCCTTAAGGGAAGTGGCCACACATGCGCGCCACCTTATCCCTTCAATAAATCTTGAATTCCACCCTTTTAGAAGCCCTTAGGGATAATATTAAGGGCTTGAGAGAAGTCTCTCCCAAGTATTACCTTATGGGTTAACCATCTTCCAAGTACACATGTGTCGCGCATGTATACTTACGTGACCAGGACTTGCGCACCTTCCTCTTTTTGGGTTCCCCTCTTGCATTTTCAACTATTTTCTTCAAATCAACCTCTCCTCTTCAAGATTTAGCTTCGAAAACCCTATTCAAATCCATTTATGGCATGGTTCCTTTGTTTGATTCTTTATCTAAAAGGAATTATATGGAATATCTCTCAAAACCTCATGATTTACATATCTTTATGTCACTAAGGATGGAGATTTCATCCATTCAACCTCATCGTTTAAGATGAGAAGATCCTTAATCTGGGCATCCTCATTAGGAGTAATCCCCATGTTCCCTAACCTGGGCCTCCTTTTCTAGGGTAATCCCCCGTCACCAGATTCTTTAACCTAGGCATCCTCTTTATGATTAATCCCCAAGATCTCTAATCTAGGAATCCTCTTTTGGGGTAAGACCCTATCATAATATTCCTTATCTTGGCCCTCCTTCTTAGGAGTATTCCCCAATTCTCAAGTCCCCTTAACCTGGGCCTCCATCTTACTAGTAATCCATAGTCTTGATTTATTTTAACTTGGGATTCCTTCTCAGGAATAAAACCCAATCATAAGTTCCCTAATATGGGCCTTATTTTCAGGAGTAATCCCCAGTCATAATTTCCCTTAACCTGGGATTCCTTCACTGGAATAATCCCCAATCATAATTTAATGTCCCTTTAATCTGGGCATCCCCTTTAAGAGTAGGTCCCAAGTTAGAGTATCCAAATCTCCATAAAGCACATATACCTTTATGGACCCTGTTCCCAGGCTTCTTCTCTAATGTAAGTCCCGATTATTATCTATTTGGGAAATCATACATACGTAAGCCCCATCTCATTCTTTGGGACCACATCTTTCATGGCACAAATCGTCTGGTTTACTAATACCTATCGTTTCTCACACCAAGCATGACTCACATGACCATAGAGTGTAAAAGCAAACACGACACATCTCTTTGGGCCGATAATCATATGTAAGCCCCACAATTCTTAATCAAACTACATGGAATTTGATCTCTTCCTTCAAAGTAGAGTACATAGGAAGCCTTTCTAAGGTTCAATCCCATCACCCATTAATTCTCATCTTTCCCATACGACGTTAAACTATATCTTAATTCCCAAAATATGTGGGTTATGATTCCTTTTCTAAATAAGGATACATAGGTAGCCCATCTATGAGTACGATCCCAACTTAAAAATAATCTATGTCCATCTGAATGACAATAAACTTCATGTGCTCCACTGAGTGGCTTTAAAACCAGTATGGTTATCATAATGACCAAGAGATTTCTATATAATGTGTTGAAGGATACCATTGAATAAGAATCATTAATAAATATGGATGATTATATATCGATGAAGAACCTAAAATACATATAAAAGATTCTATAAATCTCATACATATCAATCATTTATTGTAAGATCTAAAGGAATGCTCATTTTCATACATGGAAAATTTATAAGGATTCACGAACATAACTCAAATTTATAAGAGAGTCCCGGAGTAGACAATAATTCCCACCAACAAGCTGTGATGAGTCCGACCTCCCATTCTCTCAACCAATGAAAATTCTTAAGCCTCATTGGCCCACCACAAATGAGCACCAACCTTTGGAAAGTAGGTCCAAATGTATATAGAATCACTGGATGTTTCCAGTTCTATGAATAAACCCATTAAAAACCTATTGGAATGTTTGAACCTTAAACAAACAAGGTCATCGCCATTTCCAGAAGAAATAGTCTCATGAAAAATAAAATAGTTCCCTAGTAAACAATAGGTTGCATGGTTGACCCACAAAGTTAATATTAACCCTGATACAACAGTGTTCCCAAGGTTGTCTCTCTTGAAACTGAGCTTTCAAATCCCAACATTCTTGAAACTCATTTGGAATTATAAGACACATCTTGGGAGTTAATGTCTATCCCAAAACAATAATTTTACATGTTATAACTATCAAAAATATATTATTAAGATGAAATATAAAATTTTCCCTTCCACCAGATGAAAGTTCAAATTCCATTGGAATTTAAAAAGTTACAAAACACAGGATCTTACAACCATCCCAAGTAAGAACATAATATCCCCGAGACTATTTGTTTGATTTCAAATTGAACTGCCTGACATACATGGGATAATAATTTTTGCTGAAGTGACCATGTTACATTTCCAAACACCAAATGTTCTGCTAGGTATCACTATAAACATATATTAATTAAGTGATTAAAACTGGATAAAATGAATGTATATAAAACTAAAGCATCAACACAATGCTTACATCAGCCCATTTTTCCTCTAGAAATGGGGATAACCTCGTTGATTGAAGGTTCAAACATTCCAATCGGTTTATAACTGCTTTGTTCGTAGAACCGGAAACAACCAATGATTCCAGATCCATTTGGACCTACATTCCAAAGGTAGGAGTTCATTATTTGTCGACTAATGAGGCTTAAAAATTTTCATTGGTCGATAGGATGGGAGGTCGGACTCATCACACCTTTTTGAGGGGAATTATTGTCTACTCTGAGACTCTCTTTATAGCTTTATGTTATGTTCGTGAATCCTTATTACATTACCAAGTATAAAATGAGCTTTCCTTTAAATCTGAAAATCAATTATTTATATTTAGGAAATTTAGAGAATATTTTATATGTATTCGAGGTTCTTCAATGATAAAGAATAATTTTTATTTGTTAGAGATTCTTAGTAAATGGTATCCTTCAGTACATAAAAGTCTCTTGGTCATTACGATAACCATACTGGTTTTAAAGCCACTCTGTGGGGAACTTGAAGTTTATTGTCATTCAGAAGGACATGGATTATTTTAGTGTTGGGATCGTACCTGCTGATGGGCTACCTACGTATCCTTTGTTTTGGAAATGGAATTAGAACCCATGTAGTTCGAGTAAGGGAGTCTGATGTTTATGCATGATTGATGGCTCAAAAAAAGATTTCATGATTAATTTTACACTCTAAGCTCACGTGAGTCATTCTCGGTGTGAGAAACAAGAGGTGTTGGTGAAACTAGACAATTGTGCCACGAAAGATGCAATGATGTGGGTCTTATGTATGTATGACTGCCAAAAATAGATGAGGATTAACATTTACTTCAGGGAAGAAATCTAGGAACACGGTCAATAAAGGTATATGTACTTCAAGGAGATTTGGGTACTCTATATTGGGGCTTACTCCTGAAGAAGATGCCCAAATTAGGAGGGGACTCATGATTGGGTTTTACTTATGGGAAGGAAGCCCAAATCAAAAGTAAATTAAGACTGGTTAAGAGGAATTAAGACTGGGGCTTACTCCTGAAAAGGAGGCCCAGGTTAAATGGATTTCAAAATTAAGGGACTTAGGGCTTAATCCTAAAGAGGATTCCCAAATTTTGGAAATTAATGACTGGGGCTTACTCTGAGAAGGAATCCCTGGTTAAGAGAATTATGGTTGGGGCTTACTCCTAAAAAGGATGCCCAAATTAATTGAGGACTTGGGGCTTACTCCTGAAATGGAGGCCCATATTTGATATTAGAGCTTACTCCTGAAAAAGAGGCCCAGATTAAGGGAAATTATGACTGGGCCTTACTCCTGAAAAGGAAGCCCAGGTTAAAAGAATTTATGACTGGGGCTTACTCCTGAAAAGGAATCCCAGGTTAAGAGAATTATTATTGGGGCTTACTCTTGAAGAGGATGCCCAGATTAATTGAGGACATGGGGCTTACTCCTGAAAAGGAGGCCCATATTTGAGACTGGGGCTTACTCTTGAAAAGGATGCCCAGATTTGAGACTGGGGCTTACTCCTGAAAAGGAGGCCTAGGTTAAGGGAAATTATGACTGGGGCTTAAACGTGAAAAGGAATCCCAAATCAATGATTCTCTCATCTTAGAGGACGAGGTTGAATGAATGAACTCTCTTACTTTAGTGATATAAAGATGTGTAAATCGCTAGGTTTTGAGAGATAATCCATGGAACTCCTTTTGGATAAGGAAGTCAATCAAAAAAACTTCCATAAATGGATTTGAAGAGTGTCTTGAAGACTGAATATTGAATAGGAGAGTTGTAATGGAATAAGAAAGGTGAAATGGGAAAGAAGGGCACCCGAAAGTATAAGGGCATGCAAGTCCCGAGGGGCGCACAGGTACTGCGTGGGCACGCAAGTCCTGGTCGTACAGGTATACCTACGCGGCCCATGGGTACTTGCACGACTGTTAACCAGTGGGGAAATACTTGGTAGATCCTTGACCAAAGCCTTTAGAATTATCCCTAGGTACTTCAAGAAGTGTGGCGCGCAAGTTTCAATGAGTAGGTAAGGAGGCGTGCAAGTGTGTCCATTTCCCTTAAGGGTAAAACACTCAAGCATGCAAGTGTTAGTGAATTCTAACACTTAGACCTTATTCCTCTTGTTTAGACATTCCATTCTATGTAAAGAATTACCTTAGAGGTGTTCGGAAGGCTTGAATAAGAGACTTGGGCGTTCAGAGGATTGTATCTGAATTCTGGAAAAATTCCTCTTGAAATGGGGGGCCCAACGGGGGTATTTATAGGCTGGAGAGGACCCCGGGCAGTTTTCAAGGAGGGCGTTCAAGTCACTCGCGTGACCATTAGGCAGCGTGCAAGTATACTTGTGCGACAGTGATGGAACTTTCATGGTGCATGTGCATTTGAATCCTTTTTCATGCCTTTGTCGATCTTTGATGTTTTCTTCAAACGCTGAATCAATTTGTGCTAAGTCATTTCCCTTTCCATTCCTTTAGACAATCTGATGAAAAGGAGCATCAACAAAAGTCCCCCCTAAGAGTTGGATCTGGAAGAATAAGGATGTGACTTTGAGAAAAAGAAGAAAACCAAAGGGAAAGAGGCGCACAAGTTTTCAGCGCGCAACACTCGTCGCGCAAGTCCAAACTGGGTGAAACTTTCAGCCAATATTGGTGAATTTTACGCTGCAGTATCCCGACCTGAGACTGATTATGCTACCAAAATGAAGGAGATGAAGCATAAAATTAATTATAATGTCATCCAGCAGATGCACCTCCAGCAACAGTTAGATGTTGTTACTGGGGAACTTGACCAACTCAATAATTAATTGGAGGGAGCTCAAACGAATGGAATTAAGGCCATCACGGATGCCAAGAAAGCACTCCATCAGGTTGAAAAGAGTGATGTTGGTCGCGTTCATGAGCTTCATGTAGCTATTGATTAATCTCAGGATGTTGTTCATCAAGTGAAGGGTTATGTTGACATCCTCTTATAATTTCTTAGAAAAGAGAAGAAGCTCCAATCTATGGATGTCCTTCTAATTCTTGTGCATCAAATGGAAAGAATGCTTTCATCTTCAATCCCTTGTTCACGTACTTTCCTACTACCAACTTTAAATTTTACCTAATACAATGGGCCTAGTAAGCATAGTTTGATATTTACTTGGATTATTATAAATAACCCTACAAACTTTGAATCTTTTAATTGCTCAATATTACCTAAATCATACAAAATATATGTTTAGTGAGCTGGAACTTGACTTTTATTCAGAGTTCCCTTGTCTTTTATGGGTAGTTTAAAGTCATGGACGTCAGACATAAAGAGAATATTGTTTAAGGTCGAAATGGCTTTGACCGAATGAATTAGAATTGACTCAATTCCTTGACAATTTATCTGAAAACATATTACCATACTCAAGTATGAGGGAAAATATGTAAACTGTGACTTAAGAAAATTTGAATCTGAGTAATGATATGAAAAAGATCTAATAAGGCATTAGATGAAGTAGTTCCAAAAAATGAAGTTACCATTATTTAACAAACCCATTAGGGGGTTGAATTATGTAGGGCCACCTAAAGGCATTGGCTTCATAGTCAAATAAATAGCATCTTTTGGCTGATAGGTCCATTATGTAGACTACTTATGCAAGGCCGCCTAAGGGCATGTGCTGCATAGTCAGGCAAAAGAACTCTCATAAATTTACTTTTCTACTGCTAAGAAGCCAGTGAAAGTTTGTGGTGATTCAACTTTTCCAAAGTATAGAGTTTGCTGTATGGAAAGAGGTACATGAATAGGGAGAAGATATTTCCAAAAAATATTATCGAAGAAATCGATGAATATCACTCCTAGGAAGGTATGACCCAAACACAGGGAAGGAAAATATAAACCATATACTTGAATACTTTTAGATCATGAAAAATTATATGGGAGAAATATGTTAAGGATGGCTATTTTTTGTGGATCCCTACATATTGTCATTAAGACAAATAAAGAAAAAAGTGGGTTTCCTCCCAAGAATGAAGTTACCACTAATTGAAAAACCTGTTAGGGGGTTGAATTATATAGGGCCTCTTAAGGGAATTGACTGCATAGTCAAATAATAGTATCTTTTGGCTAACATGTCTGTTATGTAGACTATTTATGCAAGGCTGCCTAAGGGTACGTGCTGCATGGTCAAGCAAAAGAATTATCAGAAATTGGACATTTTGTGACCAGAAGTCATGAAAAGGGTTATAAAGATCAGGAAGTATTTAAGGTCAGGATTATGACACATAAAAATGGGTATTGTCCAATGTATGTAGAGATACAGAAATCAATACTAACCATAATCATGTAGTGGCTGGGTCGTAAATTGAAATATTGGACTTCACTATGTATCCCATAAGGATGAGAATCAAGCCATACATAGTTCTTGAAATACAGTTTAACGTTGTGTGGGATGAAAGTATGAGAGATCTTAGATTAGGTTCATAGAGCTCAGACCATTATAAGAAATACACAGTGTGTGTTTTCATGGGGACATTTCTTCCAGGGGACTGAAAGTGGAATTTGGGGTTAGGCCAAGAAATCATGGGGCTGGATTCGAGGGACACTCAAACGTTCCTACGTATCCCATAAATATGGGATTCAATCCCACGTAGTTCTAGAAATACCCTATGTACAGAATCGGTTAGTACATGTGAAGTGTGACATGGGACTTTAGTGCAATGATGGTTTAACGTAAGATAAATGCTTCAGGTATTGCCATGTATGCACAACGTTTTTCGGAATGAAACATGATTGAAAAATAAATGTAAATAATCATTCCCTCTCAGGTTAGGGTATCAAAGAATATTGTATTTTACTTTCATACATGAAAAAAGGTGTTGTACAGTTTAACATCATGTAGCAAGGAAAAGGTGAACCAATGTAATGATATTGATTCTGGGGGCGGTTTCATGAATCAACATCGTATGAGATGGAGGTGAACCGATGTGAAGAGATTGGTTTTGGGATTGACCCTTGGAAGGTTTCCTACGTACCCAACCTGGAAGGCAAGGATCAATGTCCACGTAGTTCAATTAAAGAATGAATTAATGATCATGTTGTTCTTGGGGAAAACGACATAAAAAAAGATGTTGGGACTTACTTGTGGTTAGCGGCCCAAAGAGGGTGTTATGGTGGAAATTTTCTCTAAGCTCACATGAGTCATACTTGGTGTGAGAAACTAGAGGTAACAACAACCTTAACGATGCACAATTTAATTTCATGTAGGACATATGAAGGGACTATGCAGTTTATAGTCTTGCAGTTAGGACTATTGGTGCTACATAGTTTAATGTCATGTAGCAGGGACAAAGTACACTTTAATGTCATGTAGGACATATTAAATGACTTTTTTACAGTTTTTCATCATGAAGCTAGGACGATGGAGACAATATAGATTAACGTCATGTTGGACGAAAGGAGGACTGTGCAGTTTATTATCATACTGTAATGACAAAAGAGAACACATTTTAACATCATGTTGGACGAAAGGGGGACTGTGTAGTTTAATATCATACTGTAAGGACAAAAGAGAACACATTTTAACGTCATGTTGGACGTATTAGGGACATTTTCATAGTTTAGCATCATGTTGGATGAAAAAGGGACGATATAGTTTAACATCTTGCTGGACGTAAGGGACATGAATATAGTTTAAGGTTATATGCGTGGACCGTTGCCGTATAGTTTAACATCGTATAGGATGATGAAAGGGACACAATTTAACGTCATGTTGAACGACAGTAATACAAATAGTTTAAGGTCATATTCTTGGACTGTTGATGGTGTATTTTGTGTTTATACAAAATACTTCTTTAGAAATCTGGAATTGTTTGGATTAGTGATGATTCCTACATCCATTGAGATTGATGAATAATCTCCATTGGAATAGACATTCTGTATTGAATAAGGTCCTTCCCATTTTGGTTCAAGCTTGGGAGGTTTCTTTCTTGGTATCATTGGAGTTCGGTGAACTAATACAAATTCTCCCTGAAGGAATGAATGAAGATGAACTTTTTTGTTGAAAGCTCATGCTATTTGATTCTGATAGACTTCCAAGTGGTGCAGAGTGCACAATCTTTTCTCATCTAACTATTCCAAATAATTCAATAACTTTTGAGATTGTTCATCTGTAGATGAATGATCACAAATGGCTACTCTGAGAGAAGGTAATTGAATTTCAATGGGTAAGAGTGCTTCTGTTCCATATACCAGTTAATATGGAGTTGACTACGATGTAGTGCGGGTGGTGGTCCGATAAGCCCATAAAGCATGAATGATTTTTTTAAGACATGACTTCTTATCTTTATCCAGAATCTTTTGCAGTATATTTGACAGAGTCTTGTTGAAAGCTTCTATCTTGACATTGTCTGCTGCATGATACCGAGATGAATGATTGGATTTGATGTTGTATTCTTCATACAATTTCTTCATCTCAGATGAACAGAAGTTGGTGCCATTGTTCATTAATATGGTATGAGGGACACCAAATCTAGTAATGATGTTAGACTTGATGAAGCTAACAATGCTTTTATAATTGACTTCCTTGAGAGGTATTTCCTCTGCCCATTTGGAAATGAAGTCAGTAGTAGTAAGAATATACTTATGCTGCTTGAACGTAGCTGAATGGTAATGTCCCACCACACCCATTCCCCATGTGGAAAATGGCCATGAGTATTTAGCTGTATGAAGCAACTTTGGAGGTTGATGAATGAAGTTTGCATGTACTTGGAATGAATGAAATTTCTTTGTGAAATCAACACAATCTTGTATCATTGAAGGACAAAAGTATCCAAGCCTTCGAATCTGATCAGACTGTCTACGTCCAGACTAGTGGGCACCACAGACTCCTGCATGTACTTCTTTCATTACATCCATTGTCTCTTCACCATCAATGCATCTGAAGAGAACTCCATCAAAACCATGCTTGTAGAGAATTTTCTCCAGGTGGTCTGGGCTATCATAAAGAGTAAAATTGACCACACATCGCAGGATTTGTTCTTTCCCAGCTCTATCAGGTGGAAGTGTTCCATTTTGAATGTGTTCCCTGATAGGTGTCATCCATCCTATAGTATGACCATATGGTTCAGAGATGGGACTAATTTCATTGATTTCCTCTGTTATGGCTTGAACATAAGGTGAAATTGTACGATGATGGGCAATACTGATGATTGTCTCATCCCGATTTGGATCTTCCAGAGCTGTGGCTATATTAACCAGTGCATCAGCTTGGGAATTTTGTGATCTTGGGATATAAGAAAATGTCGGTTCTGAAGGAAACTCCACCATTAACTCTCTAATGTAATCATACAGAGGGATTAGTTCTTCTTTTCTGATGGCATAATCCTCATTGACTTGTTTTATTACCAAGTCTGAATAATCATTCACCTTTAAGTGATTCACTTGTGCTTGAAGTGACAACTCCAATCCTGCAATAAGATCTTGGCATTCCGCTTCATTATTTGTACCGCCTTCCAACAATGAGAAGGAATAAGGTAACACTACCTTTTCTGGATAAATGAGTACAATTCCTAAGCCATCTTTGTTGAATTTAGGATTTTCCATTTTCTTCCCTATTGGACTTCTGGAAGCACCATCAAAATACATTTCCCATACCTAAATACTATCTTGAATAGAGAATTATTCTTCATCAGGGAGATCAATATCTGATGATGTGTCTTCCACTGAGGGGTGTTCAGTAATCAAATCAGCTAGAGCTTGGACCTTTATTGTCTTTTGAGAAACATACTGAATGCCGAACTGCTGCAAGATAATTTCCCACCTTTCCAGACGTTCTGTAAGCGTTGGACGACTAAGGATGAATTTGAGCGGGATATTACGAGATACCAATTGGACATAGTGATGTTGAAAGTAATGTATCAACTTTTGAACTGCAATTATTAATGCTAGGAAGAACTTCTCAATATTTGAGTATCGGTTTTCTTCTTCAAGCATAGTCCGACTGAGATAGTAGAGGCTGTTTTCATTCCCAGCTTCATTCTTTTGGGCCAGAAAAGCACCCAATGATCGCTCTAAAGCTGTCACATAGAGGATAAGTAGTCTTCCTTCAACAGGTGGCATAAGTACCAGTGGACTCAAGAGGTATTTATTGAGAATATAATATGCCTCTTGACATTCTTCAGTTCACTAGTAAGTGACTTCCTTCTTCATCAATTTGGTGAAGGGTAAACTTTTTCCTACCAAATTAACGATAAAACGCCGAATATAGGCTAAATGACCTTGAAGTCCTCTAAAATCATTAAAATTGTGAGGAGGTGACATACCAAGGATTGAATTGTTATTCTCAGGATCGACTTCAATACCACAATGGCGTACAACAATGCCATGAAATTTTCCTAAGGTTACCCCAAAAGCACATTTTAAGGGGTTCATCTTCAAATTATGTTGTCGAAGCTTGCGGAATATGACTACCAAATCATCTATGTGATTAGAACGTTTTTTGGATTTGACCACCAAATTTCCATATAACATTCAAAAAAACTTCCCTAAAAAGGGTTTGAAGATACGATGAATGGCACACTAATATGTTACGCCTGCATTCTTTAAGCCAAAGGGCATTACCCGATAGCAAAACACACCATGAGGGGATCTGAAGGTTGTAGATTCCTCATCCTCTTGATCCATTCTGATTTGATTATATCCGGAATATCCATCCATGAAGGAAAGTTCTTCATAGCCAGCTGTTTCATAAATTAGTAGTGTTGTAATCGGAACTAGAAAATCATCCATAGGACAATGCCAATTAAGATCTCTGAAATCAATGCAAACTCTAATTTTCCCATTCTTCTTTTTCAGTAGGACAATATTATCCAAAAATTTGGGATATTGAACTTCTATGACAAAGTTATCTTTGATGACCTAATCCACTTCAGACTCAATTTTGGAATCATAGGTTGGGTGTGTTCATCTAGCAGCTTGTTTGAATCCTCGAAGTTCTTCTAGTAAACACAAATGATGAGTAGAAACATCAGGATCAAGCCTGAGAATCTCTATATAGTTCCAAGAAAATATGTCTCAATTTTTCTTTAAAAAAGAAAATATACATATCTTGTTCTTCAAGAGTCATGGCCGCACTAATTAATGTGGGGTGTGGATCTTATTTTTTACCCAGATTGATTTCTCTGAGTTCAGCCACAGTGGTAGAGATACCCTCTTCAAAAGCTGGAGGAGAATCTATGAAATCTTCCTCTTCTTATTCAACATGTGTTACTTCTTCTGTTTCTAATTGCATAGTAGATGATGAAGCAGAATTTTCATGATCAGAAGAGATGTCAAAATTTTCACATGTTGAAGAAGAATCTTCCATTTCCGACCCGATTGATGATGAAGGGTATTCCTGGGGTAAGATAGAGGATATTATGGATTTAGAATCGACATCATCATTTACCTCTGACATTTCTATAACTTCTTCTGATCTGATTGGCGAAGTATAGTCTTTCTAGATTTCGGCAGATGAAATGAAGACATCTCCATTTGAGCTTTCATCATTGCATGGTGGATCACCAATTTCTCCTATGTTGTCTGGCTTGATTGCCGTAATTGACATTATGGATATTTTTATAAGAGTATTTTGATTTGGGTCTATCCTATCAATTTGACTGACAGGCAACACATAATTTGTACTCACATGCACAAATGGGTTTACTGGAATCTTTTCCAAACCATATGGAGCATTAAATTTGGAAATCTCCCTTGTTGTGGATTTGACTTTTCCTTTTATGTGACAGAATTATTCCTCAATGTATTGAGATTAACTTGTCTTGAATGGGGATTTATCACCATACAAAGTCCAAATTTACCGTCGAAAAAACATTTGAGACATTGATGGTATGATGAAGGGATAGTCGCATGCCGATGTACCCAGGGTCTACCAAGCAAGATGTTGAAGGCTGAATCTTGATCAACAACCATGAAATCTGAATTGGATACAAGATCTACAAACTGAGTTCTGAGTGTAATCTCGCCCAGTGGTTCTTGTTCATTTTTATCATATCATTGTAACATCAAAGTAGAAGGAGATAAATCAGATTCTGTGAGGCCCAATCGACGAAGTGTACGAATGGGCATGAGGATGACTCCTGAACAATTATCAATGAAAACTCTTCGGACGTCTACACCATTGACTTTTCCAGATAAGTATAAAGGTCTGATATGTCCATGCACGACATCATCTTCATCTTCATCTGTAAAATATATTACTGCATGGAATTCTAGAGGATTATTCTTTACATGGTAGACTTTAGCTGGAGCAATTTCAGTCTCAAACTCATGCGGACTTGACCAAGCCTCAATGAGTGCCTCCTGAAGATCCCTTGATAAATTCAAGGCATCCAGAATTGATAACTTGGCCGGTACATGGGCCAGGTGTTTCAATATATTATACTTTTGATCCAAAGCTCTGCATTTCCCAATAAGAACATGTGTTTTAGTAGGTAACTTGGAAGTTGATGCTTTGGGATTTGATGCATCTTGTACCTGGATATGAGTTGGTAATACTCCTGGATTTGGAAGATTTGACCGATTAGGTCTATTTACTTGCTGAGAGGAAGAAGATGGAACCTTCAACTGATCTTCCGAAATAATTGTTCTAGGGCTGAGTCTACCTTGTGTGGAAGAACATTCTTGTTCTTGTTGAGCTCATTGAAGGGCTCTGCCACAAGTTCCTGTAGCATACACAGTTCTAGCAGGGGTAGAATTAGAATAGTGACCTTTGAAAGATCCAAGTCTTCCCTTATATCCTGAGCCTCTATAACTTCCTCTGATTCCTCTATTTGATACAGGGAATTCAGGCTCATCAAAATAGAAACTGCGACTGGCATATGTATTTGTTAATTGAATCATATTAACAGAACCGAAAATCAACTCTTAATCCGATGAAGACTCCACCTGATTAGCCTGTTTAAGCGGTGCCGTTTGGTGGGACGGTGCCCGCTTCTTTGAAGTAGATGGCATGAAATCTTCCAGAGTCAATGACAGCTTAGGCTTTGACACATACTCATCATCTTCTGATTGTTCCTCTTTATTTGAATCATGCAGTTTCTTTGAGGATTTTCCCTCTGATGAAGAGGGTTTTACTGCGGCCTTCATAGAAGAAGGTAGAATTAGTTTCTTCAATTGCGTTCGCAAAATGGCATGAGTTTGGTTGATCATTTTTCTGACCACCCAATAATCATATTTCTGTGCATTTTTGCTTTTGACTTCTTTCCATTCTCTTTCTTCCTCTGGAAGTATAGCAATAACACATGCTACCTAGGCTGAAGAGCCATTTAGTTTGACTTGTCCCGAGTCGACCATCTTTGGTAGGAGGTTTTTGAAGACAAAACACTCCTGGATGGGATGCCCCAACATTTGATGAAAGGGGAAATAGTTGGGACGGTCTTCATATCCTTCCTTGTTTGGTCTCTTGGGCCTTGGTAATTGAACTAAGTTATTTTCCAAAGCCGAAATCATGTAACCAGGAACTTGTTCATTTCGGAAAGAGTATGGTTTTCTCTTCAAATCCTCAAATTGTTTCTTTCTTTGATCTCTTTGATCGTCATGATGAAACGGCCTCTGTTTTTAGTGCTCAGGTGGTGGAGCCCTTTGAGAAGACGAAGGTTTTGAAGTAGAAGCAGGTACATGTGCTTGTTTAAGCATAACTGTAGCAGTCTCTGCTTTACCCATTCTCCTTATTGGAGCTGATGGAATTACATGAGCTTTATCCTTATTCTTTATAAGATAATCATCAATCTGTTGTGTGATTGAAGTAAGGTCTTGAAACCCTCCTGTGTATTTCACAGGGATCAATGGCCTGCATAATTTTTCACCCAAATTTGCCACACAGATTGGAAACAGTTCTTCTTGAGGGAGTGCTAAGCTTAGGGAATATGTTAATCCCTTCCAGCGAGCAATGAAATATAAGACCATTTCATTCTCCCTTTTCTTACAGTTTTTAAGATAAAAAACTGTTGTCTTTGGCAACGTTTAGCTAAAATGAAGAAGGAATTTTTGGCGAAGATCCTCCCATCCGGTAATTGACCAGGATTGCAAGCTTGTGTACCAGACAAAAGCTGGTACTTTCAATGTTCACACGAAGAATCTGAGCTTCACTACTTCTTTCTGTTCCAGGGTTCCCATCATAGGATCTCCACAAGACACGTAATGTGTCAAATGATATTCAGGATCGCCTGATACATTGAAAATAGGGAATAAAGGTTTCCCAAAACTTGATGGGGGAGGGATTGAATCTACCCATTCAGGGTAAGCCTTCTTTTCTGGTTGAATTTGAGAACAATTTCCCTCCATAGCTTCCAACCGAGTTGTTAATGACTCAGTAGTAGTTATTAACTTTTGAGAAACATCCGATTGATATTGTACCTGAACAGGTGCAATGACTGGAGCTTGTATAGATGTGGTCGCTGGTACTGCAACTGATGGTAGCATCACCAATTTTTGTTGCACTTGACCCATAGGATGGGACCTGGGAGGGTGTATTGATAGAGGAGGATATTCTTGATCCATCTCAGTAGCCACAACAGATTCCATTGTCTGACTAATTCCAGCCCACTTAGGAGGAAGACTACTTTGAAGTAGTTCTGTATTCAACCTCCTCAATTCCTTAATTTCTTCTTCCTTTTGTGCAAATCTTTTCTCTAGTGAGAGCGATTGGGATTCTCCATAGGAAGGGTATGTTACCTGATTCTTTCCTTTCCCCTTGTTAGATCCCTTTCGGAGAGGGGGAAGTGGCATACTTGAAGGATTACCTAGATTATGGGTAATCCTTTGATTTTGTGTACGCACACCTTCTTCATTTGTGTCTGTACGTATAACTTCTTGAGAAGGAACCTCTTCATCTGATCCCTCTGAGTGAGCCTCATTAGGGAGATCAACAACAATGGAATTGATGACATTGATTGATGCATAACGCATCACATCCCTTATATCATATTTTCTGTGATATTGTCTTCTTCCATGTCTTTGATGAGACATTTCCTTCTGTTGATTTGATCCCTCAAGAACTTCTTGACGAACTGTAATTTGGAGGGAATCTCCTGATAATTTGGCTCTTCGTTCCTCTTGAGCCTTCTTCCCCAATCGAGAGAAGACTTACTTTCTCTAAGGGATGGATTGAGGATTTGAAAAAGTCTCCAGTCCAGTGGACTGGGGTTGTTCCTGCTATCTTTTCTCAACTCCTTAAATCCTATTTGTTTATTGTAAGGGTAGGTTTAAAAGAGTCCACTGTCTGGAAAGATGGGGTGGCTCTTGACATGCTATGTCTGAGAATTTCTTAAAATATCTCTTGATCTTGCAGACTTTGGTCTGGAAATTAGCTGGATGCATCAATCGACATCCACATTTATCACCCATCTCAAAATACCGTTGGATGATTTCTGAAACCTCTGTCACTTGGTGATGTGCTTGCTCCAAACAAGAGGCATGTTAAATATTCTCGTTTGCTTGATGCAGGAGTAATTCAACATCTTCTTCTCTGTATGCTTGATTTTGAGAAGAACTAGTTGAGGCCTGTATTTGAGCGAGCCTTTGATTACACACAAAGCCAATTGGTTGTGGCCGACTATGGGAAATAACATTGCATGAAACCATTTTCGATGGGATTTGTTGACTGGAGAGTACAGTGAAATGTAGTGCTCCATGAACACCCCATCCTCTGACATGAATACCAGATGAGGCATTGGAAATTAATAGGAACAATCTTCTTTGTGCGCCAAGGGATGAACGTTGAACGTCTTTCTGCTTCTTTTCAGCCTTCGCATATCAAGAGTCTGATAGAGATGCCAAGTCAATTTGGCATTGTAACACTTCTATTATCATAACATGATTTTCATATTCATCATAAGATATTACTTTCTTTTTCAACTGACAAATATTTTTCCATATGTTGACACGAATTTCATGAATTCTATATTCTGTCAACATCTCTGGAATGTCATACTGAGAGTGAGCCAGAGCCCAAAACATGACTGGAACATCACCTTTCGCCAGTTGTTTTTTCATGTTCAGAACTTCCTCTTTATCATTCAATGAAGATTATTCCACCTGATTAGACCAGAGCTGATGCTTAATTTTTTCTTCATTGGATCCAACAAGACTGGTAGAGAAATAACTGATCAAACTAGAAGATGCATGACTTATGGGTGGTTCAGAGAATGACCTACACCCTGGGCTATATTCTTGTTGAGAAAGAATTTCACCTGTTAATGGTAAAGCATTAGACATGAATGGATTCACATTTTCAAGTGCCTCAAGATAAGAGGACTTTCTCGTCACTACATTGTCTATTGGATAATTTTCCAAGAAATGTGAATCACTACTGTAAAGAGGACTTTAGTAGCGAAATTCATCATCATGGGGATGACCACCATGGTGGGTTACAGCAAAAGATGAAACATTTTTCTCCTTGATCTTCTGACTACACAGAGGGTTCTTGTGGCTCTCATATGAAGATGAAACTTTGAGATCAACCGATTTTTCATGAAGCAAGCCTTCATGAGGAAGTATCTGATGCAGACCATCAAAATTAATGTCCCGACTATTGGGAAATGAGAGAGCAGAATTTTGAGTTTCATCAGATAGTTTCCTGAGTGCATCAAGAACTCTAGTATCGAGTAAGGCCTTGTTACATATGGTCCTTTTATTTCTCTACTGTGTTGGGAGGGTCTTCTTCTTAGATTCCTTCTTACTCAATTTGGTAGGTGTATATGCCTGCTCAGGATAAATGATAATGTTAGGCTGATTATCTCCGCTCAAACCAGGTGTTTGTGCCTTACATGGTTGTCCGTATGATATGGGGGAGTACGCCCCACAACTCTCTTGGACCGTACAGAGGTGTGTGTCTGTTCCAGAGTATACTTTTGGTTTGTCACTCCACTGTTATGGATAGATTTATGTGTCTTTCCCTAAGATGTTGTTGAAGCTGTTATAATATCCTGGTAGGCATCCAGAATATGAGCAGGGATTTTCTTCTGCTCTTTCACCATTGATAGAATATGCTTGGTGACTTCAGCTGTCGAAATGGAGAAATACGTCCATTTTGATCTTGGAGTAGGTGTGTGTGCCTGCTCCTGTCCTCCTTTTCCTGTCAATGAATCTTGACAGTACTCAAGTGTGGGGGCAGAGAGATGAGTCTGCCTCGTGGTTGTCGAAGGATCTTTTCGACTGACTTCTCCAAGTGCTACTAAACGAGAATATTGGTAAGCATGATCAATAAAAGAAGGTGTATGTGCCTGATGATTTCAATTCTCCGAACGTGGTAGACGAGCTCCATCATATGTAGTCAGATGATCCTGCTAAATAGCTGATGATTTATAAATAGGTGTTTGTTCTTGACTATAGTACTCTTCCAGAATTGCCTGGCGGGATTGGCGTGATGCTGCCAGAGGAGTTAGCTGGACAACGGGATTAAAACAGACGGGTGTTTGTGCACGCTCATTGCTTACCACAAAATTAGGTTGGTGGACTTCTCCGGAGATGGAATAGATGAGATCCTGCTCACTGTTAACCAAATTTTGCCTCTGGCGATCCGTCTTTCCTGCTCGAGTTCGAGGAACCTGAGCCGAACGATTGGAGTTGATACCCTCATCATGTTGAGGGTTCACTGCCACACGAGTCTGGCGGCGATTGTTGATGGGATCCCTCGGGTAGGACTCTTGTGTCCTTGAATTAAGGCCCTGAGGGACCTAATCATTCACCTCTTTAGAATATGGGAGTGAATGGTGATTGCGTTCTTGGGATAACGACCCAAAACGGTTGGAGACGGTGGTTACCACCTCCTTCTTCTTGATCGCTGGTCTTCACTGTCCAGACGACCAAGTTGAATTATTGACTTGGAGGGCTTGTCGAGCAGCCTCCAAAGTTGGAATAGTACTATTTTGACGGTACTCCTTAACCAGTGCATTTGATACACAGCGTTGAAGACACTGAGTAGGTGATGTCTTCCTCAAAGTGGAAGATGATCCAGCAGAAGTAACAGTAGTGGCATTTGTAGTAGAATCTTTCACAGAAGACATATTCATGGGTGTAAACTTGAGAGAGCCATTTTTGTAATTAAGAAGATCTTGGAAAAGAGTACATGTTTGATATAACAGACATAATCAAGTTAATTCTGGCCACTACATCTTTTGGATGAGAAAAATATGTTATTGATTGTTTTGTTGTCCCTCTTATCGAGTATTAAATAGGTGCCTAACAAATAAGCATAGCATTATTTTAACTTGGTTAAGGATTCACATCGGGTTCACCATTTTTTGTTTCCTCTGGAATTGGGGATGACCTCGTTGATTGAAGGTTCAAACATTCCAATCGGTTTCTAATGGGTTTGTTCGTATAACAGGAAACATCCAATGATTCCATACCCATTTGGACCTACGTTCCAAAGGTATGCGTTCATTAGTTGTGGACCGATGGGGCTTAATAATTTTTATTGGTCGAGAGGATGGGAGGTCGGACTCATCACACCTTTTTGAGGGGAACTATTTTCTACTCCGGGACTCTCTTTATAGATTTAAGGTATGTTCGTGAATCCTTATTATATTACCAAGTATAAAATGATCATTCCATTAAAGCTGACAATCAATGATGGATATGGAGGAAATTTAGAGAATCTTTTATATGTATTCGAGGTTCTTCATCAATAGAGAATCATCTGTATTTGTTAGATATTCTTAGTCAATGGTATCCTTCTATACATAAAAGTCTATTGGTCATTATGATAACCATACTGGTTTTAAATCCACTCAGTGGGGCAATTGAAGTTTATTGTCATTCAGAAGGACATGGATTATTTCAGAGTTGGGATCGTACCCGTAATGGGCTACCTACGTATCCTTTTTTTTTGAAATGGAATCAGAACCCACATAGTTCGAGTAAGGGAGTATGATGTTTACGAATTATTGATGGCTCAAAGAAAGATTTCATGATTACTTTTACACTCTAAGCTCACTTGAGTAATGATCGATGTGTGAAACAAGAGGTATTGGTGAAACCAGAAAAATGTGCCACAAAAAATGCAATGATGTAGGGATTATGTATGTATGATTTCACAAAATAGATGAGGATTAAGATTTACTATAGGGAAGAAATCTAGGAACAAGATCCATAAAGGTATATGTACTTCATGGAGATTTGGGTACTCTAACTTGGGGCTTAATCCTGAGGAAGATGCCCAAATTAGGAGGGGACTCATGATTGGGTTTTACTCCTGAGAAGGTAGCCCAGATCAAAAGTAAATTGAGACTGGTTAAGAGGAATTAAGACTCAGGATTACTCTGAAAAAGGAGTCCCATGTTAAAGGGATTTTAAAATTAAGGGACTTGGGGCTTACTCCTAAGGAGGATGCCCAAATTTGAGAAAAATCAAGACTGGGGATTACTCTTGATAAGGAAGCCCAGGTTAAGCGAATTTGGATTGGGGCTTACTCCTGAAAAGGAGGCCCAAATTAATTGAGGACTTGGGGCTTACTCCTAAAAAGGAGGCCCAAATTTGAGACTGGGGCTTACTCCTGAAAAGGAGGCCCAGGTTAACGGAAATTATGACTGGGGCTTACTCCTGAAAAGGAATCCCAAATCAATGATTCTCTCATCTTAGAGGATGAGGTTGAATGAATGAACTCTATAAATTTAGTGATATAAAGATGTGTAAATTACTAGGTTTTGAGAGATATTCCATGAAACTCATTTCAGATAAGGAATTCAATCAAGAAAACCTGCCATAAATGGATTTGAAGAGTGTCTTGAAGACTGAATCTTGAATAGGAGAAGTGGAATGGCATAAGAAAGGTGAAATGGGCAGAAAGGGAACCCGAAAGTATAAGGGCACGCAAGTCCATGGGGGCGCGCAGGTATTGCGTGGGTGCGCAAGTCCTGGTCGTGTAGGTATACATGCGCGACACATGGGTTCTTGCACAACAGTTAACCAGTGGGGCAATACTTGGGAGATCCTTGACCAAAGCCTTTAGAATTATCCCGAGGTACTTCAAGAAGAGTGGCGCGCAAGTTTCAATGAGTAGGTAAGGAGTCGCGCAAGTGTGTCAATTTCCCTTAAGGGTAAAACACTCAGGCGTGCAAGTGTTAGTGAATTCTAACACTTAGACCTTATTCCACTTGTTTATACCTTCCATTCTAGGTAAAGAATTTCCGTAGAAGTGTTCGGAAGGCTTGAAGAAGTGACTTGGACATTCAGAGATTTGTATCTGAATTCTAGAAAAATTCCTCCTGAAATGGGGTGTCCACCGGGGGTATTTATAGGCTGGAGAGGACCCCGGGCGTGTTTTAAGGAGGGCGCGCAAGTCACTTGCGGGACCATTAGATAACACGCAAGTATACTTGTGCGGCAGTGATGGAACTTGCATGGTGCATGTGCATTTGAAGCCTTGTTCATTCCTTTGTCGATTTTTGACGTTTTCTTCAAACGCTGAATCAATTTGTGCTAAGTCATTTCCATTTTCATTCTTTATGACAATGTGATGAAGAGGAGCATCAACAGTCCAAATTACCCAAAACACAGTCATATTGTTAAATCTTTGTTCAAATTTCCTATGTCACATCCCACCATAGGTTCTATATTTAAACAAACAATTCCATTCGACAATACTCTCATCATCATAATTATCTATTGAAGCATGTACTTCATCCGACGATTCCACGATGCATTTATCAACAACACACACCAGAAGACTCAACGGGACACAAATCTCGATTCCCAGTTTTTATAAATGGTCGAACTCCAATCGACTAAACCGAACCTAGTAACAAAAAAATTTCATTAAAAATACACTAAAGACACTCAGACAGAAATCAACTCATCCTATAGTGTGCTAAATATAGTTCAACATCAACCATATACAACTATTTTAGAGAATTCCAGTTGAACTACCTCTAATAAACTATTTCAAATAAACACTCGTGTTCAACATCCAACACATCACCAAAAATAGATTTTGATTCCTTTACCCCATGATAAAAAAATATCATTCTGAACAAGCACCCTGTATATCATACCTGATTTCTAGTGAATTCAATTGGCCTAACCATCTCCCAATAAAACATCCATCATAAAATATAACTACCCTCAATAGATAACTAATTCCATAACCTTGGGACATTACTAGCCATCTTCAGACTAACACCCACACTCTTACTCCATCCATGTTCATATTCAAACTTGTACCTAGAATTTACCAAAATATCCAGTGGTTAATTTTATATTTATCCAACATCATAAAAAATAAAAAATTACTCTCAAATAGTCAATCTCAGGGTCTCATAACCCTCTTCCAAAAAGGTTCGTCCAATAGTAACTGATCAATTTCTCCCCACATTAGAAGAATCATCATTCTCATATCACAAAACATGAGTAAGTTCAAGGAATTGATCATTAACCAGGTTTACTACCAAGGTCATCACCAAAAACGCATCCATAAACTATGACCAACCTCTCTCATAGGTTTCCCTTGACTAAAATAACTAAATCTAACTAGCTAGGGTTTGATTCAAAGCTAAGTGCCTCTTGGTCCTCCACCTAGTACTAAGGTATTTTGCACGAGAACCATAGCCCACATAAGGGTATACATTATGAAAAATATAAAATTCCTATAAAATATCTCCAAATAGGTAACAATAAAGTAATGCTATAATATCATTAAACTAATAGGGTAAAAACAAATAAACATACATGTAATGAAATCACCTACAAATATTTTGGCTACCGTACCTTGATCCTCCCAAGGAATTATTTTAATGAACTTCTCCCTTTTTGATCTTGATATATAATTAAAAAGGATAAAGAGATAAAATTCACCAAGAATATAAATATATAAATACCCCATTGAGGTTAAAAATACCATACATCCACCCGACTACCATGGGGTATCTTCAATATCTAAGAATTCTGACTAGTATAATGTGTCTAAAGGTAGTATAGCGGGAAGACTATACCCTATAGATTAGTAAAAAATATATTATAGAAAATAAAAAAGGTAGAGGAAGATATATAATGAATCAAAAATAATAATCGTAATTTATAACCATGATAACACCAAATAATCTACCTATTCATGATTATTCTAATAAAAAATACATGGATTCAATAAATAGTAAGTAATACCTATGACAATAAAAGACTAAAAAAGTATAAATAAATAAAATACTCAACTCTAGTACACATCCCAAGTGCATGATCTCTTCCCATATTCAATTTCATGTTCTAAAGCATAGTAAATAAATCACAATGAAGCACAATCCAAGACCTGGCATACAATCATGATATATATTCGGGTACTAATCTATGGACCGAACATGGTATGAGTAAAACACAATAGGACACAACTAATGGTGTCTAATTATATCCATTTTTTAAATATAAAATTAAATATTGTGTAGATATATCAAAAGTAAGTAGTAAAAATATAATGTAATACAACACTCTCTATAAGTACATGTTGTGTCAGGTTCATTTTATGAATGTGGTGTAACTATATAATGAAATAAATCCATTATCTTTAGAATGCACCAAATATATCAAATACCTTACCAACATGTGCCTAGATTCAAGTAAATTAACTAATGTGTCCTCTGTGAGTCAAGGAACTCAGGATAATAAAGACCTATAATGATCATGAACCAAGGGAACATGGTTGGTATTTCCTTACAGTTCCCATGGTAAACATAGTAAAGACTTGAGTGGATCATAAAGAGATAATATGATGTGGTCCAATTAACCTAGGCCTAAGGAGTTAATCTAAGGAATCCTAATTTCCTAAAAAATTTAGAGGATTATTGGTTCTATACCATGATAACCCTCATCAGTTAAATACCACATTAACCAACATCAATACATTACTGTTCAATCCATTATTAGTTTCATACCTCGTTAATAATTATAGGTTTTATTAAACATTATCACTTATAAATGAAATGGCACATTATCCATTATAAGAATACCATATATGGTTTTAAAGGATTGATTTTAATGTCCATTCCATTCATCAATTTAATTCATGTTATACCAGTGGATCATTATATTTACTACCAAACAATAATGGACATGGGAAAATTCCTACCAATTTAAAATCCACCTTGATTAAAATAACTTAATCAATTTGTATTCCATTTAATTATTTCTATTAGGTGGGTCATAAATAATTGTCAAGAAAAAAGTATGTTATTAAAGACCATATGGTTTATCCAAACCATTTAGCAAGTCATCATAATCCATTTATCAAATCACTCACAAGTGATAATGAGGGGACATTAAAGTATACATGTTCCATTAAAATTAACATTGATTCATTTAATGAATCCCACTAACTATTGGATAGGTAAACACACCCAAGGGGTATTTTTAATGAATAGGAAAACAATGATCATTATTAGAATATAATCAAATGCACCTTACATAGTGGTTCAGGTTGAGGTCGTAAACCTCCATCCATGAAAAGTTGTCAAAATAAAAATGTAGTTGGGGTCTAAGTATTTAATTCCATTCATTTATCATTTTAGAAGAAACACATAGGAGTTATAGTGTGTGGAATAATGGTAATATCTTATAAAGAATGAGAATTTAAGGGGAAAAAACTAAACCGCAAACCTCATTCAATGGAATCTTCATTCATCCATTGTCGGGCAACAATTCAATCCAAAACAATAGAAATGAAATAAATTTTATAATAACCTAATAATAAGGCATATTAGCTTGTACAGAGATAACAAATCTAAGGAAAAAGAATGAAAAAAATGACAAATCATGAGGAGTTTTAGACACACCGTAATGATTCCAACATACCTGGCATTATTCTATTCAGACCAAGAACAAGGTAGAACATTCACATGGAAGAGAAGTTGGTGTAGGAATATGTGGGAATGTTTCACGTGAATTAAGAATGAAATGGGAGTGAAAATGCATTTAAGGATGGAGGAGAAAAAGTAATTTTGTACCTTTTAAAGAGGATCACATTTGAAATGCATGGTTAGGAAAACATTTCACCAATGGTGTGGTTCCACTTCCCATGCACCCACATACCACATGGTTTCCTCACACTATTTTCTAACCATGTCTCAATCATGAAGGCCTCAATTCCCAAGAACCCTGCCCCACATGGTTTCAATGGACGATTAATAAAATAGTTCACCAAAAATATATGTTCCTCATCACCTTCACAACAAATTTTATATTTTTATAGGAAAAAACAAATGTTTAATAAACTATAACCCAGTAAAAAATAGGTAAAACAGATGAATTGCATGGTTAGTACAGACTGTGTTCCAAACATCCACCCAATGTTATATCTTTCAAAAAAGATATTTAAATGACCAATGCACTTGAAACTCATCCAGACATCGGATAAAACCCCCGAGACTTAAAACTCATCCAAAAAAACAATTTTATGTCTTCCAAATCAGATAATTAATTTACAATACTGATATTGAAAATTGTCCCATCCGCAAAATTGACAACTCCAAATTCCAATGGAATTTCAACCAGCTCAAAACACCAAATCATACAACCATAAACAATTAAGTATAGGGGAATTTTTTTTGATACCTTATGTAGATGAAATATCCCTTATAGGGAATATAATTTACAAATTGAAATTTAAAAATAGCCTTCATTCAATAATGAGCTCATTTTCTACTAGTCACTAGAAGGTTATGTCATCCTTCAGGTCTTCCAGCACATTACCAATATCAAAATTGGCATTATTTATAGGATATTATCTTTGGTAGTCATTAAACTCACCAATATGTGGGACTCTTAGAAGATCATCCCAAAATATTAAACTGAACACGCATGCTTGATCATCGTTAACTATCCTTATTACATTATTTTTGTATATGGATTCAAATGCTATATTCAAGTAAAACTCTTTCCCAAGGAATATATAAAGTGGTTTATTTTAATCTAAGAACCAAATGGAACAATTTAGATAAGAAATATATCTCCATACCAAGGAACAACCAATTATGAACTACTCGACATCAACTTCTCTCTCCGACACTACTTCGTGAAATATTTTATCCTTCTTCGAAAGATTTATATATTTTATTGAATTTGAATTTTCTATTTTTGATGATTCTTTATCATTATCGTAGAAATATCTATTAATTTTGTCCATGAATACTAGGATTAGGGTTTTGATAATCTTGGTATTCAGAGAAAATTGAATTAATAAGGGTTTTAAAGAGGGTTTGGATAAGGCTCGAAAGAAGTGTGATGATTTTAATTCTGATTTGACATATTAATCATTTAGAAATTTAATTTTATAGTAAATAATGTGAAATAATTACAAGTATTTAATATAATTATAATCCCATATAATATATTTTAAAATAAAATAACATAAGATAACACTTGATAAAATCAGAACAAATATATATCAATAAAATATTGAAATGAATATTAAAAAAATAATAATAGAAATTTAAACACAATTAATCATAAGTAATTTTGTTTTGATATAATTCATTTTATTACTATTTAATTGGATGAAAAATATGTTACAAAGATGATTTTATATACCAATGTATTCTATAGGTATATCATCATTTTCAAAATTGTATCTTAAGTAGTGATGTTTCATATCAATATGCTATCTCTATGAATCAGATAAAAGATTTTTAGAAATTTATATATCCCTCGTATTATCATGATTTGTAGGGAAATGTCTGGATTGATATACATAGTTTAATAATGTGTGTTTCATCAACAAAATATATGCAAAACAACTACCTAAAACTATTCACTCAACTTCAATTTTACATATTGAAACAATGTGTTTTCCTTACAACACCATGAAACTGAAGACTATCCCAAAAGATGACATGTTCCAGTGGTAATGTTTCTATCTAAAATACAACCACAAAAATTAGTATCTAAATAACAAACTAATTAAAATTCACATCCATTAGGGTATAAATAATCTAAAATTGGTTGTATTCTTAAGTTATTTGAAAATAATGTTAACAACATTTCTCTCCAAACTAAATATTTTATTATTAAAAATTGAGAAATATAAAAAGACATAACAAAGAGAATGAGGGGACAAGGGTAAAAAATGAAGATGTTTTGGGGACCAAAATTAATGAACATTGATAGAATATGATCTAACAAGGTTCACTCCCTCTGGAGGGAAGGAACCAAAAAATGAAAAAAATGATCCTATCACCTTGGGTAGCCATAGAATAAATAAAGTTATTTATGAAATTTCATTCATTAAATGTATTCCTAATATCAATATAGGTGGTCACAAACCCATTTCACCTACTAATGATATAATAAAAAGAATAAGGATTACAACCAAGACCAAACATAAAGTGGTAAATGATAAGTGAAATAGTTTTGACTTATAAGAGATGGATGTTTCACTATCTGCACTAATAATTCCATGTGCCTATTATTATAGAGATTCACCTATACCATGGAAGATGTAGAAGTCCAAGTTGAAGGATCCCATGGAATCCTAGATAATTCCCACTGCCCTTATTAATCATATGGTGCATAAAACGTCAGTGTTCCTTTTATGACACGAATGATGTAAATTCCATATAAACCAACTCCCTAGTGAATCACCATGATAAGATGTTGTTGTGTATGGGGAGGTTTGGAGATCTCTAAGTGAAGGAGCATCCACACAGTATTTACACAAATGTACCATCTCAGCCAATGTTTTCCTAGTTTGGAAAAAGTGTTTGTCCCTGGTTCATGTAACACACTTGTGTCAGGTTTTATTCTCAATCCCCTAGATGGAACTTCAATCTATTGAGAGGGTGGTGTCTCTATCCTTGTTTTTAGAACCCTATATTCTCTTTTGATATAATGGTGAGTTAAGGAAGGTAGAATTTGATTCCTTCATAGAGAACTAACCTGTTAAGTCTCTAATATAGTGCCGCACAATTTTCCCCCACTCACTTTTGAAGAAAACATGATCTAACATCTCATCCCATGGTTCCCTACCATAGTGGAACCTAGAATCCAATTTAACACCTAGTCATTAAACAATTTCTATAGTGGGGAGCACATTTTTCCTATATCTCCACACAATGATGCTTTATTTCATTGGATGTTCCTTCCACCAAAGAACCTCCCAATACATCCTAGCCATTATTATTCACCCCAAATAAATGAATTCATTTGATAGTAAAATCCATTTAAGAAGAAACTATTAAGGCTCATATGTCATCCTTATAATTGATCATGATAACATCAAAGATGGTCCACTATTACTTTTCAAAGACTACAAGAATGAATCCTGGGTGGGGACTAGTTTTCTTGAAAGTGATGTCCATAGTAGGGCATCTGGGAAAACAAAGATTAGATCCCACCCAATTTTTCTTCTTGAATTAGAAGTCCTCACTTCCCACAATCCAACATCATTGCCTCTGTAGATGCACCATGTAAGGTTGGAGAAATCTACTAATTGCAGTAGATATCATTCTTTGCATGCCCAAACCATCCCATTATTTTTCTTGCATGAGCATACCCCATTAATTATTCTCCTCAAAGATCTATAATTCTATATTTTCATGATTTCCCTAAATTTTCCTAAAAACACTCCTCATGTTGATACACCCCTTGATTAAAGGTTTTTCCATCCTCTCCCAATACTCCAATTGAAGTTTTCCTTTTGATTGGGAATCCCATAAGATTGAATCCATGATATTTACAATCAGTAAAATACCCTTTTTGTGTCTTTAGAGTAGGTAGGATGTTCATTGGGATAGGTGGTTGGAAATTATTGATCAAGGTTAGTATTCCACCAAAATATTGTAATTAATTTTTCCAATTCATAATATGACCCATGATTCGATATGTCACCTTGTCATATTGATGAATGCAAATAGATTTCAAAGACACCAGTACACCAAAATATTCTTTAGAAAATTATTACTTGTCAATGCCAAGGATCCTCTATAGAGATCTAACGCACATTTCTGAGAAATGATTCTAATTGTAGAAGTTACTTTTGTCTCAGTTCGCTTGTTTACCAATCCACCTGTAATAGTTCTCCATGACTGTGTTGATCCCCTGAATAGATATTTCAATACTATATTTGAATATTATGTTCTTATAAAAAAACATGAGGTGTGAAATTCCATAGTGATATTTCCTTTATTAATATGGAATAATGATTCCATGGATGACAATCTAGTTTATAAAACGACTTAGAGAGTCCTGAAAAAGAAAAAACAATCTGGGTGACAGTGGATCTCCTTATCATACAACCCGAATGACCATAAAGAAACTGTAATGTTTTCCCATGAATGATATTGAAATCTATGAGGAACTGAAGCACCAATAGAAGAGGTCAATCAACCTATATGATAATCCCAACAAAGATAAGACCTTGATGATGATGTTTCACTCAAGAATGTAATAGACTTTATTCAAATATAATTTGATTTCTATATTGGATCTAAACATCTTCATATTGATGCTTCGCAACTCATCTTGATCTAAAATGATGGAACCTTGAATAGACCACCCTTTGATAAATATGTATTATTCTCCTGAGATATAGCTTGGTAGATATTTAGAATGTGTTCTATAGAGAATATTATACAGAAAATTATAAAATAAATTACACAAAAAAAATTAGTCAATATTATTGATGGGATAATGGATCCTTGACATTTGGAATCATAACCATATTTTTAGAATTGACAGCCTATGGAATATAACTTCCATGAAATAAATCATGGAATGATTACACAAGATCATACGTAAGCACGTCCCAGAAGGCCCCTTGGAATGACCTAGGAAATCTATTTGTACTAGGAACACTTTCTATATTAAGAGTCTAAATAGATTCCATTATATCTGACTCATTAGGGTTAGCATTCATAAGATGGCCTTTATAAGATAGTTCTCAGGACATTATTCAACATATACACACTCTGTCATAAAACCATTTATGAATAAACTCTTGACATCTATTTTAAATAATTTGAAATTATGACATGAAACACAAGAAATAAATATTTTTATGGAATCAATTATTAATAGTAGTGCAAAGGTTTTTTCGTAGTCACTAACCTGTTCTTGACTAAATTCTTGTATAACCAATATATCATTGTTTTTAATTAATATACCAGACTCATCAACTTTTTTTATACACCTAAATAGTTCCAATAATTATTTATTATATAGGTATATCCAATAAGACCCAAAATTTATTCCATTCAATTTTTTTCAAACCTTCTTTCATTCCCAATTCCCAATTTTCATTATTAATTTCTACAATGATGTTCTTAGGTTCAAGCTACTAAAAGAAATATTAATGTTTATTCTGGTTTAGTAGTGAGGATCTAGTTTGAGTTTCTCTATCTCTATTTCCAACTATATCATCTAAATGGTGATCTTTAAGTGTTCAAATTGTTCTTGGGATAGAATTATGTGGCACTTCATTTTACTTTACAGGGTAAAGAAGAGATTTTTGATATTTTATAGCAGATTTATGTAGTAAAATATTATAATGATCTTAATACTTATAGGTATTATTTATTTTAAAATTTGATATATCAACCTCATGATTTTCAAAATCAGTTTCGGGTTCATGTGGATCTATCTCATCAAAATGGAAATGAATAGTTTCTTCCAATACATTGGAATTCTTGTAAATGAACCAATAATATTTTCTAGTGGTGAAATAATGAATGAAAATTTCTTCATATATTTTTTGTGAGAATATTTAATGATTCTTTTTTCTTTTATGAATATACACAGTAAATCCAAAAACTATAAAGTAATTTAATTTGGGTTTTCTCCCATTCCATAATTCATATAGAGTATTTTTCAAGATAGGACTTATGATAAATAAATTAATTACCTAGAAATCTATGTGAATAGATTCATCCCATAAATATCCCAGAGTAACATATTACCTAAGGTATTGTTCTTTTGATTTCATGAAGAGCCTTATTTTTCCTTTTTGGAACATCATTTTACAGAGTTTTTTAAGGTGCAATGAAATTATGAGTATATAAATATTTTGAGTTGGGATATTCAAATTATGGATTCTCAAACTATCATTCATGATTACTTGTCATGTTATTTATGGTTATTATATTAAGTTTTTATAAATAATTATCATACTTATAAAAACATTAATAAGAAAATCTTTTATTAGCATCGAAACAAATCCTGTATATCTTGAATAATCATTAACTATTACATACGCATAATGTTTTACTATTGGATTGGAAACTCTATTGGGTCTAAATATATCCATATTAACCAATTATAGAGATTGAGATTTAGGACCTCTTTCTTTGGTTTGAAATATGTTTTTTGTTTATTTTCATTTTGATAGTCATTACACACATTTTCTATGAAAAATTATTCTATGAATAGATATTTGCGTATAGATTTCTTCGTTAGCATTATAAGTGATTATATATTTTAATTTCCTACAATTCAACTCCATAACCAATATTTTCTATGAAAATTACTCAAAAATGAATAATTTTTAAAAAATAATGATTTCCAATTAAGAGTATGAACATTATAATTTTAATAGAAATAAATTCCAAAGTATTATTAGAATAAAAAATTATAAGAAATATTCTCAAATTTCACATTAAAATTATCATCACATAATTGAGAAATACTAGTGAAATTATATTATATTTCCTAAAATAATAAAACATTATAAATAAGAAAAGATTAAGAGTTTCCAATTTCTCAATGTACAATGACCTTTCATCTTTCATTGTGACCAAAAGTGACATAACCACCATCCAAATTTATATGTTTTTTAAATATTGAATAGTCTATAATCATATGTCCTAAACATATATTATTTAGATTGTATAAATTCTTACTAGAAGTTTTTAATAATTTTTCCTATAATAAATTAACTACACAATGATTTTAGTAACCAGATCTATTTGGGTCCATACAGGTTAGGAAAAAATATTTTAGAATTGAAATTTATTTTAATAAAATTAATAGAAAGAAATTTTACAAATTTAGAAAGATGATCCTTTTTGGTCAAAAAGTAATAGTATTCATAGAAACTAAAGCATTGTTTTTGGATCTATGAGAAATAGAGTTTTTTTACAGTTTATTTTTTTGTCCATGTGGAAAACAAAATCCAACATTTTGTTTAGGTATAACCTAATTTCCTAGTATTTTGTAAAGGATTATTTTCTTTCATAAAAACCATTATTTTAAAATTTTAACTATTAATTTATTCTTTTCAATTTTTTATATTATTTTTTATAGATTAGAATTATTTTAATTTTCAATTATAAGTGAAAATATTTCTACAACACATAATATATGATCCTTTTTTATATTTTTATATTTATCCTTTAATTCATTCATTGTATCTTCCAATATATCACAATATTTTTCCAATTATTCATTACACATTTCAAAATCATCAAGAATATGAGAATAAATAGAATTTATCACTATGTAATTATCTATAATTAATAGATTAATTTTTCATTCATATATTCTTAGCATGAATCTAATTCACTGGAGCTATCCTCGGATTCAATTTAAGTATCTTTCATTACTATTTTTTATTGCCTTCTTATATTCATATTTCATTTTTTTATTTTATCTTCAGATAGTGCACCTTTATGTATCCTTTTCTTTTTCATTTGTAATAGGTGATCTCATTAAATGATTAATCCTTTATCTAGTCTTTCATCTAATTCCCTCACATTTTATATTTTCATTCATAGTTACACAAGATGAAAAACTTATTAATTTTATATAACTTGCATTACCTTATGGATAGATTATCTATTTCTTCATCAATTTCAATGTCACCTTCACTTCCACATGTACTATTAGCCTTAAAAAATACTTTTTCTTTTGTCTATGAGGCTGTAAATGTAATAGATTTTTTTGGTTCATCATCCTCATTGTCTACCTATATCTATTCATCATATATAATCATTTTCCAAATTAATTATTTGATTGGTAACTTATTGATGTTTCATGAAACATGAATAATAATAGAAATACTTTTCCATCTATCTATTGGAGATCTTAGGATCCTGATTTCTAGATATTTTCCATCCATTGTTCGCCAATGTTTTATCATAGTTTTTAAAATTTCATTGAACCAAATATACATTTAAAAATAGTTTTCTCATGTTTTATTTTGAAAGTATCATACTTAATATTTTATGTGTTTAATTTCACTTCACTCAAATTATAGGTGTTTTGAGGAGATATAAAGAGTGTATCCCATATCTTATAAGAAGGTGTGCATGATGAAATAATGTTAAATTCATCTATGAAAAAAGAAATGAAAAATGAATTCATATTTTTATAGTTCGAATCATATGAAGATTTAAAATTAGGATCCTACACTTTTATATATGTTTTGGATTTCTCATGCTTATCTTAAATAGATCCCTAAATATCAAATCCCATACTCTCAATATTGATTTTAATTTTTATTATCCATTGATGATATTTTTTCCAATAAAATAAGGAGTTTTTTTGTAAGCATAACCTTCAGACTTACCGTCCATAGAAGAATAATATAATGTAAAAAAGTAATATCTTTCTAAAATATTTGATCAGATTTAAATTTAATCATTGAGAAATAAATTTCATTTGATACTAAATGTTGGTATGAGTGGAAAACTCAAGAAGGGAGTGAATTGAGTATCCAATAAAAAATAAATTTTAACAATAATTTAAATTAGAATTACCCAAATTATAAATTATATCACATATAACTAAAATATTAGAAATGTATAATTTTATTTTTTAAAAATATTCTTAGAAATTTAATCACAACTCGTTTAAAAAAATAAATTTATTTTAAATATTTAAATATATGTAATTTTATAAAACAGGGTATATAAAACAAAAAAAGGAAAACATCAATATAATGTTTTTTTATATAGGTTATATAAATAATTTTTTTTTTCAAAAATACAAAACAAGAAAACACACAGTGTAGTAAAACAAGAGTTCCATCTCAAGTTGAGGTCTAGACATCTCCACTTTGAAATCATCCACTTTTAAGGAGATTATTATAAATAAACTAATCCAAAATATGGATCATGTTTTATATATAATAGAATAAAAGGTTATAAATACTATACATGGCCTCTTCTAAAATCATATATGGTGGAATGAAAAGATAATAGTTTAACACATGCAGTCCTGGTTACACATCCTCTTAAATAGTTCTTTATGGGATAAGAAATGAAAAACTATAAGAGAGAGTGTCTCACACTCTCCCAAAAATTACATGATATAGTTATAAAAAAATATAGTGTAAATCAGAAAATACTATAAATAAAAAAAATTGAGTATGATATGGGAAACAATTTTGTGTAGTAGAGTATGTAGTGTTGTTGTTCTACGATATATTCTCCTCTTCTTGTTATCTTTTTTTATATTTGGAATCTATATGTGAATGAGTTTATATATTCTATGATGTTTCATTCAATTTCATTAAAGAACAAATTCATAGGCATTCAAAAATAGAGTATTATTTTATTTTTTTTATTCATAAAAATATCTGATGTTTATGACACACTCCACTTTCATATATGTTTTTCTACCTTCAAACATCATTTTTTGAATAAAATAAATTTGAAAATTTCCTTTTAAAAATCATCATTGTAGGTCCTTATACATTAGTAGGACGTCAAGGCTTAATAAATTATTTTGACTGGTATTTAATTCTACAAAAAAAAATAGTTTAATCAATATATTTAATGATATAATGAATACTTTAGGTACATCCAATTTAAGGTTTTCCATGTTAGTATCCACGGTCGCTCCAATACTTTGAACGAATATTGGTTTAATTCTTTCATATGTTGTATCATTGATCACATATACATACGACCAATCATTTGATCTTACAATAAATCACCATACACTTATTTTAGATCACATGACACTTATAGTCAATCGACTAACACTTATGTATGGTCTAATACTTGGTCTAATTGATACATTCAAAAGCATTCACTTAATTTGGCCATGCGGTATATTATTTAATTTATTTAAATTTCCCATTTCAAAAAGAGTTGTTTTCAATTTTCATTGAGGTTTCATTGTTTGTCCTGCATTCGATCCATCTATCCTTTTAGTTGAATAAATATTTAGTGATGAGACAACTATACACAATCTATTATGCATGTGTTTGATCTACTTTTCATGTAGTCGATTCACACCTTTTTTAAAAATATTTATCTTGGTGATCACTTGAGAGATAGTTTCTGGTTGCTCAATTAGTCTTGTGGTTATTAGAGTCAGCCATATATTCTCCATGGTTGATTAGATGGTTGTCTGGTCGATCCAAGACTTAGTGAATTATTTTCTAGAAAATTATTTAGCATTCTAAAAATATAAAATGTTTAATAAATAACATAATCCTGATTTTTAATTATTAAAATAAGGAGATGGTAAAATAATCAAATAATAAAAAAACTGAAAAAACAAAAAACTCTAGAATTTCAATAAATCACATAAAACCTAAAAATTTATATAATTCTATAAACCGTTAAACACCAAATAAAACCATAAAATATATAGAAAACTATAAAATTATGAAATAACACTAAAAATGCTAAAAAAATCCTAAAAACCCATACTAACCCATAAAAACCTTGAAAACCCTATTAAACCCAAAAAAATATTTAAAATCCAAACCCCCCTAAAACCCTAAAAATATTATAAACCCCAAAAAACCTTTAAAACCCCTAAAAATATAAAAAGACCCTTGAATACCCTAAAAACCCTAAAACCCAAAAAATCCTAAAAGCACTAAAAGGTCCATAAAACTCATAAAAGAAAACAAAACAACATAAAAATATAAAAATCCCTAAAACCATTAAAAATATATAATGATTGTAAAAAACCCTAGATACTCTAAAAAAAATATTAAAAACTCAAGGAATTCCTAAAAACCCCTAAAAACCCAAAAAAACTAAAACCTTAAAAAAAACTAAAAAACCTAAATGCTTCTTAAATTACTAAACACCTAATCCCCAAAAAAATCCTAAAACACCCTAAAAATCCTAAACACCCCAAAATACCCAAACCCCTAAAATACCCCTAAAATAATATAAAACTCTTAAAACCCATAAAAATATAAGATACATAAAGATCCCAAAAAAATCCAAAAAAATCCCAAAAAACCTAAAAATAGTAAAAAACATAAAAACCCCTAATAAGACCCCAAAAACACTTAAAATAATAAAAACATAAAACCACTAAAGGGATCCTAATTTTGCAAACCCCATAAAAGTCCCTAAAAATCACCAAACAACACCACCCTTAAAATCCTAAACCCCTCGAACAAATCTCTAAAAATCATAGAACACATTAAAACCCCAAATCTCTCCAAAAACCCATAAAATCCATAATAACACCAAAATCCCTAAAAACCATACTAAAGCATTCAAAAAAACTAAAAAACTGTGGAAAACCCCAAAAAACAATAAACCCAAAAAACACAAAAAATCTACAAAAAAACCCTAAAAACCATTTAAAATACCTAAAAATATCTGAAAATACAAAGGCCCTACAAATCCTATAAAACCATAAAAAACATAAACCCCCTAAAACCCTTAAATAATTAAAAACCATAAAATTCCATAAAACCATTAGAAGACCACAAAAACCATAAAACCCCATAGAAGACCCCCAAAATCGTAAAAGACACTAATCCCCTTTAATACCCTAAAACACCCCAAAACCCATTAAATACCCTAAAAACTATAAAATACCAATATTACCCATAAAACCATTAATCACCATAAAACCCCTTCAAACCCCTAAAACCACTAAAAACACCAAAAACCAAAAAAACCAAAAAATTAAATAATCCCTCTAAAACACTAAAAAACGTACAAAACACTAAAAAACCATAAAACCCATAAAATAATACTAAATTCCAAAAATAACCATAAAAACCATGAGAGATTCTAAAACCCCCAATACCCACAATTTCCCTAATAAATTCCCAAAACAAAAAATACATTAAATCCCCTAAAAACTAGGAAAACCCTAAAAACCAAAAAAACACAAAAAATCACAAAAACCCACTAAAAATATAAAACCCCTAAAACCCTAAAAATATCAAAAATAAAATAAAAAAACTCTTAAAAACACATAAAAATTCCCAAAAATCCTACAGAATCCATTAAAACCCATTATAAATTATTAAAACCCTAAAAAACCTAAAACCCATAGAACCAAAAGAACTCATAAAAACCCCCAGAATCCTATATCCCTTAAAGGACCCTCAAAACCTTTATAAACCCTAAAACCGCCTAAAAAGCCTAAAAATGAACAAACCACTTAAAACTGTAAAACTCTTAAATCCCTAAACCCCAAAAAATCCAAAAACCCCTAAAAAAATCTAAGAAACTATAAAAACATAAATCCCCCTAAAAGACCATAATAAAACCTAAAAAATAATAAAGACCCTAAAATGTTGAAAGACCCGGAAACATTGAAACCTTATGAAAACCCTAATGTCCATAAAACCCCTAAAACACCTATAAGTCCCTAAATTACCATACAAACCATAAAATACTAAAACCCTAAAAACCAATATGTCCCTAAAACCTCTAAAAATCCTAAAAAATCCTAAAAACCCAAAAGACACTAAAACCACGAAAACCCTAAAAACCATAAAACCCTAAAAAACCATTAATACCCTAAATAACCATAATAACCATAAAAACCTAAACAATCAAAAAAAAATACAACAATCCCTAAAAACCCTAAAAATTTCAAAATCCTAAAATCCTTGAGAATCTGAAACGACCGTAAAAGACCCTAAAATAATAAAAAAACCATTAAAACAATAAAACATATTTTTTTAAATAATCTATAAAATCCCTTGAAGAATGTTAAACCCCCAAAAAATTCATAAATAAATAAATACCTCTAAAATCCCTAAAACCCAAAAAATACTAAAAGCCCCCAAAACCCAAAAAAAATAAAATCTGTAAAACCCTTAAAACCCAATAAAAACATAATAACCACAAAAAATCTAAAACCCAGTAAAAACATATAGAACCCTAAAAATACCTAAAAAACATAAATAATATAAAACCCATAAACCCTTAAAACATCTATCTTGGTCTGAGTAGAATAATCAATAGGCAGGTGAATTGAGTTTCAAATAAAAAACTTTATTAAAGATGAATTAAAATATAAATCCACCAATTTATAATGTCGAACCAATTATATAAAATAGTTGAGGTTTATATTATTATCATTTCAAAAAGATTCTTAGAAGTTTGATAACAAGTTACTTAAAATTGGTTTAGTACTTTTTTAACTTTTGAAATAGTTTTACTCAAATAAAACATGTTATGTTAAAAAAATTAAATATGATCAATTTAATATTTTATTATATAATTTCAATAACTAAATTTTTTTCTGAAATAAATTAAAACAAAATAGAAAAAATACATAGGGTAATAAACAAAGGGTTTAGTCTCAATCAATGTCCTAATCCTCCCAACATTGTAATAACCCATAGATATATATATTATTATAAAAAACTGACAAAAACATTTATAGAGATTTACACAATAACACACATGGATGACCAGACTTCATAAATCCTCTTCCATATTTCTATGTGGGAGAAATAAAGAAATTGCATATATATGTAGATATTACATGCTACACAACCTCTTCCATGGTTCATCATGGGATTATAGATAATGAAATTAGAGAGAAACTATCTTTCACTCTCCAGTTCATTATAGGAGTTGGTACATAAGATTTATAGACACAAGTATACATAGAAAAAAATTTAAGAATAACAATGAAATAGAATAGAAATAATTAGGTGAAACATAGTATATTTTTCTTTTTTTTTGATAATATTAATCTCATCTCATTAAAATCTATAGATTTGTAAATAATGTGGAAAAAAGTTCAAATTTTCTCATGATTTTCTATTTAGGATCCATCCTGAATAGATTCATAGACACTCAAAAAATTGAGCATATATTCATTGTTTTTGTTCATGTAAAATTTTGATGTCTTTCTGTGTCTCTCATGTATTTCCTTATATTATTTTTATATGGTTTCATATATTTTCACTATCATTAATTATATTTTTAAAATAAAATTTCACTAGAAATATCAATAGAGAGATAATCATTTAACATATTTATAAATTGGTATTAAATCATGGTCAAATAAATTATTTTGATGGGTATTTAATTTTTTACAAAGAAGTGGTTGGATTAGTATATATAACAATATAATAATAGAATACATAATTTTAGAAATGGTCATTTTAATTTTTCTATGTCAGAATCCAAGACTACTTCCATAATTTGTGATTTTTTTCATAGGTTTTACTATTTATCACTAGTAACTATAATCAATCATATTTTCATATGGTTGATTACCTAGAACATACGGTCGATCGCATTTTACATGTGGTAGATAAATTTATAAATGTGGTTAGTGTAATGCATTGTCACTTTTATGAATATTGATCATAGTCACTTTATTTGGACATGAAATTATATGGTTTCTCATGTGGTTGATAAAACTAACCATGTGTTTGATCCAACTAGTCCTATGGTCAATCTATGCCTTTTCAAAAAACATTGATCACTTAAATATCTTGATATATAACATGTTTTCGGTTAGTTTTATCTTACAGTCAATCATGTTTGTGTAATAATCACTTGGTCCCTTTTCTATATATCCACCATAGTCGATCTAATGATTGTATGGTTGATCCGATATGATATGTGGTCAATTTCATGGGTCGATTAGTTAATCCCAGACCTAGGAAAAATTCCATTATTTTCCATAAATTGAATTGTATTTCCTAAAATAAAAAAATGATTTTGAATAAATTAAATATGATATATGATTATTAAAATATTTAATTAAATATTAATCCTATAATCTCCCCTTTTTTATGATCAAAGATCATGAAATAAATAGTTGTTTATTGGATTAAGGATTTGTCATTAAATATTATAGTCTATTGTAATAAGAAATTCAAAATAATAATTAAACATTACATGTTTGTTAAAAAATTTCATGCAATAAATATAAGATATCCATACACTTTATATTCCATTAATTTAACTCCCACTTTGGGATTACCAAAAACAATTAATAAAGGGTTAAATATAGTATAAGTAATAAAAATAAAATTATATTGAATTAATAGAACCAAAAAAATAAAAAATTATAATATTTCAGTTAATTTTCAAGAAGGTAACATAGTTTCTATCAATGTCATAATAGAATCAGTATCCTCAATATCTAAACTCTTAAAATAATCAAACGGGTACTTACCTATACCAATAGTAGTATAAATATTAAGAGGAGTTGTATGAGGAAATATAGGAGGGACTATATTGTATCTTCCAATGAAAATTCTTCGGATATAGCCAAGGATTTGAGGGAAAGCAGGATCAAAATATCATGTAAGAGGTATAGGTGAGGTAGAGGCTATAATATATTATTTAGTAGTAATTGAAATTGAGGCTAATGTTGGGTAAGTATAATAATATATGCATGGGATATGAATAGAATGATCTTATAACATAGGAGAATTAAAAAAATACATATATGGCTCTAATATCCTTGTGAAATCATAAAAATTCCTTGTTTAATGTTCCATAACCATAAGAAACTCATCATTCTCTAACATGAACTGATTTATGAGAGTTTTCATCACTAATAACATCTCTACAAAATATTTCGATTCAGCTTTTAGAGGATGAATCTTCAAATCTTTAGCTAATTATAGGAATTGACTATTTGATCATCATTGGTGTAAATCCTATTGAGAAAATTATTTATTTCACCTTTTTATTTGGTATTCATAATGGAATGTACATTAAAAAGTCAAACTACTTCTCTCCATAAGAAATAATATCTATTTACACTTGATTTCAAATATCTATCACATATTACAAGGTTTTATTAATTTCTTAATAAATAAAATTTCTAATAAAAACCTCAATAGTATATACTTAAGGATAATGAGGAGGTGATAATATAGAAGTTGGAGGTATCAAAGGACTAGTCTTCACTAAGAGATACCTTCTACCCATGGTAGCCACCATATTTGTCTGATAAGATTGAAGAGATCTAATGTGACATCAAGATATTTCCATTTCTCTTATAAAAGAATAAATCTCAGTGTAGATATATCCAATTTTCAAAAATAACCTGGGCTAGATGTTTAATATGACACATTCAATAGTGTACATAATTTATTCATATCATTCATGAGAATTATCCCAAAAAATAGAGAAAAACACTTATTTTCAAACATTTAAAATTCCATTCTTGATTTTTTATGAATTTTGTAGAAGCTATTATAGAAGGTTGATCATAAGAGAGTCTAACATCTTGATATGGAAAATATTGAGCTTGAGAGAGATGAAAATTGACCATGAGAAGAAGAATTAGCAGGAAAGAAATCAGCATCCATATCATAAGAACAATCACATAACTCTATATTTTTTCAAAAGATTATTCTTTAGGAGAGAAAATACTGGGAGGTCTAGAAGTCCCTCTAAGATAGGCCTCATATTCTTCTTTTCAATTTTTCGTGGTCACAAGTTCTATCCTTATAAAAGGTTCATACACACGTTCTTCTTGAGAAGGGTTTTCAATAATATGTTTATGTTCGGGTGGAGTAACCAAAAACATTAACAATTTATCATAAGACTTAGGTATTACATAACATTTTAATAATGAGTTATAAGTAAGCATTGGCACAAAAAATTATTCTTATTCCCTTAAAACAACAGCAGGATAAAGTTCTTTTATTTCTGGTGGTTCATTATTATCAACATCATTATATTTTCCATCCTCATCACCATTATCATCCTTTTTAGCCTTATCAACCTTATCATCATTTTTATTGTCCTATTTATCATCCCTTTATCCATAAATACCACCATGAACAAATACACCTATATTAATGAAATGGATATCTTATGGCATCTCTTTACTATAATATGAGTAATAAAATATTAGAGCTCCACATATCTCAGCCGTAGTTGGAATATCCTATAATACGGGATCCATAAACTTATAATTTTCCAAATTAGTGACAGCAAGTCCACACAACAATTATATAGGAACTCTCTCCCCTGAGGAGGTATATCCAGTCATACTGACTTAATCATCAATTATAATTAATGATATTTTTCAACATAAAAAAGAACTCTAGAAGACTATAAAACATTTTGAGATGAAGGTAGTTATTATCTCATAGGTTATCCTTCATCAATATTCTCATGAACATGAGTCCTTTATAATATTTCCTCATAATCTCTTCTTACTTCCTTAGGTATATCAGAAAGAGATTTAGATTCATCACTAGAGAAGTAATAAACATAAATAATCTCATCTAGATCCAAACCAGGGTTAATGATATCTATTTGATTCAATTCATGAGATCTTGGATTCAATTTATTATAAATACTCTCCTCATCAGCTATCCACAACCTTTCCCATGAATTCCAACTGATCATTATCATTTTAGAGGTGGTTTGATTCAAATACACACCAGTTGAAAACATTGTCCTTTCAAATCACAAAAAAAACCAATATTTTTCATTCCATAATAATATAAATAAAAATAGGATATGGGAAAGTCTTGAATATTGAATATAGATTTCATAAATCTTACACATTTTGCATTAAGAAATGTCGAAAGCTTATCTAAATGATGTGGAACATCATGTGTAGAGAAAAAAAATCTTGATACCATACAGGGATAAAATATTCATTCATAGGGTAGTTTATGTGTTGAATTAAATATAAAAATAGCATACACTCAAAACTATTCTCATTTAAATTCGGTCTATTGAAGGTTCTTTCATCCTTTAGCACTTCTAGAAAATTAATAATCATCAAATTGGGAAGGTTTAAAGGGTAAAAGCATTGATAGTCTCCATATTATCTAATGTTAGTTACTCTTAGAAAATTATCCTAGAAAGTTGGGGTGAAATCACACTCATGACCTTCAATGACCGTCCAAATCACATCTTCATGAGAATTAACATCATAAATAATTTTCAAATAAAACACTTTTACAAGATGAGGATAAAAATATCGATTTTCATCTAAGAACCAACTACTCAAGTTCAAATGTATAATAGATATCAATAGAACAAATGACTTGTTCTGAACCACTCAACATTGACTTCTCATTTAGGCACCACCTCAAGATAAATAAGGTGTGACATTGAATATTTTTTATATTTTCTTGAGATTAATTTTGATTTCTTATATGATTTAAGATTATATTATCCAAAATTTACCTTCATAACATCTAATAATTTAAAGTTCATGACTCAAGTATCATTATATTTCATAAACAAAGATTTTTAAAAGAGGGTCCATAAAGTTTGTTTATTTCTGGTTATAAAGAGTGTGATTATTTGACTATAATTTGAAATTTCAATCATTTAGGGATTTAATTGTACAACGATGCATTAGAAATAATAATAATAAGTTAATATATTTTTATATAAATATGAAATGTTTTAGAAAATAAATAACTAAATAGAATACTTGATAAAATCAGAAATTATAAATATATAATATTTAAATTAATATTAAAAATTATTTTAATATAATTTTGGAAAATATTTATACAAAATTAATCAAACCTAATTCGTGTATTATATGACATAATATTTAATTATTTATGGATTAGTAAAAATGTCAGAAAGATGATGTTCAGTGCCAATTAAATCTAGAGAGATATATTATTTTTTAAAATTATCTCATTAAAAGTGATAACTTATATCAATTTGATTTTTTATTTAATGGGATACTGAACTATTAGAGATATTTATAGTAGTTCTGTGGACATAATTTATAGTTATATGTCTGCATTTTTTTCATAGTCCAATAATGTGTGTTTCATCCCAAAATTATTTTCAAAAAAAATACCTGCATCTTTGTACATATCCTTAGAAATTGATAATAAATTATAATTTTTTTCTTAATAAAAAATGAAACTAAGTAATTTCCCAAAATATTAAATGTTCCATATGTATTCTTTCTATAAAAAATACAACCAACAAAATCAGTATCTGAATAAATAACTAACTAAAATTCATGTATGTTAGGGTAAAATAATCCAAAAATGGTTGTATTCTTGTGGTATTTAAAAATATATTTAACAACATTTAAATGATATTATTTAGGTTTTTCCTGAAAATGTGCACTCATTCAAACACTGAACATAATATCAGGTCAGGTAAAATTTAATTATATTAAATTTAAAATCATACCACTATTATTATTTTGATCTACTAAATTTCTAGTTTCATCATAATATGTCATATAGATTTCACTCATGGGAGTATCAATAAATTTTTTCTTATCTAATCCTAAATGTTTTACAATATCCTTTTTCTATTAACATAGATTTTAAATAATTCCTTGCTTTTTAGAAAAAATTGAAATCCAAGAATGTATTTTAACTCACCTGTAAAACTTATTTCAAATTAATTTTGCATCATTTTTGGAAAATTCAATACATAAGAAGTTTTCTAATGATCCCAAAATAATATCATCAACATATATTTGACCTACTAAAAAATCCTTTGAAAGTATTTTTATAAATAAATCAGTGTCAACAACACCTTTTATAAAACCATTTGAATTACGAAACATGTTGATCTTATTATATAAAGATATATAATATTATTTTAAACTATATAAAGGGTTTGTTAATTTAAAAGCATGATTTTGAGAATGAGGGTTTTGAAATCTAGGTGGTCTACAAAACATATTCTAAATAATATACCCATATAGAAATTCACTCTTAGCATCCATTTGATATAATTTGAAATTATGATGTGAAATATATGAAAGAAACATTTTGATGGATTCATTTTTATCCATAGACGAAATGTTTTCATTATATTTGATGCCTTAATATAGAATATATAATTGTGAAACTAATCATGATTTGCTTCTAAGGATTTCACCTCACACATCAACCATGTTTCTATAAACCGACATAGTGTTAATAGTTTGGTAGTCTCTAGGTCTATATTCTAATTCCCAAACTCTATTCCATTCAATAGTATTCGATTATTCTTAAATTTCTATTACTCAATGTGCATCATTGATTACATAATTGATTTTATAAGGATCAAACAATGATAAGAAGGCATGATGATCAACCTAGCATCTTATTGATGATATTTTTTAAGTTCCTCTATCTATATTTCCAACTATTGTATCTAAAGTGTGGAATTTAATGTTCTAATGGTTTTAGCGGGATATGTAATTGGTACTTCATGGTACTTTTATGGTTCAAGAATAGATTTATGATCTATTCCATGTAATTTATATGGTAAATTAGTAGAAATAAGAAATATTTAGATGTATTATTTATATTTATATTTGATATATCATCCATAAGACCTTATAAACATGTCTCTGGGTTATGGGGATCTTTCTGATCCAAAGTGACATGAAAAATTTATTCCAAAACATTATATATCCTGTTAAATACTCTATATGATTTAATAGTGGTTTAATAAAAAAGAATAATCCATTTATATGTCTCTGGTAATTTTTTTATAGATTCTATTTTTTTTATTAGAATTTAAACTCCACAACCAAAAACTATAAAGTAATTTACATTTGGGTTTCTACCATTTCATAATTAATTTCAGGTTTTTTAAATATGGGTCTTAAATGAACTCTATTAATTAAATAGAAATTTGTTTGAATATCCTCAACTAATAAATATAAAATATTTTCATATTCAATGAGTATTATTCTAGATATTTGTTGAAGTGTTCAATTTTTCTTTTTAATAACCCCATTTTTTTGAGGTGTTCTATGTGGAAAGAAATTAGGGGTATAGCCATGTTGTGAAAAAAGATATTAAAATTCATTATTCTCAAATTCATTACCAGGATAACTTATCAATGTATTTCTAGTTAGTACACAAATTAATTCTTTGGATTTAGAATATTCAGAAAAATAGGATCGTGATATACTTTTTTAGAAATGAAAACAACCATGTATATCTTGAATAATCATTGAAAATAATATAAATATAATGTTTTATTACTAAACAAGAAAAAATAGATGTTCTAAAGAAGTATATATAAACCAATTCTATTAGCTGAGATATAGATTCCTGTTTCTTTAGTTTGAGTTATTTTTCCCCTTTTCACAGAGAATACACAGTTTGCCTTTATGAAATGTAATTTTAGGAATATATTTGGAAAAATATTTCTTAGTTAGATTTATAAGTGAATGTATATTTTAATGGAATAGTCTCCAATACCAAATAAATGATTCTCAATAAAAATAACCTAGATATGAATCATTTTTAGAAAATAATGAATCAAAATTAATAGCCTAAACATTATCATTTCTAAAAGTAGTAACTATAACTTCATAATTAGAATAAAATTTTTTTACATGAATTATTTTAAAATTATCCTGATAACCATAATCATTCAATTAAGAAATATTGTGTATAATATATTGTATACCCTAAAAATATAAAACATTACAAATGGGAAAATCCTCACACTTACCAATATGTCCATGTTAAATTAGGTTTCATTTTTCATTTTCACAAAAGGTGGCATGATCAATTTTCACCATTATAATATTTTAAAAGAATGAATAGTATCTAGTAATACTTCTCGAACTTACAATATCAATATACCATTGATTATTACTAGAACTCTTTAGTAATTTTTCTTATAACCAGTTAGATACACATTGATTTTGGTACACATATTTATTAGGTTCAAGATTGGTTAGTGATAAAAGCTTTTGGAATCCAATTTTTTTTAATCAGATTACTATAAACAAACTTTCATCATTGAAAAATTAATACATTTGTAATTATATAATAATATTATTTTTTTATATAGTTGGAATAACATTAACTAGTTATAAAAGTTTCCTTATAAATTCTCCTATGTCTAGGATGGTAACGAATCCATGTGGTATACTTGGGTGTTGTTTTTTTACCAAGAATTCCTAAAATAGTTTCTCTAAATTTTATTAATCTCTCCAGATAATTTTATTTATTTCTCATTAAATCTTTTTATTCATTATTCTCATTTAAAAAATTAGTATTTTTTCCTTTTCTATAGAAAAGACTGATTTTAAAAGAGAAGACAAAGAATTTGAATTCATTAGACTCTTAAATTTTTGCTTAAGTTCATTAATTATATCTTTTATAATATTATAGTACTCAAATAAATGCTAAATCCTATGTTTTAATAATTGTTTTTAGTTTTATAAGGTTTTGAAAAATTAACATGAAATGTATTTATAATATTTAGTACCTCAGATGTGTTTTTGATAAAAAAATGTTAGTTATGTTATTTTTATCTTCCCTTCTCAATATAGTATTACTTGATGTATATTAATAGTCACTCCAAGTGGATTTTATGTCATTCTTTGGTTATTTTCCTTTGAACTCATAACTTTCCTTATATTTTAGTTTGTGACATTCCTCCTTTATGTGTCCATTTATTTTGAACCCAGAATATATAACTTCAATGGACTAATATTCATTTATCTAATTCCATTTATGATCAAACATTCCAACATATTTTTAATTTTTTAATACTTTCTTCTTCTTTTATAATTTCTTTAATTTTCTAGATATGTGAGGTATTTACTCATCACTATATGAAGGCAATTAATCATTACTCAAAACTATAATATTTAATATTCTATTTTATTTTTGAGTCATAAATGTTTAAGGAAACTAATTTTATATTTGGTTTATATTATTTTTCTTTATTTTATATTAGTTCCTACTCAAACATCATGAAATTTACAATATGTTCATTCATTGGTAGTGTGTTGATGCAGCATGATTCATGGATTGAGACTGTAGTTCCTTTCCATCTATCTGGTAGACATCATAAGATTGTCATTACTTGAGATTTGTCTATCGTTTTATCTCTATGATTGATCATATTATTTATTTTCTCATTGAACCAATGATACATATCAAAAATATATTCATCATGTTTCATTAAGAATGTATCATACATAATAATATACTTATTGAAGATCATTTCTTATACACTAAAATGGTTTTCATAATATATAGAGAGAGTATACCAAATATCAGAAGAATTTTCACATTAATATATTCTATTAAATTCATATTCATATAAATTAAAAAATAAAGTGTTCATATCCTTGTAGTTTGAAACAGAGGCATAATTAGTCAGAGCATCCCATTATTTTAGAGAAGTTTTGTGTTTCTCATATTTTTCTTGTTTAGTTCTCCAAATATCAAAACCCATTCTCTCAAGATGAATTTTCATTTTTTATTTTACATTGATTGTAGTATTTCCCATTAATTTAAGGTGTTAAATTTGTTGCATAACCTTCAGAATATTTTAAATAATTGTATATTTGAAAATATAAATTAAATAGATCTTTCTTAAAGAATTTGAAAAAAAGAGTCATTAAAAAGAGAAATTAGAATCCTCTAATACGAAATGTTGGTCGGAGTGGAACACTCAATAGGGAATTAATTGAGTTTCATATAAAAATATCTATTAAATAGTATTATTATATAAATACACCAATTTATAAAATATGTTCAGTTAACTAATATATTAGAGTTATATAATTTGATCTGTTTAAAAATTTTACTAGATGTTTGATCACAACTCAATTAAAATATGGTTTAAACCTCTTTCAAAATTTGATACAGTTTTAATAAATTCAAACATGATATATAAATTCAAATTAATTTCTACTATCAATGTAATGTTTTTATATAAATTAGAGAATAGATATATATTTAATTTGAAAGAGAGTAAGAACTATAGAATACCCACAGTGGAATAACCAAGAGGTACAATCTAAAGCTGAGACATAGAACTCCAAACACAAAGATCACCCTCTTCAAAATATTTTATTATAAATAAAATGATCCATTCCTTGGATTAGTTTTTTTCAAAATATCACACCATGATATCATAGATTAAAAAAATACACCTCCACAGTTCTATGTTGAAGAAATAAATAAATAACAACTCTATGTTGGAAGTTCAGTGTTTATATCCAATTTAAAAGTTCTTTATAGAATCACTGAAAATAAAATGAGAAGGACATTATATTTCACTCTCTTGTTTAGTAGAGGAGATTTTTCTTAGGATTTGCAGATAAAATTCCAAACATCTCAAAGGTATGAATAAAAGAGAAATATAAATTAATTAATTAGTTGTAGTAGAGTATGTTGGATTGTTGTTCTTCATATGATTATTCTATAAAAATTATCATCTTAATATTTAGAAATGATTTGCAATGGTTTCTGAATATCCACTTTATGATTCATTTAATATCAAGAAATATTAGAGTTTCATACATTCAAATAATAGAAAATATGTTCGTCGCTATTGTTTCTTTAAAATTATGATGTCTCTCTCTGTCGCACAAGTATATTTTTTTATATTTTTTTCTTTGTGTTCCTAAATTTTCCCGATCTTCAATCATCTCTTTAAAAAAAATTCTTTAGAAATAACCATTGTAAAATCATCATTGAAGATCCATTTAATTTGGTTGTACATTTGGGTTAAAAAAATTCTTCTATCTAGAATTTTATTATGCAAAAAATCATGGTTTCATATATATTTAATAATATAATAATTTAATAATTACCTTTAGACATGGTCATTTGAAAGGTATAACATCAACATCCATAGCTTGTTCCATACATTATAATTTCTTTGATAGGTTGTACAATCAATCCCTCATAACTAAAGTCGATCATGTTGTCTTATGGTTGATCTCCATACACTTTTGGTTGATAACTATGTACTTGTAGTAGATCACTATGTACTTGCGAGCAATGCAATAAATTTTCTATTTTGAGACATATAACCATGATTTCCTCATTTGGTCATGTGGTTGCATGGTTTCTAGTAAAAACTATCCAAATATCCTTGTCGTTGATCCAACCAATCATGTGGAAGATCCATTTATTTGAAAAAAAACATTAATCACTATGGTATCTTGATATATATTTTACATTCACTTGGTTTTTTAATTCTGTTGATCACGTTTTTCTTATGGTCGCATGGCCCCTTTTCCATATATCGTCAATGCTTGATCTGACGATCGTACAATTGATCACATATGTCACAAAGTCAATTACAATGGTCGTGTGGTAAATACAAGACATAGTGAAGTTTTAATTATTTTTTAAAAAATGGATTTTAATTCAAAAAATATAAAATGGATGTTAAATAACATAAACCTGATTTGAGAATATTAATATAAGGAAGTATTAGACTAATACAACAGCCAAAAAACCCTAAAATCCATAAGAAAACTAAAAACCCAGAAAAATATTAAAAGCCCCAAAACACCCTATAACCCCAAAAATCCTAAAAACCCATAAAAACCATAAAAAACCCTAAAAACACCAAAAAAACCAAAAAACCTAAAAATCATAAAAACCCTAAAAAAAATCTAAACTCCATACCCAACACCCTAAACCCTAAACCCTAAACCCTAAACCCCAAACCATACAACCTAAACCCTGAAACATACACCAGAAATCCTATACCCTACACCATAATCCTACAAACTGACATCCTAAACCTTAAACCATCATCCCTAAACACTACAACCAAATCCCTAAAACCTAAACTATAGAACCTAATGGAGACTAAAAACACTAAAAGAACCTAAAAACCCATAGAACTATCTAAAAACCCTTAAAACCCCTAAAAATAACTAAAATATATTAAAACCTCTCAAAATGTAGAAGACCCTTAAAACCATTCAAATTCATAAAAGAACCCAAAACACAATAAAACACAATAAAAGATAAGAAAAACCCTAAAAATACTCAAACTCCCTAAAAACCTGAAAACCTTAAAAACTCCCAAATACACTAAAAAACCATTTAACCCTTAAAATACCCAAAAAATTCACAATGAATTATAATAAGCACTAGATACCTTTATACCATAAAAAACATAATACCTCTTAAAAACATAGAGCCATAAAACAAAAAAAAACCCTACAATATTAAAAACCCAATACAATTTAAATCCTAAAAAACCATAAAATGACCATAAAAACTACAAAATCCTAAAAATCCAAAAGGACACTAATACCAAAAAAAATTAAAAAATCCTTTAAAATCATAAAAATACAATTAAACCCCTTGAAACCATAAGAACAACCTATTTCCCCTAATCCCATAAAGCTCTATAAACCCTAAAAATCTATAACCCTAAAAACAAAAAACCTAAAATGGCCTCTGAAAAACCCTAATAGCCTAAAAATCATAAAAAAAACACTAAAAATACCATAAAAGACCCCAAAATAGCCTAAAATATCCAAATTCCCTAAAAACCCCCTTTAAAACACTAAAAACCCATAAAAAATAATAAAACCCATAAATCCATAAAAACATAATAGACATAAAAAACACTAAAACCCATAAAACTCTAAAAATCCCTAACAACCCTTAAACCCATAAAAATCCTATAACCCATAGAAACAGTAAACCCCATAAAAATGAGAAAATCCCTAAAATACCCTAAAAACAGAAGACCCTACAAATCTGAAAGACCCTGAAAATCCTAAAACACTAAAAATATCTAAAAACACTGAAAACATATAAAAAGACTTAAAAACCTAAATACCCTAAAATTCCCAAAACCACTAAAACCCCATGATAAACGTAAAACCCCTAAAACAACCTAAAAACACGAATATCCACCCCCCCCAAAGAAACCTTAATACAGTTAAAACCATAAAAACCCTATAACCCCTTAAATCAAAAATATCTCCCTAAAACCCCTAAAAATCCTTCAAATACCGATAAAACCCTAAAAATCCATAAAATCTCTAAAACCCTAAAAATCTATAAATGTATTTAAAAACCATAAAAAAACAATAAATGTAAAAAAATCAAAACCCCCCTTAAAAACAATAAATAAATACCCTAAACCCCCAAAAGGACCTGAAAACCCCTAAACGAACCTAAAAGACCCTAAAATCCATAAAATACACTAAAATCAATAAAACATCTCAAAATACGTCTAATCCCCAAAAAGCATTAAAATACCAAAAACACTAAAAGACCATAAAAATACTAAAAAAACGTAAAACATTAAATATTCCCTAAAGGACAATTAAAGGCCCTAAAAGACCATACAAACAATAAAAGTTTAAACTGAGATGTAAACCCATAAAAACACTAAAAATACTAAAGGGAAGTAAACCCCAAACAATGAACCATAAACCATAAACCATATACCCTATACCTTAAACCATAAACCCTATACCCTAAACCATATACACTACACCTTAAACCTTAAACTCTATACTATAAACACCAAACCACACAAATTAGACCCTAAATCCCACATCCTAAACTATAAATCCCTCACCCTAAAAAATAATGGACCAAAAAATCATACGCCCCAAAAAAACAATATACTCCTTAAAAGAACATAAAACCCTAAAAAACCTATAGAAAACCTTAAATCCATAAACACCCCTAAATACCCCTAATAAACCCTAAACTACATTTAAAACTAATAACAAACCCAAAACACCGTTAAAACCATTAAACCCCCTAAAAACCCAAAAAAACCCTAAAAAATATAACATTGAAAACCATTAAACTATAAAAACCATAAAGAAACCTAAAATCCATAGACTCTCTTAAATATCCACAAAAACCTAGTAGATACTAAAAACACCAAAAACCTAAAAACCCTAAAACCCTATAATATCCAAATTAAAAATTTAAATCATTAAAAGTACATAAACACTAAAAACCCTTAAAACTATACAACATACTAAACCATAAAGAAGACCGTAAAAGCCTTAAAACTCCTAAAACCCCTGAAAATTATTAAAAACTCTAAATAATCGAAAACCCAAGAAATCCTAAAAGACCTTGAAAAACATAAATACCTAAAAAAGAACCTAAAACCCCCCAAAATCCTAAATAAACTCCCCCACCAATTTCTTAAAGGCCATAAAAGAACGATAAAACACTTTAAACCCCTTAATTAACCTAAAAACCCTTATCTGTATAAATAACATAAAAACCCAAAAAACTATTTAACCTAAAACCCTAAAAACCAAAAAACGACTATCAAACCCTAAACACCCTAAAAAAATCCTAGAACCCCTAAAACCCCTAAAACCCTAAAACCCCTTAAAATATTTAAAAACACCTAAAAAGTTCTAAAAACCATAAAACACCTAAAACCCATAAAAACAATAATAAATCTGGAAACCCTACAGAACCCTTAAAACCCCTAATACCCTAAAAACATATAAAAACACTAAAATGCTAAAAAACATAAATACTAAAACAACTCTAGAAAAAAACCTTAAATGGGCCTAAAACCCCAAAATATATTACAATACCCAAATAAAACCCTAAAAGACACTAAAAACCATAAAATATCCTAAAAACCATAAAAGACCAAATATATTTAAAAAACACTTAAACCCTAAAAAAAGCATAAAAAAGCAAAAAAACACCTAAAAACACTAAACCACCTAAGACCATAAAAACACAAACCACCTAAATACCATAAATACCATAAATACTATAAAAGTCCATAAAAAACAAAAAAAAACTTAATGAAACACAAAAAAAACATCTAAAAATCTTAAGAACACATATACCCCCAAAAAATACATAAAAACCATAAAGCCCTAAAATCCCTATCAAATATGAAAAGCCCTATCAATTCATAAAAACACCTAACACCCCAAAAAACACAAAAAACCCCAAAAAACTAAAACACCTAAAACCCTAAAAACCATAAGACCCCTTAGAGACCTTAAAAGGGATTAAAACCCCTAAATTACCTTGATAACCTAAAATTCATAAAAAGATTAAAAACCAATAAAAACTAACAAAGAACGTAAAAACCATAAAAACATTAAAAAAACAAATGATCCTTAAAACACCCTAGAAATCCATAAAAGTTCATAGAAAACCCTAATGACCCAAAAAACCTAAAACCAAAATACCCCAAAAAACCCCTAAGCCCACTGAAACCCTAAAACCCTATAAAACACTAGTACCCTAAAGACCATTAAAAACCCTAAAACCCCAAAAAAAGTCTAAAAAAGTATAAGAACCCAAAAAACCATAAAAATCCTTAAAACTTGAAAAAACTCTAAAAAATAAAAAACCCCTACGAAACCATAAAAACACTAAAAACCATTTAAAACCTCAAAGAACATTAAAAATCATAACAAACACTGGAATATCATTTAAAACCTTGAACAGAAATAAAAGAATCTAAACACCCCCTACAACACTAAAAACCCTATAAAAAACCTAAAACTACTAAAAACACTAAAAACCCAAAAACCCATAAAAATCCAAAAAAAATTTAAAACTCTAAAATCCCTTAAAATCTTGAAAAACCCCATAAACGCCCATAAAAGACCCTAAAAACCCTAAAAACCCTAAAAGACTAAAAAAATCCTAGAAATCACTACAAACTCTTAAAAATCATGAAAACTCCAAATGTCACTAAAAACCCAAAAAAACCCTTAAAAGGATCTAAAACCCCCTAAACAACCAAAAAAAGATTAAACCCATTCAAACCACTAATATCCCTAATAAACTAAAATCATTATAACCCCTAAATACCCTCAATACCCTTAAAACTGCTAAAACACTAAAAATTAAAAACCCCTAAAACCAACCTAAAACCCTATAACCCTAAAATAAATCTATAATACCCTAGAACCATTAAAACTATAAAAATACATAAACTTCCATGACAACCCTAAAACTCCTAAAACCCAAAAAAACAAAAAACACTAAAACCATTAAAACCCCAAGAATCCATAGGACTCTAAAACACATAAAACATACTTGAAACCCCTAAAAACATATAAATTATAAAAACCCTTGAAAACACAAAAAATTAATGAAAATTTTAAACCCAATAAAATACCCTAAAACCGCATTAAAATAGAAAAAATCCTAAAACATAAAAAAATACTAAAACACCTAAAGTCCAATAAAACCCTAAAACCACATGAAATCCCAAGAAAACCAAGAAACACTAAAACAAATAAAAACCATACTAACATAGAAACCCCAAATACCCCAAAGGTCGATGAAAAACCTAAAAAGATTTGAAAAACCCATAAAACCCTTGAAACCCCTAAAAAACCAAAAACCAAAAACCCCCAAAACCCCCAAAACACCCTAAAACCCTAAAAACCCTAAGACAACAATGAATTTAAATAAAAACCTAAAAACATTAAAAACCCTAAAAAATCCTATAAAAACCTAAAATTCCCTAAAAATCATTAAACACCCTAAAAACCTTAAACAATAAAAATTCCTAAAACATCTTAAAAAAACTAAACCCCAAAAAACCTAAAACAATTAAAACCACTTAAAAAAGTTAAAAACCTTAAAAACCTCTAAAAAAGCATGATCCCATAAAACATCCCTAAAATAAAATTAAAATCCCTAAAAACTATATAATACCCAAAATCCATCAAAATATTTAAAACCACCTAAAACAAAAAAAAACAAAAAAAAGACCCTAAAATTTATAATAAATCCTAAAAATAATAAAATATGCTAAAAATTCCTAAAGTCCCATAAAAACCCAAATACAACCAAAAAACCTACATAACCTAAAAACCCTGAAAACCCAAAGACGTCCTAAAACCAAAAAAAACACATGAAAACCCAAACAAATCCATAAAATACCTCAATCCCCTAAACACCCTTATAATACCTTAAAACTATAATGATCATAAAAAAACCAAAAACACCAAAAACCCCTAAAACCCAATGGAATCCTAAATAAATAAAAAACAAAAACCCATATAAACCAAAACAACACGAAAAATCTAAAACCCTAAAAACACTAGGAAATCCAAAAAAAAGAACCGTAAAACTATAAGAAATCCTAAAAATAATAAATGTCCCTAAAACCCCTTTAACTCCCCAAAGAGAACCAAAAGGAAATATAAATAACCTAAAACAATAAAGAGTCCATAAAACCCAAATAGCCTAAAAGATTCAAAAACCCCATAAATGGACCTAAAACCCCTAAAACATCTAAATGAAAATAAAAACACTACCCCCAAACCCTAAATGACCTAAAAACTATATATGTATCTAAATAACCATAAAACCATAAAGTACCTACAACCCCTAAAAATCCTAAGGGACCCTAGAAACCCTAAAGTACTGTGAAAACAATAAAAAACTCTAAGAACCCTAAAAAAAACAAAAATACCTAAAGGGCCCTAAAAACCAAATAAACCCTAAATGACTAGAAAAGGCTAAAAATATTAAAGGACCATAATAACCTTAAAAAAATTAAAGACAACAAAAACCCTAAAAACAATAACTCCCCCCCCCCCGAAAAAACTCTAAAAATGTAAAATCAACTAAAAATACCAAAATACCCTATCCCCCCCAATTCTTAAACAGCACTAAAACCCCAAATGAAAAAACTATAAGACCCAAAAACCATAAAATCCCAAAAACCCGAAAAGAATAAAACAAAAAAGGCCCTGAAATACACTAAAATCATTAAAATACCCAAAGAAATCCTAAAAATTGAAAACCACCTTAAAAACCTAAAAGACCATAAAAGTGATAAATACCCCAAAAACCCTAAACCTCCAAAAAAACCCGAAAACCCCGAAAAACCCTAAAAACAATAAAAAGATGTAAAACACATCAATAAATAAAAACACTAAAAAATAAAAAAAACTAAAAAAACTAAAAACAATAATAAAACCTAAAAAAAGTATAATATATCAGCAATTCTATAAACCCATAAAACCCCATGAAACCCTATGCAATATAAAATATCTTCAAAACCCAAAAACCCCTAAAAGACCAAACAAATATGTGAAAATAAAAAACTAAAAAACCTATAAACCCCAATACACTAAATCCCACAAGAAAAAAAAACCAATAAATACCTTTACCCCCCCCCCCCCAACCTAAAATCTCCTAAAAACATAAAAACCATAAAATATTTTTAAATCCCCTACAACCCTTAAAAATCGTTAAAAATATAAAACACCAAAATACCCTGAAAACACTAAAAACCCCAAAATTCCACAAACCCCAAAAAAACAACAAACGTATCAAAAAATAATATAACCCCTTTAAAACCTTAAATGCCTCTAAAACCCAAAAAAAATGTACAATCCCTTAGAACCTTGAAATAAAAGTAAAACCCACAAACCCTAAATGACCATAAAAAATCCACAAACCCCTAAAAATACTAAATCCAATAAAAAATATAGAAACCCTAAAAATATAAAAAACCCTAAAAAAACTAAACACCATAAAAATAAAAAACCCTAATACACTCTAAAACCCCTTAAAGGAAATAAAACCCTTAAATGTCCCCAAAACCACTAAAATCCCAAACGGAACATAAAGTTATCTAAGAACTGTAAAAGAACATAAAAACCTTAAAACTCTATTGATTACCTAAATACCCTCTAAAACTATAAAATTACAAAAAGCATTAAACATGAAAAAATGCTAAAAACTCAAAATTCAAATAAAAAACATTAACCCCAAAAAAACATTAAAACCTTTAAAATTATAAAATACCCTAAAATTCTATAAACCCCCTAAAAGCATTTAAAAATATTAAAACCATAAGATCCCTGAAAACCATTAAAACCCTAAAACCCATTAAACAACCTAAAACCACAAAACACCTAAAAATCCATAAAAACCCATGAAACAACGTAAAATATTTATAAACCCATTAAAAACATAGAAATCCAAAAACTATAAAATATCTGTGAAAACCCTCAGACCCATAAATATCCGTATAAAAATTGAAAAACTAAAAATCATAAAAATCCGAAAAACCATATAATCCCGAAAAACACTAAACACCCATAAAAAACAAAAAACCCAAATGATACCTATACCCCCCCCCACCCCCAACATAAAACCTCCTAAAATACTAGAAAACCATAAAATCATTTAGAACCCAAAAACCCATTAAAAATATCTAAAAATATAAAAGCCCAAAAATACCATTAAAACCCTAAAACCACCTAAACACCCCCCCCCCATTCCAAAAAACCAAAATACCCCCAAAAAACCTAAGACCCCTTAAAAATCATAAATAACACTAAAAACATAAACAAAAATATAAAATCCCTTAAAACCCTGAAATAATTATGAAATCCTTATAACACTAAATGACCACAACAAATAAAAAAACCCCATCAAAACCCTAAAACCATAAAATCACTAAATACCGCAAAAAAATATAATACCCTCTAAAAACAGTAAACAACATAAAACCCATCAAAACCCGAAAACACCCTAAAACCCCTGAAAGTCCATAAAACCCCTAAAAGTCCCTAAAACCCCTAATAATCCAAAAATACCTAAATATTTCTAAAAACTCTAAAAGAACATAAAAAATTTAAAACCAAAAAAAATATCCTAAAAACCCAGTAAATTTATAAAAGTCCAAAAAAAATAAACACCCAAAAAATCTAAATACTCAAAATTCTAATAAAAACTTTTAAACCCCTAAATTCCTAATAAATCCGAAACCCATAAAAGTCACTAAAATCATAAAAATCCATTAAACATCCTAAAAACAAATTAGAAATCATGAAATAAAAAACATAAATTCCATGAGACCACGAAAATCCAAAAAATCATTAAACTAAATTAAAACCACAAAATCCCTAATATCCCTAAAACCCCATAAAAACCCTAGAATCAATATAAACCGTTGTAAACCATAAAAAAATATAAAAACCCAAAAAAACCATAAAAACCCTAAAAATTCGTACAAAATCCTAACTAAATATAAAACCCTAAAAGACCCTAAAAAACATAAAACCCCCTAAAAACAACAAAACACCATAAAACACTAAGACCTGTAAAGGACCCTTTAATTCCCTAAAAACCCATAAAACCCTAAAACCCTTAAACCCAAAAAACCCTAAAAAACACTGAACACCATAAAAACCCATTAAACCCCATAGTAAATAATTAAAATACCAAAATACACTAAAAACCCTAAAAACCATAAACCCCCTTAACCCTTAAACAAACCACAAAAATCCCAAAAACCCCAATAAACTATAAAAAGGAAAAAATCCTAAAATATTTGAAACACCCTAAACCCCAAAAGACCTAAGAAAATACATAAAACTCTTTAAAACCAACAAAACCCCCAAAAAAACTCAAACTCCAAAACAAATACTTACAACCCCATAACTCTCAAAATTTCATAGAAAACCTAAAAACCATATAAAATCCTAACCCATCCCCCCCCCAGAAAAAATAACCTAAAACAAATAAATAGACTAGCAAAGCTCAAAATGAAAAAATACAATAAAATCCTTTAAAAACCCTAAAAATCCCAAACCCATAAAAACTCTAAAAACACAAAAACCCAAAAAAATACTAAAACCCCAAAAAACACCAAAAAACACTAGAAACCATAATACCAACTAAAACCCCCTAAATGACCCTAAAAACCATAAATAACATAAATTAAGTTAAAACACAAAAAACCTAAAACCACCCTGAAATACCATAAATCCCGTAAAAACCTTAAATCTATAAATACGCTAAAACACCCTAAAACATTAAATGATTCTAAAAACCATAAAAAACCTAAAAAATTAAAAAATAATAAAAACCCTAAAAACCATAAATCCATTAAATTCGAAAAAACTACAAACCCGTAAAACCCCCAAAAAAACTCTAAATCCCCTAAAAACCCTTAAAACCCTAAAAGATCCTAAAACCCATAAAAAACAGAAAAATTTTACAAACCCTAAAAATAGAATAAAAACCCTAAAACTAATAAAAAACTAAATACCATAAACAAACATAAAAACCACTAAAATACATATAAAAACTAGGAAGACCAAAAACCCACTAATAAACCCTAAAAATCCTAATTTCCCGAAAAACACTAAAAAATCAAAAAACCCCTAAAACCCCTAAAACTCATAAAATCCTTTAAAATCCATAAACTCTAAAAGCCCAAAAAATGAAACCCATGACCCCCCAAAACCCCATTAAAAACCTAAAAACACTAAGAACTCTAAAATTCAATAAAACCCACTAACCCCCCCCCCCCAACCTTAAAATACCCAAAAACCCTAAAAACTTTAAAAATACCCGAAAACCATAAACAACCCCAAAGCCTGAAAAACCCTAGCACCCTAAAAACCTAAATACAATAGAAACCTAAATCCCTAAAAACCATAGAACCCACAAACAACCACAAAAACCTTAAAGACCATAAAATACCCTAAAATACCCTAAGAACCCAAAAAAACCTAACCCCCTCCCTTAGAATCCTTAATGACTCTAAAATCTTTAAAACCCAAAAACCACCCTGAAGCCCTTAAACCCCATATAAAATCCCTAAGAACTCAAAAAATAATAAAATATATAAAACCCCTAAAACCCAAAAAAACCCTAAATCACCCTAAAGGACCCCCAAAACCCATAAAATCCCTAATGGTCCAAACAAATCCTAAAAACCCAAAAGGAAACTGAATTTATAATAACGATAAAGTACCCTAAAATATAATAAAAACTCAACAATCCCTAAAACCCCTTAAACAACCTAAAAATATAAAAACCCTAAAACCCATGAAAATACTAAAAACCCTAAAAACTCCAAAAAACTGTAAAAATCAAATTTTTTTAAATCCAAAAAAGACCATAAAATATCGTAAAACCTCATAAAACAATAGGAACACATAAGAATCCAAAACCAATAATAAAAACCACTAAAACCAATAAAAATATTCTAAAATGATTTTGAGACTAAAAATCCAAAGAAAAACCTAAAAACCCTAAAAAACATAAAACTCTAAAATCTCTTAAAACCCTAAATTCATAAAGAATGCTAAAACTCTAAAAACAAAAAAAATCCCTAAAACCCTAAGAAACCCATAAACATCTAAAAAATCTTTAAAACCCTTGCAAATATCATGAAATCCATAAAACCTCCCATGAACAATAAAAACCCTAAAAACCCTAAAACCCTATAATACCCTGAAAACACTAAAAGTCCCTAAAAAATATAAAAAACACCTAACTTCCCTAAAATTTATCAAAAACCTTAAAATAAAACTAAAATACTAAAAAACATAAAATCGTAATTCCACTAAAATCCCTAAATAGAAAAAAAAACCCATAAAAACAACAAGTAACCTAAAAGACGCCAATAATATTTACAACCATTAAACTCTAAAATCCTCTTAAATCTCTAAAAACCTAAATATCGCCCTAAAACCCCTAAAAGACACTAAAAACCCATGAAAATTGAAAAAATAACTAAAAACCCTAAAACCCCCTAAAACCCCTTAAAATACCTTAAAAACACATAAACCCCTCAAACTATAAAAACTGCTAAAAACTCCTATAATCCTAAAAAACACTAAAACCGCCAAAACCCCTAGAACCCATAAAACCCATAAAAACATAAAAACCATTTAAAACCGTAAATAACCTGCAAAAATATAAAGACCCTAAAAACCAAAAAAATCCTAAAAACCCCTGAAATCTCTAAAAATCCCTAAAATGTCCAAAAAACATTTAAATCCCTAAAAACAATAAAAAACACTATAGACCACTGAAAACAATAAAAACCCTAAAAATATTGAAAACTCCTAAAAACCCTAAGAAACACATAAAAGTATTTAAAACCCCTAAAACCCCTAAAACCACAACCAAACTGTAAACCCCCAATAATACACTAAAAAAATAAAATCATTTTAAAAATCCCAAAAGACCCAAAACATCATAAAAACCCAAAAACCATAAAACACAGTCAAAAAACATAAATCCAAAAAAACATGAAGTCTTATAAACCCAAAAAACTCCCTAAGTCCACTAAATATTCAGAATAGCCGCCAAAATTACACAAAAAAACCGAAAAAAGTAAGAATCATAAATTTTTTATAAAAAATTAAAAACATTAAATATATATAAAAACCAGAAGAGGTCCAAAAAATTCTTAAATAATATAAAACCCCCTAAAATGTGTACAAACATTAGAAAATCCCAAAAAATCATAAAAAAATACCCAAAACACTAAACCCACTAAAATATCCTAAAAATCTTGAAACCCAAAAAACACTAAAAACTATAAAAACCCTATAAAAATATAAAAAACTATAAAACCCTAGAAACAAAAAAACACAGAATAGCCCTAAAAATACCTTGAAAGATACTAAAAACCATTTAAACCACCTAAAACCCACGGAAACTCTTACAAACACTAAAAATCATATAAGACCCTAAAAACCCTAAATCCTTAATATATGTGAAAATCCCGAAAAAACCCCAAATATCCACTAATCACATGACAAAACAATAAATAATATAATACCCTAAAAACCATAAAACCCCCAAAATAAATTATAACCTCAAAAAACAAAAAAACCAAAAAATTATTAAAATATCTAAAAAATTCCAAACAAACACTATGAAACCCTAAAAACACTAAGAAACCTAAAACCCCTGTAAACCTCTATAACACTTTAAAAATCCTAAAACCCCTTATAACTCTAAAAACCATCTAATATATATGGAAATCCTATAAACACCTAGAAACCCTAAAAACCAAAATCCTTTAAACCACCTAAATAATCCCAAAACCCTATAATCACCAAAAAACACTAAAATCTCAAATGTCCCTCAAAACTGCACCCCCCTTAAAAATAAAAAAAATCTATAAAAACCCCAAAAATGTATTAAATTCCTAGAAACCCTAAAAATGGTAAAAATATTAAAACCTCTTCACCCAAAAAAGAACCCTAAAAGAACAAAAAAAAACAAAAAAACACATAAAACTCCTAAATAACATAATAATCTCTAAAACACCAAAACACCAAACACGCATAATAAACATAAAAACCTTAAAATTCTCTAAAAAACCAACCCCCCCCCCCAACTGAAAAAACGTTTAAAATATAAGAACCCTAAAACCCTTGGGAATAAAAAATCCAAAAAAAAATTAATCCTCTAAGACCCTGAAAAACTATACACGCCCATAAAAAAGGCTAACATACCCTAAAAACCCTAAAACCCCAGAAAAACCCCATAAACCATAAATACCATAAAAACCAAAATACACCCTAAAAATCCTAAAACCCCTAAAACGCCATAGAAACCTTTTTTTATGTATGGATACCTATCTGTAAGATGAATTGTTTATATTGGTACCCTTGGATATTTTAGTTCATTGACACTTTGGTTGGATTTCCTATCAGGATTGATAAATAGACTGACAACCCATCATGTGGACATTATGTTAGGGCCCTTTTTGAAGTGGATATGGAAACCACCTGGGTTGAGGAGGTCATCCTTAATACCCTTGAGGAATGTCTCACCTAGGAAATTCAATACTAAAGAAAGACCAAATTTTTTAGAATATCAATTTATTTGGTGACAAACCCTCATTGTTTAGAATAATGAATGTTTTCACTTTATGCAACCTGTATCGGCATGATACCAATCTCTAGAAGAAGAATCGTGGGACAGGTAAAGGAAAGATTCTTGCAAACCCTAAGGCTGTTGAGCCCCATCCCCACTAGGATCAAAATACTTATGTGATCTATTGGAATGCAGCTAATTCCATTGAAGAGATCAACCTTGAGCCATATATTAAGTTAGGAACTATTGATCATGCTCATCATCAGGTCCCAATGCCTTCTGACTTGAGAAAATTTACCAACAGCCTATTTTTGGACCCTGATCTCATCAACACTTCAGCATATATTTCCTCAATTACTGGTATTGATGAGGTAGGGGAACCATTTTTCATGTTGTTCTAAAAAAAACCCCACCCCCAATTGATTGATTGACTGATCTTGCTAGATATAATTTACAACATTCTACTGACATCTCTAATAAACCTCACCATTACATGGCCACTAGGACAACTCCTCATGAACCCGCTCCTATCCAGGTCACTGCTTACTTGGTTCATATTATGGCTATTATACTGTAGGCCTAGTCTATACACTCTACTTCTCCCCCTAATAGTAAGGTTGAGGGGAATGGTGTGAACCTCAACCAGTATAGTCTTTCACTGGGATGTTCATATGTTGATGTAGTAGAAAATGTAGGATTTAATGAAAAACTTATTATTCATGAGGTTCCTCTACCCACTAATAATGAAAATAATCCTCTCTATTCTAAGGGAATGGATATCATCCATGTTGTTCCTCCTAATCCGGCATCATCTACCATTTAACTAGTTGAGGAGACTACCCCAACTCCTAGATTTTCCACTATATCACCAGGCTTGGAACTTGAGGTCCGTTATGTTCATGTCCAAGGCATTAAGGTGGACCCAATCCACTCTGGGGATCAGGTGGTCACTCTTGAGAGATCAACAATGCTTAATCTTAATGAAGACAATTTCATTTTGGTTTCCTCAGACAAGGCTATGAAGAAGAAACCAAATTCATCCAAATAAATTGTTTTCACCATAAATCAATTCATCCCATTGAGTGGGATATTTTTTAGTGATGTTATTGAGGTTTCCCAGGCCCAGGATGATGGGGGAAAAAATGGATCACTCCAACAGCCCAAAATCCACAAATCATCCAAAAAATATGCCCAACTAGAGGGAGAAATACATTGAATTTTAACCCACAAGCTGCCTGTAGACATGCCCCAGAAGAAATAGAAGAAAGGTAAATGGAAGGACATAAAGTCTTCCTCTAATCCTTCAATAGGAAACCCATCCCATTCTTAATGAGGATAATGTTTTGAAGTTTCCATGGGTTTGGTAACTCTTCCATAGTGATATGCCTTAGGCACTTTCTTCTTTTCAATAGGCCATTGATCATAGTTATTTCTAAGCCCACGGTGAAATTTGAAAATATAAAGCGATTCAATTGGATCGGCCTTGGATAATCTCTTGTTTCTCATAATAGGGATTCTAGTGATTTGGAAATATTATGGGCCATAAAGGATGATTATGTCCATGTTCTTTCTTGTGAGGTGAGCTTTTAACTTTTCTCCCTCTCGATCTACCTTCAGGATATAACCTTATCCTTATCCGTTGTCTATGTATCCTTTTTTACGATTGGAGAAGGTAACTATGGAGACATTTGGCTCAATGAAATGAGACTATGGTCTAAAAATTATTTTTATTGATGATTTCAACACCTTACTAAGACCGTTTGAGGATATTGTTTCTAAATTATCTCATAATATTACAAAGGATTTCTCTTTCATCTTGGACCAATGTGGACTTGCTATGTTTCCTATTGCTGGAGAATCTTTCACATGGGGAATGATCACTTTTGATAGAGGAAAATATAGTGATATTGATAGTTGTTTATTTCAGGCCAGTGATAGGATTTACCTTATAGATAACACTGGTTTCACTCATCCCATGTTCAACTCGAATCACAATCCCCTAGTTGTTGATTTAGTGGAGGGTATTACAAGTTCCGACCCTATGTTCATTAAATTTAACAATTCTTGGATCATAATTCTTGTGTGTAGGGAAGTGGGTATCAATGGCTAGAATAACACCTTCCATGGAATCCCACATTTCATTGATTACTCTAACCTTAATAGAATCAAATGGATTGTGAAAGAGTGGATCAACATCTCTTTTTCAAGTGTGATTACTACATTGGGGCTACTGAATCTCATCTTTCCCTTTTCTAGATTACCAATCAACAACAACACATGCCTTCTTGAGAGGAGGTACAACTTCACGCAAAGTTGGATGATCCTCTATATCATAAGGTGATTCTTTCAAAGAAACAATTTAATATTATGTGGCTCAATTATGGGGATATGGATTCCAAGTTCTTCCATTGTCTACACAGATAGAAGAGGGCCATGAAAACCCTAAAATTCCATTTGCGTAAATGGTTTCGCATTCAAATATATGAATGAAATTTATAATTCCATTGTGTATTATTTTCAGTCATTGTACAAAGATGATGGATTTGATTCTATTCATATCACTGACTCTATCATGTCTTCCATTTATGATCATCATAACAAGACATTAATGGATCCCCCCTTTGAAGAGGAAGTCAAATTCTCATTGTGGTATTTTAACATGGATATTGTAACGATACTAGATGGGTTTTGGAAAAAAATTTAATATTCTATTGGTACATTATGCACATAGAGATCACCAATGTAGTTAGTTAATTTTCTATCTCCACTTCAATCCCACAGGGAACTAATTAAAATTTTATATCTTTGATATCAAATAAGTATAATACTATTTACATACGGGATTTCTGGCTGATTTTAATTTGGAACACCATTCCCAAAATTATAAATAAAATTATGGTCATCTGGATGGGGAAGATTTTTCATGATCTTATCACCCAAAATCAATTTGGTTTTGTTCTCGGGAAGAGTTTTCAAACCTTCTACTACAAATCCTCAAAAAGAATCAATTTTTATGATGAAGGAAACAAATCATGGGAGCATTTACCAGAAGCTATATATATTGAAGGCCTTTAACACCATTATGTGAAGTTTCATCTTCATGGTTCTTGGAATTTATGGTTTTTCTTGTACTTTCATCAATCTGATTAACAATATATTGACTATCACTATGGTTTCTATCCTTATCAATGGATCCCCAAATGGATTCTTCCAATGCTCTCATCGAATCAGACAGGGGGATCCACACATTGGCCTCCTTTTTCTGATTTCAGAATATTACATGAGCTAGTGAATTAATGATCTTTGGCAAGCTGGGTTTTTCAAACTAATTAATGTATGGACTGACATTCATGATTCCTCCCATATTATTTTTACAGATGACATACTATTGTTTGGGAAAGCTAATAAGCTAACATTATATTCAATTAGAATGATCTTACATCATTATTAATGTGGGGATAAGAAATACATTAGATGGAATAAATAATTCATTTTATTTGGCAAGGGGTATCAACATCCAGTCAAAATTGCATTTCCATATTACTTGGGGTGAAAAGATGCTCAGTCCCCTTTATGTGTTTTGGTGCCCTTTTTTCTAGTGGGAGGCCAAAATCTACAACCTTGAGAGCATATCAACCAAAATCACCCAAAAACTGGAAAATGGAAAAGAAAATGATTATGTATGGATGAAAGGGTTTGTATGATCAACTCCATCATCACCACCATGTTTATTCATGCATTTTCCTTCAAGATATGACCAAATATCCTGGTTAAAAGCATTCATGCTAGGATTAAGAAATTTTCTTGGATGAGCTGCGTTGGTGAAAATAAGATAGTTTATGTGGCGTTGAATGTCTTCAATATTCTTGTTGATCTTTCTGGGCTGGTCATTGAGGATCTCAAAATATTTAATGATGTCCTTCCTATAATGTTAACCAGAAATTTACTCAATCTACATGATGATGGTTATGATATTATTAATCAGAGGTTCACACAGAGACATTGGGATTGTTTCACAGGGTATATACCTTCCTCTGTTTGTCCTTCACTTAAATACTCATATAAGAACATTATATCTCACACTAAAAGGGTTGTGTAAAAAAATGAAACCTAAATTTTTGCACAACTAGCCATCTTGAAAATCCCCTAGTTGAAATTGTATCACCTCCCCATGAGTTACAAGACATATTTGTTGCAGCTATCATTCAATGAATGGGAGAAATACATGTGACTCTTCTAACCCATATTATCTTACAGATATAGAGGTTCATTTTCATGTATAATGAAACCCTCCTTTGAAAATAAAACCTTGTTAGACATTTAACTATACAATATTTATACTGGAATAAATGTCCAAAAGGCATTGTCCCACAATCTGGTCAATTAAAATTCAAATCCTCTTTCATTCCACTTCGATGTCACCTACTGATGGGGAAACTCAAGAGGAACATCCTTCCTACTCAAGTGTAGTTGAAGAAATCTGGTTGGAATCTGACTCAATTTACTAAATCTTCTTAAATTTTGAGGATAACATCCAACACACCTTCCATTACTGTAGTTGTGCTTCCGAACTATGGGCTTGCCTTTAGTTGATGTTCGGGATTGATTTCAGCATGAATGGATCACTATTTAGTCATATCAGCATCCTGGGGGATATGTAGTGCAGCGATCATGTGAAAACCCTACAACTTTTAGGGGCTTCTATTAAGATCTCTTACATTTTGACTTCTCGTAATGCGGTGGCCTTTAAACGCAAGCCTTTATCCTTCTATGGTGGAGTTGTGACAATCCACAAAGAGGTACAAGCGACATCGCACATAAAAATAGGTTCTATGCCCATTGAAATTAATGATCTTATTCTGTTTCATATTCTTGGAGTTCTAGTAGTAGAAAAAATACTTAGGTTTTAAAATTTATCCATTGGATTCCCTTAATTACATAATGGATCAAGGTCAACATGGAAAATGCAATCTTGGGTGCTCCTAGACCGTAGGGAAATGTTGTAGTCTTCTGTAACTATATATGGTTTTTGAGGGAATGGTTCTACCACCTTATTGGAAAAAGATGTGCTTTGAAGTTGTGATTTAGGAAATTATAATGGCGGTCAACTTTTTGACTCAATTTGGGTGGAAGTTTCTATGGATTGAATCTGAATCGATGCTTATAGTGGATTACCTCAAGAATAGATCTAGGAATGTTCCATACATACTCCTACCACAATGCATTGAATCTCTCAGAATCTCCCAGACGGTTACTATAAATGTCCCTCATGCCTATATGGAAGCCATCATAGTGGCAGATGCACTTTCCAAAATGGAAATTGAGGAAAGAAGCTCATTGTGGTCCTTTCTCAAACCACTTTTTTTTCTCCCTCTCTGGACTCTAACATTAAGGGTGAACTACACTCCCATTCTTGTAAACCCTCCTTTTAATGCATTGCCTTTATTTTCTGATAAATTTTGGGGGTCCATGATTGCTTGGTCCCAAGCCATATTTTCCTAAAAAACCTAAAATCCCTATAAACATAAAACCCCATAAAACCCCAAAAAACCCCAAAAACCAAGAAGAAAACCACAACACACCGAAAAATTCATTAAACCACTAAAATTACATTAATCCCCCATAAAACCTAAAAACACTAAAAACCCTAAAAGACCCTAAAAACACTTAAAACCATAAAATACCCAAAAACCCGTTAAAACCCTTAAAAACCTAAAAAACCTTAAACCCCAAAAAACACATAGAATTCCTCTAAATCCATAAAACCCCATTACCCATAAACAAATATAGAAACCCTAATAATCCCTAAAAAGCATAAAACACCCGCAAAATCCTAAAAACTGTAAAAACCCTAAATCACTTGAAAAACCTTAAACCCCCTAAAATCAAATAAAATTAAAACAAACCTAAATCCATATAAACCAGAAAAAACATTAAAAACTATAAATCCCTAATAATATTTTAAAAAACCTCAAATCCATCAAAAACACTAAAATCTATAAAAAAACCCTAAAACCCAAAAAATTAAAAGAAAATCCTTAAAACCCATAAAAACATAAATACATTAAGAAAATAATAAAAACCATAAAACACCTAAAACTACTAAAAATTCAATAAAATCCATAAATCTATAAACCCCTAAACCCCCTAGAAATACATAAAAAGACCTCAAACCCCAAAAACTATAAAATTTCTGAAACCCCTATTAAACATCAAAAACCCTAAAAACCATTAAAACACATAAAACTTTAAAACACCTAAAAACCATCCAACATAAATATCTAAAATCTCAAAACCGTGAAAACTCTAAAAACCATTAAATACCATAAAACCAAAAAAACCCTAAAAATCTAAAAACCAATAAAACCCCAATTAAAAACCTAAATACAATAAAAAAAATAAAACCCCATAAAAAGGTTGTGAAAAATTCTAAAAATTCCCTAAATCCCCTACAACACCTTAAAAATCCATAAAGTGTTAAAAAGTTTTAAAACCCCCCAAATGGACCAAAATCCCTAAAATTCCTAAAAACCATAAAAACCAAAGAAAACCAAAAAACACAAAAAACTAAATATCCCCTAAAATCCATAAAATCCCATAAATTCATAAAAACCATAACAATTTATAAAAGAACCTCCAAAACCAAAAAAATCCTAAAAACACAAATATAATTAAAATCCCTCAAAACCACAAAACCCCTAAAACTACTAAAAACGCTAAATACTATAATAACTCCAAAAAACATTACAATCCTAATAACCGTAAAATAATAACATCCATAAAAACTATATAACATTAAAAAAATTTAAAATATAAATAACCTCTTTAAACATTAAGAAACCCAATTAAACAAAAAACCCCTAAATCAAAAAAATATATAAGAAAACCTAAAAACCCTAAAAAACCTAAAGGACCTTAAAACCATAAAACTCCTAAAATCATAAAATCCCCAAATCCACTAAAATCAATAAAAACCCTAAAAACAATAAAACCATAAACCCCTAAAAACCTAAAAACCATTAAAACACCCTAAAATCCTTAAAACCATAGGAGTCCATAAAGACCTAGAAAACCCATAAAACACAAAAAAACACAAATATCCTAAAATGGCCAAAATTTCATAAACAACCTAAAATCAATAAAAACCTAAAAACACCAAAACACCATAAACTACACTAAAACACCCAAAATTAATTTAAAACAATTAAAATAATAGAGGGTCCTGAAAAAAAATAAAAAACCATAAGGACGCTAAAAACCACAAAAACCCCAGATGACACTAAAAATCAAAAAATTCCTAGAAGACCCTAAAAACCTTAATATCCTAAATGACCATAAAGAAGATGGCGGCACACTCTCCTGGAATTCTCTCTCGCTCGATGATTCTTCTAGGCTTTCCCCTGGATCCAGATCGAAGCTTTATCGGTGGATCCTTGCTCCTTCGTTCTCGGAGATGGTATGACCTGGCAGTGATCTTCGGCCTCAAGACGGTGGTGGATTCTGCACTTCGACAACATCGTCTTCCCCGAGTACTCTGGACTTCGGACTTCGACACGGCTTTGTTCTGTTGCTGGCACGTCTGGCTTCCATCTGCTATGGTGGTCGTGATGCCTTCAGATGTTCTTGCTTGGGTCGACATCCTCCAGCAGCTGCAGATTGGTGTTGATTTTTCAGATCTAGGGTTTCTACAGGCGGGTCAACGTAGTCAAAGGTCGCAATGGAAAAGCTGGTTGCTTTGACGTTCAGATTCTTTTCAGAAGGTTCTTCGTTTAGGAGGATGGTGCGACGATCTGGTCTGGCGATGCTGGTCGGGGTCTTCTCGATCTTACATTGCAGAAGCTCGTTTCTTCTGTCGGTTTGCGAAGCAGCTGTAGGTGCGTGCTCAACCTTGTCTATCAGCTTCTCCTTTGCTCCAGTTTGTTGCTGCTTGTTTCGGTCGGACTTTTGCATTCCATGTTCTCCTACTTTTTTTCGATTCTGAAAGGACACTGGTTTATGGGTCTGCTGAGATGTGTTTGGCGATTTTTGTGGATTGCAGTTTTCTGTACTAAGAGGTGTGGAATGCTGAAAGTTGTCTGGTTTGAAGCTCATGACTGCTGTTGTTAAGCTACGACTGTTCTGAGAATTCTCTGCTTGCTGGCATGCTGGGTTGTGATGAAACTGTGGGTTTTAATTCGAGGTGCTGGTGGCGCTGTGCTATTTTCTGTTGTGTTGTTGGTTGTACCTCTTTGTGCGACATGGTGGAGGCTGCAAGGTGTTGGATGCTGGATTTTATGAAATTTAATGAAGGCTGCTGTATGGAAGTGTACTCTGCTTGCTGGTTCTTGGTGAGGATGTGTGGCTGTTTGGTATTTCCTGTTGTTGTGGATGAGTTTGTTGTTGTGCTGCTGGAGTGGAAGTGGGATGCTGGGATATGTTTGGTGGTCGAAAGAGGTGATGGCTGTCTGAAAATGAGGATGCTGGTTGCTGTTTTGTTGTGGATGCTGGTTGGCTGGTTGCTGCTGCTGGATGTTGTTTGCTGCTATAGTCTGAATGCTGGTTGTTGGTTAGCTGTGATCTGCTGGATGCTGGTTAACGCTGGATGTAGTGCAGTTGGATGCTGGTACTGGCTAGATGTGATGTGATGATGCTGCGGTTTTGTCTGTTTTTGTGCCTTTTTTCTTTCATTGTTTTTCTTTCTTTGGCGTGGGTTGTAAGGGTTTTTGGGTGTGGGTCGTTCGACCCCTCCCCTCCCTTGTCTGCAGTGTTTGTGTCTTTTGGTTTAATAAATTCTGGGGGTGCCAGGAATAGCCTGGACCCGAGCCTTCTTTTTCTAAATGACCATAAAAACCCTAAAATTCCCAAAAATATCCCAAAACCAATAAAATATCAATAAAACCCCTACACCCCTTAAATCCTAAATGGCCACAAAACCCCAAAAATTATAAAAGAACCCAAAAAGCCCCCAAAACCCCCCCATAAACCCAAAAAATACCCAAACCCATAAAAACCCTAAAATTCATAAAACTCCCAAAAATCAAAAAATAAACCTTTAAAAGACACTAATGACCTCAAAACTATAAGAGACCCTAAAACACCCTAAAACCCTAAAACCCACAAAAAATTCTAAAACCCCTTAAAACCGTAAAAACCCTTAAAAACTAAAAAAATGCATAAAAATCATAAAACCCCCCTAAAAACCCCAAAAGGTCTAAAGAACCATAAATAAATTTAAAAGACAAAGAAACAAAAAAACCCTAAAATTACCTAAAAAAATTAAACCATACAAATCCCTAAAACCTTATAAGACCCTAAGACACGCAAAAGTCCCTAAAACCCTAATAAAATTAAGAACACTAAAATTGATAAAAAAACCTAAAAATCCAAAGAACCCCTCAAAACCAATAAAAACCCTAAAAACCCTAAATACATGAAAATTCAATTAAAACCCCTAATAGACCATAGAATCCTAAAACCATAAAATTTTAAAAAAAAATAAGAACTAAAAAAACCAAACCACCCAAAAAACCCCAAAACCCCAAAACAACCAAAAAAAATTCTAAAACCCCTAAAACCTAAAGTACCCATAAAAACCCTTATGACCCTATAAAACCTAAATAAAATTAAAAACACTAATACCATATAAAATAGAAAATGCAATAAAAATCCAAAACACCCCAAAAACCATAACAAAACCCTAAAACCCTAATAAAGAAACCCTGATAAATCCCAAACCCCTAAAAACCCTGAAAACTTGAAAAACCCTAAAAATCATAAAAACACTAAAATTCAAAAATCCTTTCAAATAACTATAAACATCCTAAAAAACATGGAATCCCTAAAAAACCTAGAATCCAAAAAACACTAAAATACCATAAAAAACCTAAAAAATCCAAATCCCCTAAAAACCATAGAACTATAAAGAACCTAAAAACCCTAAATGTTCATAAAATCATTGAAAAGATAAAAAATCCCTAAAAACACTAAAACCCCTTAAAACCAATAGAATCCCAAAAAACACTAAATAACCCTAAAATCCTAAAAGTCCAAAAAACCCATAAAAGACCCTAAATATCCTTATCAAACAATAAAACACCGTGAAAACCCTTAAAGAATAAATAAACACTAAAAATACTAAAAATCCAAAAAAACCTGAAAACCCCTAAAACCCCCAAAGGCACCCAAAAATTCCAAAAAATTATAAAACCCTAAAACCCTAAAAAAACGAAAAACCCTTATAACCCTCAAAAACATTAATAACTAGAAATACAATAAAAATTATTGAAATACAAAAAAACCTAAAACCCATGAAAATCCTAAAACCCTTAAAAGAACCCTCAATAACAAAAAAACCCAAAAAAACCCTAAAACCCCCGAAAATCTCTATAACACTTTCAAAAATTCAAATACACTGACAACTATAAAAATACTTAGAAAACCAAAAATCCCTTAAACCCCCTGTAAAACCAATTAACTAAAAACCCCTAAAAATATTTAAAACCCATAAAACCCATTAAAATGATAAAAATCACAAAATCATGAGACTAGAAAAACCCAATAAACCTATGAACCATAATAACTAAAAAAACTCGAAAAATACAAAAAAAATTTATGAGAACCCTACAACCCTAAAAAACATGTCCCGCCTAAAAAACACTAAGCCCATCATAAATACCCTAGAAACACTAAAAAATAGAAAAGTCATTGAAACCCCTTAAAGTCCATGAAACTTATTAAAACACTAAAAAACCTTAAACCACTTAATAATTTGAAAACCCCTTAAAAACAACTAAAACCCCGAAAAATCCATATGAAACACTAAATCCAGTAAAATGAACTAAAAACTGTAAATATCTCTAAAACCATAAAAAACCATAAAACTATAAAGAACCTAAGAAACCATAAAAAACTTATAAACCTAATAAAATCTTAATAATTACTTAATAAACATATATTCGATAAAAACATAAAAAACTCTAAAATCCATAAAAGTATTCTAAACTAATAAAACCCAAAAAATCATAAAAAATCCTACATTTCCAAAAAACCCAAAAAACCCCAAACACTAAATACCATATAAACCCTAAATACCCTAAAACACTAAAAACCATAAACACACTAAAACTCCAAAAAAACCCTAAAACATAAAAATACTCTAAAAACTGTAAATGAATCTTATAACCATAAAACCCAAAAATAATCATAAAATCCATAAAACCCCTATAACCACTAAAAATCTTTAAAAGCATAAAAACATTAAAAAGCCTAAAAAATATTTTAACTTTCTAAAAATCCTAAAACCTTAATAGTCTAGAAAACTCTAAAACATTAAAAAACTGAAAAAGAAACTAAAAACCCTAAAAAACCTAAAAAATCTTACAAAGCCTTAAAACCACTAAAAGTACTAAAAGACTCTGAAAGACCCTACAAACCCAAATACACCTAAAATATCCTAAAATTCTAAAAATCCATAAAAAATACTAAAAACCCTTAAAACCCCTAAATAAACCTATAAAACCAAAATCCCATAATTACCTTAAAACTTCTAGTAAATCATAAATTTAATCTAAAACCCAAAAAGAACTTAAAATCCCTAAAACCCCCAAAAAAACCTAAAAACCTTGAAAACTATAAACCCACTAAAATACCATTAAATACTTAACCCATTTAAAAAATCTCATGACACTAAAACTGGTAGATCCAATTAAAACCTAAAAACACTAAATACTATTAAATCCTTAAATCCATGAAAACAACATAGAACCCTTTAAACCCATTAAAAAGCAATAAACCCAAAAAAATTAGAACCCCAAAAAACCATTAAAATCCTAAAACCCCTAAAAATCCTAAAAAACTAATAAACTCTTAAAAACCCAAAAACCAAAAAAGATATATAATCCATCAATAAGATATAAATACATGAATATTAATAAAATTAAAAATCCCTAGAACCCCCAAAAGACAAAAAAACATATAAATACCCTAAAAACAACTGAAAATCCCAAAAACCCTAAAAGCCATAAAAACTATAAACCCCCCCCCCCCTAACAACTCTAAAAACTCTAAAATCCCTAAAAACCTTAAAACCCAACCCCCACCCCCACCCCCCAAACCCCTAAAAGGAATTAAAATCCTAAAACCCCTAGAATACCCTAAAAACCAAAACAAACACTAAAAGACCCTAAAACCCAAAAAAAACTAAATGAACCTCAAGACACCTAAAACCCCTATAAGAGAAAAAAACCCTATAAAAAACCTAAAAACTCTTAAATAAACTAAAAACATTTTTAAACCCTAAAAACTAAAAAAACCCTAAAACCCAAAAAACCTAAAAAAACCAGTAAAAACCAGTAAAAAAATTAAAAAAACCCTAAAACCTTATAAACTACTAAAAGACCCCAAAATCCTTAAAAACCTTAAATACCATGAAAAAATTAAAAACCATTAAACACCATTAAATCCCCCAAAAATCGTAAAACCCCAAAACACCAAATCACTTAAAACAATTAAAATGTGATGAAAACCCCTAAAAACTCTAAATATCCCAAAAAAAACCCAAAACACAAAATCCCCTAAAAATCCCAAGAACACCTAAAAACCTTAAAATATCGTAAAACCCTAAAAAATTTATACGAAAAAAAATATTTAATACCCTTAAAATCCAGAATAAACCCATAGGACCCTAAAACTTGTAAATATCCTAAAACTGAAAAAACCCCTAAAATGCCTAAAAATACCAATAAAGCCTGGAAAAACCTAAAAACCAATTAAAGCACCAAAAACCCCAAACACCATTAAATCCCTAAAATTAATTAAAACCCTAAAAACCCAAATACCCCACCCAAAAATCCCTAAAGAAGTCTAAAACCCCAAAAGGTCCCTAGGATGGCTGAGCCAGCAGGGGGCTTGGGCGATTCTGTTGAACCTCAACACAGGTCGTCTCCTATGAATTGGGAAGAAATTGACCATGTGAAGAAATATGACTCTGAACATGTTGTGCATAATGTCCTTTTTCAATTTTTCAATCCCTATGTTGAAAAACCCGGTCAACCAGCAGCTTCGCCTTTGGATGCGTCGAAGAAGAATTTTACTGAGGCTATCAAATCTGTGGCATCCTCTTATTTATCTGACTTTGGCACCCCTTTCACGGGGTGTGTTATTAATAAAAGAAAAAGTGCTCATGTATCTTCTAGCAAGGAATCAATTGAGGATAGAATTAACCTCTGCAAATTTTCGATCACTGCTTGTGGGGTCGTACCCAAGGGTGGAAAATTATGGATATTTGCTAAGATTTTCAAGAAAGTTATTGAAATCTGGGGTTTATCGGACTAGAAAATGACAACCATGAGATTCGGATTTCATCACACTGTTTTTTCCCGGATGAGCATAAACGATGTGCCTGATGTTTTGGATCACTTGTTCTTAACCCTGGTCTGCTACAGACTCAAGATTGGGATCGCAATTTTGACCCAACAAGTGTAAAGAACACTTTTACTCAGGTTTGGATCTGAATCTACAAACTAAATTGGTTATATTTCCATCCCCAAATTATATGGTACATTGCCTCCTCAGTTGGATTTCCCATCCGTATTGACAGGGAAATAGACAATCCAACATTTGGGAACTATGATAGAGTTCATGTTGAAGTTGACATGGCTATAACTTTGGTCAAAGAAGTGGGGTTAAACACACTGGATGATAGTATCATTCTGTAAATACAGTTTAAAAGAAGACCCTTGTTCTGAAATAATTGTCTCTTTCTTGTTCACACTCTCAATGAATGCAGGAGACTGAAGACTTGTAACACTTTCATAGTACGAGTTCATTAGGACTGTTCATGTCATTATTGTAAAAAGAACGAAATTCCCCCATTAAGATTCAATGAATAATGATACCCTCCCTCGGCATGTTAATATCCTCCCACTACAATGTAATGAAAACAACATCACTAGGAAAAGCAGCGTCCCAGATCAACCTGTTGTGAACTCTAAGATGGTATGTGATCCCATTGCATTGGACCTATCCAATGGGTTGTGTGGCTCAGATCCTAATGATCATAATGCTAGGAAAGCTTATTTTGTAGAGAAACTTAAGGATTCTGCAAGAGATTCTCCACATCCTGGGGCCTCTCTAGAGATTAATGTGCCTGAATCACCTGCCTCTGTGTCTCCTGTTTCTAAACAACCGTCACTTGCTCATCCTGATGCACCTGATCTTGCAACTTCCATCATAGTACATGATGCATTTTCTCAGCTTAAGCAACATGTTCTTGCAGATACTGTCAAAGTGGATGATGCAGGAACGCTTATGTCTCATCCTAATGCTTACAATGCTCAGCAAACTTCTCTTTTAGATCATGTTAAGGATATTGTATGTGATTATTCTTCTCTTGGGGCCTCTCCAGAGATTACTATACTTCCTGCTATGAAAACTGGTTTCCTTGACTCTGGAATTCCTCCCCTCGAATCACCTACTCTTGTGTCTCCGGTTTCTGAGCAACCCTCACTTTCTAAACCTGATGCACCTGATCTTGCAACTTCCAGCAGAGTGCATGATGCATCTCCTCAGCCTAATGTACTTGTTCTTGTAGATACTATCAAAATGCATAGTGCAGGAAGGATCCTTCCCAATCCTAAAGCCTTCACCCCTATTCCTGCATAAATTTCCACCAAGGATAAATTCACTAGAGTTCCTCACTATGAGGGGATTTGTGTTACTAATACCTTCTCCCCCCTCTCTGGGAAACTCTAGGCTGATCAAGCATATGACAATCAAGATGCTGATGTAAACTCTGATGTGAATCCTATGGCCTCTACTCATGAGGTACCAAAAATTGAAAAAGTCATCAAGAAACCTCCTGGAAGACCTCCCAAGCAGGGAGGAAAGAGCAAAGTATTTTCTTCCAAGAATACACAAGTCCTACCTCATCAGAGAGGAAACACAAATCTAAATCAATGAAGCTAATTTTTTGGAATTGTCATTGGATTGGGAATTATCCCACTACAGCAGCCTGTCGACATTTTCTCAACGCCAACAAGCCTTCCCTTGTGGCCATTACTGGGACTCTTATTAGTTTTGATAACTAGAAGAGTTTTAACTGGAACTCACTTGGTTACCCATTTATTTCCCACAACAGAGGTGCTGGTAACCTTGAAGCCTTATGGGTTTTTTGACACAATGACTTAAAAATTGAGTCTTTTGAGATTAGTCATCAAGTAAATTCAGTTCACACCCGGCTGCAAGATATTCCTGTATATTTCTCTTTTGTATATGCCTCTTTCTCTTACATCAAAAGAAGATAACTTTGGGATGATCTATCTTCTCTCAGTGAGAATATGGATCACAACTAGGTCACCACTGGTGACTTCAATGTTATTATTCATCCGGATGAAAAAATTGGCCCTCTTTTCTCTCGTACTACTGCACCTGATTTTTAGTGTTGTGTGGATCAATGAAATCTCACTGAGCTTCCTATTGCAAGTGCCAAATTCACTTGGGGAAGGTTCACTTTCAATGGGATACAAGCCAGTAAAATTGATAGGTTCTTTATGCAAGTCAATGATACGGTTGCTCCATCGTAAATCTCAGGGTTTACTCTTCCCAAATTTTACTCTGATCATAATCCTATTGTTTTCTCCATTCGAGAGGATAGTAGGAGACTCACCCCTTACCTTTTAAGTTCAACAATGCATTGATTTAAATTCCAGGCTGCAAGGAAGTAGTTCTTGATGGATGGAACTCCACCTTTCTTGCTAGTCCTCACTTTGTGGTTGTCTCAAAGCTTAGGAAAATCAAAATCTATCTAAAAGTTTGGAGTAATCTCTCTTTCTTAAGAATTTAGGATGAGATTAAAGATGTAGAATATTAGCTGGAGTCTCTCTTAGAGAACAATCACCAAGGGTATGTTCCTACTCGTGAGGAACTTGAGTTGCAAAAAAAACATGATGATATTCTTGTTCTCAAAGAAAATCTGGAAAAAAATCAATTCAATGTTCAATGGCTCAAAGATGGTGACATAAAATCAAAGTTATTTCATTGCTTGCAACGGGTGAAAAGGGTTCATAAAGGACCCAATCATATTCAAATCAATGAAATAACTATGACTGATGAGAAATAGCTCTCTGATGTTGTTGTTGATCATTTCAAATCTCTTTATATTGATGATAGCATCCTCCCTCCTGCCCCGATTACGGAATTTATTGAGAAATGTGTTTGTGACTCACAGAACAATGATCTGACCTCTCCCCCTCTTGAGGAAGAAGTGAAATCTGGCCTTTTTTCACCCAATTCTGAATGTGCCCCTAGACCGGATGGATTTACCAACAAATTTTTCATTTTCTATTAGGATATCTTTCATATAGAAATTACCAATGTTTTCAGGGAATTCTTTTTCTCAGGATCAATCCCTTTTGGATCCAACACCAATTTTATTACTCTGCTTCCCAAAAAGGAAGATGTAATTGATATTGGTGACTTTTTACTGATTTCCATTGGAAACACCATCCCAAAGATTATTAGAAAAATCATTGTCATTAGGTTGTGGAAGATTGTTGGTAACATGATCACAAACAATCAATTTGGATTTGTTCCTAGGGGAAGAATCCAAAACTGCCTATATATGGCCTATGAAGGAGTAAATATCATGAGAAAGGATTCCAAGCATGGTACTTTTGCTTTAAAATTGGACATATCCAAAGCCTTTGATACCATTAAGTGGCACTTTCTTTCCATGTTTCTAAGCATGTATTTGTTTTCAGACAAGTTTATCAGTATGATTTCTACCACTTTGGAGAGTGACATAATCCTTGTTCTAGTTAATGGTTCACAGAAAGGTTTCTTTCAATGTTCACGTGGGGTCAGACAGGGATATCCCCTGTCTGGAATTCTCATTACACATGCGGATGATTATCTGAGTCATTTCGTTACTAAAGCAATGATGGCTAGATACTATTGTCCTCTCAAATCGTGGAAGGACTCTTTTGTACCCTCACACCTTTTATATGATGATGATATTCTTCTCTTTGGCCAGGATAATTTGTGTACTGTATCTTCTATCCAAAATAAATTTACTCATAATGAAGATGTTGCTAGACAGGCCATCAGTTGGAGTAAATCATCCATTGTCTTTGGGAAAGGGATCTCCTTTATGAGGAAAAACAGAATCATCAGATTCCTTGGTTTCAAAAAAGGATCATTTCCATTAAACTAACTTGGTGTACCCCTCTATTGGGGAATGGTTAAGCGCTGCCACTTGGAAAGAATCTCTGTTAACATCACACAACAGTTGGCTAAATGGAGGGACTATCTCTGTCTCAAGCAGGCGGAGTATGCGTTAGAAATTCTATCATCACCTCAATGTTTGTTCATGTATTCGTTATAGATATATGAATAGTAAGTCTGATCAAATATCTTCAAGCCAAGATACGGAAAATTACATGGATATGATGCATTAATGAATAGAAACCATTAACTGTTTCATGGAAATACCGCATTAAACCCATAGAAATGGGTGGTCTTGGAATTAAGGACCTCATGGTTTTTAATGAGGCCTTACTGGACAAATTCACCTGGAACCTCTTCACACACAAGGAAGGTGAGCTTGAAATTATTAAATAATGATTTACTTCTCACATGTGCACTGGATACAATGGATACATGATCCCCACTGTCTGGACCACAATTAAATCCTCATACAAGGACATTATCTCCCAATCAATTTGGGATGTTTCAAACCACACAATGTGAACCGTTGGTTCACTCTATGGCTCGAATTTCCTCTATGTGAAATCATGTAGGTACCTCATGTTCTGAAACACATGTCAATCAATGATATCAACACAAGGCTGGTGAAGCTGGATGGACTTTTACCCGCACACATCATTTCCCAGGTTCAATGCTACAACTACATTGATTCTGATACTATCATCTGGAAACTGAATTTGATTGGTCAGCTCACTACAAGGGAGTACTACAATCACAAATTTTGGCATGTCCTGGACCCCCCTCCCCTCGTGACTTCTGAAATATAATTTTCAATTGCTTCCCCCTAGACACTTCCTTCTCCTTTGCAAGATTTGGAGAAATCGTCTGCCTATGTATGCTCAGTTGTAAAAATCTCGATGGCATATTATATCAGCTTGTACCCTCTGTTTACGGGATGCTAAAAGTGTACAACACCTTTTTGTTGAATTCAATCTTGAGCACTGATTATGGAACCACATACAAGGCATATTTGGTCTCTGTTTTCCCTCTGGAACCTTTTCCCATAAGATGATTTTTATTATAGAATTCAGTTGTTGTGAGAAGCTCCATAATCTTCTTCTTGCTGCAACTACAACAATTGTTTCCTTCCTATAGGCTGTGAGGAATTTTTCTATGTTTTGGAATAAATCATGCTCCATACATGAGGTTATTATTTCCATGCACAGTGCTGTTCGAATGGCTGGGTGTATCCAATAAGGCACTATGAACAACAGATTCAATGACCTCATCACACTCCACACTAATGGCGTCTCGGGAAGGTGTAAAAAACCAAAAATTATGAAGTTCATTTGATGGATTCCACCAATCCCATCATTGATCAAATCTAATGTTGATGGTGCGGTAGCGGGTTCACATGGTCCTTTAGGCTGTGGTGGTGTTTTTCGTACCTATCGAGGTTTTGTGAAGGAAATTTTCTATCCTTTCATTGGTAATGGCTAGGCCTATAAGGCATAGCTTTGTGATATTATCATTTTTGTTTGTTTTTCATATCAATTCGGGTGGATGTATCTCTGGATTGAATCTGACTCGATGCTTGCGGTGGAGGCTCTTCTTCAAAACTCAAGAAATGTTTCATAGAGGCTCCTACCCCAATGGATTGAATGCCTTAGCTTATCCAAGAATATAAGTCTCAAGATCACTCATGCATACATGGAAGTCAATATGGTGGCTGATGTTCTTTCCAAGATGGCTATTGATGAATGCTTCTCACTGTGGTATTTTATTGCTCCTTATTTATGTGCCTCTCATGTAGACTCTAACATGAAGGGTACTACCCGCACCCGATTGTACAAGTCCCCCCTGTAATTCCTTGTACTTTTCTTTATTTATAAATTGATGCACCAGGCTCCCCGCTTGGTCCATGCTTTCTTTTCCAAAAAGGTCCCTGAAAAATCCTAAATATCGAAAAACCACTAAGAACCCTAAAACACTAAAACAATAAAAATCATAAAACTCTAAAATCCCCAAATACACTAAAACACTAAAAGATCCTAAAACCCAAAGAACACCCTAAAAGACCCTAAAAACACTAAAACCCCTCAAAACCCCTTTGAAACTCTAAATTCCAATAAAATCCCCAAAAACACAAAAACCATAGAAAACAACTAGAGAGAACAAAAAAACTATAAAAACCCTATAATCCATTAAAAGACCCTAAAAACCCAAAAAACACTAAAAACTCTAAACCCTAAATAATACCTAAATAATTTCCAAAACCATAAGAAAACCCCTAAAAACCCTAAATCCACTAAATATACCATAAACCCCCAAAAACCACTAAAACCCAATACAAAATTAAAATCCCCTTGAACCCTATAAAATCCTAAATGCATACTAAAACCCCTAAAGACAATAAAAATTCACAAAATCCATGAAACCCCTAAAACCCAAGAAACCCCAAAAAACCTAAGAACCTAAAAAACACTAATACAATATAAAAATCCAAAAACCAATCCTAGAAATACCTTATAGAGACACTAAAAATAAACTAAAAATAAAAAAACCCTTTAAAAACCTAAATGCAAAAAATCTCTAAAACCCCTAAAAACTCTATAACAATTTTAAATCCTAAAACCCATAAACCATTAAAAACCCTAAAATCCATAAAACCCTTAAATTCATAAAATAACCATAAAAATCAAAAAATAACCCAAACAACCAAAATTCCCTAAAAGACTATAAAAACTATAAAATACACTAAACCCCCCCCCCCAAAACAACTAGAATGACATAAGACCCTAAAAACACTAAAAAACATAAACCACTAAAATCCCTAAGAAAACCATAAAAAAACTAAAAACCCTATAAATCATAAAAACACTAAAACCCCCCCTATTACCCCTCAAAAACACAAAAACCAAAAACACCATGACAAAAATCATAAAATAATAAAAACCATAAAACATTAAAAAACCATAAAAACCTAAAAACCCATTAAAACATAAAAAACACTGAAATGTCATAAAAACTCTAAAAACTTGAAAAAAACTAAAAAACATAAAACCCATAAAACTCCAAAAACCCTAAAAACCATAAAACCCCTAAAACCCCTAATGAAACCCTAAAATACCATCAAAATCCTAAAAAACCATCAAACCCAATGAAACCCCAAAACCCCTAAATGACCATTACAAAAATTTAAAAACTCCTAACAGCATTAAAACCCATAAAATCCAAAAAAAGTCCCAATTACTCAAAATCCCTCAAACCCTGTAAAAACCCTAAAAACAAAAAGATGCCTAAAATCGAATTAAAATGATAAAACCCTAAAAAACTAATTTTTTTTAAAAACACCTAAAAACCATAATATACACCTATAACCCATAAAACCATAAAAATCATAAAAATCCTAGAAAACCTAAACCCCAAAAAATATTAAAAACCCAAAAAACTTTGGAAACCCATAAACACTATAGAAGACAATAAAAACCCTAAAAACCTACACAATACCCTAAAACCCCTAAAACCCATTAATGACACTAAAACACTATAAAACCCAAAGAAAAATCCATAAAAACCCTAAAACACCCAAAAACCTGGAAAATATCTAATAACCATAAAATCTAAAAAACCCAAAAAACTATAAAAATCCCAGACCCCCTAAAACACTAAAAACCCTTAAAAGTGTAAAAATCTATACAACCTAAAACCATAAACCAGTAAAACGCTACAAAACTCTATAAAACCCCTAAAAATGTTTAAAAGCATAATTAAACCCTAAAATAGACTATAAAACCTGAATTACTAAAAAACCATACATACCATAAAATCCCAAAACCCCTAAAAATAGAAAAATGCATATAAAAACCTAAAAACCCTAAACAATATAAAAATTCTAAAAACCACTAAAAGGACCAAAAAAAACCATGAACACTATAAAGGGACCTCAAAACCAAAAAACCCTAAATAAGCTTCAAACCCTTAAAAGACATTAAAACCCATAAAACAAAAATCTACACTAAAATCCCATAAAAAACATTAAATACCATAAATAACTCTATAAATTCGTAAAAGACCCAAAAACCCTTTAACACCCAAAAAAACCCTAGAACCACTAAAGACCATAATAACCCTAAAAAACCTAAAAAAATCCCTAAACCCCTAAAACCCATAAACACTCCTCAACGACACCAGAAACACTTATAATCCAAAAGGTCCCCAATAAACACAGAAACTCCAATAGAAAATAAATCCATAAAACTCTAAAACATCATGAAAACCTAAAAGGCCCCTTTAAGACCATAAAACCCCTAAAAGGTTCTAAAAACAATATAAAATTCAATAAAATACCTTAAAACTATAAATTCTCTAAAAACTCTAAAAACCCTTAAAACCCCAAAAACCATAACAAATCCTAAAACACCCTAAAAGAATATTTAAAAACATAAAACCCCTAAAATAATAAAAACACTAAAAACATGTAAAAATCCTAAAAGGCCTAAAATCCTAAAAACCCTAGAAATCCCTAGAACCCACAAAATATTTTGAAAGCCTAAAAAAACTAGAAAACCCTAAAACAACTCTAAAATACCCTGAATACCCATAAAAGATTAAAACACTCTTAAAGCCCTAAAAATCCACAGGGATACTAAAAACACTAAAAGACCCTAAAAATATAAAAAATTATAAAAGACCATTAAAACCATAAAAGACACTAACAACCCTATAAAAACCATAAAATATCCAAAAAAAATACCTTAAACACCCATAAAAATCCCAAATCCCCCTAAAAAACCCGTAAAATTAAAAAATACCCTTAAACCATAAATCCCCTAAAACCCCAAACCCCTAAAACCATATAAACCCTAGAAACCATAAAACCCTAAAGAAACCTAAAACCTCTAAAACCCAGAAAAAATTTAAATAATAGAAAATTCATTAAACCCCTTAAAGATAATAAATACTTAAAATAACAAAAACCATTAAAAATCTTAATACCCTTAAAATCTATTACAAATACTGAAACCCAAATAAAATATAGAATGACAAAAAACCCATAAACCCAAAAAAACCCTTAAGATACTCCTAGAATCACTAAAAATACTCATAAACCATGAGAAAATCCAAAAAAAAATTCAAAAAACCTACCAAACCATAAATTCCCTATAAATAGTAGAATCCCTAAAGAATTATTAAGAAGCCATAAAATGAAAAAATCACTAAAACGCTGAAAACCCTAAGAAACCCCAAAAAACCCAAAAAACCCCAATCACTCGTGATACCCTAAAACCCCTAAAAACACTAAAAATCTAAAACCCTAAAAAGAAATAATCCCACTAAACCCCTAAATAACCTTATAACACATAAAAAACCGTAAAATCCATAATAAACCATTTTCCCTAAAAAAATAGAAACCCAATTAAAAATATTAAAACAAAAAAATGACTAAAAACACCTAAAAGACCCAAAATTTGTAAAACATTAAAAAATCCCAAAAATCTGAAAACCACAAAAAGACCCAAAATCCCCTAAAACCAACAAAACACTATATACCAGTATAAAACACTTAAATGACCCCCAAACCCAAAATCATCCTCAGATCACTAAAAACAATGAAAACATTAAAACCCTAAAAAACCAAAGGACCCCTAAAACCACAAAAAACCCAAAAAAATACCCATAAAAACATTAAATTACCTTAAAATATATAAACCCTAAAACCCTTAAAAATAATAAAAAATTTAAAACCATAAAAAAAATATAGAACCCCAAAAAAATAAATGATTCCTATAAAAAACATTAAAAATTCCTTGCAACATTCAAACACTAAAAACCAAAAAAGGCCTAAAATCCAAAAAAACCATAAAAATCATAATCACCATGAATTCATAAAACCCCCTAAAAATCCTACAATCCCAGTAAAAATCATAAAAAAACTCCTAAAACCTATGAAAACCCTAAAATCTCCGAAAAAACCCTTTAAAACACCATAAATCCCTCAAACACTAAATAATCATTTAAAAACCTAAAACCCCAAAAAAAAATACATAAAAAACTCCAAAACCTATAAATCTCTTAACAACCATACTGAAACTAAAATCCTAATAATTATAAAACAGAAAAAAACACTTAAAAAACCTTAAAACACTAAAAACACTAAAACCCTAAAAACCCATAAAATTCATCAAACAACCTAATAAGACCAAAAAACCACTAAAAAACCATAAATCATTTAATACCCATATAAATTCTAAAAACCCTGGGAAATATTAAACAATCTACTTGAACCAAAAAAATATAAAACAATAAAATTCATTAATAATCCATTAAAATACCTAAAAAAATAACCCCCCCCCAAAACCCCAAAAACCCATAATGAACCTAAAAAATTAAAACATAAAAATTTTATAAATAAAATAACCCCCCAACCCCTACACACCCGAAAAACCATTGTATCTCCTTGAGGACCCATAAACCCCTTAAAACGCTAATAGGCCAAAAAACCCTAAAAGGAACTGAACCTTTAAAAGTCTATAAAAAACAATATAACCCTAAATAAACCTGAAAACACTAAAAACCTTAAAACCCCCTAAATACCCTAAAAGCCCAACAGGAACTTGAAATCCCATAAACCTACTAAAGAAACCAATGAAAATAAAAACCATACAGGACCATAAAAACCCCTAAATGGCCCTAAAAACTGTAAAGGGACCTAAAATCCCCAAAAATCCTAAAGGAACATTAAAACCCTAAAAATCAATTAATGAACCTAAAAAATCTAAAAAATATAATCCCTTAAAATACCAAAAAAGTGTAAAAACCCAAAAACTCTATAAGCCTTAGAAGGCATTGGAAAACACTAAATGACATTAAACACCATAAGAACTCCCAAAAAACTAAAAAACCTACAACACCCTAAAATACATTAAAACCCCATAAAACCCTAAAAACCCTAAAACACCTAAAAACGCTAGAAACATAAATAATTCATAAAATATCGACAACAAAAAGAAAAAATAAAAAAATAAACCACCTAAACCCCATAAGTCCCTAAAAACAAGAAAACCCCTAAAAGCCCTAAAAACTCCTAAAAATCTAAAACCCCCAAAAGCCATTAAAAATACCAATTAACCAAAAAACCCGTTAGAAAATAAACAAACCCATAACCCCTAAAAACCATAACCCCCCCCCCACCACAAACCACTAAATATACCTTAAACATATTAACCCAAAATCCAAAAAACCCTAAAAAACAAAAAAAAACTAATAATATAAAAAAACCATAAAACACCAAAACTAAAACTAAAAACCAAAAAACCCCTTAAAATGCCTAGTATTGTAAAAACCCATAAAATTTGAAAATCCCCTAAAAACGTAAAAACAAATTAAAACCCGTAAACCCTATAAAACCCCAAAAACCCATAATAAAACACTTAAACATACAAAATAACCCCCAAAGTCCCTAAAAACTAAAAAAACCACAAATCCCCTAAAAACCCAAAAAACAAAAAGAACATTTAAAAATCCTTAAATTACCAAAAACCCTAAACCCTTAAAATCCCAAAATCCCTTAACACCCATAGAAACACTAAACGACCTAAAACCCCAAAAACACCCCTCAAATACCCAAAAAATCATTAACACCCCTAAAAGGCCTCAAAACCCTAAAACCCATAAAAGACCCTAAAACCCAAAATAACTACAGAAAGACCCTAAAAACTCTAAAAACCATTACTATACCCCAAAACACAAATTACACCATAAAATACCACACCATAAAAAAACTAAAAAACCACTATAAACCCCCTAAAACCCTAATATCCCTAAAATACTCATAAAAACCTAAAAACACTAAAACCCCTAAAAAACCTAAAACACCTAAAACCCCTAAAAAGTATTGAGGACCGAAAAACAACCCTAAAACCCCAATAAATTTAAAAAACTATAAAAACCCAAAAAATTTCTTAAAACCCTAAGAACACAAAAATACATTTTAAAGCCCTAAAAACATTTAACCCCTAAAAACACTGAAACCCATAAAAAATATAAAAAACATAAAAATATGAATATCTATAACAACCCCTAAATCCCAAAAAATCCAAAAAACAATAAAAATACTAAAAACTAAATAAACCCTAAGAATATTATAATATACCAAGAAGACTAAAAAACCCCCAAACACCACTAAAACCCCTTAGAAACCTGTTGAAAACGCCAAACCCTCTAAAAGAACCTAAAACCCCTAAAACTCCCAAAAAAGTACGAACCCATAAAAACCCAAAAAACCCCAAATAGACCCTAATAAAAATGAAAACCCTTAAAAATATAAAAAATATGAAAAAAATAGAAAATAATAAAAACTCTAAAATAACCCTAAAAACATAAAAGAAAAATAAAACCCCTAAAACGTAAAAAACACTAAAAACTATAAGAAAATTTGAAACCCCTTTAAAACCCAAAAACACTAAATACAAAAAAATTAAATTTCCTAAAACACCTAATAATCCTTAAAACTCTAATCCCCTTAAAACCCCTAAACCCCTAAAAACACTAAAAACAAAAAACATCACTAAAATACCTTAAATACCCCTAAAGACACAAAATAACAATAAACCCATAAAAACCACTAAGGAACCCAAAATCCAGAAAAACCCAGAATGGACACTAAAAAATCATAAAACCCCCTAAAACAAAAACAAAATCCATTAAACCCAAAATAATGCTAATAACCATAAAACCCAAAAAAGACACAAAAAACAAAAAAATGAATAAAAAACAAAACCAAAAACCAAAAAAAAATCCTAAATTCCAAAAAACCCAATAAAACCAATAAACACCCCCAAACTCCCTAACCATAGTAAAACACCATAAGATTGCCTAAAACCCAAATAAAACTCTAGAAAACCCTAAAACCCCAAAAAACCCATTAAAATGCTTAAAATTCTGGAAAACCCTAAATATCTATAAAAACAGTCAAATTATCCCAACCCTCAAAAAAGCCTAAAAAATTAGAAACAGTAAAAAATCCCTAACCCCCAGAAAATCATTAAAGAACTAAACAACCCAAAAAACACTTAATAACCCCGTAAAACCCCCAAAAACCATAAAAACCTTAAAAACCATATAACCCCTAAAAACCTTAAAACCATATTTAAACATAAAAATCACTAAAAACCCTAAAACCCCCAAAAATTTAATAGTAATAAAAAACCTTTAAAATCCTAAATACACCATTAAAACCCACAATTATTCTACAAATCCTAAATGACCCTAAGAATCCAAAAAATAACTAAAACCCAAAAATAGACTAAAAGAACCTAAAAACCCTTAAACAACCTAAACCACCAAAAATACCCAAACCCAACTAAAAATACATAAAACCCCAAAAAACTAAAAATAACCCTAAAGCCACTAAAACCCCTTTAAAATCATAAACCTATAAAAATTCTCTAAAAATCATAAAAAACATAAATACCCTTAAAACATAAAATACCAAAAAAACTTAATACCCTAAAAACCAAATAAACCCCATAAAATTGATGAAGACCCCTAAAAACTTCATAACCCCCTAAAACCCATAAAAACCAAATAAAAAATACATAATTTCACTAAATACCCTTAAACCCCTAAAATTAGTAAAAATAGAAAAACCACATTAAACCATTAAAACCCCAAAAATCCATAAATTACCTAAACCCCTAAAAACCCATGTAAACCCTAAAAACACATAAAAACACTTCCCAACACAAAAAAGACACCCTAAAATAAAAAAACCTATAAAATTCTATAAATATAAGAAAAACACTAAAAATACAAAAAAAAACCTAAAAACCATAAAAAATTCCTCAAACCCATAAAATCCATATAAACCAAAAAACATTAAAATCCATAAATCCATTAAAAATGATAAAAACCTACAAAACCTAAAATCCTAACACACCTAAAACACTAAAAACCAAAAAGGTCCTATAACCCCTAAATTAAAAATAAAATCCCAAAAACATTAGTAATCACTAAAACCCTAAAAAACCTAAATTTTCAAATACCTTGAAAACCAAAAAACCCCTACAAGACCCTAAAACCCAAAAAAACTCTAAAAACCATTAAATCAAAAAACCCTAAAAACTCATAAAGATTCCTAAAACCCAAACACTCCAAAAGATCCTAAAAACTATAAATAACTATAAAATACAGTAAAAACCCCTAAAACTTATAAAATACCCTAAAATACCCAAAAAACCTACAAGTCTTTAAAAAACTAAAAACCCTAAATTACCCAAAAAATCATAAAAACCCATAAAAGGTTGAAAAATAAAAAAACCCAAAAGTACCCATAAATACTCAAATGGACCCTAAAACCCCTTTACAACCATAAAAACATAAAAACACTAATGGAGCCTAAAAAATGAGAAACCCTAAAGGAAAAAAACCATAAAACCATCAACGGACCACAAAAACCCTTAAAGACCTTAAATGACCCGAAAAACCCGTAAAACACCAAAAAGCCTCTAAAGATCCATAAAACACAATAAAATCCCAAAAATACTATAAAACCTATAAAACCCCAAAATTACCCTAAAAAGTCCCTAAAATAATAAAAAGCCCTAATAAATCTTTAATTAACAAAAAAACCCTAAAAATATCAACAACCCATCAAAACCCAAAAAATTGAAAAAAACCAAAAAACCAAAAAAAAATCCTCTCAAAACCCTAAAACTCTAAAAAATCTAAAAATAATTTAAAATAGAAAACAATATAAACCCAAAAGGACCCCCATAAACCTAAAAAATCATAAGGACACTAAAAACACTAAAAGACCCAAAATATCCTAAAAAGTATTAAAAATACTAAACTACCCAAAACCCCTAAAATACCTTAAAACACTATAAAAACCTAAAACATTTTTAAAAACCCTCAACAGCCCTAAAAATGCTTAAATAATTGAAATAACATAAAAACCTAAGAACCCTAAATACCATAGTAAACTCTAACAAATCATAAAAACCATTAATTCCCTAAACATATAAAAACACAAAATCCCCAATAACCTGAAAACCCCATAAAATCATTTACAAACAATAATATACCCAAAAAAATCAAAATACCAAAAAAACACTAAAAACCCAAAAATCTAAAAAACTGAAAATACCAAAATAAATTCCCTAAAATCCGCAAAACAATATGAAATCCTATATTTCTTTTTAACCCCCCCCCCCCCCAACCCATAAAACCCATAAAATCTATAATACACTAAATCTAATAATATATAAAAACTCTCCTAAGGCCCCCAAAAAACCAAAAAACCACGAAAAACTTTTGGAAAACAATCAAACCCAATAAAAATACTAAAAAACCTACAACAAAAAACCCTAAAAACAATAAAAAAAATAAAACCCCTAAAACCCTAAAACACCTAAAACAATGAACACTCTAAAAACCATAAAATCCACACAAAAAAATACTCACAAAACCCTTAAAATACCCTAAAGAGTATAAAATACATTAAAATATCTAAAAATCATAAAATAACTTATACCTAAAAAACATAAAACACACTAAAACAAAAAAATCATAAAAAAACATAAAATCCACTAAAACCCTAAAACACTAAAAACTACTAAAATCCCATAAAAACCTGAAATCCATTTAATGCCCTAAAATCACATAAAACCATAAAAACATTAAAAGGCCCTAGAAACCTAAAACCCACTAAAATCCATTCTAACCGTATAATTCCATACAAGAATAATAAAATCCATCAACACCCAAAATATCATAAAACCCCCAAAAAACCCTAAAATACCCTAGAAACATTGAATGCCTAAAACCCTAAACCCCCAAAAACAATGAAAATGACTTAAAAGCATAAATATCCATAAAAGACTTGAAAAACCAAAAAACCATAAACCACTTTAATATGATAAAACCACTAAAACAATCCTAAAACAACTAAAAACCCTAGAAACACTCAAAAATATGAAAAAAAATAAAACCGTAAAAACCTAATAACACTAATAACTCAAAGAAACCTAAAACTATAAAAACAATTTAAACCCCCAAAAACATTTAAATCCCTTAAATACCGTAAAATTCATAAACCCCCTAGAAGACCCTAAAAACACTAAAACCCTTAAAAATAAATATACACAATAACAAAACCTCCAAAACCTTAAGAATCCTAAGAAAATCCTAAAACCCTAAAATGAACTAAAACCCCATAAAAACTAAAAACATTAAAATACTCAAATACATTAAAAATCTTGAAGAAAGTAGAAAAAACCCTAACCCCCTTAAAACCAGAAAATATTTTTTTCTTCTAGAAATGGTGATGACCTTGTTTATTTAAGGTTCAACATTCCAATCAATTTTTAAAATGGTTTATTCGTAGAACCGGAAACCTTCAATGATTCTATATCCATTTAGACATACATTCCAAATGTAGGTTCCAATTAGTTTTGGATGGATGAGGCTTAATAATTTACATTGGTCGAGAGGATGGGAGGTCGGTGTCATCACACCTTTTTGTAGGGAATTGTTGTCTACTCCAGGACACTCTTATAGATTTGATTTATGTTCCTGAATCCTTATTAATTTACCAAGTATGAAAATGAGTTCTTCCTCTTGGTCTAGCTATCAATGATTGATATGTATGTATTTGAGGTTCTTCATCGATAGAGAATCATCCGTATTAATTAGAAATTCTTATTCAATTGTATCCTTTAACATATTATATAGAAATATCTTGGTCGTTATGATGACAATACTGGTTTTAATGCCACTTAGTGGGGCACTTGAAGTTAATTGTAATTCATAAAGACATGGATTATTTCTGAGTTCAGATCGTACCTGCAGATGGGCTACCTACGTATCCTTGTTAAAGAGTAATCAAAACCCACGTAGTTCATGAATTTACTATATTGTTTAAAGTCATGTGGGATAGTTTAAAATTAATGGTTGATAGGATTGAACCTCATAAAGGCTTCCTACGTACTCTACTTTTAAGGAAGAGATCAAAGTCCACGTAGATTGATTAAGAATTGTGGGGCTTACGTATGATTAACGGCCCAAAGAGATGTGTCGTGGTTACTTTTACACTCTAATCTTACATGAGTCATGCTCGATGTGAGAAACACGAGGTATCAGTAAACATGACTATTTGTGCCATGAGATATGTGGTCACAAGGAATGATATGGGACTTATGTAAGTGTGACTTCCCTAGTAGATGAAGACTAGGATTTACTCCTAGAAATAATCCTAGGCACATGGTCCATAAAGATATTCATGATTTATGGAGATTTGGATACTCCAACTTGGGGATTACACCTAATGAGGATTCCCAAATTAGGGGATACATGGGGATAATTCCTAAGGAGGATTCCCATTAATAGGGTAGATAAATGTACTTGTTCATTATGGAGAATTAGATTCTTAATTTGGGGCTTACTCTTAAAGAGGATTCCTATATTAAAGGGGGCTTTTAATTATGACTGGGGCATACTCCTGAGAAGGATGCCCAAATCAAAAGGAAATTATATTGGGACTTACTCCTAAGAAGGAGGACTAATGTTTAAGGAGATTTGTAACTTGTGACTTACTCCTGAGAAGGAGGCCCAGGTTAAGGGATATTATGACTGGGGCTTACTCCGAAGAAGGAGGCCCAATTTAAGGGGACTTAGGAATTGGTTTTATTCCTGAGAAGGAAGCCCAAAAAAAAAAATTAAGGCTGGGGCTTACTCTTGAGAAGGAGGACCATATTAGGGAACTTGGGGCTTACTCCTAAGGAGTATGCCTAGATTAATGATCTTCTCATCTTAAAGGATGAGGTTAAATGAAGGAAATCTCTAACCGTAGTGAAATAAAGTTATGTAAATCTCAATGTTTTGAGAGATGTTCCACATAATTCCTTTCAAATAAAGAATCCAACAAAGGAACCATTCCATGAATGTATTTGAAGAGGGTTTTGAAGGTAAATCATGAAGAGGAGAGGTGAATTTGATGAATGGAAGTGAATTGAAAGAAGGTGCCCGAGTATTGGTCTGTTGGGCAAGTCCTAGTCATGCAAGTATACTTGCGCGACATGAGTTCACTTGAGCAATGAAAAACATGTGAAGTGATACGTGGGCAACATTGGATTGGAGCCCTTAGTATCATCCATGGAGGCTTTCAAATAGGTGGCGCACAAGTTTCCATGAGAAGACAAGGCGGTGCGCATGTGTATCCATTTCCCTTAAGGGCTGGACACTTAGGCATGCAAGTTCTAATGTGTTCTAACACTTAGGCCTTATTCTTACTCTGTAGATCTTCCATTCTAGGTAAGAAATTACCTTATAAGTGTTTTAAAGACTTCAAGCAGAGACTAGGGTGACCAGAGCTTAATTCTAAGTTTTGGATTTTTCGTCCTCGAAATGGAGGGCCCACAGGGGGAATTTATAGGACATTGAGGACCATGGTAGAAAAAAATGAATAGGATGCGCAAGTGACTTGCGCGACCCATATGTGGCGCTCAAGTATACTTGCGCGACCATAATAAAACTTTCATGACACATGCTTAATGAGTTTCTTGTTCATGACTTTTTCAATTTTCGATGTTTCTACAAAGGATGAATCTCTTTTTGCTTAAGGTATTTACCTTTTTCATTCATTAGTCACTGTGATGGAAACAATAATAAACAAAAGTCCCTCCATAGAGTTGATCCAAAAAGGGAAAAAGGATTTGACTCTGAGGTAAAAGGGAAAACCAAGGAATTTAGGCCACATAGGTTTTGAGCACACAAGTAGTGGCGTGTAAGTGCGAGCCACGCAGGGTACATCATTACATATAAATATGTGGAAACACTTCGTAGAAAGTACTCGGTTTCAATCGTTCCTAAGATCACGGCGTGCAAGTATCTCTCATCGTGCAGGTGATGCTATACGCGGTTCATTGATTCTTTTAAATTGTGTCGCACTTCTGTAGAGGTATTAGGACTTGCGTGGTGATATCTATGCACACATACTTGCGTGACCTGATTATACTTGCGTCCTGACATGGGACTTGCGCGCTATAATGCCTTATCCATTTTTTCAAATTTCTTCACAAAATTTATGAAAAATAAACTTACTTATAAGATAATTATCAGATGTTTGTACAGATTAAATGGCTCCCAAAATAATTGGAATGTCTGATGAGATGGCTTGAAAGCATATTGATGACATGATGAACGTCGTTGTCCATGATTAATATAATATATGTGACAACACTCTCCTAGAATTGGCCATGTATTTGAATAAGTATCAACTTAATCTCCAACAGAGCATCAACCTACCTCTGTATGGCCATGGTCATCTCCAAGGAGTCAACATTCTAGATGTAATGAACTATATGTCCGAGATGCAGCCGCACTTCTACTCCACTATTTTGGTTATTTTGGGCATTAAGAGCAGAAACAATGGTGTGACCTTTCATATTTTTTCTCCATTATATTTCCTTGCATATATAAAAATGGTAATTCAAAGGGATGATATGTTTTCTGCTTCTGATTGGTGGACAATAGACTATCATGACGTTAGAACAATATCTAAAAAGAGTACTCTATCCAAATGGCTCTTTACATACAATGCTTCATTCTCAAATCCATGTATCCATCTTCCAAGTCTCTTGGACAGAAATAGAGTCACTGTTTGATCAGAAGGGAATTTTCTCAAACCGCACTCAATAACATTCTTTTACAACTATTCCAAGATGAGATGACATCACTGCGTCTCTTATTGTATCCAATTGAATGAAGGAATTCTAGGTGGCTGCTGATGAATCTTGGAATGTTGTGAATCAAATGAAGAGTTATGTTGAAAGCTTCTTGAAATTCCTAAAAAAGAGAAGAGGCTCCAGTCTGTGGACGTCCTTCTAACTCTTGTGCATCAATTAAAAACACGTTCATCATTAATCATTTGCCTGCATTCTCTTTATACCTCCATTAAATTTTTACCTAAGCCAATGCACCTAGTATGCATAGCTTGATTTTTTCTAGGATTATAAAAATAACCCTACAAACTTTGAATATTTTTATTTCTCAATATTACCTAAATAATAGAAAATGTATGTTTAGTGATCTAGGACTTGACATTTGTTTTGGGTTCCCTACTCTTTTTTTTGCAGTTTAAAGTCATGAACATCAGACATAAAAAGTCTAATTTTTAAGGTTGAATAGATTTGACCGAATGGAGAATGGATTGATTCGATTCCTTGATAATTCATCTAAAAACATATTACCACATTCTTGTATGGGGAAATCATGTAAACTATAAGTTAAGAAATTTTGAATCTGAGGAATGATATGAAAAAAGGTCTAAAAGGAATTAGAAGAAGTATTTCCTAAGAGTGAAGTTACGATTATTTAACAAACCTGTTAGGGGGTTGAATTATGCAGGGCCACTTAAGGGCATTGGCGGCATAGTCAAATAATATTATCTTTTGGCTGACATATATGTTATGTATTCTACTTATGCAAGGCCACATAGGGGCATGTGCTGCATAGTCAGGAAAAATAAATCTCATAATTTTTACTTTCCTACTGCTAAAAAGTCAGTGAAAGTTTATGGAGATTCAAATTTTCCAAAGCAAAGAGTCTCTTATATGGAGATTGGTACTTGAATATGGAGAGGATATTCCCAATCAAAATTGTCAAAGAATTGGAAGAATGTCACTCCTACGATGGTATGACCAAAACGTAGGGAAGGGAAATATAAACCATAGACTTGAATACTTTCAGGTCATGAAAAATAGTATGGTACAAATATGTTATAGATAGCTATTTTTTCAGATCCCTACATATTGCCGTTAAGAACAATATGGACAAAAGAGGGTTTTCTCCCAAGAATGAAGTTACACTATCTGACAAACCCATTAGGGGGTTGAATTATACATGGCCATTTAAGAAAATTTGATGCATAGTCAAATAATAGCATCTTTTGGCTGATAGGTCCATTATGTATACTACTTATGCAAAGACGCTTAAGGGCACAAGATGCATATTAAGGCAAAAGAACTTTTGGGTATCATACATTTTGTGACCAGATGTCATGAAAAGGGTTATGGGGATCTGTAAGTATTTAAGGTTAGGAGTATGACACATGAAAATGAGTTTTTCCCATGCATGAAGGAGATACATAGACCAATGCTAACCATAATCATGTTTTGGCTAGGACCTGAATTAAGGTACTGGACTTCACTACGTATCCAATAAGGATGGGAATCAAGCCATATGTAGTTCTTGAAAAACAATTTAATGTCATGTGGGATGAGAGTGTGAGAGATCTTAATTTAGGGTCATAGGGTTCGGACCATAATGAGGAATACCCATTGTGTGTTTTATAAACTTGATGTGAATGAAGACCAGGGTTTTCATACCACATTCATGTTTTCACAGGGGGAATTTTCAGTAAAGGGACTGAAAATAGAATTTGGGGTTAGGCCCAAAGACTTGGCAATAGATTCGAGGGATTCTCGAATGTCCCTACGTATCCTATAAGTATGGTAATAAAGGCATACATAGTTCTTGAAATACCATTTATGCTGATTTGGTTCATACAAGTGAAGGGTGAAAGGGGACTTTAGTGCAATGATGGTTCGACACAAGATAAATGGTTTGGGAACTGTCGTGTATACACATAGTCTTTGGAATATAACATTATTATATATCAATGTAAATAATGATTCCCTCTCAGGTGAGGGTGTCAAATAATGTTGTGGTTTATTTTCGTATAGGACAAAAGTGTGAATAGTTTAACGTCATATAGTAAGGACGATGGTGAACCAATGTAAAAAAATATTTGTTCTGGTGGAGCCCTGACTAATCAACATCGTATGAGATAGAGGTGAACCGAAGTGAATATATTGGTGTTGGGCTTGAACCTCAGGAGGATGCCTATGTACCCAGCCAAGAAGGCAAGGATGAAAGTCCACATAGTTCGATTGATGAATGAATTGGTGATCAAGTTGTTCTTGAGGACAACGAAATATAAATGGTGTGGGGACTTACGCATGTTTAGTGTCCTAGAGAGGGTGTTATGGTTGATGTTTACTCTATGATGACGTGATTCATACTTAGTGTGAGAAACAAGAGGTAGAAACAACCCTAACGATGCAAAGTTTAACGTCATGTTGGAAAATAAGGGACTGGACATAGTTTAACGTCATGTTGGACAATTGAGGGACTAGGCAGTTTAATGTCTTGAAGTAAGGACTAAAGAATAGTTTAAGGTCATATGCATGGACCAATGCTGCACAATTTAAAGTCATGTAGCTCGGACAACCCAGTTTAACATCATGTTGGACGTGAGAGGGGACTATGCAATTTAATGTCATGTAGTAAGGACAAAAGAGGGACTATATAGTTTAATGTCATATAGTGAGGACGACACAGTTTAACGTCATGTTGGACAACAACACAGCTTAACGTCATGTTGGACGTAGAAGGGTATTTGTGTTACACAAAATACTTATTCAATAATCTTTCATTGGTTGGAGTTGTGATGAGTTCTCCATCCATTGAGTTAAAGAATAAGCTCCATTGGAGTAGACCTTATGTATTGAATAAGGTCCTCGCCACTTTGGCGAAGATTCTGCCCGATGAACCAGTTCAGGCTATACCGTTTGGTGGGGCGGTGCCCATGGCTTTGAAGTAGATGGCATAAAATTTTCTAGCATTAAAGACAACTTGGGCTCTGACATGAACTCATCTTCTTATGACTATTCTTCTTTCTTCAAATTATGCCTCCTTTTTGAGGATTTTTCCTCTAATGAAGAGGGTTTGGTTGTGGCATTCATAGAAGAAGACACAATTGGTTTCTTCAGTTGTGTTAGTAAAATGGCATGAGTTTAGTTGATCATTTTCCTATCCATCTAATAATCTAATTTCTATGCATTTTCTCTTTTGAACTCATGCCAATCGCCTTATTCCTCTAGATCTTAAGTAGTAACACATTCTACTTGGTCTAAACAACCTTTTAGTTTGACTTGTCCTGAGTCCACCATTTTTTTCAGGATGTATTTGAAGACAAAACACTTCTTGAATGGGATACCTCAACATCTGATGAAATGGGAAATAGTTGGGAAGGTCTTCATCTCTTTCCTTGTCTGGCCTTTGAGGCCTTGGCAACTGAACCAAATTATTTTCCAGAGCTGAAATGAAGTAACCAGGAACTTGTTCATTCCAGAAAGAACAAACTTTGTTCTATAACTACTCACACTGTTTCTGCCTTTGATCTCCTTGATCATTTAGATGAGGCATTCATTATTGTTGATTCTCAGGAGACAGATCCCTTCAATAAGATGACAGTTTTGAAGTGGAAGTAGGTAAAAGTGCTTGTTTAAGCATAATTGTAGTAGTCTCTGCTTTACCCATTCTCCTTCCGGGAGCTGATGGAATTACATGAGTTTTATCCTTAGTCATTTTAATATATTCTCCAATATGTTGAGCGATCGAAGTAAGGTCTTGAAACCCTCCTGTGTATTTCACATGGATCAACGATGTTCATAATTCATCACACAAATTTTCCACAAAGATTGGCAACAATTCTTCTTGAGGGATTGCTAAGCTTAAGGAATATGTTAATCCCTTCCAGTGAGCAATGAAATATGAAACACTTTCATTCTCCCTTTTCTTACAATTTGTATGATAAAAAACTTTCATCTTTGGAAACGTTGAGCTGAATTGGAGAAGGAACCATTGACAGAGATCTTCTCACCCGATAACTGACTGCAATTTCATGCTTGTCTACCAGACAAAAGAAGGCCCTTTGTAATGACTGTACAAAACACCTAAGCTTAACATATTCTTTTTGTTGAGGATTTACCATCATAGGATCACACCGAGAAACAAAATCTGTTAAGTGTTGTTCTGGATCACCTGAACCATTAAAAATTGGGAATGTGGTTCTTGAAAAATTTTATGGGGGAGGAATTGCATCCACCCATTCAGGGTAAGCTCTCTTCTCTTGTTGAATTTGTGCATGTTTTCCCTCCATATCTTCCAACTGATCTGTTAATGACTCAATGGTAGTCATTAAATTTTGAGAAAAATCTGGTTGATCTTGGACCTAAGCCGGTGCAATAACTGGAGTTTAGAAAGGTATGGTGACTGGTACTGCAACTAATGGTAGCACTACCTATTGTTGTTGCACATTACCCATAGGATAAGACATGTGAGGTTGTACTGGTAAATGAGGATATTCTTGATCCATCTTAGTGCCTATAACAAATTCCCTTGACTGACTGACTCTAGCACGCTTAGGAGGAAGACTACCTTGAAGTAGTTCTGCATTTAACCTCTTTAATTCCTTCATTTCTTCCCCTTGTTGTGAGAACCATTACTCTAATGAGATTGATTGGCCTTCTACAGAGGAAGGATGGAATGTAACCTGATTTTTTCCATTCCCCTTGTTGGATGCCTTTCAGAGAGGGGGAAGTTGGTTATTTGATGGAATTCCTAGATTCTGGGTAAGCCTTTGATTTCATGTATGCACACCTTCTTCATTTATGTCGGTGTGTATAGCCTCTTGAGCAAGAACTTCTTCATCTGATCCCTATGAGTGAGCCTCATGTTTTGTAGGATTATTAAAAATGGCATTGATGACATTTATTAATGCATAACGCATTTCATCTCTTCTATCGGCATTTCCGCGATACCGTATTCTTCCATATCCTTGATGAGACACTGCCTTTTGTTGATTTGATCCCTCAGGAACTTCTTTATGAACTGTAATTTGGTGGGAGTATCCTGATAATTCAGATTTGTGTTCCTCTTGTGGCTTCTTCCCTAATCGAGAGAAGATTGACTTTCCATGAGGAAGAGAATGAGGATTTGAAAAAGTCCCCAGTCCGGTGAACTGGGGCTGTTCCTTCTGTTCCTGCTCAACCGCTCAAATCCCATTTATTGATTCCAAGGGCATAGCTAAAAGTGTCCCCAGTCTGGAAAGTAGGGGTGGCTCATGAGCTACTATATCTGAGACATTCTTAAAATCTCTCCTTATCTTTCAGACTTTATTCCGGAAATTAGCTAGATGCATCAACCTACATCCACTCAAATCACCTGGCTCAAATGACCGTTGGATGGTTTCTGACACTTCTGTCACCTGTTGATGTGCATGATCTAAACGAGAAGCATTTTTGATATTCTCATTTTCCTGATGCAAGATTAATTCGACAACTTGTTCCATGTAGGCCTAACTTTGGGAAGAACTAGTTGAGTCATGTTCCTGAGAAATCCTTTGATTAAAAACAAAACCAATTGATTGTGGCTGACCATGGGCAATAACATTGCATGAGACCATTTTTGGCTAGAATTGTTTCCTGTAGAGTATAATGAAATGAAGTTCTCCATGAACACCCCATCCCTTGATATGAATACCAGATGGGGCATTGGAAATTAACTGGCGTAATATTTTTAGTGCTTCAAGACATGAATGTTGAAGGGATCTCTGCTGCTTTTCATCCTATGGATATCGAGAAACTGATAGAGATGGAAAATCAATTTGGCATTGTAACCCTTTTATTATCTTGACATGATTTTCATATTCATCACAAGATAATATTTTCTTTTTCTGGTGATAAAGAGTTTTCCACATGTTGAGATGAATATCATGAATACAATCTTCTGTCAACATTGCTGGAATATCATACTGATAGTCAGCCGAAGGCCAAAAGATGACTGGTACATCACATTTCGTGAGTTGTTTTCCCATATTCAGCATTTCCTCCTTATCATTCGATGAAGATTCTTCAACCTGATTAGACTAAGACTGGTTCTTCTTTGTTACTTCATCAGATTCAACAAGATTGATAGAGAAGTCATTTATCAAACTAGAAGATTAATAACCCAGTGGTGGTTTATAGAATGACCTACACCCCGGTCTATCTTCTGATTGAGAAAGTATTTCACCTACTAGTGTTAAAGCATCAGACATGACAGGCATCATATTTGCATGTGCCTCAAGATAAGATGGATTTATCATTACTGCATTGTCCTTTAAATAATTTTCTATGAAATGATAATTACAACTGTGGAGAGGACTTTTATAGATAAATTCATCATCATGGGGAGGAACACCATGGTGGGTTACAGCAAAAGATGAAACATTTTTCTCCTTGATCTTCTGGCCACACAGAGGGTTATCGTGGCTCTCATCTGAAGATAATACTTCAAGATCAACTAAATTGTCATGAAGAAATCCTTAATGAGGATGTGTCTGATGAAGACCTTCTGAATTATTGTTCCCAATATTGGGAAATGAGATAGTATAATCTTGAGTTGCAACAGACAATTGTCTGAGTGTATCAAGAACTCCAGCATCGAGCATGGCCTTATTACAGATTGGATCTTGATTTGATGACTGTGCTGGATGGGGATTTTTCATATATACCTTATTACTCACATTAGGACCCACTTTTTGATGAAAGTGGTCATTATAGGCAGGTGTATGTGCCTTCTCAGGAAAAATGATCAGGTTAGGATGATTATATCCATTCAAATCAGGTGTATGTGCCTAAATTGATTGTCCAAATGACATGGGGGAATATGCCCCACAACCATCTTGGACTGGGACAGTGGTGTGTATATGTTCTGGAGTGATATGTTGATGAGTCAGTCCACTTACAGGGATAGATTTATGATTCATTCCCTGTGATGCTGCTGAAGTTGTTATAATATTCCGACAGGCATCCAGAATATGGGTAGGGATTTTCTTCTTCTCTTTCACCATTGTAAGAATGTGCTTTGTTACTCTAGCTGCCAGAATGGGAATATATTTTCATTCCATGTCTGGAGTAGGTGTGTGTGCTTGCTGCTATCCTCCTTTTCCTATTAGTGAATTCTGACAGTACTCATGTGTGGGGGTAGAGAGTTGACTCTGATCTAAATTTGTCGCCAGAGCTTTCCGAATGACTTCTATAGGTGCTACCAAATAAGACTATTGGTAGGCATGATGAAAATTGGAAAGTGTATATTCCTGTTGTGTATTCTTCATCAAGTATGGTTGATGAATTTCCTTCAATACTGGCAGATGAGACTGCTGACAGAATTGTTGATTGTAAACATGTGTATGTCCATGCTTATAAGTTGCCACCATATTAGATTGGCGAGCTTCTTTGGGTGCAGTCAGATGAGCCTACTGACTGATTGATGAATTATAAATAGGTGTATATGACTTCCTATAATACTCTGGAAAAATTTCATGGCGGGATTAGCATGTTACTTCCTGACGAGTCTGGTGGGCAGTAACATCAGGACAGATGGGTGTATATGCCCGCTCGTTATTTGTCGTCAAGCTGGCTTGATGGACTTCTTCAGAGGGGGAAGAAATAAAAACCTTCTCCCTATTGACCAGATATAACCTCTGGTGGTTTGTATTGCATTCTCGGGTGTGAGGAACCTAAGAGAAACTCCTAAAGGCGGTACCCTCATCCTGTTGAGGGTGCATTGTCGCACGAGTCTGGCAGTGATTGTTGATGGGAGCCCTTAGGAAGGAATCTTGGGAATTAAGTCCTTGAGTGACATTCTCATTCACCTACCAATAATATGGGAGGGACTAGTGATTGTTTTCATGGATATTGACCCAAAACGTTTGGATACGGTGGTTGGAACCACCTACTTCTTGATCACTGGTTGTCATTGTCCAGACAACCAGGGTGAATTATTTACTTAGAGGTCTTGTCGAGCAGCCTCCAGAGTCAGAATGGTAACATGTTGATGGTATTCCTTAACCACTACATTTGAGACCCAGTGTTGAAGATGCTGAGTAGTTGATGTCATCCTCAGATCGGACGAGTATCTACCAAGAGTAGCAGCAGATGAATTCACAGGTGTGAATTTAGAGAAGCCATTTCTATAATGCAAGGAGATATTATAAATAGGTTCCTATTTTATATAACAGACATAATCAAGATAAGTTCAGCCACTATAGATTTTGGATGAGAACATATGTTATTGATTGATTTTTTGGCCCTCAAATTGAATTAAATAGGGGCCTAACAAATATTTAAAACATCATTTAACTAGGTTAAGGTTTCACGTCGGGTTCATCATTTATGTTTCATCTGGAAATGGGGATGAACTTGTTTGTTTAAGGTAAACACATTCCAATCAGTTTCTAACGGGTTTACTCATAGAAATGAAAACCTAAAATGATTCTGTATCCATTTACACCTACTTTCCAAAGGTATGTGCCCATTAGTTGTGGACCGATGAGGCTTAAGAATTGGCATTGGTCGAGAGGATGGTAGGTCAGACTCATCACACCTTTTTGGGGGGAATTGTTTTCTACTTCGGGACTCTCTTAGAGATTTGAGTTATGATCATGAATCCTTATTAATTTACCAAGTATGAAAATGGGTTCTTCCTTTAGATCTTGAAATCAATGATTGATATGTATGGGATTTAGAGAATCTTGTATATTTATTTGAGGTTCATCATTGATAGAGAATCATCTGTATATATTAGATATTCATAGTCAATGGTATCCTTCAACATATTATATAGAAATCTCTTGGTCAATATGATGACCATACTGGTTTTAAAGCCACTCGGAGGGGCACTTGAAGTTTATTGTCATTCAGAAGGACAAGGATTATTTCAGAGTTGGGATAATACTCACAGATGGGCTACCTACGTATCCTTGTTAAAGAAGAATCAAACATAGTTTGGGAATTTAAGATATAGTTTAACATCATATGTATGGATGAAAATTAATGGTTGATAGGCTTGAACCTTAGAAATGCTTCCTACGTACTCTACTTTTAAGGTAGATATCAAATTCCATATAGTTTGATTAAGAATTGTGGGGCTTACGTATGATTAACATCCCAAATAGATGTGTCGTGGTTACTTTTACAATCTAAGCTCACATGAGTCATGCTCGGTGTGAGAAACAAGAGGTATTAGTAAACTTGACGATTTGTTCCACGGAAGATGCAGTCACAAGGAATGATATGGGACTTATGTATGTGTGACTGCCCAAGTAGATGAAGACTAGGATTTACTCATGGAAATAAACCTAGGAACAAGGTCCCAAAATATATTCGTTCTTTAAAGAGATTTCGATACTCTAAATTGGGGCATACTCGTAAGGAGGATGCCCAAATTAGGGGGACTTGGGGCTTATTACTAAGGAGGATGCCCCTTAACAGGGTCTATAAAGGTACTTGTTCTTTATGGAGATTTAGATTCTTAATTTGGGTCTTACTCCTAAGGAGGTTTCCCAGATTAAAGGGGACTTTAAATTATGAATGGGGCTTACTACTGAGAAGGCAGCCCAAATCAAATGGAAATTAGGATTGCGACTTACTCTAGAGAAGGAGGCCCAATGTTTAATGAGATTTTTATCTTGGGACTTACTCCTAAGAAGGAGGCCCATGTTAAGGGAAATTATGACTGGGGCATACTCTTAAGAAGGAGGCCCAATTTAAGGGGACTTATGATTGGGTTTTATTTCTGAGAAGGAAGCCCAAATCAAAAGAAATTATGGCAGGGGCTTACTCTTGAGAAGGAGGCCCAGATTAGGGAACTTGGGGCTTACTCCTAAGGAGGATGCCCAGATTAAAGATCTTCTCATCGTAAAGGATGAGGTTGAATGAAGGGAATCTCTAACCTTAGTGACATAAAGTTATGTAAATCACAAATTTTTGAGATATGTTCAACCAAATTCATTTCATATGAGGAAGAAAATAAAGGAGCCATTCCATGAATGGATTTTAAGGGGGTTTTGAAGGCTAAATCTTGATGAGGAGAGGTGAATTTGTGAAAATGAATTGAATTTAAAGAAGTTGCGCAAGTATTGGTATGTCGCGCAAGTCCTGGTCATGCACGTAAATTTGTGTGACATGAGTTCACTTGAGAGATGAAGAACCTGTGAAGTGATACTTGGGAGACTTTGGATTGGAGCCCTTAGTATCATCCCTAGAGTCTTTCAGATAGGTGGCGTGCAAGTTTCCATGAGAAGACAAGGCGGTGTGCAAGTGTATCCATTTTTCTTAAGGGCTGGACACATAGGCATGCAAGTGTTAATGAGTTCTAACACATAGGCCTTATTCTTCCTCATTAGATCTTCCATTATAGGTAAAGTGTTCAGAAGACTTTAAGAAGAGACTAGGGTGACCAGAGCTTAATTCTGAGTTTTTTATTTTTCGTCCTCGAAATGGGGGGTCCATAGGGTGTATTTATAGTCCATTGAGGACCATGGGTGAAAAAAACTGAATAGGGCACGCAAGTGACTTGCACAACCCATATGTGGAACACAGGTATACTTGCGCGACCATAATAAAACTTGCGTGACCCATGCATAAAGAGTTTCTTGTTCATTCCTTTGTCAGTTTTTGATGTTTCTTTAAAGGATGATTCTCTTTGTGCTTAATCTATTTCCAATTTTCAATTTTTAGTCTGTGTGATGTAAAGGAGCATCAACAATAGAAAAAAAAATGTATTCTAAAAAAATAGAAACCCCAGAAAACTGTAATAACCATATCAAATCCCCTAAAGACTCCTAAAACACCTAAAAGGCCTTATAAATTCCTAAACCCCCCAGTTATAGAAATCACTAAAGGCCACTAAAAACCCATAAAACGTCCTAAAAACAAAAAATATCCCCAAAATAATTAAACCCATTAAAATTCCCAGAACCCTAAACCTTTAAAAAATGATAAAACTCTATAAAACCCTAAAAACCATTTATATCCATTAAAAGCCTTTAAAACCCCTAAACCCCCCAAAAAAACTCTAAAAACCATAAAAACTCTAAAAATATAAAAAACTCCAAATTTACTAAAAAAATATAATCCTTATAAAACCCAAAAAAAACCATAAAAACACCAAATAACCGTTAAAAACCCTAAAACCCATAAAATAACCTAAAACTCCTAAAATCCCGAAAACCCTAGAAAACCCTAAAAACCCTACAACCATTATAAACTGTAAAAAATAAAAAATGAAAAACAATAAATAAACCCTAAAACCAAAGAATACATTAAAAACCCTAGAGATAGTACAAACACTAAATACCATTAAAATACACTAAAGCCCCCAAAAAACCCAAAACCCTTAAAAACCTAAAAAAACTTTCTAGAATTCAACAAAACCCAAAAAATCCTAAAAATAGAAAAAACCCCTAAAAACCTAAAAAACATTAAAACCCTTCAAAATTTAAAACATCCTTAAAACCATAAAAACCTTTAAATCGCTAAAAACCCATAAAACCCCTCACAACCATTAAAACCCCTAATAACCATAAAAAAATCTCAAAAAATCTCAAAAACCTAACACCAAAAAACACTAAAAGCACAAAAAACTCCTAATTTGGCCAAGAAACCAAAATAAATAACCGGAATAAACCACTATAGAAACCCATGAAACCATAAAAATTATAAAAACCCTAAAACACTGAAAATCCCTAAAACCAAAAATACCCTATAAAATCCTAAAACCCTATAAAACCTTAAAATTCCTAAAATACTCATAAAATCTCTAAAAAACCAATAAAACCCCAAAAATTACATTGAAACATTAAACCCCCAAACTAAATCCCCGTAGGGTTCTGAAAACTTCTCCAAGGGAAGAAAATACTCCCAAAATCACTTTGCAGAAGGAAGCATGCATTCTAAAAAGTCATTTAAAGTGAATGTAATAAAATTGAGTTGCAAAATTCTGAAAAAACCTGAAGGAATTGGATGTCACATATATTTTTAAGTGAATTCTATATTGTCACCAAGAAGGGTTTGCGGACCGCATGAACCGAGAACCACCAATACGCCGAATGAACCACGAGGTGCTGGACCACGGAGTAATGGTGAGTGATCCCAAGCACCCAAGAACCACATCACTGGATGAATCAAGCATGTGAATGCCATATGAATACCATCTTGCCAATTCAACAGTTCGTGGATGAAGAAAATTAGCAAGTTTCCCTGAACCATAACTTGTGAACCACATCCTCTGGAAACCCATTTTTACCTAATCATTCATGGATCGAGATATCTCTTCATGGGCTTTTGAAAATGGTGCTGCATGCCCATAAATATTATTTCCCCAATTCTCTATAAAAGGATCATAGAAGAAATTGAGAAAGTACAGAAAAAGAAAGCACGCCGAAGACCCTAGAGATTGGGAGTAAAAATTTGGATAGGATTCCAGCTCTAGTCTTGAATCATTGGAAATGAACAAATATCAAACCACATTTCTGCAGGTACAACCACCTACAAACCCTAAAAAAATGTAAATAAATAATAATGGGTGAACATTGAACCTAATTATTGAAATCACGAACCACATATTCCTCATGAATGAACTCCATGTGAATGATAGTCCCCATGACCATCCTTCAATATGGTGTTTTGCATAGTGTATCACTATGTGGATTTAACCTGACACGACATACTACATCGGTACGCGGATGGATCCTGGAGCGGCGTGGTGGACCGTATCCACGACCGCATACCATAATGGTGCACTGTGATCCATGCCCAAGCTCACATACTGCTTTGGTACTTGGACGGCCCCTCTACCCGCATACCAATATTGTATGCGGAGCTCCCCCATCCCACATAAGAAAATAGTATGTGAAATGGGGAGTCTTCAAGTGTTATTTCCTCCGGCTCCAATATCCCCCCTCCATTACCATTCAGTCCTACATAGCTCTTATGTGATCCAGTCCCCTGACATTATTCCAATGCCTCCTCCAAATCCACCAGACCCGTATGATGAGATTGTAGAGTGCATCATCACACCCCATTGAGTCTAAATACCCATGGTAAGCAGAGTCACGAAGGCTCTCTTCACAACATTTCAGTCTCTATGGATGTCTATAAGTCTAAATTCCCACGGTAACCCCGATTCTAATCATGGGATAGTGACATGAACCTCCACATTATAGAGATAAAGGATTATCACTTTCTTTCCAATTTAATTAGGAATGGTGATTAGTCGAATAAATTATGTTTTCTTATCCTTTTTATGAGATTTGACATTCCTCCCCTTTCCCAGAACGTGTTGTGGGGCACTTCCACTAAGGTATGTCACCAATCTTACTAGGGTCGAGTGACATGACCTCCAATGTCATCCTGCATTGAAGGGATCATTAACCCACACCTTCTCCCACAGTCTCCCCAACCTCTTCCTCCATAGGCCCGCCCTCCCCAATTATTGGGAGGGGAGGTGTGTGTTTATTCTTATCTATCACATAATCTTGCTTCTCACACCATGTATGACTCACATGGGCTTAGATACTTGTGATGACCCCAACATCCACACAACTGACCCAATCTAAACTATGAGAACTCTGATTCCTGGTCAAACCAAGATACGTATGTTATCTTCTTGAAGTTCCATGCTCAAAAGGGAGCCCTTACAAAAGAGTTCACCCAATCATGGCCTTTAAATGGGAAGCTGTCATACGTATGCCAAAAAAAACAAGCTTTAACTACAAGAAATCTGATTCTTGGTCAAACCAGTATACATAGGATGCCTTCTTGAAGGCCCAATCTCAATAGGGGTGACTTCCAAAATGGTCCACCCAACCATGTCCCCTCTAATGAGAATATCCCATGCATAAGACTCAAGTTTACCAAACTATATGGGCTCTGATTCCTCTCATGAAGATGTGTAAGAAGCCCATATTATGGTCCAATCCAAACATCAAGTCACATTCCATCCCTCCCTAGAAGGTGATAAACTCTATAGTTCCTTAATGCATGGCATAAGCCAACATTTCCTCTGAGCATCAAATTCATTTACCCCTACGATGATCTTACAAACAAAGGGTGGAACGTTGACAAACTCATTTGGAATGGACCAAGGATTCAAGAATATATAAACATGACATAAATCTATAACAGATTCCTGGAATAGGCAATAATCCCCCCCTCAAGGGTGCAGTGAGGCTGAATTCCCATCCTCTCAACCAATGGAGTCCATAAGTTCCATTGGCCAAATCATCATCTAAAGAACATCTGACTTTTGAATGAAGGACCATGAATCATTGATACCAGGGTTGTTGAGTGTTTCTGGCTCCATGAATATACCCGCTGGAGACCATTAGAGGAAGTTATATCCTATGAGGACTAATTTCACAAGTACTTTCCCCCATTCAATCACCTACTAGGACCATTTTAATGTGGTACCTCCTTCGCAATACAGAAGGCATAAACTTCCATGTCCCTATGGGGTCAATTCAATCCTCAATTAAAGTATGAGGACATGGACTATGCTGATACAAAGATATAGATGTGAAAGTTTCCTTAATAATGGACTAATTCTTTCCACCTGTTGGATCATTTTTTATTTCTCCCAATCATTCCCACACATTTCCCATAGAGGCGAAAAAAAGGTGAACCTAGTGTGAATCCTTAATTAAGGTTGTGGTCTTACCCCACTCACGCCTCTTCGCCTCATAATAAAAAATATGGGGGAGGAGGCCATGTTGAATCGTCGAATATACATATGTTCAAGAGAATGATACTTTGATGGGGTTTTGTGGTTAGTATTTGTCATATATGTATATTGTAGGTTCCCACAGAGAATCCTTCAATCCAAATGGAATCTCAACAACCAATTCAGACGCATAGGAAGTCGGGGCCCCGATGAAGTTTAGGACCCCCTCACCTACATAGTGTCTTCAACGTTTGTAAACCAACATGTTGATCATAGAGTACCAATGAAATGGTACTCTCCCCACAATGGCAGCTATAAGACAAGCTCTCTAGTGTGCGAAGGCTTGCCAGCCGCCTCCTTAGCTATGACCGGCACCCCAACACAAGGAGGCCCTAGTGGTCATCTCAAACTGTCTCAAGATCTTGTCCAAATAATGTGACAATGAGTACCTCCTTTATCATAGAGAGGAAGATGATGTCAATGCTGATAACTTAATATCAACTACACAGGGGTCCTACTCATGGGCCCCTACCAAAGAGCATAGTTGCTGACACTAGATGACCAAGTCTCTTCTTGAATAAGAGTAGCTTATGCCAAGGTAACCTACTAAGGTCTATAAGTATTAGGGCCTATCAGGTGCCTACCAATGGCATAAAATATATAATAAGGAACATGATATCACCATGGTTCCTATGGAGAATCTTCACCGTTCAAACCTGAAAGCATTAAATGGTAATTCATACAAATCTACCCATTCTGGTCAAGCCCCCCATAGAAATAGGGTGGGAAAATATGAGCACATTCCTATTCCGGATAGTACTCACCAGTCCCACCATGCAGAAAGAGTGAAAAACTATAGGCAGATGAAGATATCTACTAATGCACATGAAGCACGTCATTCAAATAAGGAGGCATCCAGCTACACATAAGCACAAATACCCGTTGATGAATATCAAACCCATTATCCAAATAGGACAGCATCCAGCTACATGAAGGCACAAATACGTACTAATGCACTCAATCCCACCATTAAAATAGGGTTGAAAAAATATGAGTAGAGTCAAATTCATGTGGATGTATACAAATAGACTGATAAAAATATAGCAGAAAGAGAGAAGATGAAAATCCCCACTCATGAATATGATGCCCACCGGTCAAATACAGTGGAAACTAGAGAAAAAAACAGGAAAAAAACTCATTCCTCTATCCCAGCATAGTAGAACTACTAGTATCTTCTGGAAACCCATGGGGGACCGGAGCAGGCACAAACTCCTGCTCCGACATTAGAATGGGCCTTCATACCCATTTTCAGCCAAATATGTATCTCATCACATCCTGAAAATGTTGTAAGATCATATGACAATTATAGACCATATCCTCCAACAATTCCAAAATATAATTGAATCAGCCGAAAATGTGACAAACAATGCCCAAAACCTAGTTTCCTTGAATTGAATGACTTAATCGCAAAAGTGTTCAGTCACTCCGGAGCAGTTATGCATCCCTGATCCAGTCTCGGAGGTTCAACGATAATATCCCATGATAAATAGACAACCAGATCGGTAAAAAATACATGATTCAGCTTGGGGACGTCAGTCCAATGAGGTGGCTGCTCTAGGGAAGTCATACATCCCTACCAAAACTCAAGATGATTGTCAGGTTATCCCAGTTGCATTATGGGACCCAACAAGATAGTGACTCATATATGAAGTTCGTTACCAATTTATGATGGCCCCTGTTACCCGCAAGATTGCACCCAAAAATTAAATGTTCCAGAGGAAATAGAAAAATGAAGCGCACATACATGATCCTACTCTGCTAGAATCTAGGGTTCTTGATGCCCTCGAACATATATCAATAAAGGATCAGGAAAATGTTAGTCCATTACCAAATTATATAATTACCTGAAAGAGTTGTGAAGGCCCTCCCTATAATATTTCTACCTACAGCTCTGAAGGTCCTCTCCAGAGCACCAACAGGGGCTTACTCCATAGGCCCAGAATGATCAATCATGATAGCCTATCTCATGAGGGGTGTTAGGGTAGCCCTCCCATTGGCCAGAATATCAAGTATAATAAAGGTACTCCCCTTGTTTTCATCTTCCTTGGTGGTCATCCATAGGGTATATGCTGCATATATGCTTCTCCCTATAGTCAAACGTTGAGTCATGATGGTTTTCTTCTCCATGATTACAGTAAAAGAAAAGGGACTCCACACAATGGTAGTTACTATGAAGGCCCTCAATATAGTGACATTAAGTAATGAGAAGGTCCTCCCCTCATTACAGTATATCCTTAAGTCCCTCCCCAATATTTACACTGAATAAATTCTCCCTGGAGCCACGTACCAGGCTGTGATAGTAGTCCTCACCATCATAGCGGTCATCGAAATGATCCTTCCCTCAGTGAAATCATGAAACAAGAAGTTCCTCCCCTCATTATAGCATTCCCTGTAGGTCCTCCCTAGGGTATATGATGTAATGACATTTCCCACATATTTTCATCAAGTTGATAAGGTAGCTCTCACCATTTACTGCACTGATTGCAGAGGTCCTCCCCACAATAAAAAATTTTTCCTGCAAGAAAGCCATCCCCTTTTCAGAAAAAATCTGAGAAATACCTCCATCGTTTAGGTGCTCAAAAAGATAGAGTCGGTCATATCAAGCTCTCAGTATATGACAAGTAATACCCTTTCACAACCAGAGGATGGTATGGGGCCGCACTCTGCTTCTAAGCCACCCCCACACTGTTCACATATTGATAAGGCTCCCACCAGCCCGACTCATTGGGAAAAAATTGTTAAGAAGAAGTCAAGATGGGTATATCATGTAGAGGATTCCCTAAAAGAACAATAGTAGGATATTTTTCTCATGAGAATAAAGCTATCTAATGATAAAATACCAGTGATTTATTGGCCTATGACCACTTATCACTTCGACATACCAAGGGAGTTGTCTTAAGAATGTATTCATGACATTCGCCTTAATATGTGGATGACTCTTCGCCATCTAAAAGATAAGTTCTTTCTATACAAAGTTTATGTAGACCATTTCATCATATTGGGGGATCTTCACCGTCCAATCGACCTGGTAGCCCTCCCGTTTTCATGACATCCACGATCAGAATGTCAAAAGAGAAACCTTGAACTAGTTTTCCTCCATGCACTTCGCATGTTGTGTTTCCTCATTATCGATGCCTCGATTATAGTTCATATTCGGGGATGGGGTGAACATGGAGCTCTACAATTCACCCCATCTCTCAACCATTATACCGCATTGGAAATTACATCTTGCAACGTCAGTACCCAAAGGCAGCAATCAGATGAACTCCCTGCTCATGAAAGATGGAATACTCAACAATAACCGGCCCAGAATATGTCTCAAAAGCATCAGGACCAAAGATATCAAGCCATAGAAAAGATTCTAAGATGTACTAATGAAAACATCAAGAATTATTCCTACTTATGGGAGGTCATCTAGAAACCAGTGATAATTACTTCAAATTTCTATAATCTCATGCATGTCCAATGAAAAAAGCATCTCACACTCGCATGAGAGTGAATGGAATAAAGAAGGTGGATGTAGCATCAGCTACTACAACAATATAAGGAAACCCCCATCCCATAGGTATGGGGGAATGTTTATCTCAAAATACTCGTGTAAGACCAACAGATCTATGATGTATCACCTTAATGGAAGAATAGGGGAAACCCCAGCCTGCATGGTTAGGGGCACTTTTACATCAAGTTCCCACATAGCTGACGCCTGTCTTCTCTCTTCTGGGAAGAACGATGAGCATAAGAGGCACCAGTTCCACCTCATATCATGCTTCATACCCTAAGAGACGAAGGTTCATTTCAAGGTCAGATATAGGATCCCTTCGTGTCATATTTTACCTAGAAACATGAAGAATACCATAGAATAGAAGGAGAATTTCCTATGAAGAATGCATAAATCCTTCCTACCATTCGGCAGTGGGTACACCACCAAAATGAAGTATGCATTAGTGAACATGGAAAAATTCAACCCCATGGATCTCAGAGGAAATGATACAGAGGGAGAGAACACAAGAGAAGATGGTTCCCTCCCAGAGACATCCCACACTAAGCCTGATGGGGTGAATACTCGGAACCAGAGAGCGGTCCTAAATTTGGCCCCGCCTAATTTAATCCATCATTACCTGCATTGAAAACCCCAAAAATTAGTAGAATAAATCCAAAGACTTCTATGACCCACCTCATTCTCCCCCTGAGAATGTGTCCCTCAATCTCAAGAAAATATTTCCCAAGAAAGAGGACGAAATAAAAGAACTCAATTGAATTAATGTAGAGCTGCGTCAAGGGAGCTATCATTCCAGATGTTTTCCCCTACGAAATGTGAACAGGTATTCCCAAAAGAGGTTCCCTTAGCACAAGAACTCATCCCAATGAATGAATTTAAGATCGGAGGCCCATCAAACTGGCACAGGGACTTTCAACCTACTTACAACCAGCCCTAGAACGACATCAAGACTTCCCCCACTGGGAAGGCAACCATAGTATATTTAGGTGAACCCACAAAGGATAAACCCAACTGGGTATCCACCCCATATTCAAGAAACACTGACACATCCAACATTGGCCACTATTGTGCCCACCCATGATCAACCTTGTAAGGATATGCATCAAGGGCTCTTGAATACCTTCAAGCAACTAATTTCACAACTAGAAGCCATGGAGGGGTGGTGCACTCTGATACAACCAGAGTGCAAGCCCTTCCCTGATTGGGTGAGAAATTTTCAGCCACCTATAAACATCATAAACCCCGTATTCCTAGTGTCCAATGGCTCGGGTGACCCAGAATAGCATCTAATGTACTATTCCTCTTACTATGACCCCATGATGGGAACTCTAAAGAAAGAAAAGTAGTAAAACTCAGATGCCTCGTTCAAACCCTGTAGGTTTTGGTGATCGTATGGTATAATAGCTTTCCAGCTAACTCAATCATGGGCTAAGAGGACCTTTGATGATAGTTTCCCTTCCTGTTCAGTTCGACATTACCTAAGACAATGTTCTGTGACCTCATGAATAGAAAGTAGTGAGAGAATTAAGGAGTTTCAAACATCATTTCCAGATGGAAAGGATTAACTTATTACCTGAACCGACCTCTCCCCCATGATGGAATGCTCACTATGTGCATCAATAAACATCATGATGAATTGCGAAAACCACTCATCCTAGTGAAGTAAACATATTGGTTATTAGAATTCTTTGTCATTTCCCAAAAGATAGAATACTCCTTATAGAGGACCAATATCATGTCCTGAGTGGCCCCATCAAACCCATGAAAAAGATTGGGAAAGATTAAGCGGATTTTTTCATGCTTAAGACACCCCTGAAACCAGCTTCAGTTGTGAAGCCTTTAGGGAACCGTGCGGGACCCCATGGACACCAATAGCCACCCCCACCCCCCAAAATGGGTGAAGGGGTGATAAAAGAAATTATTTCAGGGAGAAAACAAATAAAACCTACTCATTATGAGATGACTAGGTCTGGGGAAACTTCACAACATCCATGAATTGCAACTTCTTTCGGCTACGAAATCCAAAGTAAGCTGATGAAGTGGGTCTCGAAAATGATCCAAATTATTGTCCCTTTCACCATATAATAGGACACACCATCCAGGAATGATTCATCGAAAAGGATCTCTTGAAAAATATGGTGGATTTCAGGAAAGTCAAGTTGGGTCCGCCGCTAGCACAAGTGGCGTATGTTTCCACCTCAATCCCAAGAGGGGAAGAGGAATGGAAAATAGTCACCAGTAAAAAAGAGAATAAATTTGAAAATTGGAAATCCTAGAAAACATTCATCCATGTTCATGGAATCCTCTAGGTACAATTGATACAACCGACCATGCCCCTGATAGCACCTAAATAAACATAGTTGTTATCCTCAGCTCTACAATCCTTCAAGGTACAGAAGGGCAGAAAGAAGAAGCAAGGAGATGTACTGCCACCAAATCTGAATACATTATCGACGCTTTCAGACATTATGTGACCAGACATGGGACAACAGGAACCGCCCCTCCAAATGGTATAATGGGCGCCTCCCCTCCAAATAGCACCATCAGAAGAAGATAGAGACAATGTCCATGAACTCCATTTACCCTCACCTAACTGGAGTGATAGAACAATATTCTTAAGAGGATGAAGGTTTCCAAGAAGGCATAACCATGGCATCTTTCAAATTCTCAATAACACCTTAACTCAAACCATTAATATTGTGGAAACTCGCAGAAGGACCCTCATATAGACACAATGAGAACCGGAATGTTCCTCTGCCCCAGATGGAATAAATATAAGCCCAGTTATCTAGGAGTATCCTTCATTGGAAGAAAAAATATCAAATATCCCAAGGAATATGGGCAGACCTATTCAGCCAAACCCGAAATGGACCACAACACCACCAGCTCCTGTCACAGAGGTCGGGCCATTTATTTCCAAAGATCAATCCCCTAAAGTGTCTATAAAAGATCATACTCGAGTCGAGAGGCACTGACCTTTAGAAAATAAATATTATTTTCTAAAGTATCTAGCTTTAGTACCAGAAAAGATATAAATTCTGGATTCTTTGAGTCTGTCCGCATACCTTATGAAGGTGTTCATCAAAACCCTACTAAGGACCGTTTAATTCAAGGATGAAGTAGCAGTGGCCAAAGCCTATCAAACAAGGACCAATCCCAAATAATGTCATGCCTTTATCTCCTTCATAGATAGAAATGAATACTCCATCATAAAAGGGAAAATAAAACCTTTATATGTGTCTAGAAAGATAAATGGCATTGATGTCTGGAGGATTTTCAACGATAACGCCTCTAGAGTCAACTTCCACCCACTACGAACACTTCTCCGGCTAGTCTATGATGATGATAGTTTAACACCCTGCACCACAAATCTGTTGGTATATGATAAATGAAACAATAATCCATTTGGGAGAATCAAACTTAAAACATTCCTTAGAGAACTTGTGTCTGATTTTGAGGTCCTAGTAGTGATGTAATGTATGGCCTTCAACGTCCTATTAGGGAGGCCATGGATGCATCATAATGCGGCACATCCATATTCAAACCATCAGTGTGTCAATTTTTGTGATAATGGAAAAAATGAGACATTTCATGCTAATAAATCTCCATTAGAATCCTATGAGTCTCATTACATTGATGAAGGGTTCTATGAACTGAAATAGAATCACTCATTAGCCCACCGAGTTGACTAGATCACTACCCTAAATGGATTGGAAATGGATCCTTCTAACCTCCTCTAACATCTCTGAGAAGAGAATATATTACCCATCAACCAGGTTGAATGCATTAGTTCAAGCCTGAATACAGACTCAATTTTATGCATTATTTCCATATGGCCGCCATGCCCAAAGACAGGGAAGAGTGGGCTGACTCCTATGATTCTGGTAAAATTCCTAACAATAATGCTTTAAACCCATCCTTAAAACCCCAAACTATTCATGCCTTACTCACTAAATCAAAATATGATTTCTCTCCCAACATTAGAGAGTTCATCTCGAGAGTCCTCTCTTAATTAAAAGATCACGAAGAGGATGAAGAGGATGATAAATAAGAATATGATGATGAAGAAGACCTTAAAGATTCCCCACCCACAATCGAAGAAGGTTTTTCCACCACAATTGATAAACATTGGGAGATATATCTGGGCACCGAAGATGACTCATGGCCCACTCTGATTAGTGTGGATATTCCTATCAATGATCAAGAGGCATATACCACCTTCCATAAAAAAAATCAAGATTTGTTTTCCTAAAACTACACAGAAATGCAAGGCCTCAATCCTGAGGTCACCACTCAACATATGGGTCTTCCAGATGATCACCATGGCTATATGTAGGTATCTAGAAGAACCCACCCGACTCCTAATTCAAAAATAAAGGATTAATTTGACAATCTTATCAAAGAAACCTTCATACGAGAAGTCCAATATTCCATCCATATGGAAAACATAGTCCCTGTCTAAAATAAGAACAAACATATTAGAATCTACATAGACTTCAGGGAGCTTAATCGGAACTCCTTGAAAGATGATTTTTTGTCCCCATCCCAGAATTGTTGATCGATGCAATCACCAGATATGAGGCCCTCCCTTTCTTGGATGACTATTCTGGATACAACTATATCCAAATGGCCCAAGGAGATGAAAAAACCACTACTTTCAGGGCCCCTCGAGGAGTGTTCTATAATAAGGTGATTCCCTTTAGACTAAAAAATTATAGCGATACATATCCGTGTGTAATGAAATGAAGCTTCAAGCCATTATTTTAACAAATCATCGATTTCCACGTCGATGATATGGTCGTTAAATCACGACAATGCTCAAACCACCTACCTGATCTTGAAACTGTCTTTTAAAAAATTGTGAAAACACAGTTTAAAGATGAATCCCTAAAATTGTGCCTTTGTTGTTACCTCGGTAAAATTCCCCGGATTCACAGTATGCCATCACAGTATCAAATTCGACCCTGAGAAGAAAAAAATCCATCCTTGTAATGTCCCCACCTCAGAACCTCACTGAGTTGAGAGGTCTCCAGGGGAACCAAGCCTACATCCAGTTCTTCATAGCCAACCTTGCAGGTAAATTTTTACATTCACCATGTTAATGAAGAAAGGGGTTGAATATGAGTGGTATAATGATTATTAGGAAGAGTTTGAAAATATAAAAATATGTCTCCTAAGACCACTAGTGATGATGCCTTCAGTTGATGGGAGACCACTCAATTTGTTTGTAACCACCTTTGAATTGCCATTAAGCACCTTTCTCACGTAGAAGAATGATGTTGGCAGTGGGAACAACCTATATTATATCATCAAAACAAATATTTTTGCTGAGACACAATATTTAATATTCTAAAATAACTTCCTATCCCTAATCTTCGCCATTAAGAAATTCAAGCATTACATGCAGAACCACGTGGTGCACCTGGTCTCTCACTACAATCTGCTAAAATATATGCTCAACTGTCCCATGATAACTTGATGCCTATCATGATGGAATGTCATACTAAAATAGTTTTACATATGGTATGTAACCCAGAAGGCCATAAAAGGGGAGGCATTAGTATACTTCCTTGCAGATCACCCCTTAGATGAAATAACCTCATTGGACGCCAAACATTGGGATGAAGACGTTTTTCCCATCCAAAAGGACCACCATGCATGAGAAATGTACTTTGATGGTGGTTCTAGAATCTCAATAGGGAAAATTATGGATAATCCCATGCTCAATAAAGTGGGCCTAAGAGTTATAATCATATCTCCCAAAAAAATGTCTTACGTTACTCCATCCTATTTTCAGAGGGATGTGAAAATAATGAAGAAGAATACCAGGCCCTCATTGTAGGCCTAGAGTTGGAACTATATGAACGATCCAAATACCTGAAGAGAAAAGGTAATCCAGATCTAGTAATCATGAAGGTCAATTGTTACTATTACTTTATGAAAGATGTATTAGCCCCCTTGATCAACCATGTTTGAGAATTGATGGCAGAATTTCTATCAGAACCAACCCTGACATATGTTCCCAGGTAACAAAATTCTCAATTTGATGCATTGGTTAATGCAGCCACAACATTGGCTGATCTAGATAGGGATGAAACAGTTATTAGAATTTCCCACTTTCATATGATCTTGACATTTATTCAAAACAATACCGAGGAATCGATAAGATTATCCCCATTTCTAAGCACTTTGGTCACATCACCGACGGGATGAATCCCCTTGAAAATTAACTCTGGAGGGGGGGACTCCCGACAAATAGGGATGGAATAGAATAGATCATGAGAAAAGAATTCAACTTTGTCTTATAAAATGAAGTAAACCATGAAATGATTCTCTAAAAATGAGGCCTTGATGGAGGCTTCTTCATGTGCATTTATAAGAAGAGAATAATTCCATAATGAAATCCATGCAAGCTGGATCTTCTGAAGTAAACAAATTGAAAACCAATCTCTTTCATCAAATTCGATGGATTGGATATTATTGGCCCACTATGATACATGATTCTTCCATATTAACCAAGACGTTCCATTTCTTCCTTATTCATTTCAATTTTATTCACCAACCCCCAGAGTTACTTCATACAGATCTGTACTCCTTGCCATTTTTCTCCTAGGGGATGGATGTTGTGTGACCATAAGTCCCCGCTACAGCCATACAATTCTAGTTCCTTCTCATAGGAACATCCTTCTTTTCCAAATAGTATGAATCCATACCCCTTAATGAAGTTGTGGAGAAAATAATGATTAGATTTTTTAAGGAAAAAATCATTACTATATTTGGTGTCCCTCATACAATACTGACGGACAAAAACACCAACTTCTACTCTGCTGAGTTGGATATGTTTTACCCGGAGTATGGAATCACAGAAAATAGTTGATCCTGATACCATTTAGTAGCCAATGGATAGATAGGGGATTTCAATAAGACTCTTTCTATAATAATCCAAAATTAGTAGATAAAAATAAGAAATTGTGTCCAGACAAGATCCTTTATTCATTATGGTCTTACCAAACCACGACCCACACTGCCACCCAGGAAACCTCGTACTCACTAGTATACAGGGCATAAGCAGTTTCACCTATCGAAATTCAAGTACGATCCCTTATTGTGGCCATTTTAGATCAACAGTCCATGAATGAGAAATCTCAATGATGGTTTAATGAGTTAGAGTAGATACATGAGAAAAGGTTCCACACTTTGCACCATTTAGAAGTCTACCAAAACCGGATCCCATGAGACTTCAACAAAAAGGTTCACCATCGATCTTTCCTTGAAGGAGAGATGGTGTTGGTCCTTAGAACCCCGATGATACTCAGGAGGAATCCCCAAAATCATGAACAAAATTGGGAGGGAACATATTTCATACACATGGTCTGTTCAAATGGAGCATACGGCTTGATATCAATGGATGAGAAACTCATCACGATTCCCACAAATTCATGGTTTTTGAAGAAGTACTTCGCGTAACAAAGATTCCCATTTATATTCCAAACTCTATGACCCTAAACTATGAGTTATCATCTTGACCAAATTATGTTAAATAATATGGAATTAGTCCTTGGAACATGACATTAAACTGGGATGCTAGTGTCCTTGTTGTATGACACTAAACTGCACAACATAACCTCAAAGCAATAAGACATTATACCACATAGAATAAATCTTATTAATCAAAAGATGATAAACTACACAATCAATAAGAGAACTACATATGGCTTTATTCCCATTCATTAGTGGGATATGTAGAGACACCTCAATCCACAATCTTGCCCCCCCCCCAACTAAAAAATTTCACTATCATTTCCTCTATCTCTCTATATTTACAAGGGAAACCCTTATCACTATTTGTTTCTCACATCAAGTATAAACCCCCATGAGATTAGAATTGATGGTAATGATTCCATTACATAAACAAACTATAGATAAATATGGAATATTTGACACCCATAGCGGATGAAACCAAAATTCCCCTACTCCAATTTCCAATCCATATCGATATAGGGAACATTCAGAACTATGTATGGCTTGATTCCTTCCCTTGAATGAAACATAGTTACACCCTAATCTAACACCCTGACCCAAACACCATTTAAAAAAATGCCTCTTCCTCTGTGAAAAGGTTAGACATTTATGGGTAGTCCATTAAAGGTCCTAACCGAGTGACAATAAAATAACAGATTCTTCAAGAGTCATATGTTTCGAAATTATCAATGTTACGAGATCCATCAAATACCCCCCACTCTTATGAATTCAAAATATCATTCTTCCCCCCATACATATGAGTTTTATCTTGGTGGAATATTCTATAGTTCACAGCTAATCAAGGTCAAGATATTTTTTACATTCCCAGAGACATATTTCCCATTTTTCAAACTCCATTCTCTGAGAAATCTTGGGTCCCCATAAACATTTGTGACCATCAGAGATGGAAGGCCAGTCTCTTGAGGACACCTTTTTTGACTATTCACATCATGCCTTGGTGGCTATTCATATGTCGCCTAAAAATGGTCATAAATAAATGGAAAATTCATCCTCATGAGAGTCCTCTCCTACCTCAGTACTCCCAATGGATTTCAAGCACCATGTCATTCCTCATTATCCAAGTTTCCCCTATAGACTATGGTCTAAACCTTCTATCATCACTCATGTCCAAGAAATGCCATAATAACCTGACCACGATTAACTCAAATATTTTAATGGTATTTGGGACAGTATAATGTTCTCATTGCATGAATCTAAACTGGAAAATATAATGTCCTCACTGCATGACTCTAAACTACACATCATAATGTCCTCATTGCATTATTCTAAACTACACAACATAATGTTCCCGCAGCATGAATCTAAACATCACAGCATAATGTCCTTGCTGGATGAATCTTAACTACACAGTATAATGTCCTCACATTATGACTCTAAAATGAACAACATAATTTCCTTACTGCATGATTCTAAACTTCACATCATAATGTCCTCACTGCTTGACACTAAACTACACAATATAATTTCTTCACTACATGACTCTAAACTACGCATCATAATGTCATCACTACATGACTCTAAACAGCACAGCCTAATGCCTTTACTGTGTAACTTTAAAATGCACGTCATGATGTCCTCACTACATAACACTAAACTATAGAGAATAATGTCCTCACTGCATGAATCTAAACTACATGACCATAATCATCCTTGTTGTATGACATTAAACTGCATAGCATTGGTTTAAGCTAAAGTGATCCATGTAGCTTGTTTTTCTATTTTTAAGTGGTGATCTGGAATCATCGCAATCCTTCGTTTCTTGTACCGATCATATCTCACATGAGATTTGAGATCTCAGCAAGATATCTACCATGAAATCATGCAAAATCAGTTCAGTAATTTGGTCCTACCAGTGTGACCCTAAAAGGCATGTTACAATTACCTTCCCTGTAAGTAACCCCACGTCCTGTCCATACGACATTAAACTGTAGGGTTCCCCAAAGATGGGGAAAATTCCTCACCCAACGTATGAGTCAAATCTATGTAGGGGATACCTGATTCCATGAGTGAATCACAGCCCAAATATCTCTAATGTATCCAGATACACTCCTTCCATACCTTAAACATGATGCTTTCAGTAATCTAGAATCCCCATAATCTTCTATATAAATCAATGATGGAAACTGGTGTCTTGTGTACACCTTTGTTTGAAAATACAAATCTTTCCCCAGTGGCTATGAATATGTCTCCTACAAAACATCCATCAATCAAAGGAAAATTCATCTCTAGTAGAGTCCTCTCCTATCTCAGTATTCCCAATGAATTCCAAACCTCGGGAAATCCCTCCTAATTCAAGGGTCCTCAAAGTTTTGATTTATATTCTCCTTCCTACCTATGTACTTGATATATAGAACATGATAGCTCAATTCACCTCCGATCTCACTTGAAGCTTCAATAAAATAATGATACCCAACCTATATGAGTGAATTTGATCGACATATAAGAGAAAAAAAATTCCACACTAATTTCTGGGGTTCCCAGAAAATTTTAGCTAATAGAATTTTCCCTTTTTATGTTCAGTTGAACCCCTTGTTAATGGTCATATATCATATTCACAAGGGTCCCAATCACCATAATCTTTTAAAACCTTCAGAGATAGAAGGATCGTTTCCTACGAACACCTTTGTTTGACTATTCACATCATTCCATGATGGCTCTACATATTTCACCTACAAAACGGTCGTTAATGAAAAAAATATTCATCCCCAGGAGAGTCCTATCATACCTTCTTATGCTTAAAATGTCTTTTGAGCCTCATACATGTCCAAAAATTTCAAATTTAGTGTCAATAAAAATCCCTCATTAATGTTGGAAAGATGTTAAGAAAATCTTGGCTGATGAATCCCAAATTGGGGCCCCTACCCCGTCATGTTCGGTCGAATATGTTCGACCTAAAACATCAGTAATATGATTGATTAGAAGGACTATGAACTAACTGCAAAAAGAATCCATTCTATCTTGTGTGAAAATATGATTAGATAACCTCTAGATAAAAGTTGAGTATTCATTCATTAAACCTATACAATGTATTTTTTGTAGAAAAACATTTGACCTTCTAAAAGAGATGTAAAGCTCGTAAGGTCGAAAACCAACAATGGGTGGCCTAATAAAAAGTCATGTTATATCCTCTAAGCCCGTGTTAAATGATATTAGGAAAAAATTAGGGTGATAATGAAAAGGACACAAATGTTCTTGAGATTTTATAACAAACCTCAGCAACAGTTGAACTATGCTCGTCGAGTCCCGTGGCTCTGGAAAATTTTGCATCTTGAATTAATTATTTCATTTAACTGTTTTCGACTCACTATTAAAAAGTAAAACCTGATCAAAGTGATGATTATATGATTGATTGTGATCAACTGAAAAGATAGAAATAGAAAAATAAATATCATTTTATGGAAAATTGTTTTCATTGAGTTCAATAAAAAATGGAGGAACGTCCCCAGTTTGGAGTGCCTCTGTAATATCACAGGAAAATGAGTACACATCCGAATTCGCGGAAAGTTACAATTTGTCCCAGCTCTCCCTTTCCATAAAAATGGACAGTGACTACCACATGCTATCAATATTTTTCTTCGAATGAAACGATGTCATAAACTTCATCCTTGACTATTGGGCGCACGAGTTCCATAATTGCTTTTAGGTCATTCCCTTTCTTCTCGATAACTTTATAATTAGCACAAGAAGAGGCCAGTTGAGCCTTCAACTATGCTACGTGGGCCTCACACTCCCTCAATTAACCCTTTTGGGTGATCAACAAATTATGAGACTTTTCCTTTTCATATTTTAGGTGATCGAGTTCCTATGGAACCTCTCGTAAGTTCTTCACCTGAGTATGGGAAGAATTGAACTTGGATAGTTTATCATCAAAAGAAGAGAGGTCTTCTCGGGATATGAAAATCTATTAGATAAGGATATGTATATTCTAATAATCAAAGTCACTAGAACCCATATCATTGAATAACCTCAGGATGTATTTAATCTCGTCAAAAAAGCTAGCTAGAGGTGTTTCCATAGAAATGGCACATAACTGATGCCATTCCTATTTTCGCACTACCGAGTGCCTCCCAGTAGCACCATTACATTGATCCCCCATCGCTATGGGTATATAGGAAAGATGTGTCATTAAGGGAGTGGGAAGGGACCTATGATAGGTTACACAAGATGGGGGATCTCCTTACCCTCAGATGGTTCCACCACTAGATCCGGATGTGTAGGATTAGCCGCGGGGTTTCTGGTGAAACTCTGTTAAGGCCAGCCTCATTAGGGTCATGGAAAATATCCATAAAAGAGGAGTGGTCCAAATCACTCCCCACTGAGATAGGTCACATTGTCAAATCCCCTTCAAGATGCATCTGAGGGTAGATTGAGTGACTTCTCACAACAGGGTAAAGAACAGATGGTGTAGCCATCGTGGCCACCATAGGGGCAAGAACAGATTGTGTAGCCATCGTGGCCACTATAGTGACATGAATAGAATATGAATCCTTCGCACACATCACAAAACATGGAATTTATGTCATGTTAATCAAGTTCTGGATTGGGAAAAAATGGTTAGAGGTTTCTAGACCCATCGAACTGGTCTTCTCAGCACCCCATTACAGTAGCATCCCACCCGTAGTTGGGAATATTCCAGTGATAGAAGAGTGGATCCCAACAAATTAGGGATGATAACATCCATAACATCACCTTCCCAAATCACCATAAGCCATAACTAGTGAAGAATTATGGTATGATATTCTCCCCTTAACTCAACATCTAGAATAAGAACAGTTTATGGGAGGCATGCAAATTTCCTGGAAAACCTGTAAGGGGTGTATGACTCACAAATGGACACTCGGTTTGTGCGGGTAGTGGGAATCCCATCACAATGCCCGATAATGTATGAACGCTCCCCAAAAGAACCACCTCCGTCACCTCTTAATGACCCATGAGTGGTAGGGTTCAGTAGAAATGAGAAGAAAGAAGAATCATTCAGTATCTTGACATCATCTCTAATGCTTAATGATTTGGGATGAACATAAGAAATATTGATAAGAGTAGTTTGAAAGTCATAGAGGGATACCCTCGTAGTGTGTCTATTCTGCCGTTGAGGTGGTGTATTTTAGGGGGTGCGGAAATTGTACGATGAGGATCCTCGCCCTTCAATTTTTATATAGTGAGAGGTTCTCATCGAATTCACCATTTCTTTTTCTTTGACCCATTCAGTGTCATTATCCTTTAAGGAATGTTGGAATAACCATGCGGAAACTATTGGTCCCAGTGGGTGATTGTCTGTGGTCAATAATTTTTGCAATAGGTCCTCCTAGAATATAACATCCTTCGATGGCCTTCAACGTGTTTTTTTGTGGATCTAGGAATGCCCAAAATCCCTGGTATCTAGGATTCATGGACCTTCTTTCCAAAGGCAGGTTCTCATTGATTGGATATTCATCGAACGAAACTTAAGGAATCTATTGGTCGAGAGGATGGGAGGTTAGACCCACTACACCCATCTAAGTGAGAATTATTTCCTATTTGAGGACTCTCTTATAGATTTAATCTGTGTTCATATGTTTTTAAATCCTTGTTTCATTCCCAAAGAGTGTATCCATGTGCTACCCTTAGTTCACATGATCATCGTAAGAATGAATATATTTGATACTACTGAGGCAGTGCTCACTTGACCCATATTATAAGTTACTCTGGAGTTTATCTTCATCCAGGGAGGACAAAACATGACATGATGTTGGGATTGGTCCCATAATAAGGGATTCCTATGTATCCTCAAGAGAGGAATCAGAACACGCGTTGTTCAGACTGGTGTGGGGCTTACGGGTGAAAGATTCCAATTTCAGGGAAACATGATTTGGTGGACCCTTTTGGATGGGAACCCTTTTGAGCTCGAGCCTTCTGAAAGGCCTCCTAACTATCCATGTTTTATCAGGAATCAAAATTATTGTAGTTTATATGGTGTGGGGATTCCACATAGAAGTTTCCCATTTGAGGGAAACATGATTGGGTGAACCTCTTTGGATGGGAAACCTTTTGAGCTCAGGCCTTCTGGCAGGTGTCCAACGTATCATGGTTTGATCAGGAATCAATTCATAGTTCAGATATATATAGATGTCGTAATCATAAAGAACCTCTAAGACCACCTTATCCATGATCAGTGTGTGAAACAAGAGGATTTTAAAGATTCAACAAGGAACACGCTTCCTTCTCTCTTGGTGGGGGAGGGAGATCCCACAATGGAGGAGGTCGGGGTGACCATGGGTGAGGGCGCAGAGCAATGAACCATTTAAGGTGAAATTAAATTGAAGTTCACACTGTAAGACCTCAATATATTGGGGACTTAATTCAGTGGAAGGTCCCTGAAATACGTTCTCAGAAGGGGATGATTGATGTCCTCGTCAAAGGGGGGAGCGAACATAACCCCTTCGACTGATCACTATTCCTTATTGAAGGGAAAATAATGTTATCACCCTTAATCCCTAGAATGAGGAGGTTCAATTCAATATCCCAAGGTTGGTATCTAGGTGACCATGGGAATGTATACCCATGAGTATTCTTGAAGTCCGAACCATTGTGGGAGAGACTTCGTGACTCCCCTTACCTTGGGTATGTAGACTGAAAGGCGCATGCTAATTCACCCGATGGTATGATCATACGATTCTAGTGGATTTGGAGGAGGCTTTGTCCAAATGTAATAGTATTGGTTAGTCGATGGATTATGTAGGACTATATGGTAATGGAAGAGTGAGGTTGGGACTGGAGGAAATAATACCCAAAAACACCCCATTCTGCGTACTAGTTTATCATGCAGTATGTGGGACGATCTGCATACCATAGTGGTATGCGGGAATATGAGACATCTGCATACCAATTTGGTATGTGAGCATGGGTATAGACCATCACATACCATAATGGTACACATCTCATCACGCTGATTTGGGTACCATTTGTGTACTGATACAACACAAAGCATCGGGTTCAGTCCACGTAGCGGTACATTACACGGAGCATCATATTGAAGTGGGGTCTGGGGGATTATCGTTCATGGGGAGTTCATCCATGAGAAGTCTTTTGTTCTTGGTTCATGAGTTAGTTTTGAGATTATATTATTATTAATATTCAATTCCCCCATTTTATGGTGTGCAACCAGCTGTACATATAGAGAGAGTGGTCCATGATTCGAGCTTCCTCAATAAATCGAGATGGAAGATGGAGTCTTCTCCAAACTCTTTCTTCCAACCTCTGGGTTCCATTCAGGATTTTTTCATTTGTCCATCATCCTTCTATTGTTATCCCTTTATAGAGCATTAGATAAATAGTATCTATTGGGCACACGACACCATTTGCGAAGGTCCATAAGGTGATATCCTGACCTGTGGATGTCTCGGTCAATATGGGGGTTGTGGATGCTTCAGTTTTCAATAATAGGTTGCGGAACCCTGACCGTTCACTTTGTCCACAAATTGATTAGTTTACATTATGGTAAGCGGATGTGCTCCACAAGTATGCATCTTATGGTGACACGGTTCGTGGTCCACCTTGTTCACTGGACATCGCTCTGTGGGCCAGTGTTTTGTGGATCGTTTCACATACCTTTTGGTTTTTTATTTAGCTGGTCTCTGTACCATTCCTGGTGATATTATGTGGACCAATTAAAATGCTTCAAGAACTAGAATTCCTTAAAGTTTCTTTTGAAAATTTACATCTCAATTTGAGTCTATTCACCTTTCTAGACATGTAGAAGTACTTTCTTCCTACAAAGCCATTATGGGGTTATTTTCTTCTAGTGAAGTAATCTTCCAAACCCTACAAATTCCCCCATAAGAATGGGGTCTGTTCATAATGAAAAGGGAATAATTTTGATGTAGAAGCTGTCCTAAACTGAAATAGATCACAGTAGAATATAAATACCTATTAGGGGGTACCACACCTATATATAGGGGGACATGTCATTTTTTTCTTTTCCATTACTCATGAAAAAACGTGCTCTCGATGTCCTTGGCTTTGGCTACCCTCGCGTATCGTGATCCTTGCGAAAATCCCATTCGAGAACCACATCATATGTACCGTGAACCAATCCTCTCCTCATTTCCCTTTCCACGTACCATTATTTTAGGTTTCATGAACATCATTGCGGAACATTATGATTAAAATCCAAATTCTTCATTGGAGGATGCAACATGGCTAGCTTTTCTGCATACCAAGCCTGGATCGGAGAACCAAATGTTAATAACTAATAATCCAAACATGAAATTTAATCCTCAATTCATGAATCTGATCATAATCATGGCCTAGTTTCCCTGTGTTCATCTTACAAGAATCATTCTGTTTTCGGGCCAATGATTTGTGGGCCAATGCCTCATGGATGGTTCACGTACCATAGTTGTATTCGGTGGTGAAAGGTATCTGCATACTATAGCTGTAGGTGGGGTTACCTCCGTCAATCATGTAATATGCGGATTGTGCCTTCTGAACACTGTGAAATATGTGGAATGTTGCTACCACATACCATTTCTAGAAACATTACGTGAAGCCTTTTGTGGACATATTTTGAGATCTTTAGCCATTCTACCATAGCCTTTATCCAACCCTTTTTATTGGACTGAAATTTTGTCGACTTTTAGATCTTCATGTGTAGGTTACAATGGCCACTTCACAAGATGTGGCTGATGTCACTATTTATGAGGTTATTATTGCTACCCCTCTTTCTACTGCTAACGAAAGATCAAAGAGCATGGAAACTTTGGTTGACGACAAAATTCTGGTCATTCTGTTTCACCAATATCTGGAGAATCTTCTTACAGTGGGCCAGTGGGAGTACCCAAAATCAGATAGGCTTCCTTCTTATGGGTTTTTTCTTTTGTTTGACACAATGATCTCGGTGCCAAATCCAACTGATCAGCCTACAACCTGGATAATTAATACCACTATTCTGAAGGAATTAATTTCTTCAAGGGGAAGTACCTTTAGAAAGATAATACCACTAGGTATTTAGTAATATATGAACCAATAACTTTATAGAGAGAATAGAAGAAACCCGACCATACAACCCAAATTTATCAGAGCTTTGGGAGGAAGGCTATAGTGAATGAGCAACATGGTTGGTTATCTTTGTGGGACCTTCACCATGTTGGATCATTCGGCTTGGACTAGGGGTGGCCTTTTTGGGTTCACCAGAGTTGTGAAGCATTCCAAACCAAGCTACATACTGTGGGACTGTAAGAGGCCACTTGGGTTTTTCAGACAAACACCCATCATCCTGCTGCCCTTATTTCATAGATCTTAAGCAGGTGGAGTCCAGATACCAACACCTTCCATTTGACCCATAAGGAGGTCGGCATCAGTCTATGGGACATTAGGTTGATTTCAGGAGTCCCTATCATTGGGTACATGCATGATTAAATTCATCATCCCTCCACTATTTGGGATGAAGAGGAAAGACCCCCCCACCCTTTGTCCATGAAACTAATCGTCCAACTGAAGACACTTCTAAAGGAAAGTGATCAATATCCAAAGTAGGATGTTCATTTTGATGACTGGTTTGGATATTTTGTTTAGCATACTGGTCTGAAGCCTGATCCGTGGAGACCCAGGGCTTGTCCCACCAAAACCACCTATAGGTGAGAAAGTAATTATCGAACCACCTTAGATGAGGGTGATTTTCAGAAATGGGGGGGGGGGGGGTCATCCCTGACATCAATCAGTTATTTCTAATGGCGGCTTTCATGGTCCTGTTTCTGAGTTCATGGATCCTACCAGTGTGGGAATGAGGTGGTGTAAGAGCCTCAACATTAACTATGGCTGCACAGTTGGCTAGCAGAAAACGCATCGATATTTCAATCCTAGTGTTGGACACAATATACCACCTACATGGTCAAATCATCGAAGAGGTGTCACATTACCAAATGACTGGACCTTTTAAAATTCTTTAGGGGTGAAAGCGAGCCCACATAGGGGGTTATTAGTTCATCAATTCCCTACCAATTCTACATTCCACCCTCCAAATGTAACTTTAGAACACAAGTGGTGTTATTCCAACGGCATAGGATTCACATGATAAGAAATAAGAGGAAACTGAAAAAGAACAATCATGACTTAATGGCTTGTCCAAACATTTATGAGCATTTCTTTTACCATCGTTAGGATTCCACTACTAGTAATATTACAAACAGTGCATCTGAAGACTTTTTCTACCGAGGTTACTTGTTTTTTCTATGAGAAAGCATTCTTGTTGCTCTTATTGGAAGGGAAATTATTTACTAGGTCTATTAACCCAACAGATTTAGTCGACAATTTAACTGTGTCTAGAAGTTGTTACCTCCTTCCCTCAATATTTCTCATTAGGAGAGACATATGATGATAGCACATCAACTATGGTTAATTTTTACCTCGGGGAACACCCAAAGATCGGACATATTTCTAGATTATGGAGATTATGTGCCCTTTTTTACCAGGAACTATGTTGAGGACTAGGTTAGATCATATTCTGATGGCCAATTAGCCAACCCGGAGCCTGTTGTGACAACTTTCATGGAATCCAAGGTGAAGGGAAATGGGATGAAAAAGGGAGTTTTTGAACACTCTTGACCGGGAAAAGTCTTCCAAAGGTCTGTTCGCTACCCCCCCCAAAGAAAGTTATAAAAGATGGGGTTATGATCTCACAGGTAGCCGAACAAGCTGTTGGAGCTATTTCTAAAAGTCCATCATCCATTCCTTTTGAGGATGATTTTCTAGTGGATTAGAGGAAATGGGACCTTTTGAAAGGTAATCCATCTACCCATGATCGGTCCCCTCATGATTTATGGTAACTCCTCCAAAATAGTGAATTGTCCCTTACTGGCATTGGCTACATGTCATCAATGGATGACATTTAGTTTGATGAGAATCCAGATAGAGTGAGTTGTTATCTTAAGGACCTCGAGATCCTCATCCACTCTCAAAGTGTTTGACATAAGTATATGCATTGGGAACTTACCATGCTATAGCCGAAAACTATTTATGTGGATGATGATGTTGTTGGATCACCTACTTCAGCTACCACAGAAGAAGCTTATTACATTCTCCCATCATCCAATAAACATTCCTCTTCTCAATTTCCTTTGTTTGTAGGGACACCCGAGGAACTTTAGAGGTTTTAGAAACCTACTATACTCCCCTGTATCATCATTCCAACATTTTCCATCCCAATTACATCCACATTTATAGAGGATTAGAGAGTTTGGGATGAATTGAGGGCAAGAGCTTCAAATGAAGTTATATGGAGGCTTCTTCAGATGGAATGCATCGATATTACAGGTTTTGTTGGATCCATTTATCCTACATGTATTTCAAATGATGATGAGCCTAATTTTGTGGCATAGTACTTGACTGAAATGGATAAGTGACTTCACGCTCCTGTGGAAAAGCATTAATGGTCCGTCCCAGTGGCATTGATGGTGGTATTCCCATGGCCAACGGAAGTGGTTTTATATGTGACCTCCATCATAAATTCTTATATTGTGGAGATGCTGAAAGATTACCCCTTTCCTTCTTAATTTTAAGGGGCCTTCCGGCTCATAATAAATGGCTTTTTCCTGACTTATTCTCCCAGTGGTACTGCAGATGAGAAATACACCCCATCAAAGGTAAGGGGTACTGTGGAAGGATCCCTCAGATCCCAAGAACAAACGGAACTTGTTATTATATACCCTTCCTAGGTGTTTCCTCCTCTAGCTCCTCTAGGTGATCATATTCTATAGTCATCACCCCCATAGTCAAAGAAACACAAGCAAGCCTCTCGGCTATCCAAGCATATTCTAAGGGGGGTCACAAGTAATTGTTTTTTATCTGTTGATTGAACCATGTAACCTTATATTGTATACTCACTAGTAAATATATGTACTTTTACGTAGGGCCTATTGCTGACCAGATGATTATCGCTCCGACATATATTTCTACTATCTCTTTTAAGGTAGATGAAGGGTTGTCTTCTGTCATAGTTGACCAAAATAGGGAAAAAAGGGCATCTGAAGAGGTCGAGGGTGCTGTTGACCCCTTAGGTGTGCCTGATCTCGCTCAAACAATCTTTTTCACAACAATGGAAGGAAATCTAGAATCTGATATGTCACATGACTGTGATGATATGACTCTCATAAGGATAGGTAGGGTTTTATTTATGGAAGGGGCTGAGTCCAGTAATAAGCCCCATAACTTTCTGGATCTTGGAGGGGCTTCGAATATCGAGGAGCCAATCTATATCGATTGATTAGCTTTCTCCCCTGTAGAGGTAGTCACTTCAGAGACTGGTATTTCTTTCTACCCTTGGTGGATTTGGGGAAGTCACAATTAGAGAGGCTGAGGTTTTGTCCCCTGAAAATTTATAGGGGCCTATCATGCCCTTTTTTCACGTTCTAAGAGAGGTTATTTTTTCTGCCCTAAGGATTCCAAGAATAGTATCCTTATCTGTACTGACCATTACTATAAGACTTATATTAACTGAAACCTTTTTTGGGGCTCCTTGAGGGATACTATTTCGGCTGAGCATAGCACTGTTTCTTTAGTATTCCGATGTATCCACAGAGTTCCACTGATGATTAAAGATGCAGAGTCACCTATTTTAGATAGAGAGACCACATCTAGGGTGGGAGGTACTGAATCCATCTCCCCTACATCCTCATAATCACTACCACAAACATTGGAAAGGGTGACATACACCACTACCTCATCATCCATTACAATAAAAAGAGATGAGGTTATTAAAAGGTCAAGAATTGATGTAACTGCCAGACCAGGTCCTTCTATGGTGACGTTCATTCCTGACTACATTTCATCACCAGGGGGTTATTCCGAGACTGATTGAGAAAGCCCAGTCGATCTCCATCCCACTCAACAAAAGTCATGGGAGAACATTCTGAGATTAATCTCCCAGACTCCATTGGATGAGATACTAGTGAAATAACGAAAAATACACCACCAGTTTTTATTATTGGGTTCTTGTGGATTTAACTATCATGTCATTTATGATATAGTAATCAAAGTGGTTTCCACTTAGGAAACAACTGGTGCACTTGAATCCTGACTCTCTACAGCAGAGTCGATGGCTTATCTGTCTGCTACATGAAAAATTCTCATTGATGAAGTATCCACTCATGATGGAATGATTATAAAGTTAAAAAACAAACTCATGAATCAAGAGTCATTGATGGAACAACATGATAAAGATGTGGAGAAATAGATCCAAAAACTGGATTAGCACAAATAGTAGTGAGCCTGGGTCACAGCAGCCATTGAGTCAGGGCGATGGAAAATGCAGGAGGGAGAAAATATCGGCCTCCAATCCATGAGGGAAGTAGAGGCACTGCGAGAAAGTTTAGAGGATGAGACTATGAATCTATTGAGGATTATCCAAGCCATGGATGAGTCACACCAATCATTGAGGCCACTTTGAAACTCTGATTAATGCCTCTTGAAATGTTTATGTCTTGATTACAAGGAGAGGCTTCAAGCTGTGGATGCCCACCAAATATTTTTATGGAATATCCTGGAACCAATTTTCCTCCGAATTCTTATTAATTTCCTTTTCCTATTATGTATATTGATCATAATAATTAACATAAACATTATTTCAATTGGGTATTAATTTTAAACCATGATCCAGGAATGTTCTAATATCCTTCAGACATGGGTTCGGGATTTTTCATGACACTAGATTTGTGGATTCTAGACATGAATAATGCTCGGGAGATATTTTAGGTGTGTGAAATTAGGTAAAGACTCTCCTAGGGGTGAATTTTCCTATGATTGACATTCTTTTTTGTGGGAGACATATGCAGAGCCTCTGGGGCATGATGTGCATAGTCACAAAAAGGTGTTCAAAGGGAACTGGACATCCATTTCCAATGGACTAGTGGGATTTGAAACATTTTGAATTTATTTTGGAGTTAGGAGCCACATTGGGAGGTTGGCCCGAGCTGTGTTGAATGAAAACATTCGAGACATTCATATCGTCTTTGAGGGAGGAAACTATTTCTGCATGGTTTTTACTTGCGTGAGGGAGAGCTTGTGAATGATCAGTTCAGTTAGGAGTCCATTTTATGTCATGGGAAAATGGAAAGAAGAAGATATGTAAGCCGTTATCCATGATTTTTTTAAATCTGAGGTATGGAAGGACATGATTTACATTTGAGCGTAAAAAAGTATGGAAATGACTCTTTTAGTGACGAATTTTTCTTTGACTGATGGCCATTTTGGTAGAAAACATATGCAGATCCACCATGGAATCATGTGTATAGTCAAAAAAAAAGGTTTCTACAGGACATTGGCCTTTTTTCTATGATGGCTATGGCAGATTATGGTGACTGGGAACATTCTAAATACAGTATGTGACCTTTGACAATGGGTGCACCTGAACCCAAAAAGGGGCATTTTAACATAACTTCATCTAGAAATGATTGGAGGAACACTTCTTTTGTATGTGGATCAACTTCATGCATATGGACGGAGGATCCTTAGAAACCTCAAAAGAGACTAGAGATGAATCTCGCCCATATGTTATGATATATCTTGGATGTGTATAAGGAGGAATAAATAAACCATGACTTTGGTGGCCCTTAAATCAAGAGGGATGAAATGAGTATTGGAATACATTGGTCATAATGAGATAAGATATGAATCTTCTGGGGATTAATTTTATTTTGATTGAAGGCCATTTTTGTTGGAAACATTTGTAGAGCCATTGGGTCATGATGTGCATAGTCAAACAAAGGTGTCTGCAGGACACTGGACTTCCATATCAGATGGCATTATACAGTTATGGGGATTCAAGATCATGAAAATCATGGATTTTGGGGTATGTTAGGTGTGTATCTGGACATATTGGGGACATTTGGGCTACAATTTACTCATGGAATTTGGTGTCCATTATGTAGATCTAACTCGTATGAAGGGTGAAGAATTCATTCCATCTTTGGAGTACCTGGCCATTTAATGTCACTTGGATAGGATGTGGGGTTCCTCTCGGGGGAGGGAACCGTAACATTCCTTCTAAGGTCGTGCTGCTAGGACCATCTTTCTAGACTATTTTTTCATAATTTCATGTTGTATCTCTCGCTAAGATCCCTAACTTCACATGAGCAATTCTCAGTGTGAGAAACAAGGGATTACAAGGATTCCAGTACATTCCCAAAGAATACAAAAATCAACATTATACGGCTCTTTATGCTTAAGCCATTGATATGTAGTTTTACATTGTACAAAAAGGATGATTTTGGCCTTGCAGTTTATGTTGTGCAATTAGGACATAATGATATATAGTTTAGAGTCATGAATTGATGATGATTATGATTTCATAAATATATTTAATAGTTTTGGGTTAATTTTAATTACGATGTTCCAACATTCCTTTGGCATGAGTGATTATATATGGTGAAAACCATAGTCATGGGGGAATATTGAATCAGGAGGGATGACATAGGTTTTAGAAGCAATTGGGAATACATAAGATAGAAGAGGAGTCTCCTTGGGATGAATTTTTCCTTTATTGATGGCCATTTTTGTGTGTAACATATGCAGAGCCTCTGGGGCATGATTTTCATAGTCAATCAAAGGTCTCCACAGGACACTATCCTTTTGTTTTAGATAGCCTTGGATGATTATGGAGATCCATGTTTTCAAAGAGTATGGTGTTTGAAAAATGGTAATGATGTGCATGGGACCACGATAATACCCATACCATGATTAAATATGAACTACTTGGACCTTCCACATAGGTCTGAATCATATGTATAGGGTGTAGCAGAATCTTTTGACTCTTCGTGAGTGGGGGGGGGGCGGCATGTGCGGGATCTCGACAAACTGAGAACTAGGCCACACATAAATCTTGAAGGATTTTGTAGTTTATTATCATATTATTATGACCTTTTACAAACTCCCAGTACAAGTATGACCTATATATGGGGAAAAGGGGAATTTAGTTAAATGGTGGTTGGGCCGGGATGCCAAATCCAGGCATCACTACGTACCCTGCGAGGGTAGGAATCAAGGAATACATAATTCTTAATGTTCCCTAAATTTTTTTTCATGATGTGTATGAACACTTGAGGGAATTTATTCTCTTTTTTTTATGATGATTTTTTGGACGGGATGTCAAATTTGGGTGTCACTACGTATATGCAAGGGCAGGAATAAATCCATATGTAGTTCTGAATGTTCTCTTTACTAATCAGCTTGGTCCATATCTAGGGACATTTCTATTTCATTTTCTAGGGGTTTCGAGTCCACCATACTTCTCCATAAGATATTTACATAAGAGAATCCTTACTACTAATATTATTCTCACGTGAGTCATACTAATTGTGAGAAATAAGAAGTGGACATAGGGTTTCCTTCACAGGTTTCGGGAGGTATAGGATATTATTAGGGAATTATTTTTTTTCTTGGTGGGGCTGGGCCAAGATTGAGGATCGAGGTGTCGCTACGTATCCTGCAAGGGAAAGAATAAAGATGTACATTATTTTGTATGTACCCTATACCAATTTGACTCGATTCAGGGGTAGGAGGATTTTTTTTCTATCAAGCACATTTCTCAGGTCTAACATGTTACTCCATAGTTTTCATTCATAAGAGAACCATACCACTGATCCTAAGCTCACGTGAGTTATTCTCGATGTGAGAAACGAGGACTGATAAGGGTTTCCCTTATGAGTATGGGTAGATAGGGGCCTAAGGGAGGTATTTTTTTGATGGGGGATGGGCCGAGATCAAATATCGAGGCATTGCTACATATCCAGTGAGGGTAAGAATCAAGCCATATGTAGTTTTTTTAGAAATCATGCTGTTTATTTTCATTTGATTGGGACGTTTTGTGTCATGTAGTTTAACATCATACATTGAGGATATGAGTAATAGTTTAACGTCATGTTTTAGGGATGATTTTCTTACAGTTTAACATCATGTAGAAAGTACAATGACACACAGTTTAATGTCTTAGAGTTTGGACCATGGCTTCTGTGTATTATAACACATAATTTAGGGTAATAGAGAATGAACCTTAACATGGGGGGATATTACTCATCATTTACGGTCTTATAGTTTGGACCATGACATGATGGTTCAATGTCAGGTTTCATGGTCTAATACCGTACAGTTTAACATCATGTGGTGAGGACAATGACTCACAGTTTAGAGTCATAGAGTTTTGACCATGACTTGGGGGTTTCTATTACAACTCATAGATTAAGGTCTTAGAGATTGGACCATGACTTTGCATATTGCTACATGAAATAATTATTTAATAACTTTGCATTTGTGGGAGCCGTGATGAGTTGTCTGTCCATTGATATCAGGGAGTGTGCTCCATTGGAATAGATCCTATGTATGACGAATGGTCATTCCCACTTTGGATAAATCATTGGGGGATTATTCCTGAGTATCATCAGAGATATGAGGACTATCAACATTTCTCATTCAAAAATGATCGAAGGAGAACCTTTTTATTGAATAATAGTGCAATCAGATTTTGGTAGATTTCCAAATGGTGTAAACTGTGCAACCTTTTTTCATCTAGCTACTCCAAATCATCAAACTGTCTCTGAGATTTCTCATCCATGGACATTAGATCACAAATTTCCAATTAATGTTATGGAACATGGATTTCGATAGGTACCACTACCTCTGCCCCATACACTAATGAGTATGGGATTGTTGTGTGGTAGTGTGGGCCATGGTCTGGTAATCCCATAAGGAATGAATGAACTTTTATTTCCACGATTTCTTGTCATTATGAACCATCATTTGGAGTATGTTGGAAAAAGTCTTTTCGAAAGCCTCTATTTGACCATTGGCCACAACATGGTAGTGTGACAACTGTCTGGCTTTGATTCCACACTCCTGATATATCTTGTACAACATAGCAGAGTAGATGTTGGTGTCTTTGTCCATTAGTATTGTATAAGGGACACCAAATCTGGTGATGTTGTTGGTCATCACAAATTTAACAATTTTTTTCACCCTGACCTCTTTAAGGGGTACAACTTTGGCCCATTTGTAAAATATGTTGGTCATTGTCAGTGTGAACTTGAATTGTCTGGTCGTGGTGGGAGGATATGGTCCCACAACATCCATCCCCTAGGCGGTGAATGTAAAAGTGTACCTAGCTGTATGATGTTAATCCAAGGGTCGTTGTAATAAATTGGCATGAACTTGGATAGAACGGCACTTCATGGGTAATATGGAACAATTGTGTATCATAGTGAGCCAGTAATATCCATACCTTTGGACTTGGTGAGAGAGCTTGGTTGTTGATTGATGTGCTCTACAAGCTCTGGTGTGCACTTCTTTCGTGACAACAACAGTCTCTTCTCCATCAATGGACCTGATAAGGACTCCGTCAAGGCCTCGTTTATAGAGAACCTTTTCTTTGTTTACCCCAATGTATATGAGAATGTTTATTGTCCATTTTCGGACCTGCTCCCTTCCTGCCCTATCTGGTGGGACTTACCTATTCCGAATTTAATTTTCCATGGGCATCATCCATCTGGTGGTATGAATATAAGGCTCATAAATGGGACTAATTTCATCAATTTCTTCCATATTTCTCTGTATGAATGGAAAGAACATCCAGTGGTGGGAAATGATAATGACCATTTTATCCCGGACTTGATAGGCCAAGGTTGTGGCTGCATTTTCCAAAGTGTTGGATTGATCATTTTGTAACTGGGGGACTTACATCAACGTTTGTTATGATGGGAATTCTTCCATCTTTTCTCGAACATGGTTCATCATGGGGATCAATACCTCTTTCTTAATGTCATAGTCTTTATTGACCTGTTTGATGACTAGCTTTGAATCACCCATTATTTTTAGGTGTTTAGATTGCATAATAAGTTCCAGTTCCAGGCCTGCAATGAGGGCTTGATATTCTTCTTCTTTATTTGTACATACTTCTAAAAGAAAGAAATAGCAAGGCAGGATGGACTTTTCAGGGGATAGGAGTAAAACTCCCAGACCCACATTGTTGAACCTGTGATCCTCTATCCTTTTCCTTATTAGGATTCTAGAAGAACCATCGAATTAAATATCCCTTTTCTAGGGATACTCCTAGACATAAAATAGTTATTCATCTTGTTGTTCAGCATAAAAAATCTTTGTTTCTTCTGAGGGGTTCTTTTCCAGAACTTTTTCTAACAACTTGTCTTTTAAGGCCTTTTAGGGAACATACCATAAGTCATGTTGTTGTAGAATGACCGCCCTTTGTGATAGATGTCCATTTTGCATGGGATGGTTGAGGACATATTTGAGCGGGATACAGTAGGAAACCAAATGGAACTCATGGTGATTCAGGTAATTCCAGATTTTCAAAACTACAAAGATTAGGTTTGGGTTGTTCTTTTCAAATTTTTTAATACAATGTTTAGTCATCAATCATTGTTCGGCTGTGGTAATAAAGGGTTTTCTCATTGCCGACATCATTCTTTTTCACATGAAAGGTTCATAATGACCATTCTAGGGAGGTTACGTACAATATGACTGGTCTCCCTTCAACTGGTGTCATCATAACTGGTAGTGTTTGGAGATATCTTTTGATATTTTCAAATGCTTCTTGAAAATCATTATCCCACGCATACAAACTCCTTTCTTCATGAGCCTGGTGAATGGTAAGAATTTAGCTGCTAAGTTGGTTATGAAGAACTAAATGTAGGAAAGGTTCCCCTAGAGTCTTCTTAACTCAGTGAGGTTGTGAGGCGGGGACATGTCAATGATTCATTTTGTCTTCTCGGGGCAGACATCATTGTCACGATGGAATACGACGAAACCGAGGAATTTTCCCAAGGTAACGCTAAAGGCGTATTTTAGGGGATTCATATTTAAACTGTTATTCCATAATTTGTTGAATACATTTTGAATATTTTCAGGTGGTTTGAGCAATATAGTGATTTAACTATTAGGTTGTTGACATAACACTTGACGAACTTTCCCAAGAAAGGCTTGAAAATGTGATGCATGGCACACTAATATTTGGAACATGAATTTTCAAACCAAAGGGAATCACCATATAACAGAAAAATCCTTGAGGGGACTTATAACTGGTATCTTCTTCATCTCCTTGGGCCATCCAAATTTGATTTTATCAAAAATATCCTTCCATGAAAGATATATCCTCATATCTAACTATTTCATTGATCAACAATTATGTGATTGGGACTGGGAAATTGTCTTTCGGGAAATTCTAGTTAAGTTCATTGATGTCGATGTAGATCCTAATCTGTCTATTCTTCTTTTTGATAGGGTGTAAGTTTTCTAGCCAGACCAGGTATTGGATCTCCCATATGATGTTGGATTTGATCATCTTGTCAACTTCAACCTCTATTTTGATAGCATTTGTTGGGTGGGTCCTTCTGGATTCCTGTTTATAGCCCCGGTTATCTTTTGGTAGGCCAAGATGGTGAGTGGAAACCTTAGGATCAAGGCCTGAAATTTCGGTGTACTTCAATGAAAACACTTCTTGATTCTTCTTTAGGAAGGAGGTGTATGAATCCTGCTTCATGATAGGCATGGACACACTAATCAGAGTGGGCCACGTGTCACTTTCGGTGTCCAGATTTATCTCCTTAAGTTCAACGATTGTGGTGGAGACACCTTCTTTGAATGAAGGAGGGGTATCTTTGAGGTCATATTCGTCATCATTGTCTTCTTCCTCTTCTGATGAAGAAAGGATTTTTGAGATGATGTCTCCAATGTTGGGAGTTAAATAGAATTTTTCCTCAGTGAATGAAGAAAGGGTAATTTGAGGTCTCATAGACATGCCGAGAGCATCTTTGATAGGGATTTTCCTAGTGTCATGGGAGTTAGTCTGCTTTTCCATGTCTTTGGACATGGTGGATATAATAATGATCATGTAGACAATTGAGTCTATATCTATACTTACAATTATGCATCCATCTTGGTTGATGGGTAGTACGTACTCTTCCCCAAGTTGTTGGAGGGGGTGGCGGGAGCTATTTCTAATCCATTTAGGGCATTGATCCAATCAATGTCGTCAGCTGAATGATATTTTTCTTCTAATTCATAGAACATTGTGTCAATATAGTGGGACTCACAGGTCTCAAATGGGGATTTATTAGTGTACAGTGTCCTTTTTTCCCATTAGCACAATATTCAACACACTAATGGTATGATGATGGAATTGCATCGTACTAATGCAACAAAGGCCTCCTAACAAGATGTTGAAGGCCGTACTTTCCCATACTACCAAGAACTTGTATTCTGATATGATATTTCTGAGCTATGTTTTTAGCTTTATTCATCCCAACAGTTTCTGGTTGCTTTTGTAATATCTCATTAGATTTGTAGTATAGGGTGTCAAGCTGTCTTTGTTATAGCCCAACCGATGAAGCATCCGCAGTGGGAGGAGGTTAACTCTAGATCAATTTTTGATGAAGATCCTTCGAACATAAATTCAATTTATATTTCCAAAAACCAATAAGGGTTTGATGTTCCCTTTAATGACGTTGTCTTCATCCCTCTCTATGAAAGAGATGACAGCGGGACATTCTTCGGGACTAGTCTCTGTTCAGTACACTTTGGATGCTACTATTTCAGCCTCAAACTCCTGGGGACTTAGTAAGGCTTCAATGAATGTGTCCCTAAGATCTTTGGATAGGATTAACGAATCCATTATTGAGAACTTTTCTGGAAATAAAGCTATCTTCATTAGAATATCATAATTCTACTGTAAAGGTCTAAGTATACTGGCTTGTGGTTGCCCATTCATAGTCACTTTAGGGTTTTGATCATTGGATGTAGATGGTTCGACCTCTGTAACAGCAGATGGTGGTCCTACGATCCTTTCCACGTTTGGCTAAACTGGTTCACCTATATGCCTTAGGGGATTTTGTATTTTTCCTATCCCTTATGGATATTCCAAGATAATTGGACTTGTATTCCATCCAAAGTGGTGGAGGTGCATTCTGGATCTTGTTGTGTCTATCAGAGGGTCCTTCTATGAGATTCCATAATGTTAACAGATTGACCTATGGTGTAGACGAGAATTTGACTCCTACCAAGATCATGCCTTCCAGGAAACCTCTGGCATCTGTAGTTTCTTCGTCCAGCTCTCCGGTTGGGTGTGATGAATTCATGTTCAGGGTTGTAGTCTCCATCCCATAAGGGGTCCATTAATAGAATGAAATTAATGGATCCAAGGATGAGTTCCTAATCCTGTACTATTTCGGTTTCGTTGTCTTCTTCTGATGGTGTCATTTGGCAGGACAGTGCCTATTGAACCATTTGGCGGGGCTGTTCCTATTGTACAAAGTCTGTTGGCGTGAAGTCCGAAATTTTCAACACTAAATTTGGCCTTGGTGTCTTCTCATCTCATTTTTATTTCTCTCGGCCCTTCTAGCCTTTGGATGACTGCAGGGATAAGGAGGATGGTTGTGTTGTATTGAGAGCTTTTGTGGGTAAAGTTTGTTACTTCAACTATTCCTGGAGAATTCCATGGACTCAATTGATGTTATTCTATGTCATCATATTGTCAATCATTTTCTCCATATTATTGGAAACTATTTCCCACTATTATTCCCCTCTCGAGTCTGAGGTGGAAACATACGTCACTAGTGCTGGTTGTAGACCCAACTTGACATTCCCAGAATCCATGATCTTTTGCATGAGATCCTTGAAAATGAAGAATTTCTGGTTGGTGTGTCCCTATATTCTGTTATAGAGACAATAATTTGGACGGTCTCTGAGACCCAAATCATTATCTCACTTTGTTTCTGGTAGCAAGAGTAATTTTCCATTCCTGGAGACACTAAATTATCACAGACCTGGTTGTCTCAGAATGAGTATACATTATTTATTTGTTATTCAAACTGATTTATATAGGATCCCCGTCACTCATATGGATGAGGTGGGGGTGGTTGTTGCCGTCTAGGTGGTCCTGCATGATTTGATGGGGTCCTCACAACTAGATCTTGTGTTGAGGGGTTGCATAAGCATGACAGATTATTCTTCATCTTTTCCTGTTCTTTTCCCTAGAGCTGATGGGACCCTCAGGACTTATGATTGGTCCTTTGCAAGGATCCCTATATTCATTGGTAAATGGAAGAGATGTCTATAATGCCACTTGTTTACTTCACTTAGATGAGTAGTGTTCGTAATTCATCCTGAAGATTATTGATGCTCATGGCGAGAATCTCAACCAAGGGGAGTGACTGGTTCAGGGAATATGTTAGGACTTTCCATATGAAAATGAATTCTGAGACTCTTTTGTTCTTTTGAAATTTTCAGTTGATGAGTTCACTGACCATCATATTATGAAAAGTTGAACTGAAATGGAAGAGAAACTTTCACCGGAGATCCTCCTAGTCTGTAATTGAATTTTCTAGTAGGCTTGTGTACCATATGAAAGTCAATCCCTATATGGTTCATTTGGAGAACATGTGTTTTACTATTTCATACATCTCTGGAGTTCCCATCTGGGGGTCATAATAAGATTTATAGTTTATTAAATGCTATTCCAAGTCCCCCAAACCATTTTATACTAGGAATATAGGGTTCTTAATGTTTCGAGTTGCAGAATATTGCTCACCAACTCTGGTATGGTTTGCGCTCTGGATATATCAGAGCATGCCACCCTCCACAGATTCTAGTAGAGATGTAAATTTATCCACAATATTCAAGAGCCCTTGATGCATATCCTATTGGGATTGATCTTGATCTGGTGATATAGTGGCCAAAACTGGGTGTTCCATTGCTTCTGGAATTTGGTGTTGATACAAATTAGGGGGGTATCATTTATGGGCTTAACTGGATATATTCCAGCTACCTTCCCAGTGGAGGGAAGCCTTGATGTCCTTTTGGAATTAGTTGAATGGTCCTTTGAGCTTGGGTTTATTTGTTATAATAAGTTATTGTGGTATGGGAACCTCTTATGGGAGCACCTGCTGACGCTCTGCAGGGGGAAATGCATCTGATGAGATAGCTCCCTCGACAAAGATTGGAATTAATTCACTTGATCTCTCTCATTTCATCCTCCTTCTTGGAGAACCTTTACTCGAGGGTGAGGGATGCATTTCTAGGGGGAGTAAGAGGTAAGTCATAGACAACCTTAGATTTATTATTCTGCCTATTAGGTTTTTGCAGGGGATGTAATGAGAGATTACTCGTGGGTCACCTAGATTTAGAATCCATATCTGGTTTCCAGTGTTCACACCATCAGGCTCGGTGTGGGATGCCTCTAGGAGGGAACTATATTCCTTCACATCCTCTCTCTCCACGTCATTTCCGGTGAGATCTGTGGGGTTTACATTTACCATGTTCACTGAGGCATACTAAATTGGTGGTAGTGTACCTAGTGATAAATGGTAGGAAGGCTTTATGTTCCCTTTAATGGAATTTCACCTTCATTTATGTAGTATTATTCAGGTTTCTTTGTGAATATTGACCTGAAGGGAGATTTGGTCTGACCTCATAACACATATTTATATCGGAGAGTGCGTACCGCGAGAAAGGGTGTAATCGGTAACTCCTCTATCCATCATTCTTCCTAGCCGGTGGAAAATAGATATTCATTTTTTAGAGATTTGAGGTAAAACATTCCCTAACCCTATGGTATGGGGTAGTATCAATTCATTTGTTGACGCGCTACAGCCCGATTTTTTGGTCTTATAGGGGAATATTTTTAAAAAAAAATTCCCCGGTCCTGTGGGCTGGGTTTCTTCTCATATTTTGGTGGTAGCCTCCACTATTTCCACATTATAAATTTCATGTACTCATACACATGTTTGATCTGAGTATGGAATTGGGCCTGCATAGAGTTTATGGTCTTTTGAAGACATGAGCACTACTTACTAGTTGGCTTACCTTAGGTGGGAAGCCCTCTGGATATTCCTGGTTACCAGAATGAGAAGATTACTAATGGCTTTATCTCTTCTTCCCTGATGCTTATGATGTTGGGTCCAAGTTGGATGGTGAAAGAAGTTTGAAAAGTTAGATTTTGCAGACTGTTGTCTTTTTTTGTCAAAGAAGATAAATAAATTCACTTTATAATGGACTTGAAACTAGACGATGCTTTGCGGCTATGTATTTCACAAATATCATAGGTTAGGAGAACATGTGATGCAATCCATATGAAGGAAAGGGGGGGAAATTATTATGCCATTCATATACAGTTTTTATTGGAAGGAATGATGCTACTAGAAGATAGGGATGTTTTAGTACTTCCCATTGTAACTCTGATGATGCTAAATCTGATTTATCAATGAATATATATCACGATAGTGGAGTTCATTATGAAAGCTGATGAATGGTTATGGGACACAGTAGAGAGAGAAATGAAAAAGGAAAGGACAATATGGAGGCAGCACAAAAGAATAGTTTAAGGTGGCGCCGTTTTCCATTGTTTTCCAAATTTTAGGGCCTGAAAATTGAAAGAAGAACAAATGTGTTCTTGAAAATGGATTTTTTAAGATTGAAGAAGGTTTAGATTTTTGCGCACAAGTCATTATTTAACGTCAGAACATCGAACAATGGAAAAGGCATGAAGTTGCAGAAATTTAGGTAAGTTGCGCGAAAAAATAAAGAGGTTCGCAAAATAGTAGTGGGATGCGTGAAATATCAGCGGGATGCACGAAATAGTAGCTGGATGTGTGAAATATCAGCGTGGTGCGTGAAAAATAAAGGTTGCACAAAATAGTAGTGGGATACACTAAAAATAATGTGGTGTATGAAATATTGGTGGGGTGTGCGAAATAGAGGAATGAATTTTTTCACGCAAAAGGTGTATCAAGATCAGAAGCTCGAAAATTGGTAAAGGCATGGGGTGCACGAAAAATTGAAGAATTGCGAAAAATATGTTGTTGTGGGAAAGAGTTTTTACGTGCATGAAGAGGTTTTTATGCGCAGATTAGGGTTTGTCACGCAGGGTTAAAAAGGAATATAAATATGAGGTGACCCCCTCATTTAATAATGATCAAAACAAAGAAGAAATACCGAGCTCTAGTGTGCATAAAATTTTACACTAAGTGAGTTGCAAGAAAAGAAAGAGGTTTTCGCAAAAAGAGGAAGGGTGTACGAAAAAGTGGGAAGCTGTGCGAAAAGTGTGAAGTTGTGCGGAAAATGGAAGTTGTGTGAAAAAGGTTTTTCGCACCAAAAGTGAATTTTTACGCCCAAGCCATTTGAATTGCGCGTAATAAACCCTAAAGGATGCACGAAAAATTTGGGGTCTTCACACATATTCAGTTGTGCATATGGGAGTTCTTACCAACTTCTGGGTAAGAAAGTGAGGATTTTTACTTTAGAGAATATAGCTATTCAATTGTAAAGAAACACTGAAATAATGTAATTCTCTATTTGTGCTAAGAGGGTGCACACGCACTAGCGGATTGTTTTCCAAGTGCTACATGAGTGTAAGGGTGCATCCTACTTGTTGTATTCCAAATCAAAGGATTGTTTTCTTGTGGATTGTGTGGTAGTATATTTTTTTGTACCATACCAAGGATGTAGATACTCTTGTTGTGTAGTGAACCTTGTAAATATTGCATTCTTGTGGTTGTGTGTGTTCAGTAGTGAAGAATCACATTAACATGAGGCAAAGGTTATTTCAAGTAGAAGGAAACATAAAAAGAAAAAGATATCACTAATTCACCCCCTCCCCCTCTCAGTGATACATGGATCCTGACTGGGAACTTTATATGAGACATACTTTGGGATGGTTTTTTTCACATATCCCATCCTTGTTGAGAATGGTTTTTACTATATTGGTTCCCCTAGGTGATAACATTGTAGGAAATCATTTACCATGGGGTTTTCTGGAAGAGACACGGGGTGAAGTATAGAGCTCCATGTTCTCCCCAACCCTAAATGTGAACTCTAGTCATGGAATTTTCAATGAGGTGACACAACTTATTTAGTGCATGGTGGTAGTCCAGTTCATTGTTTTTCTCTCACCTTTCTAATTTTTGATGTCATGCGGATGGGAGGGATTCCAGGTCAATTAGACAGTGAAGCTCCCCCAATTTATCAACATCGTCCACATACCCTTTATAGGGTATGAATTTTTCTTTCAGAGGAAAAAGAGTCAACCATATATTGATGTGAATGTCATGCGTGCATTCCCCCAACAATTATCCGGGTATGTCGAAGTGATAAGTGGTCTTAGGCCTAGACATCACTAGTATATTATCCCTAGCTAGTTGTCTTCTCACAAAAAGCATATCCTGCTATTGTTCTTCCGGAGGATCCTCTACTCTATATGACCTGATCGACTACTTATTAATTATTTCATTCTATGAAAATCATATGGTGGGAGACTTAATGATTTTCAGACATCGTGTGGGTGGCTTAGAAGATGAGCGTAGATCCAGACCATCCTCGGGTTGAGATAGAATATCAATCATTATAGATAGAGTGTTTGATGTGTTTGTCCCCATTTTTCGGAGCACCTCATCATATGATAACTTTCTCATATTTCTTTTGAGAAAGGAGAGGACCTTCTTGGTAGAACGAATTTTTATTGAGGGGAGGACCTACACAATTGGTGTTGCAATGGAGAGGGCTACTATTGCAACTTGATGCCCGACCATGAGTAAGGTCCCTTTAGCGTATACCATGGGGAGTACCTTCATGGTGGTCTATGGTAGGGGAGGACCTTATTGCTGCTTGATGTTACTGTGGGGTTGTCTTTCACAGTGACTATCATTGTAGGGAGGGCCTTCACAATGACATTAATCATGGCTAGGACTACCATTATGACTTGATACCTTGCTGTAGGGAGAATTTCTAAAGTTCACTTTCTGAGATGGGAATTTATGATGTAATTCAATGAGGGGCGGTCCTTATCATTGATTGACATTACTATGTGGAGGACCTTCACAAAAACTATCATTGCGGGGGGGGGGGACTTCACAATGAATTCCATTATTGCAAGGACTACCATCCTGACTCGATGTCTGACTACAGGAAGAAACATATCTGCAGCGTATACCCTGGGGGGGACCATCATGGAATACGACAGTAGGGGAGGAACTTCTTTCTGTCTAATATTTAGGTCAAGTGGAGGGATACCCCAGTGCGCATCAGGATATAGGCTCTCGTGAATGATCATTCCTAGCCCATGGAGTGATCCCCCGTGGGTGCTCTGTGGAGGACCTTCAGAGCTACTGGTAGTGACATCATGGAGAGGAACTTTGTAACTTGTACTGCCACTTCCATATTTTGGTAATGGACAGGATGGTCTTGATCTTTCATTGATATATATTCGAGGTCATCAATAACACTGGCTTCTAGTAGAGCATGATCAGGTATGTTCTCTTCATTTCCCAGTTTCCATTGGTTCATTTTATCTTTGAGTGCTCTCATATGGGTAAATGGGGCCATCTTCTATCAGTAATGGACGTCATATAAGGGTCCCTATCTTCTTAGGTCCCGTGACGTTTCTAGGATACACTAATATACATATAGAGTTTTGGTAGGGATATATGTCTGCCTTGGAGTGACCACCACATTGGACCGGCATCCCCCAGTTGGAATAGGTATTTGTTCCAGATCCAGTTATCCTTATATTGTGGGATATTGTCATCGACCATCCTGGACTAGAGTAGGGATGCATAACTGCTCCAAAGTGACTAACTCATTTTTCAAGTGAGTCATTCCGTTCGAGGAAACTGGGTCATGGACATGGTTTATCACCTTTGTCGTTGATGCAGTGATATCATGAAATGTTTGGATGATATGGTCTATAATCGACGCCTAACTTTCCATTATTATCAGGATGTGTAAAGATACATATTTGGCTGGAAATAGTTTGGAGGCCGATTCCGATATTGAAGAAGGAGTTTGTGCCTGCTCTGGTCCTCTCTATGTTTTGTGTAGATACTAGTTGTTCTTCTGTGCTGGGACAAAGGAATGAGTCTGCTACTGGTTTTCTTCTCTGGTTTCCACCATATTTGACTGGTGGACCTCATATACACGGGCATGTATTTTCAAGTTCCCACTTGTCGTTGTATTTGTCTCAAGGGCATTTATTGAATCCGCAATAATTTCACTCTGCATATATTTGTTTTCATCCCTATTTAGATAGTGGGCTTGATATGCATCATTAGGTATTTGTGCCTGCATATAGCTTGTTGCTACCCTATATAGATGAAAATATTGAAATGGGTTAGAAAGTGTTTGTTCTTTTGTGTAGCTGAGTGCCACCCTATTTGGATGAGGGGCTTGTTGTGTATCAGCATATATCTACATCTTCCTATAGTGTGAAGTTCTGTCTACACGGTGGGACTGAAGAGCATTATAAAGGACATGCATGTGCTCGTATTGGGCCACCCTATTTCTGTGGTGGGCTTGAGTGGAGAGGGAAGAGTCATGTGTTTTTCTGTTGAATGCTGCCGCGTTAGTATGACAGAGCTTCTCCTCAGGAACTAGGGTGATACAGTGTTCCTAATTATATATTCTCCACCCTTGGCGGGCATCCCAATTGACCTATGTCTCTTGAAAATTGGCAGGTGCCCTTGGAATAATGTCCTCTTTGGTGGGAGGAGGCTTGGTCATCTGGTGTCAGAGAAGATGCTCTATTGCAGGGGCCTGTGAGTAGGACTCTGGTATAGTTGAGATGAATCTATCAATGTCGACTTCATATTACTCCCTAAGGAAAGGGAGGAACTCATTGTCACGTTCTAGTGACAGTCTCTCAAAACGGATTGAGACGACCACTGGGGCCGCCTTGTGTTGGGGTGCCAGCAGTGGCTGAAGAGGTGTTTGGAATACCTTTGGAGACTGGAGGGCTTGTCTTGGGGCCTCCAACATGGGGATAGTACCATTTTGGTTGTACTCTTTGATCAACATGTTTGATACCCAACTTTGAAAACACTAGGTATGAACGGGGGTCATGCTCTTCGTTGGGGCCCCGACCGCCTGTAGGATCGCTGATGCATGTGTCTGTATGGGTCGTTGGGATTTCATTTGGATCAATGGTTGATATATGGGAACCTTCAATATACATATACAACATATCAACCACAAATCCTCATTAAAGTATCATTTTTTAAAAATATTCATATCTGGTGACTCAGCTTGGCCCCCTTCCCCTCTTCTTTTTGTTGTGAGGCGAAGGGGCTTGAGTGGGATAAGACCACCACCTTGGTTAAGGATTCACGTCAGGTTCACCATTATTGTTATTCCTCCGAGGTGGGACATTTTTGGTGGTGTGTAAATGGTACAATGTGGATCACCACCTATCCCCTTTATATAGAGATCGGTTCCGGTCAAATTCACCATTTCTTTTGTTTCGACCCAATCTACTTCATTATCCTTTAGATATGGTTGGATTAACGTTGTTGGAACTGTTGGTCCTATCGTGTTATTATGTGGGGTCAAGCATTTGTGAAATAGATCCTCCTTGGATATAACTACCTCGGATGGTCTCCAATGGGTTTATTGGTGGAGCCAAGAATTCCCAATGGCCCAGGTATCCATGATTCATGGACCTGCTTTCCAAAGTTAGGAGCTTGTTAATTGATGATTCAACCAATGATACTTAAGGACTCCATTGTTTGAGGGGATAGGAGGTCAGACTCACTTCATCCTTTCTGGGGAGGATTTTGTCATGTTCTGGGACATCTTATAGATTTAATTCATGTTCATAAGTTTGTGAATCCTTGGTTCATTCTTGAAGAGTGTGTCCAAAGGCTACCCTTGGTTCGCAAGATCATCATAAGAATGCATATATTTGAGTCTACAAAGGCAATGCTGACATCGGACATACTATATGGATCTCTGGAGTTTATTGACATCCATGGGGGATGAAATGTGACTTCATGTTGGGATCATGCCCATACAAAGGGCTTCCTATGTATCCTTGGGAGAGGAATCAGAACCCACGTATTTCGTAATGGTGTGGGGATTACGTTTGGAAGATATCTATTTGAGGGAAACATGATTGAGTGGGACCTTTTGGATGGGTACCCTTTTGAGTTCGAACCTTCCAGAAGGCTTCCTACATATCCTAGATTGATTAGGAATCAGAGTTCTCATAGTTTAGATTGTGTGTGGATTACGCATGGAAGCTACCCATTTGAGGGAAACATGATTGGGTGAACCCTTTTGGATGGGAACCCTTTTGAGATTGGGCCTTCTAGAAGGCATCTTATGCATCCTGATTTGATCAGAAATCACAGTTCTCATAGTTTAGATTCATGTGGATGTTTTAATCATTACAAACCTATATGAACACATTAGTAATGGTCGGTGTGAAAAACAAGAGGATTTGAAAGATTCAACAAGGCACATTCTTTCTCACCTGTTAGTGGGGGGGGAGCCCGTAGTGGAAGAGGCAGGGGTGATTGTGGGAGAGGGCATGGATCAATGGACCCTTCAATAAGAAATGAAAATAAATGTCATGCATCTCGGACTCAGAATATTGGGGACATACCTCTATGGTAGGGCCCTAGAATACATTCTGGGAAGGAGAGGAGTGTCGTCCTTGTCAAAGGGGTATCGAACATAACCCCTTCGACTGATCAATATTCCTTATTGAATGGAAAATCACATGATCACCCTTAATTCCGAGAACTGGGAGGTTCACGTCGATGTCCCAAGGTTGGACTCTATGTTCCCTAGTGAATGTAGACCCATATGTATTCTCGAAACCCAATTCTTTGTGGGGAGAGCCTTTGGGACTCTGATTACCATGGGTATGTAGACTAAAAGGATCACGCTGATGCACCCAATTGTATGATCATATGGTTGCAGTAGATTTGGAGGAGGATTTGGCATTATGATGGAGGACTGGTTAGTGGAGGGATTATGGAGGACTGGATGGTAATGGATGGGTGAGGTTGGAACTGGAGGAAATAATACCCAAAACACCCTATTCCGTGTTATGGGTTCTCATGTGGTATGGGAGAGAATCCACATACCGTAGTGGTATGCAGGCAAAGGGGTTGTTTTCATACCTATGCGGTACATGGCGTGTGTATAGACCACTACTAACCCTAGTGGTACATGAACCATCATGACGCTTTGGGTTCCATCTGTTTAATGATGCAGTACACGATGATGGGTTTAGTCTGAGTAGCAATACACTACACATAGAACCATGTTGAAGGATGGTTTGAGGGATTATCATTCGTAAGGATTTCATCCATGAGAATTCTATGATTCATGGTTCACTATATATGTTCACAGTTCTATTATTATTATTATTAAATTCCACCATTTTATGGTTTGTAGTTGGTTGTTCCTGCAGAGAGATTGGTTCGTGACTTGGGCCTTGTCAATGAATCAAGATAGAATACGAAGTCTTCTCTGAAATCTTTCTTCCAAAAACTGGTTTTTCCTTCAGCATTTTTTCATACGTCCTCATCCTTAAACTATTCTCCTTTTATAGGGAATCATAACAGTTGTATCTATTGGGAACATTGCACCATTTACGGAGTCCCACGAGGAGATATCATCACCCATAGAAGACTCAGTCTATCTGGGGTTTGTGGAGTCTTAGGTTAATGATAATGGTTCAAGAACCCTTCCCATTCACATCGTCTATGATCTGATCAGTTTGATGTATGGTATGAAGATGGCCTCCACATGGATGCGTCTTTTGGAGACTTAGTTAGTGGTCCATATTTTTAGCTAGCCATCGCTTCGTGGGACAGTGGTTTGTGGATCATTTTGTGTACCTATTGGTTTGTGATCCATCTATTCCGTGTACCTTTCCTGGTGATGGTATTTGGTTCACTTGAAATTATTTTAAAACATGAATTCCTTTAATTTTATGCTAAAAATATACAACTCAATTTGAGTCCATTAACATTTCTAGATTTGTTGAAGTACTTTCTTCCTTCTACAAAGTGATTTTGGGGATATTTTCTTCCCTTGGCGTAATTTTCAGGACCCTATAGTGTTGATATTCATTGAGTGGGAAGTTTTATTACATATACCCATACATGAATTGAAATGGTCCGTTGAGATAATGTGGAGGTCTACATTCTTGTATTTATCCTAGTAGGTCATAGTGTCAGGAGGGAGTAGGTGTCACCCAATTAATTGGTCGACCCACTGCCTGCACACCCACCATCATCAAAGTGAAATCCTGGACCATGATATATACATTGCGGGACGGTAAGATCTTCCCACTAAAAACATGGAAAAGAAACCTTCTAATCTAATAACATGTGGCATGTCTGGTTAAATATCATATCCCCATGTGGTATATCATCCTTCATTGAGGGTAGCACAATATGACCCTAGAATATGTAGAGACTGGTGGGTTGGATGGGTTTGACTGTGGAAGGCTCTCGGTCTAGGATAATTCACCTATATAGATTACCATATCCATGACTCTAATGGGATAATAGAGCCATCCTTGAGGGGATGATCAAGTAAACCCTCTGTCATAACTAGTCGTATCCTTGTCAATGGGGATACATGGTTGGTATTATCACAGGTAGTGGATTCTAAGAAAAACATGTCATAAATCTCTCCAAGGATGGGGATCCCTATAATATGGTGGATGTCCCATAAGCCGATTCCCACCTCCCCATGCAATAAATGGAGGATTTGGTGCTTGAATACTAGCCACTCAACAGCTCAAGAAGGATTTCACCTAGGGAGAAGGCTGAAAACTAAGAAACCCAGTATTCTGGATATAAGTTCACCACCTCCAAGTGGTCTATGGATTCTAAATAGGTTTGATGTACCCATAATGCCCAGGCCCATTTGTTGGAGAATCATCTATATGCTCTCAAGTCGCATTTGGTGCTCCACCCACCATTAGGGTTTTCTCTATAAATGTTGTTAATAGATAGGTACTCTTCAGTGACAAGTCTCGAGGATGTGTGGCAACACCTGCGATCTCCTTGAGTCCATGTTTACCCTTCTCATATAAACACATTTTCTTAAATTGGAGAAGCTTTGGCCTCTCCTATTGGGGAAATATTTTCCCAATCATGAACTTGCAGTGCTTCTAGGAGAATTAAAGGAATATTGGGGTCATCCAATGGTAGAGAAAGGTCATCAGGAAGACCAAATCTATAGAGTGTAAATTGCACAGACAATGGGTAAGCTGGGATATGTTGCATGAGGATATCTTCTAAGAAGCTATCACAAGGAACAATGTAAGATTAAAGATGGTCCTCACTGTCCCCCACCATGGTTGCACTCGCCTTGGTCGATTTCATAAAATCCTATGAAAGGGCCATTGCAGCCTACACAAAAATATCCAAAAGCCTACAAAAATTTAGTCCAATGAAAAATTGTTGGATAATGTCAACAAAAAATTGGCTAATGGACATAAAAAATGAGTCGACATGGGGATACACATAATTCTCCTAGAAATGTTACACGGTAGAAATTTCCTACAGGGTGATTGGTAAGTGGATGCAATCCCAGCATGGTACACGATACACAGATAAAATTCTTCCATACTGCTACGGTATGTAAAAAAATTATATCGTGGACAGACGTGGTACACAAATGTCTGTGAGGCGATTTCATAGTTCCATGAAAACTGTGTTCTAGTTTTAGAATCACTACTTATATATGGTTTTCATTGGATTTATTCATGGAAATGGAAACATCCAATAGTTGTTCATCCAAAAGGGACCTACATTAAAAGGAAATAATTAGTTAAGTTTGAACTTTATAATACTTAAGAACATACATCTGTCCAGAGGATGGGAGGTCAGACTCATCACACCCTTTTGGAGAGAATTATTTTCTTCTCCCATAATCTTTATAAATTTAAGATATTTTTATGAATCCTTATTAAATAATTGTTTCCACTGTAATTGGGGATGACCTCATTTATTAAAGGTTTAAACATTCCAATCATTTTCTAACAGGTTTGTTCATAGAACCAGAAACATCCAATGATTCAATATCCATTTGGACCTACTTTCCAAAGGTAGGTGCTCATTAGTTGTGGACCGATGAGGCTTAGGAATTTTCATTGGTCGAGAGGATGAGAGGTCAGACTCATCACACCTTTTTAGGGGAATTATTGCCTACTCCGAGACTCTCTTTATAGATTTAAGTTATGTTCGTGAATCCTTACTACATTACCAAGTATAAAATGATATTTCCTTTAGATCTAACAATCAATGATTGATATGTAGGAAATTTAGAGAATATTTTATATGTATTAGAGGTTCTTCATCAATAGAGAATCATCTGTATTTATTAGATATTCTTAGTCAATGGTATCCTTCGATACATAAATGTCTCTTGGTCATTATGATAATCATACTGGTTTTAAATCCACTCAGTGTAGAACTTGGAGTTTATTATCATTCAGAAGGACATGGATTATTTCAGAGTTGGGATCGTACCCGCTGATGGGCTACCTACGTATCCTTTGTTTTGGAAAAGGATCAGAACCCACATAGTTCGAGTAAGAGAGTATGATGTTTATGCATGATTGATGGCTCAAAGAAAGATGGCATGATTACATTTACACTCTAAGCTAACGTGAGTCATGATCGGTGTGAGAAACCAGTGGTATTGGTGAAACCAGGCAATTGTGCCACGAAAGATGCAATGATGTGGGGATTATGTATGTATGACTGCCCAAAATAGATGAGGATTAAGATTTACTTCAGGGAAGAAATCCAGGAATAAGGTCCATAAAGTTATATGTACTTTATAGAGACTTGGGTACTCTAACATGGGGCTTACACCTGAAGAAGATTCCCAAATTAGGAGGGAAATCATGATTGGGTTTTACTACTTAGAAGGAAGCCCAGATCAAAAAGTAAATTAAGACTGGTTAAGAGGAATTAAGACTAGGGATTACTCCTAAGAAGGAAGCCCAGGTTAGGGGACTTGGGGCTTACTCCTGAAAAGGATTCCCATATTTGAGACTGGGGCTTACTCCTGAAAAGAAAACCCAGGTTAAAGGAATTAAGGTTGGGGCTTACTCCTAAGGAGGATGCCCAAATTTGGGAAATTATAACTTGGGCTTACTCCTGAAAAGGAGGCCCAAATTAATGAGGGATTGGGGCTTACTCCTAAGGAGGATGACCAAATTAATGAGAATTTTGATTAGGGATTACTCCATAAAAGGAGTCCTAAATAAAGAGAACTTTTACTGGGGCTTACTCCTAAAAAGGAGGCCCAGGTTAAGGGAAATTATGACTGGGGATTACTTTTGAAAAGGAGGCCCAAATTAAGAGAACTTGTACTGGGGATTAGTTATGAAAAGGAGTCCCAGGTTAAGGGAAATTATGATTGGGGATTACTCCTAAAAAGGAGGCCCAAATTAGGGTTCTCTCATCTTAAAGGATGAGGTTGAATGAATGAAATCTCTAACTTTAGTGACATAAGGATGTTTAAATCACTAGGTTTTTGAGAGATGTTCCACAGAAATCCTTTCAGATAAGGAAGTAAATCAAGAAAACATTCCATAAATGGCTTTGAAGAGTGTCTTGAAGACTGAATCTTGAATAGGAGAGGTGTAATGGCATAAGAGGGGTTAAATGGGTAGGAAGGGCACCCAAAAATAGAAGGACGTGCAAGTCCTGGTAGGTACGCAGGTACTGCGTTGGCGCGCAAATCCTGGTCGCGCAGGTATACCTGTACGGCACATGGGTACTTGCGTGACCATTAACCGGTAGAGTAATACTTGGGAGATTCTTGACCAAAGCCTTTAGAATCATCCTGAGGTACTTCCAGAAGAGTGGTGTGCAAGTTTCAATGAGAAGGTAAGGAGATGCACAAGTGTGTCCATTTACCATAAGGTTAAAACACTTAGGCGCGTAAGTGTTAGTGAATTATAACACTTAGACCTTATTCCTCTTGTTTAGACCTTCCATTATAGGTAAATAATTACATTAGAAGTGTTCAGAAGACTTGAATAAGAGACTTTGGCGTTCAGAGCTCTGTATCTGAATTCTGGACAAATTCATCCCGAAATGGGGGGCCCACCGGGGGTCTTTATAGGCTGGAGATGACCCTGAGTGGTTTTCAAAGAGGGAATGCAAGTCACTTGCGTGACCATTAAGCGGAGCGCAAGTATACTTGCATGACCCAAGTTCATTTGAAGCCTTGTTCATTCCTTTTTTAATTTTTGATGTTTTCTTCAAAGGATGAATCAATTTGTGCTATGTCATTTACCTTTCCATTCCTTTAGATAGTGTGATGAAAAATGAGCGTCAACAAAAGTACCCCCTCAGAGTTGGATCCGGAAGAATAAGGAAGTTACTCTGAGGAAAAGAAGAAAAATCAAAGGGAAAGAGGCGCGCAAGGTATGGCGTGCAGGTGGACTTCGGGCGCGCAGGGTCTGGCGCGCAGGGGTACGACCTCATCTATAAATAGATGGCCTCACTTTGCGAAAAGCACCCAACTCTTTCTCGTCCTTTTTTTTCTCTCAGCGTGAAAGTGGACTCCCGGCTCTCGCTCGTCTGCGCTTCTTGTTTCTTGCGTCGCGCTTCTGTTAAGGTATTTGGACTTGTGCAAAAATACCCGTGCTCCCAATACTTGCGTGACTGAAAGAGACTTGCGCGCCAACTATGGGACTTGCGCGCCTAAATTCGTTTGCCAATTTTTCAAACTCCTTCACAAATTTTATGAAAAATTAACTTACTTTAAGAGTTAATTATTCAAATTTTGTGTAGATACAATGGCTCCCAAGAGAATCGGAACAACTGATGAACTGTAAAGAAAAAAAATTGATGATATGATAGACATCGTTGTCCATGATTACTATACCATATGTGAAAGTAATCTCCCATAATTAGCCAAGTACTTGATGAAGCATCATATTAATTTCCTGCACAGCATCTATCTGCCTCTGTAAGGCCATGGTCATCTGTAAGATGTCAATATTCCAGAGGCAAAGAACTATGTTCCGTATTCCTAGTTTCAGTAATATACCAACTTTTCTTCAGAAAATGTATCAATCGCAGGTACATTTTCTAATACTAGAATAGTAAATAAATCCTATATAATGAATCATAGCTCGTGTGCACCAGATCTGAAACCTCACAAACCTGAGCTGCAACCACATTATTATCCCTCAATCTTTCAAAATTCTCAGATGGATCAATCTAAAGGTAGGAAGGAGAAATGGGAATTCCATTCTGGAGGAGGGGTGAAGCCAACATGGATGTGGGATTATTGGGTGTGACAAAATTGTGAAGAGTTTGTCGAGGATCTAAAGGGAGCTGCAATTTATGAAGCCGTCTGGGATGGGCAGACGTATGTTTATAGGAATGATAATTTTGCACCGGAGTTTGCTTAGCCGCTGAATCCCAGAAACTAATTCTTTCCATCTGACCCATGGAAAAGTAGGCATTAGTTTGTGGGATGTATACAATATCTCAGGGGTTCCAATTTTGGGTGACATGTATGACGAATACATCCCTCCAAAGAAAACCTTGAATGATCCGGAGAAGACTCCGAATTTAGTTCATGAATTATTGAATATTTATCATAATATCAAAATCTCAAAGACTTCAAAGACTCATTATAGAAAGGATATTCATCCAGTGGAATGGATGGATGTGTTTCTCAAGAAGAAGAGGGAAAAGGGTCCCACCTGTACTCATCCTACCAGCTTCCCTAGAGTGGATAAGAGAGGTTCTCCTGGCACATTTTGGTCGAATCTGGAAGGAGGAGAGTTTGAGAAATAGGGGTATGAAGTGAATCATAAAATCCTAGAGAAGACCCTTCTGGAAGGCTTTTTATCCTTATGGCATAGTGTATATCATTTTCCAGTTAGAGATTCTATTGGAGGCGTCAGGCCAGGGACCTTAGTTATTGCAGCCATGTTGGCTGAGAGGAAGTTGGTGGGGTTGGATACCCCAGTCATGGCAAAGATTCGTAGGAGCTTACTCCATGTCTATATGGGTAAGTCTCATTTGATATTAGTGGGACCATTCCATGTTTTATGGGGATCGATCACCACTCACTTCCAGACATATGCTGTTCAGAATAGAATACAGATTCCTGGATGTTCTTTCAGGCCGTCTGTTCAAGCCTTCTCTTGAGTTTGTCCATTATCCCTCAATTCCTATGATATTAGGACAAGACTGGGTATGCATAAGGAATTCCACTTCTTTCCTTATGGTAATCCTCCAACAAGGTAATTTGTTGACGATGGATTAGACAGCTTGGAACAGAGGTCTTACATGCTGGCCTGCAGAGATGGTGGACTGGCCACCAGAATTGATGGGGAAATTATATGTGAGGCCTATGATCCATATAGATTTTCACACCAATTCATGTTTCTGTAGACAACTGTTGAATCTCCTCCAGTGCACGTCAGGTCAGAGCAACATCCAATGGTTTCCCAACCACTATAGTTGCTAATGGATATGGAAAGGACTGGGGTAGTTTTTGACTTACCAGATGCTGAAGCAGTAAGTAACATGGCCATATGGTATGATGAAAATTGGGTAGCATCATATCCTGAGGAAAATATTGAATAAACCTATTTATAGGGTGTGGAAGATGAAAAAAACCATTGAGAAAGAAACAATTCAGGTGGTAGGTGGTTCTTCCACTCCTGAAGCTGGTTCCCCAAGTTCTTCAACCGAGGCTGATTCATCAGATTCTCAGGAGATACAACATGCATCAAAGCGGCCATGTGCGGTATATAATCCTCCTGTCAGAATCAAGAGATCCACTCCATCAACTCCCGGTGAGTTACTTTATTGAGAAAATTTAGTTGCTCATAACATTATATAGTAACAATTTTTCATTCTCTTTTTATAGTTGCAGGAGCTAAAAAGAAATTAAAATCCAAGGTTGTAGGACCCTCTTCACAACCTTCTAGTACACATGTATATCTATGACCATAGGCCATCCAGACATGGCGAGATGTATACTACGATACTAAAACCATCTGGCTAGAGCTATGTGAAGGGATACATCTTCCTGAAATATGGACTCTTCAGGCTCCTGCAAATATTCATTTCAAGGATAACCCTGATGAAGTAAGAGCCTATGTCAAAGAGTTGATGACATATATTTATGCCACCGATGATTCTATCCATATCACCAAGCGGGTGAAGGAAATGATCGATCACGGCGCCACTGATGAGGAGTTGCATTTGTACGTGGCTCCTAAAGATGTAAGTTTTCTTTCCTTGTTTACTTTGAAACTTGATTTCAGTCAAAGCTTTGTCACTCAAGGAAATTACTTTCTTCACCATTCATCTCGCAAAGAAAGGAATAGCTGAGGTTCCTTCACCACAGTACAGCCCTCGTGGTACTACCATTGGGGCTGCTACTGAATCTCCTTGTGAGTCAGGCGATATATCTCCGAGCAAGCAAGCCATGAATGAAGAGTTGGACATGGTCTTCCATTCTCCAATTCAAGTGCCTTTAAGGGAGACTGCTGATACTCCCAAAACGCCAAAGAAGCAAAGGCATCGAAGGAAGAAATCCACAAATAAACGCTTCATTAGTAGTGGTAAGTCCTTCGGATAATCATGATTCTTAAACATTGAAAAGATTGCTCATTTTCCTTGGGATTGCAGGGTCTTCTTCAATTTCCTCTCTGAGGGAAAGGACTGATCCTCCATTGAGGACCACGAAGGGTGCTGTGGAACAATTGAAAATTCAGGATGACTTGGCTGCTCCTAGAGAAGAGCTAGTATCTATCACTAGTATCCCTCCAACTACTGTTGAAAGAATAGAAGAACCTACTACTGGTAAGTTAAAAATGCTTCATAAAATGTTGAATGAAACATAAACTGACTTCCATTCTGTCATACGTCAGGTTCAAATCATGCATTAGATCTTTTGGTGGCTATTTCAACTGATGCCACGAGTTTATCTGAAGATGATATCCAGGGTCAGGGACCGCAGGATGAAGGTCTCCAAGAAGACACATCAAATGATTCCACTGGTGAGACTAACCAGGATTCTGAGATGACATTAGATGAAATGATGGAACTTGTCACATCATTCAAATATTTTTTTGATCATGAAAAGTTATCATGTGATTTAGAAGATCTTGTACTTGAGTGTTATACTTCGTCTGATAAATTTTCTTATAATTTTCACTTCTAATCATTACTGAAAATAATATGATGTTCCATCCAAAGAAGCTACTGAACTGCCAATGCCTGAAGAGGGTGTGGACATTGATGTCAAGCCTGCCATTGCATAAAAATTAGCTCAAGTGAAGCTAATCCCAGTAAAACCTCTTGATACCCATCTTGAAGATCCTGTTGAAACTGGGAATGATGGGGAGGAGTCTACTCAAGCTGTTGATCTACTGTTAGGTAATAATTGTACTGAGTTTTCAAGATAGACAACCAACTTTCATTGTTCTATGAAACTAATCATACTTTTAATTGATCAAATAGGACCATCAACTTCAATGGCTTGATCTAGAGGAGAAGTCTCAACTTCTGCCCAAATAGTAGTAGAAGGCGAAGCAACCAGGTTCAGGGAGAAGGAGAAGAACAAGGCACTTCCTTAAGTGCATTAATCCCAGATTACATGCCCCCCTGTGATGATGATGTCGAATCAAACCCGGAGGTTCTTAAGGGGCTCATCTTTTCACGACGCAAGGCATGTAACAACATATGGGAAATCATATCTGAGGTGCCTTTAGAAGATATATCATTGAATATCCCTCGATTGTCTTCCATGTTCATCATGCTAGGACTTGGCGGTTTTGGATATCAAGAGATCCATACCACAATGAAAAAGGTCATCTTAAGAAGGGAGTAGGAACAAAAGTGTTGTAAAGATCTGACCAGGGTAAAGCTGTCAGTCAAACTCAGTGAATTTGAGGCTACAATATCCCAAGATGAGGCTGACTATACTTCCAAGATGAAGGAGCTAAATAATAATATCAAATATAAAGTCGTCCAGCAGATGCACCTTCAGCAATAATTAGATGTTGTTACTGGGGAACATGACCAACTCAAAAATTCTCTAGATGGAGCTCAAACGAATGGTATGAAGGCCATTGAGAATGCCAAGAAAGCACTCCATCAGGCTCAAAAAAGTGAAGTTGGTCAGGTGCATGAGCTTCAAGTAGCTACTGATGAAGCTCGGGATGTTGTTTATCAAGTGAATACTTATGTTGACAGCTTCTTGTAATTTCCTGGAAAAGAAAAGAGACTCCAACCGGTGGGCGTCCTTTTATTCTCTTGGGCATTAAATGGAAAGAATGATTTCATCTTCAATCACTTGTGCACGTATCTTCCTGCTACCTGCTTTAAATTTTACCTAAGCCAATGGTCCTAGTAAGCATAGTTTGATTTTTACTAGGATTATTATAAATAACCCTATAAACATGGAATCTTTTAATTGATCAATATTACCTAAATCATAAAAAATTGATGTTTAGTGAGCTGGAACATGACTTTTATTCAGAGTTCCCCTGTCTTTTGTGGGCAGTATAAAGTCATGCATGTCGGACATAAAGAAGATAATGTTTAAGGTCGAAATAACTTTGACCGAATGAATTATAATTGACTCAATTCCTAGACAATTTATCTAAAAATATATTACCATACTCAAGTATGAGGGAAAATATGTAAAATATGAATTAAGAAAATTTAAATATGAGGAATGATATGAAAAAGAGATAAAAAGGCATTAGAAGAAGTAGTTCCCAAGAATGAAGTTACCATTATTTAACAAACCTGTTAGGGGGTTGAATTATGCAGGGCCACCTAAGGGCATTGGCTGCATAGTCAAATAAATAGCATCTTTTGGCTGACAGGTCTGTTATGTAGACTATTTATGCAAGGCCGCCTAAGGGAACGTGCTGCATAGTCAGGCAAAATAACTCTTAGAAATTTAATTTTCTACAGCTAAGAAGCCAGTGAAAGTTTGCGGTGATTCAACTTTTCTAATGTATAGGGTTTTCTATATGGAAAGAGGTACTTGAATATGAAGAAGATATTTACAAACAATATTATCGAAGAAATGGATGCATATCACTCCTACGAAGGTATGAACCAAACTTAGGGAAAGAAAATATAAACCATAGACATGAATACTTTAAAATCTTGAAAAATGATATGGTATAAATATGTTATGGATGGCTATTTTTTTGCGGATCCCTACATATTGTCATTAAGACAAATAACGAAAAAAGTGGTTTTCCTCCCAAGAATGAAGTTACTAGTATCTGACAAACCTGTTAGGGGGTTAAATTATGCAGGGCCACCTAAGGGAATTGGCTACATAGTCAAATCATAGTATCTTTTGGATGAGAAATCTGTTATGGAGACTGTATATGCAAGGCCGCCTAAGGGCACGTGCTGCATAGTCAGGTAAAATAACTCTCAGAAATTGGACATTTTGTGATTAGAAGTCAAGAAAAGGGTTATGAAGATTTGAAAATGTTTATGGTTAAGATTTATGACACATATAAATGGGTATTGTTCAATTTATTTAAAGATACATAGATCAATACTAACCATAATCACGTTGTGGCTGGGTCCTGAATTGAAATACTAGACTTCAATAGATATCCCATAAGGATGGGAATCAAGCCATATGTAGTTCTTGAAATACAGTTTAACATTGTGTGGGATGAATGTATGAGATATCTTAGTATCGGGTCATAGATCTCGGACCATTATAAGAAATACACAGTGTGTGTTTTCATGGGGACTTTTCAGCGAGGGGACTGAAAGTGGAATTTGGGGTTAGGCCCAAAAGACATGGGGCTGGATTCGAGGGACACTCGAAAGTTCCTATGTATCCCATAAAGATGGGAATCAAGACAACATAGTTCTATAAATACCCTCTATATAGATATGGTTCATACATGTGAAGGGTGAAAGGGGACTTTAATGCAATGATGGTTTAAACTAAGATAAAAGGTTTAGGTATTGCCATGTATGCACAATGTTTTTGAAATATAACATGATTGAAAATCAATGTAAGTAATGATTTACTCTCTAGTGAGGACATCAAAGAATGTTGTAGTTTACCTTCATATAGGACAAAAGGTGATGTACATTTTAACGTCATGTATTAAGGACAAAGGTGATCCAATGTAAATATATTGATTCTAGGGGCGTTTTCATGAATCAAAATCGTATGAGATGGAGGTGAACCGATGTGAGGAGATTGGTTTTGGGCTTGAAACTTGGGAGGTTTCCTATGTACCCATCCTATAAGGCAAGGATCAAATATTTCGTAGTTCAATTAAATAATGAATTAGTAATCAAGTTGTTTTTTGGGGACCATGACCTAAAAAATGATGTTGGGACTCACGCGTGGTTAGCGGCCCAAAGAGGGTGTTATGGTTGATATTTTCTCTAATATCACGTGAATCATAATAGGTGTGAGAAAAAATAGGTAACAACAACTTTAGAGATGCACAGTTTAATGTCATGTAGGAAATTTGATGGGAATATTCAGTTTAAAGTCTTACAGTTAGGACTATTGGTGCTACACAGTTTAGTGTCATGTAGCAGGGGAAAACACACAGTTTAGCATCATGTTGTTAGAACGATGGGGACAATACAGTTTAATGTCATGTTGTACAAAAAGAGGACTGTACAGTTTAATGTCATGCAGTAAGGACAAAAGAGGACACATTTTAACATTATGTTGGATGTATTAGGGTCTTTTTCACAGTTTAGCGTCATGTTGGACAAAAGTGAAAATAGTTTAAGGTCATATGCATGGACCATTGGTTATGCAGTTTAATTTCTTGCTGGATGTAAGGGACATTTGTACAGTTTAGCATCATGTAGTCTGGACATCACAATTTAACGTCATGTTGGATGTAAGTTCCAATAGTTTAAGGTCATATGCATGGACCGTGGATGGTGCAGTTTAACAATGTGCTGGAAGTAAGGGACATGCAAATAGTTTAATGTCATATGCATGGACCGTTGTCGTATAGTTTAACGTCGTATAGGACGATGAAAGGGACATAGTTTAACGTCTTGTTGGAAGAAAGTAATACAAAAAGTTTAAGGTCATATGTATGGACCGATCATGGTGTATTTTGTGTTTATACAAAATACTTCTTCAGAAATCTAGCATTGGTTGGAGTAGTGATGAGTTCTCCATCCATTGATATTAAAGAATAATCTCCATTATAATAGACCTTATGTATTGAATAAGGTCCTTCCCACTTTGGTTCATGCTTGGGAGGTTTCTTCCCTAGTATCATTGGAGTTGTGATAACTAATACCAATTCCCCCTGAACAAATGAATGACGATGAACTTTTTTTGTTGAATTCTTGTGCTATTAGATTCTGATAGACTTACAAGTGGTGCAGAGTGCATAGTATTTTCTCATCTAAACATTCCAATTCATTCAATCTCTTTTGAGATTTTTCATTTGTAGATGATTGATCAAAAATGGCTACTCTGAGCGAAGGTAATTGAACTTCAATGGACAAGACTGCTTCTGTTCCATATACCAGTGAATATGGAGTTGACCGCGTTGTAGTGCGGGTGGTGGTTCGGTAAGCCCATAAAGCATGAAAGAGCTTATCAGGCCGTGAATTATTATCTTTATCCACCATATTTTGCAGTATATTTAACAGAGTCTTGTTTAAACCTTCTATCTGGCCATTGGCCGCTTCATGATACCGAGATGAATGATTGGATTTGATGTTGTATTCTTGATACAATTTCTTTACCTCAGATGAATAGAATTTGGTTCTATTGTCCATCAATATGGTATGAGGGACATCAAATCAGGTAATGATGTTAGACATGATGAAGCTAACAATTCTTTTAGAACTAACTTCTTTGAAGGTATTGGCTCTTCCCATTTGGAAAAGAATTCAGTAACAGTAAGAATATACTTAAACTGCTTGGTCGTAGCTGAAGGGTAAGGTCCCACCACATCCATTCCCCATGTGGAAAATGGCCATGAGTATTTAGCTATATGAAGCAACTATGGAGGTTAATGAATAAATTTGGCATGTACTTAGTATGAATGAAATTCTTTGTGAAATAAACACAATCTTGTATCATTGAAGGCCAAAAGTATCCAAGCCTTCGAATCTAATCAGATAGTCTATATCCAGACTGGTGGTCACCACAGAATCCTGCATGCACTTCTTTCATGATAGCCATTTTCTCTTCACCATCAATGCATCTGAAGAGAAATCCATCAAAACCACTCTTGTAGAGAATTTTCTCTAGGTGATCTGGGCTATCATAAAGAGTAAAATTGACCACATGTCATCAGATTTGTTCTTTCCCGGATCTATCAGGTGGAAGTGTTCCATTTTGAAGGTGTTCCCTGATAGGTGTCATCCATCCTATAGTATGACCATATGGTTCAGATATGGGACTAATTTCATTTATTTCATCTGTTCTAACTTGAACATAAGGTGAAATTTTATGACGGTGGGAAATACTAATGGTTGTCTCGTCCCGATTTGGATATGCTAGAGATGTGGCTATATTAGCCAATTCACCAGCTTGGGCATTTTGTAATCTTGGGACATAAGAAAATTTGGGTTATGAAGGAAACTCCGCTGTTAACTCTCTGATGTAATCATACAAAGGGATTATTTCTTCATTTTTGATGGCATAATCCTCATTGACTTGTTTTATTACCAGGTCTGAAAAACCTTTCACCTTTAAGTGATTTACTTGTGCTTGAAGCGCCAACTCCAAGCCTCTGATGAGAGCTTGGTATTCCACTTCATTATTTGTACCGCCTCCCAACAATGATAAGGAATAAGTTAACATTGCCTTCTCTGGAGAAAGTAGTACAACTCCTAATCAAACTTTATTGAATTTAGGATTTTCCATTTTTCCTCCCTATTGGACTTCGGGAAACCATCGAAGTACATTTCCCATGCCTAAAGACTATCTTGAATAGAGAAGACTTCCTCATCAGGAAGTTCAATATCTGAAGATGTGTCTTCCACTGAAGGGTGTTCAGCCAGGAAATCAGCCAAAGCTTGGCCCTTTCTTTCCTTTTGAGACTCATACTGAATGTCTAACTACTGCAAAATAATTTCCCACCTTGCCAGACGTCCTGTAAGCATTGGACGACTAAGGATGAATTTGAGCAGGTTACTGTGAGATACCAATTGGACCTCGTGATGTTGTAGGTAGAGTCTCAATTTCTGAACTGCAATGATTAATGCTAGGCATCTCTTATTAATATTTGATTATCGGGTTTCTGCTTCAACCATAGTTTGAATGAGATAGTAGAGTCTGTTTTCATTACCAACATCATTCTTCTAGGAAAGAAAGGCAACCAATGATCACTCTAGAGCTGTCACATAGAGGATAAGTGCTATTCCTTCATCATGTAACAAAAGTACCGGTGGACTTAGGAGGTATTTCATGATAATATCGAATGCCTCTTGACATTCTTTAGTCCACTGGTAAGTGACTCCCTTCTTCATCAATTTTGTGAAGGGTAAACTTTTGCCTACCAAATTAGCGATGAAACACGGAATATATTATAAGTGTCCTTGAAGTCCTCTCAATTCATTTAAATTTCTAGGAGGTGAAATACCAAGGATTTACTTTCTCTTCTCAGGATCGACCTCGATACCATGATGGCGTACGACGAAGCCGAGAAATTTTCCAAAGGTTACCCCAAAATCACATTTTAAGGGGTTCAACTTCAAATTATGTTGTCGAAGCTTTAGAAATATGACTTCCAAATCAACCAAGTGATTAGAAGGTTATTTTTATTTGACCACCAAATCATCGACATAACATTCAACAAAATTTCCCAGAAAGGGTTTGAAGATATGATGCATGGAACGCTGATATGTTGCGCCTACATTCTGTAGGACAAAGGGAATTACCCGATAGAAAAACACACCCTGAGGGTCTCTGAAGGTTGTATATTCTACATATTCTAGAGCCATCCGGGTTTGATTATATCCACAATATCTATCCATGAAGTAAAGTGCTTCATAGCCATCTGTCACATCAATTAAGAGTTCTATAATCAGAACTGGAAAATCATCTTTAGGACAATACCGATTAAGATCTCTGAAATCAATGAAAACTATAATTTTCCCATTATTCTTTTTTAAGGGGAAAATATTATTCAACCACTTGGGATATTTAACTTCACTGACGAAGTTAGCTTTGATGAGCTTATCCACATCAGCTTCAATTTTGGAAGCATAGGTTGGGTGTGTTCTTACAGCGTCTTGATTGAATCCTCGATGTTCTTCTGGAAAACCCAAATGATGAGTGGAAACATCAGGATCAAGACCTGGAATTTCTGTATAGTTCCAAGAAAATATATCTCGATTTTTCTTTAAAAAGGAAATATGCATCCCTTGTTCTACAAGTTTCATGGACGCACTGATTAAAGTGGGGCGTGGATCTTCTTTTGTACCCAGATTTATTTTTCTGAGTTCATCCATAGTAGTAGAGATACCCTCTTCAAATGATGGAGGAACATCTCTAAGATCTTCCTCTTTTTCATCAACATGTGTTACTTATTTTGGTTCTACTTTCATAGTAGATGATGAGGCAGAATTTCCATGATCAGAAGAGATGTTAAAATTTGAACATCATGAAGAAGAAGCTTCCATTTCTGACCCAATTGATGAGGAAGGGTCTTCTTTGGGTAACAAAGAGGAGATGATAGATTTAGAATTGACATAATATTTTACCATTGACATTTCTATAACTTTCCCTAGCCTGATTGGCCAAGTATAAACTTTCTAGATTTCAGCAGATGAAATGAAGACATCTCCATTTGATCTTTCATCATTGCTTGGTGGATCACCAATTTCTCCCATGTTGTCTTGATTGATTTCCGTAATTGAAATTATGGAGGTTTCCATAAGAGTATTTTGGTTTGGGTATATCCTTCCAATTTGACTAATATGTAACACATAATATGTACTCACATGTGTAAATGGGCTTATTGGAATCTTTTCCAAACCATATGGAGCATTAACTTTGGTAATCTCCCTTATTGTGGATTTTTATTTTCCCTTTATGTGATAGAATTTTGCCTTAATGTATTGAGATTCACATGCCTTGAACGGGGATTTATCACCATATAATGTCCCAATTTGACCATCGAAATAGTATTTGAGACATTGATGGTATGACGAAGGGATAGTCGCATGCCGATGTAGCCAGGGTCTACCAAGCAAGATGTTGAAGGTTGAATATTGATCAACAACCATAAAATATGAATTGGATACAAGATCTCCAAACTGAGTTCTGAGTGTAATCTTTCTAGTGGTTCTTGTTAATTTTTATAATATCCTTGTAACATCAAAGTAGAAGGAGATAAATCAGATTCCATGAGGCCCAATCGACGAAGTGTACAAATGGGGATGAGGTAGACTCCTAAACCATTATCAATGAAAACTCATTGGAAGTCTACACCATTGAACTTTCCGGATAAGTATAAAGGTCTGATATTTCCATGCACGACATCATCTTCATCTTCATCAGTAAAAGATATTACTGCATGGCATTCTGCAGGATTATTCTCTACATGGTAGACTTCAGCTGCAACAATTTTAGTCTCAAACTTCTAAGGACTTGACAAAGCCTCTATGAGCGCCTCCCAAAGATCCTTTGATAAATTGAAGGCAACCAGAATTGATAACTTGGCTGGTAATTGGGCCATGTTTTTCAATATATCATACTTTTGATCCAAAGTTCTGCGTTTCCCAATAGGAACATGTGGTTTAGAAGGAGCCTTGGAAGTTGATGATTTGGAATTTAATGCATCTTTTACTGGGAAAGGAGTTGGTAATACTCCCGGCTTTGGAGGATTGGAATGATTAGGTCTATCTACTTGCTGTGAGGAAGAAGATGGAATTCCCAATCGATCTTCCAAAATAACTGTGCTAGGGTTGAGTCTGCCTTGTGTAGAAGAACTTGCTTGTTCTTGTTGAGATCGTTGAAGGTCCCTGCCACAAGTTTCTGCCACATACACAGTTCTAGCAGGGGTAGAATTGGAATTGTATCCTCTGAAAGATCCACATCTTCCCCTGTATCCTGAGCCTCTGTAACTTCATCTGATTACTTTATTTGATAAAGGGAATTAGGGCTCATCAAAATCGAAACTGTGACTGGAAGATGGATATGTTAATTGAATCAAATTAACAGAACCGAAGATCAAATCTTCATACGATGAAGACTCTGCCTGATTGGCCTGTTTAAGCTGTACCGTTTGGTGGGGCAGTGCCAGTGAATTTGAAGTAGACGACATGATGTCTTCCAGAGTCAAAGACAACATAGTCTTTGATACATACTCATCTTCTTCTGATACTTTTTCTTTCTTTGAATCATGCCATTTCTTTGAGGATTTTCCCTCTGATGAAGAGGGTTTTGCTGCGGCATTCATGGCAGAAGGCACAATTGGTTTCTTCAATTGCATTCGCAAAATGGAATGAGTTCGGTTGATCATTTTTCTAACCATCCAATCATCATATTTTTGTGAATTTTTGTTCTTGACTTCTTGCCACTCACCCTCCTCCTCTGGATCTGTAGCAGTAACACATGCTACCTGAGCTAAAGAACCTTTTAGTTTGACTTGTCCCGAGTCGACCATTTTTTGCATGAGGTCTTTGAAAACATAACACTCTTGAATGGGATGCCCCAACATTTGTTGAAAGGGGAAATAGTTGGGATGGTCTTCATCTCCCTCCTTTTTTGAACCCTTGGTCCTTGGCAATTGAACCAAATTATTTTCCAGAGCCAAAATGAAGTAACCAGGAACTTGTTGATTTCAGAAAGAGTATGTTTTCCTCTTTAGATCCTCAAATTATTTTCGTCATTGATCTCTTTGATCATCTTGAAGAAACGACCTCTATTGTCGACGTTCAAGAGGCAGAGCTCTTCAAGAAGATGAAGGCCTTGAAGTAGAAGAAGGTACAGGTGATTGTTTAAGAATAACTGTAGCAGTCTCTGCTTTACCCATTCTCCTTCCTGGAGCTGTTGAAATTTCACGATCTTTATCCTCAGTCTTTATAAGAGAATATACAATCCGTTGAGCGATTGATGTAAGGTCTCAAAGCCCTCCTATGTATTTCACAGGAATCAACGACGTGCGTAATTTGTCATGCTGATTTGCCACACAGATTGGCAACAGTTCTTCCTGAGGGAATGCTAAGCTTAGCGAATATGTTAATACCTTCCAGCAAGTAATGAAATCTGAAACCCTTTAATTCTCCCTTTTTTTTTTAACAGTTTTTGAGATAAAAAACTGTTGTCTTTGGCAACGTTGAGCTGAACTGAAGAAGGAATTTTTGGCGAAGATCCTCCCATCCGATAATTGACTGGGATTTCCAACTTGTGTACTAGACAAAAGCTGGTCCTTGCAAGGATTTCACAAAGCATCTGAGTTTCACTGCTTCTTGCTGTTCCGAAGTTCCCATAATAGGATCGCAACAAGACACGTAATGCGTCAAATGCTGTTCAGGATCGCCTGATCCATTGAAAATAGGGAATACAGGGTTCCCAAAACTTGATGGGGGAGGGATTGAATCTACCCATTCCGGGTAAGCTTTCTTTTTTGGTTGAATTTGAGAACTCTTTCCTTCCATAGCTTCCAACCGTGCTGTTAATGACTCAATAGTAGTTATTAACTTTTGAGAAACATTCAGTTGATCTTGGACCTGAACATGTGCAATGAGTAGAGCTGGTACAGATGTGGTGGTCGGTATTGCAACTTATCATAGCACCACCATTTGTTATTTCACTTGACCCGTAGGATTATACCTGTGAGGGTGTATTGATAGAGTAGGATATTCATTATCCATCTCAGTAGCCACAACAAATTCCATTAGCTGACTAACTCCAGCACTCTTAGGAGGAAGACTACTTTGAAGTAGTTCTGTATTCAACGTCCTTAATTCCTTCATTTCTTCCTCCTATTGTGCAAATATTTTCTCTAGTGAGAGCGATTGGCCTTCTCCAGAGGAATGGGTATGTAACCTAATTCATTCCTTTCCCATTGATAGCTCCCATTAGGAGAGGGGGAAGTGGGTTACTTGAAGTATTACCTAGATTTTGGGTAATACTATGATTTTGGGTATGCACACCTTCTTCATTTGTGTCTGTGCATACAACTTGTTGAGCAGGAACCTCTTCTTATGATCCCTCTGAGTGAGCCTCATCTGTGGGATCATCACCAACGACATTGATGACATTGATTGATTCATAACGCATTACATCCCTTCTATCATTATTTCTGTGATATTTTCTTCATCCATGTCCCTGATGAAACATTTCCTTTTGTTGATTTGATCCCTCAGGAACTTCTTGGAGAACCGTAATTTGGAGAGAATCTCCTAATAATTTGGATCTTCGTTCCTCTTGTGGCTTCTTCCACAATTGAGAGAAGACTCACTTTCACTGAGGAGGGGATTGATGATTTGGAAATGTCCCCAGTCCGGTGGAATGAGGATGTTCCTGCTGTTCCCTCTCAACTCCTCGAATCCAATTTATTGATTCTGAGAGTTGGGTTAAAAGAGTCCCTAGTCTAGCAAGCTGGGTTATCTCTTGACATGATATGTATGAGACTTTATTAAAAGATCTCCTAGTCTTGAAGACCTTAGTTTGGAAATTAGCTGGATGCATCAACCGACATCCAATTTTATCACCGAGTTCAGAAGACCGTTGGCTGATTTCTGACACTTCTTTCACTTGATGATGTGCTTGCTCCATATGAGAGGCCTGTTCAATATTCTCATTTGCACGGTGCATGAGTAATTAAACAACTTTTTCTCTATATTATTCATTTTGAGAGGAAATAGTTGAAGCCTATTCTTGGGCAAGCTTTTGATTACAAAAAATACCCATTGACTTTGGCTGGCCATGGGCAGTAACATTGCATGAGACCATTTTTGGTGGGCTTTCCTGACTAGAAAGCACAGTGAAATGTAGTTCTCCATGAACATCCCATCCTCTAACATGAATACCAGATGGGACATTGGCAATTAACTGGCGCAATCTTCTTAGTGCGCCCAGGCATGAACGTTGAAGGGATCTCTCATTCTTTTCAGCCTTTGGATATCTAGAGACTGATAGAGATGCCAAGTTAATCTGACGTTGTAACCCTTATATTATCTTAACATGATTTTCATATTCATCATAAGATAATACTTTCTTTTTCAACTGGCAAAGAGTTTTCTATATGTTGAGATGAACATAATGAATTCGTTCTTCCGTCAATATCTCTGGAATGTCATACTGAGAGTCATCCATAGGCCAAAACATGACTGGCACTTCACCTTTCTCCAGTTGTTTTCTCATGTTCAGTATTTCCTCTTTATCATTCAATGAAGATTCTTCTACCTGATTATACTAGAGCTGGTGCTTACTTGTTGCTTCATCGGATTCAACAAGATTGGTAGAGAAATCACTGATCAAACTACAAGATTCATGACTAAGGGGTGGTTCAGAGAATGACCTACACCCTAGGCTATCTTCTTGTTGAGAAAGTATTTCACCTGCTAATGGTAAAGCATCAGACATGACTGGATTCACATTTTCAAGTGCCTCAAGATAAGAGGGATTTCTCGTCACTACATTGTCTATTGGAGAATTTTCCAAGCAATGTGTATCACTACTACAGAGAGGACTTTCTCAGTGAACTTCATCATCATGGGGCGGACAACCATGGTGGGTTATAGAAAAATATGAAACATTTTGCTCCTTGATCTTCTGAGCACACAGAGGGTTATTGTGGCTCTAATCTGAAGATGAAACTTTGAAATCGGTCGATTTATCATAAAGCAAGCCTTCATGAGGAAGTGTCTGATGTAGACCTTCCGAATTAATTTCCCGACTATTGGGAACTGAGAGAGAAAAATCTTCAGTTGCAACAAATAGTTTTCTGAGTGCATCAAGAACTCCAACATAAAGTAAGTACTTTTTACAAATGGGCCTTTGATTTCTCGACTGTGCTAGGCGGTTATTCTTATTAGACGTCTTCTTACTCAATTTGGTAGGTGTATGTTCCTGCTCCAGAGAAATGATTAGGTTAGGCTAATTATCTCCACTCACACCAGGTGTATGTGCCTGACATGGTTGTCTGTATGATATGGGGGAGTACGCCCCACAACCCTCTTGGACTGGAATAGAGGTGTGTGTTTGTTCCAGAGTGAACTGTTGGTTTTTCACTCCACTGGTAGGGATATATTTATGTGTCTTTCCCTGATATGATGTTGAAGCTGTTATAATATCCTGGAAGGCATCCAGAATATGAGCATGGATTTGATTCTTCTCTTTCACTATTGATAAAATATGCTTGGTGACTTCAACTATTGGAACGGGGATATATGTCCATTCCGAGCTTGGAGTAGGTGTGTGTTCCTTATCCTCTCCTCCTTTTCCTGTCAATAAATCCTGACAATACTCATGTGTGGGGGCAGAGAGTTGAGTCTGCCTCTTATTTGTCGCTGGAGCTTTCCGACTAACTTCTCCGAATGCTACCAAACGAGACTATTGGAAGGCTTGATCAATACTAGAAGTTGTATGTGCCTGTTGACTGTACTTCACCAAACGTGGATGATGAGCTCCATCATATGTAGTCAGACGAGACTGCTGACTAACTGCTGATTTATAAACAGGTGTATGTTTTTATCTATAATACTCCTCCAGAATTTCCTGGAGGGATTGGCGTGATGCTTCCAGATGAGTCTGCTGGACAGTGAAATTAAAATGGACAGGTTTGTGTGCCTGCTCATTTCTTGCCACCAAGTTAGGTTGGTGGACTTCTCCGGAAACGACAGAGATAAAACTTGCTCACTGTTGACCATATTTCACCTCCAGTGGTTCATCTTGCCTGCTCGGGTTCGAGGAACCCGAGCCGAATGCCTAGAAGTGATACCCTCATCATGTTGAGGTCGCACTATCGCACGATTTTAGTGACGATTGTTGATGGGAGCCCTTGGGAAGGACTCCTGTCTCCTTGAATTAAGGCCCTGATGGACCTACTCATTCACCTCCTCAGAATATGGGAGTGAATGGAAATTGTGTTCTGGGGATAACGACCCGAAATGGTTGGAGACGGTGGTTAGCACCGCCTGCTTCTTGATCGCTGTTCATCGCTGTTCGGACGACCAGGTTGAATTATTGACTTGGAGGGCTTGTTGAGAAGCCTCTAGAGTCGGAATAGTACCATTTTGGCAGTACTCCTTAACAAGCGCATTTGATACCTAGTGTTGAAGATGCTGAGTAGGTGATGTCGTCCTCAGAGCAGATGATGATCCAGCAGAAGTTGTTGTAGTGCCATCTGTAGCAGAAGTTTTCACAGTAGATGTATTCACGAGTGTAAATTTGAGATAAACCGTTTTCCTAATGCAGAAGATCTTGGAAAAGAGAGTCTATTTGATATAACAGACATAATCAAGATAAGTCCGGACACTACATCTTTTGGATGAGAAAAATATTTTATTGATTGTTTTGTTAGCCCTCTCATTGAGTTTCAAATAGGGGCCTAAAAAATAAAAAAAGCATCATTTTAACTTGGTTGAGGCTTCACGTCGGGTTCACCATTTTTTGTTTCCTCTAGAATTGGGGATGACCTCGTTGATTGAAGGTTCAAACGTTCCAATTGGTTTCTAACGGGTTTTTTCATAGAACTAGAAATATCCAATGATTCTATATCCATTTGGACATACTTTCCAAAGGTAGGCGCTCATTAGTTATGGACCGATGAGGCTTAGGAATTTTCATTAGTCGAGAGGATGGGAGGTCGGACTCATCACACCTTTTTTAGGGGAATTATTGTCTACTCCAAGACTCTCTTTATATATTTAAGTTATGTTCGTGAATCCTTATTACATTACCAAGTAAAAAATGAGCTTACCTTTAGATATGAAAATCAATGATTGATATGTAGGAAATTTAGAGAATCTTTTATATGTATTCGAGGTTCTGCATCGATAGTGAATCATCTGTATTTATTAGAGATTCTTATTTAATGGTATCCTTCGATACATAAAAGTCTCTTGGTCATTATGATAACCATACTGGTTTTAAATCCACTCAGTGGGGAACTTGAAGTTTATTGTCATTCGGAAGGGCAGGGATTATTTCTGATTTGGGATCATACCCACTGATGGGATACCTATGTATCCATTTTTTTGGAAAAGGAATCATAACTCATGTAGTTTGAGTAAGGGAGTATGATGTTTATGCATGATTGATGGCTCAAAGAAATATTTCATGATTACTTTTACACTCTAAGATCACGTGAGTCATGCTCGGTGTGAGAAGCAAGAGGTATTGGTGAAGCCAGAAAATTGTGCCACGAAAGATGCAATGATGTGGGGCTTATGTATGTATGACTGACCAAAATAGATAAGGATTAAGATTTACTTCAGGGAGGAAATATATGAACAAGGTCCGTAAAGTTCTATGTACTTCATGGATATTTGGGTACTCTAACATGGGGCTTACTCCTGGGGAAGATGCAAAAATTAGGAGGGGACTCATGATTGGGTTTTACTCCTTAGAAGGAAGCCCAGATCAAAAAGTAAATTAAGACTGGTTAAGAAGAATTAACACTGGGGCATACTCCTAAAAAGGAAGCCTAGGTTAGGGGACTTGGAGCTTACTCCTGAAAAGGATTCCCATATTTGAGACTGGGGATTACTCCTGAAAAGGAAACCCAGGTTAAAGGAATTAAGGTTGGGGGTTACTCCTAAGGAGGATGCCCAAATTTGGGAAATTATAACTGGGTATTACTCCTGAAAAGGAGGCCCAAATTAATGAGGAATTGGGGCTTACTCCTAAGGAGAATGCCCAAATTAATGAAAATTTGGATTGGGGCTTACTCGTGAAAAGGAGGCCCAAATTAAGAGAACTTGGACTGGGGCTTACTCCTAAAAGGTGGTCAAGGCTAAGGAAAATTATGACTGGGGCTTACTCTTGAAAAGGAGGCCCAAATTAAGAGAACATGGACTGGGGATTACTCATGAAAAGGAGGACCAGGTTAAGGGAAATTATGACTGGGGAATAATCCTAAAAAGGAGGCCCAAATTAGGGTTCTATCATCTTAAAGGATGAGGTTGAATGAATGAAATATCTAACTTTAGTGACATAAAGATGTTTAAATCACTAGGTTTTTGAGAGATTTTCCATGGAACTCCTTTCAGATAAGTAATTCAATCAAGAAAACATGCCATAAATGGCTTTAAAGAGTGTCTTGAAGACTGAATCTTGAATAGGAGAGGTGGAATGGCATAAGAGGGGTTAAATGGGCAGAAAGGGAACCCAAAAATAGAAGGGCAGGCAAGTCCTGGTAGGCGCACAGGTACTGTGTGGGCGCGCAAGTCCTGGGCGCGCAGGTATACCTGCGCGGCACATGGGTACTTGCGCGACTGTTAACCAGTAGAGTAATACTTGGGCGATTCTTGACCAAAGCCTTTAGAATCATCCTGAGGTACTTCCAGAAGAGTGGCGTGCTAGTTTCAATGAGTAGGTAAGGAGACGCGCAAGTGTGTCCATTTACCTTAAGGGTAAAACACTTAGGCGTGCAAGTGTTAGTGAATTCTAACACTTAGACCTTATTTCACTTGTTTAGACCTTCCATTCTAGGTAATGAATTACCTTAGAAGTGTTAGGAAGACTTGAAGAAGAGACTTGGGAATTCAGAGCTCTGTATCTGAATTTTGGAAAAAATCCTCCGGAAATGGGGGCCCACCAGGGGTATTTATAGGCCAGAGAAGACCATGAGCGGTTTTCAAAGAGGGCGCGCAAGTCACTTGTACGACCATTAAGCGGCGCATAAGTATACTTGCGTGAAAGTAAGGGAACTTGGGCGACCAAGTTCATTTGAATCCTTGTTCATGCCTTTGTTGATTTTTGATGTTTTCTTCAAAGGATGAATAAATTTTTTCTAATTCATTTCCCTTTCCATTTTTTAGACAATGTGACGAAAAAGGAGCGTCAACAATCACTAAATATAACATAGTTTTCCCTTGAAAATTTCAATCACTTATTAACATGTGTGAAATTTAGAATCATCTATATGTATTCAGGGTTATTCATTAATGGAGATATCTGTATGTATTCAAGGATCTCCATCAATGGTTTCCTCTAATATACTATTTATAGATCTATTAATCATCATTATGATGTCACTAGTATTTAAGCCACTTAGTGGGGCACTCTAGAATGTATTTTTTTCTAGGGACACCGATAATTTTTTGATATTGGGATCGTACCCATAAAATGGGTGACCTATATATACTTGTGAAAGGAATCAGAACCCTCATATTTTGGTGCCTCTTAATTGGACATATCATTCCTTTTAAGGTCATGTGATAAGGACCTATCCATACATTTTAATATCATGTGGTAAGGAAATCTATGTGAAAGGTTCTTAGTCAAAGTTTGGTGTGGGACTTATTCCAAAGAAGACCAAGGAACCTAGAAAGAATATGGGTTTCCATGTAAGATTAGACCTTGTTGTAAATATCTCTTTGAAATAATAGGGTTGATTTGAAGTGTTGTATTTGAACCTCAAGGAGGCTTCTTACATATCCCATGTGGATGGGAATCAAAGCCCATATTGTTTGATGGGTCTCATAGGAGAGTTTAGTCCTTTGAGAGAAATGAGTTTGGGATTACATCCCAAAAAAAGGATGCCTTGGTGATTTGGGGGGTTTAATTTGGGCCTTAATCCTAAGGAAGATTTCCAAATTAAGGGAATTATTGTTGGATTCTTGAAGAGGATATCCAATGAGCTCAGTCCCTGATGAAGGCTTATTACATATATCAATTATTATGGGAATCGAAATTATCATATTTCATTCATTGTATTGGGGATTATGCATAAGATCTTCCCATTTGATTGGACATGATTGGGTGAACCCTTTTTGAAGGGCACCCTTTTGAGCATAGGCCTTCAAGAAGGCATCCGACATATCCTTGTTTGAAAAGGAATCAGAGTCCTCATAGATCATGTACACATATAAAAATTTTGCGATCATGATAAATATCAAAGCCCATGTGAGACATGATTGATGTGAGAAGCAATAAGATGTAAACAATTCAACAAAGGAAACCACACTTTACCTCCTCCATTGGTGGAAGAGGGGGCACCTATGGTAGCGACGGTGGATGAGGGCGAGGCGACCCAGGAAGTGGGCGAGGCAATGATCCTTCCCTCTATTCACATTACATTGGACAAGGGTCCAATGTAAGGCAAGAGTGAAGGTGAATAAAGAAGAGAGAACCAAGACTGTAACCTCCTACCTAAAAAGTTATGGGCTTACACTAGGATGGTTTCCCTAAAATTGATCATGGTAGGGGAGTGATACTTTTCCTTTTCTTTCATGGAAATAAAATTGTGAACCAAACCTTCCCTAACAAAAACCTATGGTTTTAGATTTAATAGATGGGGATATCAGAACCCAAACCCTAATTTTCCAAACCAAGAACTTCCTTGCACTGTTCCTCGGAGAAAGGTCCATGTGACTACGAACATGAAAACCCACAAACACTCCCAGAATCCTAACCCCATTGTGAATAAAATCTGGGAAACTTCTGACTGGAGTTATAAAACCCCAAATAAGAGACACACTAATGTGTCTTTCCCAATATTTTGATAATTCATGAGGTTTTGGTGGAGGTATCAACAGAATCCATTTCAAACAAGGGAGCCAATGAAAAGAAGAATTTCCATTAATGGATTTGAGGAGGGCTTGATGGCTTGTAGACTAAAAAGTGTAGGTGAATCAAAGAGGGGTGCCCAACTAGATACTGTAATGAATGTATGAGTGTTCAATCAGGATTGGGTGACCTGATGTTCACTTATGTGATGAACAACCTAGATGTTAATACATGGGAAAGACCTGACTTAATCCTTCAAGAGTATTCACAAGTATTACTAGAAGTGGGGCACTCAAGTTCTTATGAGAGGAATATGTGGCGTGCGAGTGTTTTTGGTTTAGGGAGGTTGGGCACATTAGGTGCGAAAGTGTTATGGATTTCAAACACTAAAAGGACTTAAGTCCTATGATACTTCTTCAATTCCTCCTCTTTAGGTGTTAATGTACTACCTAAAATGTTTCGGATGACTTGGGTGAAGCACTAGGGAGACCAGAGCAGCAATCAAGATTCAGAGAAATTTGTCTGTACAAATAAAGGCCCAAAGGTCCAATTTATAAGAAAATATAGGACCCTAGGAGAAAAAGAGTTTTGGAACGCAAGTTTCTTGCACACCAAATTGTTGCACACAAGTACCTTGTGCGCCGATGGTGTTTGGCTAGATTATGGTGATCCAATGTTCAAGCCTTTGCAAACCTTGACTTTTTTTTCATGTCTTTTCTTCTATTTTTTCTAAGGTATTTCCCTTTGTTATTTTTTGGACTCTATGAAAAAATAGAGTGTAAAAAAGTCCCCCCTATAATTGGATCCAAAATGAAAAGAGGATCCTATACTGATGTAAATTAATGAATAATAAAAAATTGGGGATTGTAGCTCGAATGTTATAGCTCAAAAGGTAAATGGGGAGTGCATGTGGTAGTGCACATGATTTGGACGTGAAAGGTGACTTTAATCACTTATATATATCAGCTTCACTTCTGAAAAAATTCTCAAGACTTTCAGAAATATAGCTATCGGCATGAAAGTACATTTGTTTTGATGCTCTTATTTTAATCACGCTTCTTCTGTATGTTTTTCATTTGCATGCTAGAAATAGGTCACCATACATGTGTGCTATTTTATACTTGTGTGACATCTTCATACTTTTTCACCCTAATTCCTTTTCCAATTTTCCTCAATTATTTTGTCAAAACATAAAAAATGAGCATTCATTAATGATTATTTTGGATATCATTTGCAGGTTCAATGTCACCCAATATAATCAGAATTGTTGATGAATTGGCTAGTAAGGGGATTGATGACATGATGAAGGTTGTCGGTCATGACTAATTTGACATCTGTGATACTACACTCCCCAATTTGGAAAAATATCTGAATAAATATCACTTCAATTTTCCCCAGATCACTTATTTTCCTTTGTATAGTTATTGTCATCTATAGGATTTCAATATTCCAGACCCGAAGAATAATATTCTAATTTCTTGGTTTCAGGACTATACTAAATTATTTTCTGTCAATGTTTCTATTGGGGGATCATATTCTAATTTTGGGCCAACAGATAAGGATCAAATCGTGCATCCCAAACCATGTGGTCTAGAATTAAAATCACACAAACCATAGTTGTAACCATACTGTTATTCATCCATATTTCGAGATTCTCAGATGGATAAATGTAAAGGAAAGAATAATATTTTGGATTTCTACCAAAGAGGGGGTGTAAAACCTGCATTTATGTGGGCATATTGGGTGTGAAATACATGTATAGAATTTGTAGATGACTTAAAAGGTGTTGGGATTTATGAGGCTATGTGGGTTGGGCAAGCCTATGTGTATTGAAATGACAATTTTGTGCCGGAGTCACTAAGACGATGGAGCCCAGAAACTAACTACATCCATTTAAAACATGGAGAAGTATGTATCAGATTGTGGTATGTCTATAAGATATCTAGAGCTCCAATCCTTGGAGATACATATGATGAATTTATTCCACCATGGTGAAATTGAATGAATCATAGAAGACACCAGCCTTGGTTCATGATTTGATGAAAGTATTTTGTAAATTCCAGAATGAAACCACCACAATGTCCCACAAAATAAGGGATATTCATATAGAGGTGTTGATGGAAATATTGCATGAAAAGAATAAGGAAAAAGGTCCCACCTACACTTGTCCGACCAGCTGTCCAAAGGTAGAGAAGAGAGGTGCACCTGACACTTTTTGACCAACTTTAGAGAAAGGAGAGTTTGAAAAGTGGGGATTTGAAACCATTTCCAAAAATCTTACAAAGAAATGTATGGAAGGTTTCCTATCCATGTCGCACATCATGTATTTATTACCAGCCTGAGATTCCAAAGGAGGCGTGGGGCCAGGAACTTTTTTTATTGCGGCCAAGCTGGACAGGAGAAGGATGGTAAGGTTGGACCCTCCTATTTTAGAAATGATTCAAAGGATCTTACTGCATATTTATAGAGGGAAGTATCATTTTAGACTATTGAGACCATTCCAGGTGTTATGGGGGTGTATTTCCACTCATTTCAGGGCTTATATTGTGCAAAGTGGGGTACTGGTCTTTGGAAGTTCATTCTAACAATCTATTCAGGCTTTCATTGGTATTTCGTCTTTCTCTTTGAATGATTTTGATATCAAGGGAAGGTTGAGTATTCATAAAGAATTTTATCTCTTCCCTTATATTAATCCATCTATGGGGAGACTTTTTGATGATGGTACAACCAGTTTAGAGCTAAGGGAATACATGTTACCTTGAAGAGATGGCATATTGGCCACTAGGATTGACGGGGAAATCATATGTGAGGGATATGCATATTATAGATTTGTTTTTTTATTCAAATGTATGCCAAAAATTAAATTATCCCCCCTATGTATGTCATATGATAGAAACATATTATGGATTCCTAACAACTGTGTTTGATGACATCTGTGGAGAAGATATGGGAAATATTTAATTTACCTGTTGTTGATGCAATATGTATATTGACTATCACGTATGCTGAAAACTGGGTCACATCTTACCCTAAAGTGGTATTACACCATGATGTCCCTCTTGTGGTAATAAATATAGTTGGTAGTAGGAACCCCTTCATTTGGAAGGTAATTCTTCTTCATTAGGGGAGGAATCAATGGATTCAGAAGGTGGAGTTGATGGGGCTCCAAAATCACTGAAGCGACCTCATGAATGATATAATCCACTTTTCAATGTTAAGAGAGCCACCCCATCGATCCCTACTGATGATATACCGAGGTGATTTAGTCACCATAATTACACAGTGCGATGAGTCCCATTATCTCATCCCCTATCAATGACCACAATAATTGAGAAGAAACTTAAATCCAAGGCTGAAGGATCCTATTTACTAACCTCTAGCATGTTCTATGAATATATACAACAAAAGGATATTCAAAAATGGAAAAGTTTATATTGCGATGCTGAAACCACATGGACAGATCTATGTGAAGGGCCGTGTGTTCCAAGAATAGTAGATCTAAGGGCTTCTTCTGATATTTTATTAAATAACAATCTTAATGAAGTGATAACATACATCAAATAGCTAGAAATGATAATATACGCAACCAACAAATCAATTCCCACCAGAATATGGGTGATGGAAATGACAGATTGTGGTACCACTGAAGGGATTGATATTTAATTAGATGAAAAATGGAGTAATTTAGCTGATCCTGATGATGTAAGTTTCCTTTTATCTCATACTCTTCTTCATTGTAATTTGAATTTAGTCAAAGCATTTTTACTCAGGGGAAACGTCATCTTAACATACAGTTGGTGAAATGAAAATCGACTAAATTTCCATCACCATGATATAGCCTTGGTGGCACTGCTCTTGGAGCTACTGGATTGCCCCATGAATTAGATGAAATATTACTAGGCCAACAGGCCATGGAGGATGAGGTAGAAAGGGAATTTAAGTATCCAATACCTATTTTTTTGAGATTATGATGCAATTCCTCCTAATAAGGTGATGAAAAAATCATAGAATAATAAATTCCATGGTTAAACGATTTCTGAAGAGTGGTAAGCCTTATTGATAACATGAATTTTATCTTTATTCATGAAAAAGAGTTTAAACTTCTTGAAATTGCATGACCTTATTCTATTTCTTATCTAAATGAAAATACTGATATGTTTCGAGGATCTATGGACGGTGCTTCTAAACAGGCAAAAATTCTTGTTAACCCAGTGGTTCCTGAAGAGTCATTAAGACTAAAAGAACTAAAGCATATTCCATGCACTACTTGTCTTCCTGCTATCAGATGATATGAGGCCTCTGGTAAATCGATACTGCTTTATAAGAAATAAAATTTGAAAATAAATATCTTTTATCTTGTGAGACTTTAGGTTCATCACATGCACCATAACATCTTCCAAAAACTGATGAAGACCCCACAACTGTTATTGAGGAACTTGTTCAGGGTCAAATGTTGTCAGAGGAAGGTTGTGAAGAAAACACACCGAGTATTCCCATGGGTGAGACTAACATGGGATCTGGGGTGTCATTGGATGCAATAATGAACCTTGGCATGTATTTTTAATAAGTATTAGAACATGTTAATATTCCAAATTCTTTAGAAGATTATGAAGTTCCTTTTATAGATTCAAATGAATGTGAGCCTTCATTATTCATCCTATTAATCCTCTAATGGTTAAATTTCAAACCATGATTGGTTGAAATATGCAGTTTCATATAAAAAATTGTTTATGCGACAATTCCTAAAGGAAGTGTTGACATTAATGTTAATCCTATAATTGCAGAGACATTAGCTTAGGTGAATATTGAGATAGAATATTGTCCTGGGATTTATTCCAATGATCCTGAGATGATAAAAGAGATCATTACCCACCGAGAGACATCAAAAAAACCATTGAAACTATGAATATCATGGAAGAGTTTTATCAAGCTGCATACCTAATGTTAGGTAAGAGATACTGATATTGTGGTTTTACTCACTTTTTTAATCTCCAAAAACTAACCATAAACATAATTTTATTCAAAATATACGGATGTAAACTTCAATGGCTAGATCCCGAGTTTATTCCTCTGTATCATCTAAAACAACATTAGAAGGTGAAGCAACCAATGTAAAGGAAGGATCAGAATAGGGAACTTATTTAAGTTCATTAATCTTAGAATATTCCCCTTCTTATGAAGGTGATTCTGAGTCATACCCATAACTGCAAAAGGCCCATCATCTTGCATGTCACAAGGCATGAAAAAATATATTGAAAATAATATATGAAATAACTCTGGAGGAACTGCCTTCAATATTTCTTTGACTCTCATCCCTGTTTATCATGTTTAGATTTGATGGTTTTGAATACGGTGAAATTCATACCGCAATGAAAGAGATTATCCTAAAGAGAGAGAAAGAGAAGAAGCTTCAGCAAGATCTGATAAAAACTAAACTATTGATCAACACTAATAAATTCCAAGTAGCATTGGGCTGATCTGAGGCCAATCATACTGCAAAGCTGAAATAACTGAAGCATAATATTAATGAAAATACAGTTCAACAGGAACATCATCGACAATAATTATATATTACCACAAGGAATCTTGAACAGCTTCATAATTAAAAAAGATAAGTCTAGAAGGATAGTTATAAAACCCTTGTAGATTCTAAAGAATCACTTCTTCATGTTGAAGTGAATGAAGCTGGTCGGCTAAATGAACTTCAACATGCAGCTGATTTGGAAAAAGAGGTTATTAACAAAATGAGAAGTTGCGTAAAAAACCTTTTATGATTTTTGACAGAAGCGAGACTCTTGTTTGTGGATGATCCTCAATGAATTTTTACTCACGAATGAAAATACTTTTGCTTTTATTCATCTATGTTTTCATTATTGCTATTTTTTTTACCTAAGACAATGGGCCTAGTAAGCATAGTTTGACTTTTACTAGGGATATACAGAAATCCCCACAAACATTGTATCTTTTAGACTTTTATATTTCTCAATATTAACTAAACCATAGAAAATGTACGTTTAGTGAGCTGGGACGTGACTTTTGTATTGATTTCCATTTGTGGCTTCCCAATATGGTGAGTACTGCATCTCTTGTCTATGGCATTTTAGAGTCTTGCATGTTATACAATAAAGGGTTAGTTTTTGAGGTCAAATTTAGTTGACAAATTTTTTTGAAATTAGATCCCAAACAAGACTCAGTGGCTAATACTTTTTCTAATATTCTTTAAATACTATTGAGGGGAATTTTGAGTCATGATTTTTATGGTCACCAAATCTAAAACTTGTATAAACATAAAAGAAGTATCTTCCAAGAATGAGGTTAACATTATTTCACAATCCGGTTATGGTGGTTGTGTTATGTAGGGCCAACTAGGGCCTATGTTTCATATTCAAATAGTTGAATCTTTTGACTGATATTCTTGTTATGTACAAAATTCTTATGTATGGCCTCTAGTGGAACTTAATACATATTCATGAAAAAGAGATCTTAGGAATTTAAAATTTAATTGTTGATAGACAAGGGAAAATAATATTTGGGTGAAACAAGACTGGAGTGGGTGATTTTTCAAAGGAAAGGGATTTTAATAATAAAGGTTTATTTTTTCCGACATTTGTCTAGAATAAGAAAACCACTTCTACCCAAATTTTGTGGATAAAAAATGGTTAAAATTTGTCAGAAGGGGAATTTTTGATATGATGCTATGCAGTTTTAAGTCATGCAGTGAAGACATTGAACTGTGCAGTTTTAAGTCATGTAGTGAGGACATTGGGTGGATTTATTTTAAGGTCTTTATCATTTACCAATGTTTTGAGACTCTCTGAATTTCATGACAATTTGTTTGGAAACATACTACATTGTTCATGTATTGAAGCGAATAATTTTAAACTATGATTTTGAAATTTTTGTATTTGAAGAATGATATAGGAAACGGGATAAAAAACATTAGACGAAGTCTTTCATTATAATAAAGATACCATTATTTGACAAAACCGTTATGGGGGTTGTGTTGTGAAGGGCCGACTGAGGCATATGTCGCATACCCAAATAGTGGCTTCTTTTGACCGACATGCCAGTTATGTAGGAAACTTATGGATGGTCACCTACGGGCACATATTTCATAGTCAAGAAAAAGGGTTCTTAGCACTTTAACATTTTAGTACAAAAATATGAATAATGGTTATTAAGATTCAGATTTTCTAAAATATAGAGTTTAGTTTAAGGAGAAAGGTAACTGAATATGGAGAGGGTATTTCTAATAATGATTTCCAAAGAATTGGAGGAATAACATTTCTATGAAGGTCTGACACAGACATAGGAAGTATGTTGTCTTTAGTTTTTAGGACATACGACTAGGACCAAAAATGGAAATATATATGTTATGTGGTTAAGTGATCCAAGGTTATTTCATATTTATTTGAACACATAAAGAGGGAAATGTGTAATACATGGACTTGAATACTTTCAAATTGATAGAATGGTAATGGGAAAAATATACATGAATGAATACTTTAATATACAGATTCTTATATATTGTTATCAAAAATTTTAGGGGACAAAAGTCACATTATCCAAGAACGAAATTACCATTATTTGACAAACATGTTATCGGGGCTGTATTATGTAGAGACAACTAGGGAAAATGATTCATTTTCAAATAGTGGTATCCTTTGAATGACAAGACCATTATGAAGGAAACTTATCCAAGGCCACCTATGGGCACGTACAGTATAGTTAGGAAAAAGAGTTATCAGATATTAGAAACTATTTCACCAATAAAATAAGAAAAATTATGAACATCTAAAAATATTCAATATTAAGATAGTGAAATATGAAAGTGGGAAATGATAAATTCATATGATAAATATTTGAATCAATATTGGCCATGAGTTTGGAGACCTTTATATAGATCTGACTCAAATGTTAAATGGTGACTTTCTATGATTCATTTGAATCAATATTATGTTATTCAGTTTAGAGTCATGCAGTGAGGACATGAAGTGATTCCAATGTAAAAAGGTAATATTGTGGCTAGACCATGGAATTAAACCTAGGTGTCACTATGTATCTCATATGGATGAGAATCAATCCATATGTAGTTATTTAAACATTCCATATACAGGTTTGATACTTACATAGGGAATAAAGGGTTTTTTATCAGGTTTGGGCCCATGATTGGAGATATAGGAGTCTCTATATATCTCATATGGTTGAGAATAAATCCAAAAGTAGTTCTTGAACAATAATTTACCAAATCAATTGATTTTAATGTGGGATAAAAGGTATTTAAACACATTTGAGAACAATAGTTAAACTCAAGACACAAAATGGTATGAAAATAAAACCATTTATCTTGAAAGAAAAATCTATATAGATCTTCTTAATTTACAACAGGATAGAAGAAAAATATTTTTTTTGTTGCGGTTGGGCTCGGGATTGAAGATCCATGTGTCTCTACATTTCTCATATGGATGAGAATCAAGCCACACGTAGTTCTTGAAATGAGGCCCCTTTGCATATTAGACTCAAACATATGGAGCAATGGAACTCATGTGCCACTAAGGAGTAGTAATGATGTCAACTTTGCTTGAATAAGGAAGATATTAATGTCAAATAGCTAAGATGCTAACCATATAGTATAATGTTATTTTTTGAGTACAAATGATGTATTGTATTTTAATGTTGTGTGACAAAGAAAATGATGCTATGCATTTTATCATCATACATCATGGACGTTTATGGTCATTATGCATTTTAATATCATCTGACTAGGACTCTGTGTTGTTCAGTTCAGAGTCTTGTAGTGAGTATATTGGTATACAGTTAAACAAAGTATTTCTTCATGAATATATAATTGGTAGGTGTTTTTATATTCTCTCCATGAATTTATATTAGGTAATATGCTCCATTTGAGTAGACCTTATGTATGTAATAAGGCCCTTACCACATTGGTTCAGGATTTAGAGGATTAATTCCTAGTATCATTGAAGTCCTGAGGACCAATACCAACTCTCCTTGAAGAATTGAATATAGGAAAACTTTCTTGTGAAAGGCTCACACTATTCTATTCTGATAGACTTATAAATGATGAAAATTATGCAATCCTTTTTTCGTCTAATTGTTCCAAATCCTCAAATTGTTTCTGAGACTTTTCATCAGTAGAGAACTAATCATAGATTGCAACTCAAAGTGAAGTCAATTGAATTTTAATTGGAAACACTACTTATATGTAGTACACTAATGAGTATGGAGTTTCCTGAGTATCATAATGTGTAGTAGTCTGATAATCCCATAAAGTGTGAAAAATTTTATCAATCCAAGATTTATTTTTTTATCCACCATCTTATGGAGTACGTTTGATAGGGTTTTATTAGAAGCCTCTATCTTTCCATTGGTTGTTGCATGATAGTGATATGAATGGGTAGATTTGATATTAAGCTTCTGATATAACTTCTTTACCGTAGTAGAATAGAAATTGGTTAAACATTACTTTAATATAGTATTAGGGAAACCAAATCTGGTGATGGTGTTAGTTTTCACAAAACAAAAAATGATTCTGGAACCGATTTCATTGAGAGTTATTTCCTTATCCCATTTGGAGAACAAGTCAGTAACAGTAAGAATATACTTGAACTACGTAGTCATAGATAGAGGATAAGGTCCTACGACATCCATTCCCTATGTGGAAAATGTCCAAAAGTATTTAGTTGTATGTAGAAACTATGGGGGTTGATGAATGAAGTTTTCATGCCCTTGGGAGGGATGAAATTTCTTAAGGAAATCTATGAAATATTGAATCATTTATGGAAAAATTCATCCATGTATTTAGATTTATCAGAAAGCCTCTTCTTAGACTGGTGAGCACCACAAGATCTTGAATGTACATCATTTATGACAGCTACAGTTTCTTATCTATCAATACATCTGAAGAGGATTCCATCAAATCCTCGTTCTTAGAGGATCTTTTGGTGATCTGAACTCTCATAAATAGTAAAATTGGGCACTCATCTTTAGATTGGTTATTTTTTAGCTCTAACTAGTGGATGTACTCCATTTTTAAGGTATTACTTGATAGGTAGCATCCATCATGTGGTATGATCATATGGCTCATAAATAGGGATAATTTCTTTAATTTCCTCCATTCTATTTTGAATGAAAGGAGAGACCACATGATTATGGGAATTAATAATGATTGTCTCCTCCTAATTTGGATCTCCCAGGGTTGTGGTTGCAATATCCAGTGCATCATCTTAGTCATTTTTCAATCACTGGACATAAGACAATGTTGTCTATGAGGAAAATTCATCAATTAACCCTTTGATGTAATAACACGAAGGGATTAAATCTGCTTTTCTAGTGGCATAATCCCCATTGATATGTTTGATCACCAAATCTGAATCACCTTTAACTTTCAGGTGATTCACTTGTACCTGATGTTCCAATTCCAAGCCCGTTATGAGATCTTGATACAATGCTTCATTGTTGGTACCACCTTTTGACAATTAGAAGGAATATGAAAACATTGCCTTTTCAGGGGAGATGAGTACAATTACTAACCCAACGTTATTGAGTTTAGGGTTTTCCATTATCGTCCCAGTTGGACTTTTGGAGGAACCATCAATTTACATTACCTATGTTTGGGGATTATCTTGAATAGAGAAGACATCTTGACTAGTATGTTCCGCATTTAATGATGTATCTTCTACATATGGATGTTCAACAAGTAAATCCAATAAATCTCATCCTTTTATTACCATCAGAGGAACAAACTACATATCAAACTATTGAAAAATAACTTTCCACCGGGATAAATTATCTGTAAGAATAGGAAGACTTAGGATAAATTTGAGCGGGTTATTGGGAGTCATCAATTGGACCTCATGATGTTGGAATTAGTGCCTCAATTTCTGAACTGTAAAGATTAAGTCCATGTTACAATTCTCGATACAAGAATACCAAGTCTCTGTGACACGCATTCTTTGACTGAGATAGTAAAGGTTGTTTTCATTCCCATCATCATTCTTCGGGGTAAAGAAGACATCCATTTATCTATCCAAAGATGTCACATAAAGAATAAGTGGTATTCCTTCAGCATGTGGCATTAATACCAGTGGACTCACAAGATATTTCTTGAGGTTATAAAATTCCTATTTTCAGTCTTCAGTCCATTGATAGGTGACTCCCTTATTCATTAATCTAGTGAAGGTAAAACACTTTCCTAAACAATTCATGATAAAGGACCTAATTTGGGAAATGTTTCCTTGGATTCCACTTAATTCATTCATATTTCTAGGAGGTGACATGCCAATTATTTCTTTCTTTCTTAGGATCAACTTCTATGTCATGATATCTTACAATGAAGCTGAGTAATTTTACAGAGGTTACCCCAAAAGAACAATTCAAGGGGTTCATCTTCAAATTGTGTAGCTGATGTTTATTAAACATGGTATCCAGATTAGCCATGTGATTGGAACATTTTCTGGTATTAACCACCAATTCATACACATAACATTTGACATATTTTCCTTATAATGGTTTGAATATATGTTTCATGGAACGTTGATACGTTGCACTTGAATTCTTTAAGGCGAAAGGAATTACTCCATAGAAGAGCACACCTTGAGGTTCTCCAAAGGCTTTAAACACTTCATCCTCTAGGTCCATGCAGATTTTATTATACCCAGAGTAGGCATCCTTGAAATATGTAGCTTCATATCTAGCTACAACATCAATTAAAAGATCTTTGATCGGCAATGTAAAGTCATATTTAGGAAACTGCCAGTTAAGATCTTTGAAATAAATACAAACATTGATTTTCACATTATTAGTTTTTACTAGTAAAATGTTGGAAAACCATTTTCAATTTTGAACCTACATCACAACGTTATCCTTGATAATCATATGAACTTTAGCATAAATTTTAGAGGCATGAGCTGGGTGTGTTCTTCTTTCTACTTACTTGAATCCTCGATTTTCTTCAGGAAACCCCAAATGATGAGTGGATACATTGGTATAAACACCTGATATTTCTCAATAATTCCAAGAAAATATATATTGATGTTTCTTTAGAAATTATTTATACATATATTTCTCTTTAGAAGTCATGGATGCACTAATTAGAGTGAGGCGCGGATCTACTTTTGTACCCAGAATGATTTCTCTAAGATCATTCACACTGGTAGAGACACCTTCCTGAAATGCTGGAGGAGCATCCCTGAGGTATTCCTCTCCATCTTCCTTACATGTCCTTCTTCTATTTCTACTTTCATAGCAGGTGATGATGAAAAAAAATTCAATGATAGGTGAGGGGTCAGTATTTGAATATACTGAAGAAGAGGCCACCATTTTTGACCCTACTGATGATAAAGGGTCTTCATGGAGTAATAAAGAAGAGATGATGGGTTGGGAATTAACATCCTTTCCTTTCTCTAGTATTTATACAAATTCCTCTAGTATTATTGGGGAAGCATAGGCTTTCTGATGTTCTGTGGATGAAATGAAGACATCTCCATTTAAACTTTCATCACTTCTTGGTAAATCATCAATTTATCCTATGTTGTTAGGCTCATTTAGCGCAATTAACAATATGGAAGTCACCGGATAAGTGTTCTAATATGGGATTATCCTTTCTATTTGATTGATAGGCAGCACATAATCTATACTCAAATGTTTTAATGGGTTTTCTTGAAACTTTTCCCGACCATTTGGAGCATTGATTCTGGTTACCTCCCTCATCAAGGTCCTCATTCCCTTCGTGTTATAAAATTTTGCCGCAATGTATTGAGATTCACCCATTTATAATGGAGCCTTGTCACCATAAAATGTTCAAATTTGAAAATTTAAATAGTACTTGATACATTGGTGGTATGAAGAAGGTATCGTTGCATGTTGATATTGCTAAGGCCTTCCAAAAAGAATGTTAAAGGTTGTTTCCTGACGAACAACCATAAAATCTAAATTAGACACAAGATATCCAAACTATGTTCTGACACTACCACAAAACAAGGCAAGGGAAGCAGTTCCCTTTATCAGTGCTAAACAGAAATCACTGATAAAGGGTTGTGCCTTTATCAGCACTAAAAACATCACTGATAATGGTGTACCCTTTATCAGTGTCTTTTTAGCGCTGATAAAGGGTACATTTAACAACGCTATTATTAGCGCTGTTATAAGTCCTTTTTATTAATTTATATAAAATTATTATATTTATATTCAAAAATAATGTTTATTTATATACATTAAATAAAAAACAATTTTTTATATATAATATATTTTTTAATAACTCATAAATATATATAATGTTTTAATTGAAAAAGTATTTCTAAGATTATAATTAAATATATATATATATGTATAATTAAATAATTATAAGATTCTAATAAGTTACATTAAATAATAAATATATTTATAAATATATACTATTTATTGTTATAATTTCTATTAAATAAATATATATTTATCCTATATATTATTTTAAATAAATATATAAGAATATAAATAAATTATTAAAATTAAACTTTTATAAAATAATTATTTATCATCGCTATAATTTTAGCGCTGATTATGATATACCTTTATCAGTACTAAAAAAAGCATTGAAAAAACAAATATTTATCTGCGTTGCAATTTTAGCACTGATAAAGGTATGTTTTATCAGTGCTTTTGTTTTAGCACTAATAAAACATACCTTTATCATCACTTTTAACTAGAGCTGATAAAGGTTCCAATGGTTTTTATAAAATAACCCTATCATGCCCCTCCTCTCGTGCACCGGTTCAAGCCTTTGCTGAAGCTAAACCTGACCCATCCTCCACCGCAACCCATCCTCCTCCTCCTCCTCCGCTGTCGCCACATTTTCCTCTTCCTCCGCTGCGACCACCCTCCTCCTCCTCGGCCTTCACTCCCTCCTCCACCAAAATCCCTCCTACTTAGTAACCATTTACGGTTTATAAAGACATATTATTGCATGGTTTACTCGTTTTCATTGAATGAAGAATCATCCATCTTGTTTATATGTAAGTTCCATATGATAGAATAATGTTTATTTCTATGTGGTTTTTAAGCCTTGTTATGGAATAGGTTAAGTTCCAATTGTATAGAAAAATTCTCAAGTGGCCTTCAAAGCATGAAAATATTTTAAAAATTAAAATTCATAAATATATATAAGTTTTTAAATGGATGTTTTACACCTATTAATTTCTAAATAATGTGTTTGGGGAGTGTAATGTTCTTGATGTGTCCTAAAGGGGTTGTTAGATTTTATAAGGGTGTGTTAACCCATATGAGTTATATTGTAAACATTGTGATAGACTTTCACTATTATAAATGTTATTATTTTGGATTTTTGTATCCCATGCGGTTTTATAAAATTATATTCATAATATTGGTCTTAAGAGTTGATTTGGATGATATTTTAAATCAATTTATTTGGATTTCCACCCTTAAATTTTTTTTTGTTCATTTGGGACATTATGAGAAATGGTTTTTTATAAAATCCTTATGACCAAATTATTCCAAATTTTTTTGTTCTAACTAATGGGTGGTTCTATATACATTTTATGTTCTTGTGATAGACAATGGTGATTTTTCTTTCTATAGAATTTGAGATTGGGTGATCATTTGTTTATAAATGTATTCAATTTGGATGATTCCTATTGCATTGAAATTATTGATTTCTAACCACCTTGTTTGATTTATTAGGACTCTTAAGATACAAGGTATTGATCTGAATATGTGTAAACCATTGTATTGGATATCTATAGTATTTGGAGGGTGGACCACTGGACCGAGTTAGATAATAAATTAGAGAGTGATCCTTAGATCATGGAAGGTAGAGTGATAGAATATTATGTCCCATGGTATTTTTGTTCTCCTAAGATATTTATACCTTGACCATTCGATTGAGGGGATGCCTTGGTGGGTACTATTGATGGAATAACCAGTGAGTATGTTGTTGTGTGAGATATATCATAGATTATTTTAAATCTTATATCATGTTGAGTACATAGTTTGTATTGAATATCCCACAAAAAATATTTATCATGGCTATATGAAATTGCGACATCTCCCTTAAAACCCTTATTGGTACAGTACATAGAGTGGGGTTGATTATGATGTTAGTGGAAATAATAATGTGGATTCCTTATGACCTTAAGGGTAGGTAAATCCACACATGCAGTGGTATAGGTTTGTAACTAAATATGAATAATGAGATTTTTGTTGATATATTGTTACCTATTGGTCTTGGGATCGTCATGATATATTTTTTTAGAATATGATATATTAATGATGGATATGTTTAGTGAAGCTTCTTAGGATGTGTCATGTATAAGATTCTTATGTAATATCCTCTAGCTTGATGCAAGATATCAATCATCGGTGAGCTAATATCTAGGATGAGGATTATCATTCATTCTTTTTCATTATATCTTAATTGTTATTATATTTCTATGATGAGGATGTGTCCTAGAGACCTTGGGATGGAAATATAGAGATACTCCTCCAAGGAGGACATTCTTTCAAATTTTATAAAGTTTATGTTTGGATATACATCATGGGGTATATGCGGTTTTCAACATGACATAAATTATTTTAGTGGATTGGATTGTCTTGAAGGATTGATTGGTTACTCCTTTTTAGTTTCTCCTTTTTGAATGTGAGTTTATCCATGGGACCCGACTTATATTAATGGTTTAGATCATGTGGGAGGTTGGTTATTCTATTCCCTCCATACTATTTTTTGGGGGTGTATGTCATTCCATGAGGCATATAGTCACATCACAATTCATGATAAAGATTTAATGGTTAGGCCTAGGGGATGAGTGTAGAAGTGTATACCTTGATGTAATTCAACAATGTGACATCGTAGGGTGCACTAAGAAACAGACTCTTAGGCAACACCATAATGTACCATATTCGTGAAATGAAAATAGATTTTTTAGAGTCTTTAATGAGGTTCCCATATTCCTGAATTTCCACTCAATCCCATCACCCAAACCCCTCTTCCCCATAATTTTCCCTCTCATAATTCACTGTTTAGGATCCCTAATGGTCGTTTCTTATTGGAAAACCCGCCCCCGGGACAGCCCACACCACTTGTCCACCACACCCTTATACCCCCCACCCCACCCCACTTGGGAAACCCCCCCCCCCCCCGTACAACCCACACCCCCTCCCTAGACAACCCACTCCCATGAATCCCTCCCAGATAGGCCACCCTCCTACCCCTTTGAAACTTGTATGTTTTACTGGATTTTCCCCCTTTTCTCATCGAGAACCCCTCCATGCTATGCCACCATCCCCTTCCTCTCCGCTTGGGTGGTTCACCCTCATCCGATGAATGTTTCATCTTTCATCACTTGTATTAGAGATCCTAGGATAATTTTTACCTCTTTTAATACTTCTATATATTCGTGTCTCCTACCAATCCTATATTTAAATGGACATTTTTCAATTACAATTGGAAATGTAATGATACAACCCAGACTGATATCATAACCAAGAACTAACCTAACTTTCCACTAACCTAAGAGGCGTTCATGATCCCTATGTGATAACAATGATCCCCTAAGAAAAAGATACAATTAATATAGAATATTTTACCCCTAAATTATAGTAAATATTAAATGATCTTTCTCCTGAAAATAAGACATGTCCTATTCATATGTTGAACATCTAGAAAAATAGTAGATACACAAAAAATAAATAAAAAAGAAGTAGATATCATAGATGAAAAATAAAATCACACTATTGACCAATACAATTTTTTAACTATACATGTACCATTCTTAAATCTCATTGGACCAATTTTGGATAGGTATAACATATGAGTTATCATTTTACATTTTCTTTTAAGTTGGAAATATCCTCTGCCGCTCGCCTATCCTCTACCGCAAATGCACCTCTTCCACGCACTGAACTGTTGAGTCAATAAGGTTTTCCATATGAATTTTCCATTCTTTCTTGTTTTGAAAATCACAAACACCTTATCTTTAAGGAAAATTGCTTTTATAAGGAAAATCGCTTTTATAAGGAAAATCTCTTTTATAAGGAAAATCGCTTTTATAAGGAAAATCGCTTTTATAATGAAAATCGCTTTTGTAAAAAAAAATTACCCTTATCATATTTTCATCCATATCTTTCTTAAGTATAAGATTCAGATTCATTTATATATTCTCGGAATTGTTTGAAACTTTGATATGAGGTATTCTGTTTCTAGGATCCGAATTCTGGACAAGAACTGTAATAAAGTTTCACTCTGAAATCCAGATGAGAACTGTAATAAAGTTTCATTCTGAACTCCAGATATGAACTCTAATTATGTTCTACATCAGATTCAGGATGCGAATCCTTATGAATTTCGACAATGAATTCTCATTACAAATTCTGATAATGAATTCTCATTACGAATTCTGATGATGAATTCTCATTACGAAATCTGATGATGAATTCTTATTACGAATTCTGATGAAGAACTCTCATGACGAATTCTCATTCCGAATTCACATTCTGAATTCATCTATTAAACAGAATCTGATCATCTTTGTTTTATAAACTCTGAATTTATTCAGACTCCGAATGTTCACTCCGAACATTCATTTTGCTTATGCCTTTATATTTTGTCTACTCTTTATTATTTTCCTTACACTCCGAACTGTAACTCTGAACCTTCACTCCGAATCTTTTTAGTTAAGATTTAAAACGGTGTCATATATTATGTTACAATTGTTTTGTTATAAAAAGATGTCGTGTATTATGTTATGAACTAACCATTGGTTAAGTTACACGTGTACAGGTCCCTCCGTTTTTTAAGGAAAATATGACCGTTGGAAAGGAGGCTGACCATACCTATAAATCAGAGCTCATTTGAAAGATCTCATAACTGATGGTCAAGAACTTATTTTTTGTCCATACATGCTGTTGAAGTGATTTCTAGAGAGAGAGAGGCTCTTATTAACTCTCAAAGCTTCGTGCAACTCCGAATGTTGGTGATTACATTCGAGGACTTCCGTGGATATGAAGACAGAGGTGACAACTACCTTGAAGTTCGAGGGCTTCCTTGCTGAGGAAGACAGAGGTTGCCAACTACCTTGAAGTTGAGGGCTTGCGGGGATAGCAAGACAGAGACTCCGATCTTCGTATCGAGGGCTTACCCTGGTGTGGTGAAGACAGACTTTCTTGAAAGTATAAATCAAGGGACCTTTATCCAAGGTTGTTGGATACACTTATCCCTTATCTTTGGGTTAAAAGACTTATATCTTGTTACTTGTAGTTTTACTACTTGTTTATTTCCTCTGCATTTTGTATTATAAAGAAAGTATAACTTTCGTATACATCCTTACACATACTCTATTTCATTAAGATTCTATACGCTTTAAGGTAGAATCTCATATTGTAATCTTTTATTAAGTTTCAATTTCCGGAACCATATTTCTGGAACCTACATTTGGAATCTCTTTTAAGGTTTTCATTTGATATTAGAGGTTTTATGAATTTTCTTAAGTTTAACTTTGTTAAACATAGCCCTTTCCTTTGCTTAAGGAAAAAACTGTTATTCATAACTAACATTAAAGGTTCCTAAGGAATTTTTAAAGTATACAATTCACCCCCCCTCTTGTAAATTGAGCATCTTCATCATTATTTCGATCCTACAATTGGTATCAAAGGAGGTCTCTGAAATACTTATATTCACGTATAGGTTTTTCTTTCTCACTTTCCCATTCCGAACTGTTCCATTACGAACTTTCTCATTCCGAACATTGTTATTACGAATCTTATCTACTAAAAAGTATGTGTGTGAAGGTTATTTTTAAGTATGGTAGGAACTAATGTTGGTTCTATTGATAATCTAAATCCTACAAGACCACCAATATTTGATGGTAATGATTATGAGTACTGAAGAGATCGAATGAAGACTTTTGTTATCAATACTGGAGTAGACAATTTTGTTATGCTTACTGGTGATTATAAAATTCCTGATAAGGAAGTCAGAACTTTCACTAACCAGGAAAAGCAAGAATATCAACTCAACTATAAGGTACACAATACATTACCGTGTTCAATGACTAGAAATATATATAGCCAAATTTATTCTTGTTAAGCAGCTAATTGTATCTGGAAGAAGTTAGAAGTTACACACTTTGGAACTTCTAAGGCGATTGAGACAACGAGAGATATGCTTAGAGTTGAATATCATGGCTTCAATTTTCATTATGGTGAACCAATCTGTAAAGTACAACAGAGATTTATGACTATCGTCAACAGCCTACAGTCTATGGGAGAGAAAGGTTTAGATGATGAATCTCTTGTGGATAAGATAATTGATATCATGCCTAATGAGTGGGAATCCAAAAGAACAGCTATAGATGAGAACAGGAAAGTGACTCAGATTTCTCTTGATGAGTTATTTGGAACTATTCTCCAACATGAAACCAGAATGAAGAGATATGATGACAACGTCAAGAAGAAGAATGGAAATGGTACTATTGATTTTACTACAACATCAAATCAGTTGAAAGCTAAGACTCTTGAGAGAGTAACCAGATCCAAGTCTAAGAAGGTTATTTTCCAATCATAATCTAGTGAGAGTGAAATATCATAAAATGAATTAGCAAATCTTGCTCGTAGGATGAACAAGATAGCTGGCCAGAGAAATTTCCAATCCAAGTATAAGAAAAAGGAAAGGAAAGATAAGAAAGTTGGAGAAGTTACTTGTTATGAATGCAAGAGAGCTGGACATAGTAGACCAGATTGCCCTATGCTCAAAAAGAAAGAAAGGAAAGAAAGAAATTCAGACAGGAACAGAAAGAAGTATTATAAAGAAAAGGCTAAGAATGTTCTAAAAGCTAATGACACCTGGAGTGCTAGTGGTGGTGACTCTTCAGATGAATCTTCTGATTATGAATCTTCAGGACAGAAGAATCTTTGTCTTATAGCCATATTACCTATTGATAATCATTGTTTTATGGCTAAGGTAAGAAATTCTGTATCACTAACCAATGTTTCTTTAAATTCTAATGTTAGTAAGTATTATAACTCTTCTAATGAAGAATCTTCTTCTGATGAAGAAAATACTCTACCTACATATGAAGAAGTCTCTAGGTTCGCTGAACTTCTTGAGATTGAGAATTCCAAACTCAATAAAAAACTTGATAAGGCAAACTCTAGTAATTCTATTCTTACAAAAGAGATATCAGTTTTTTCTAAAGATCTTGATAAGAAAAATGATTATTTTGAAAATATTTCAAAAAATCTTCAGGAAGCAAGTTCTGAGAAGAAAAAACATTCAAAAGAATTAAAAAAGTAATTTCTAAGAAAAATTTTTTCGAGCCTAACTCTACTTCTAAAACTAATGATTTTGAGGATAAAAACTTGGTTGTAAAACTCAAGTCCGAAATTTTTTCCTTAAAGAAGTGTTTATCAAACTTTACCCATGGTAAGGAAAATTTTGATAAAATATATTCTCAAATACGACCTTTAAGAAATAAATCCGGATTTGGTTATACCCATGCAAAACCAATTTTCAGTAACAATTATTTTGTTCCTCAAAGTGCCCCATTTTTTACCAAGTGTCAATGTGGTGGTCACCGGGAAAAGGATTGTTCCTTAAACAAAACCCAATCTTTAGGATTTCACAAATCTTACTTTTCTACGAAAATGTGGGTACCTAAAATTTTGTTATCTAGAAATCTCGGATCCAAACAAATTTCGATTCTGAAAGTCTAATTTTCTTCTTGATTTCAGGAAAATAAAGAGCGTACCAGCAACAATACATGGTACACAGATAGTGGATGTTCCAGGCCCATGACTGGTAACAAAAGCTATTTTGAAAAGATTATCAAAACGAAAGGAGTAAAGGTAACTTTTGGAGATAATGCTAAGGGTGATATTGTTGGTATTGGTAATATTGTTTTTCTTGGTACAACTTTAATTTCAAGTGTTCTTTTTGTTAAGGGTCTTAAGCATAACCTCATTAGAATAAGTTAGTTATGCGATTAAGGTTACCTTGTGAATTTTAGGAATGATAAGTGCTTAGTTCACAATTCCAAGGAAGAATTTATTCTCTCATCCAATAGGTAAGAGAATGTTTACACCTTAAACTTAGAAGATCCTAGAAGCCAAGATTTACCTTGCCTTAGTTCAATGGAAGATCATTCCTGGTTATGGCATTGAAGACTAGGTCACTGTAATCTTAGGAATCTATGTAAACTCTCTAAGAAGAAACTAGTTAAGGATCTACCAGAGCTTAGATTTGATTCTTCTAAAGTTTTTGATCCTTGTCAATATGTAAAGAAACATAAATATATTTTTAAATAAATTGGTGAAGTCTCAACAACTGATGCATTACAGTTAGCGCACATGGATCTTTTTGGTCCAACACAAACTGGAAGTATTGGAGGAAAATACTATGTGTTTGTTCTAGTTGATGATTACACTAGATTTACTTGGGTCTATTTTCTAGCAAAGATGTCTGAAGATTTTTCCTATTTCAAAAGTTTTAGAGATCATGTTAAAAATGAGAAAAACATTCCATTGAAAACTATTCATAGTGATCATGGAGGAAAATTTCAAAATTCTGATTTTGAAACTTTTTGTAGTAAAAAAGGTATTACTCACAATTTTTCAGCACCTAGAACTCCTAAACAAAAATGGTGTAGTTGAAAGAAGAAATAGAATTCTTCAAGAAATAACTAGAACCATGTTGAGTGAATATTCTATAGCGAGAAATTTCTGGGCTGAAGCTGTAAGTACTGCTTGCTATACTATAAATCGAGTTTGGATTAGAACATTTCTTAATAAAATCCCTTATGAGTTATGGAATGGTAGAAAACCAAGACTATCCTACTTCAAGGTTTTTGGTTGCAAAGTATTCATTTTGAACACTAATGATAACTTACATAAATTCACACCTAAATCTGATGAAGGGATTTTCTTAGGATATTCCACAACTTCTAAGGCTTATAGAGTTTTCAATAAAAACACTTGTACTGTTGAAGAAATAGTACATGTAAAATTTGATCAGTCTGTTCCTTTTGTTTTTAAACCATCCCAACCTACATCCTCGGATGTGTTTTCAAAAACTAATTATCAACCTTTGATAGAAGATCCTTCTGATAAGAATAATGTTCAAGAATATATTCCTGAAACATTTACCCCAGAAGACTTTCTACCCTATGTTGATGAATAGGCTTTTCAAAACCCAAATCAGGCATTTCTTAAGAATCATCCCAGTGATAGTACCATTGGTGATGTAAATCAACCTGTAAGGACTAGAAGTTCCATAATAAATGAAGTAGAAAATCTAGCATTTCTTTCCCAATTCGAACATAAAAGCACTGATGAAGCTTTAAGTGATGATGATTGGATTAAAGCCATGCAAGATGAACTAAATGAATTCGAAAGGAATAAAGTCTGGACCTTGGTTGAAATACCAAAGGAAACTTCTGTTATTGGAGTCAAATGGGTTTTCAGAAATAAATGTGATGAAAATGGAGTCATAGTAAGAAATAAAGATAGACTTGTTTCTAAAGGCTATAATCAGCAAGAGGGAATAGACTATGAAGAAACCTATGCTCCAGTAGCTATACTTGAATCTATCCGTATTCTACTTGCCTTTGCAGCATTCTTTAATTTCAAACATTTCAAATGGATGTGAAATGTGCTTTTCTTAATTATTATGTTCAAGAGGAAGTTTTTGTTGAACAACCTCCGGGCTTTGAAGATATAAAACTTCCTGATTATGTTTTTAGACTTACCAAAGCTCTGTATGGCCTTAAACAAGCCCCACGAGCATGGTATGATAGACTTACTGGATTTTTGCTTCAAAATAACTATGTTAAGGGAAATGCAGATCCAAACCTTTTTATAAATAAAGATAAGAAAAATGTTTTTATTGTTCAAATTTATGTTGATGACATCATATTTGGTTCAAATCAGCAATCCTTGACCGACTCTTTTGCAAGTCTAATGAAATCTGAGTTTGAAATGATTATGATGGGTGAGTTAACATTTTTCCTTGGTTTTCAAATTTCTCAAAAACCATAAGGATTCTACATATCTCAACCTAAGTATATTAAAGATCATCTTAAAAAGTATGGTTATGAAAACACTAAGAGTATAAGTACTCCAATTGGTACCTCAAACTCTTTAGATCTTGATGAAGCTGGGAAACCAGTAGATCAAACATCTTTTAGAGGTATGATAGGGAGCCTACAATACTTAACATCTAGTCGACCAGACTTAATGTTTTCAGTATGCTTATGTGCAAGATATCAATCCAATCCTAAGGAATCTCACTTAAAGGAAATAAAAATAATTTTTCACTAGCTTAAGGGAACCATGGATCTAGGATTATTTAATACTTCTGGAAATTATTTTATCCTAAAAATATTTTCTGATGCTGACTTTTGTGGATGTAGGATGGATAGAAAAAGTACATCTAGAACTTGTCATTTCATAGGAGATTCATTAGTTTCTTGGTCTTGCAAGAAGAAACATTCTGTAGCACTCTCCACTGCTAAAGCTGAATATGTAGCATCTGGAAGTTGTTGTGATCAAGTGTTGTGGATGCAACACACACTCACAGACTATGGAATGAGTTTTACTAAAACTCAAATTTTGTGTGATAACAAAAGTTCCATTTCCCTCAGTAAGAACCCTGCACATCACACCCGTGCAAAACACATAGATATTAGGCATCACTTTCTTAGTGATCACACACTTAAAATAGATATTATTCTTCAATTTATCGGAAAACAAGATCAACTTGCTGATATTTTCACAAAATCCTTCCCTTCTGAAAGATTTGAATACATTAAATAGAATTTAGGAATGATAACTGTAAGGTAATCTTCCCTAATTAACTTTCTGTTGGAATAATCTCCTTACAGCAATAAACTCCTTTTCATAGGGGGGGGGGGGTATTCGTATTGAAAACATCCGGAATGAAAAATTTCATACTGGCATTTTCATAGCGGGATTTTCGTACCGAATATTTCATAATAAGTTTTTCATTTTCAAAATTTCATAATAACTTTTTCGTACTGAATTTTCCGTACTGAATTTTTTTTTCGTAATGAGTTTTGTGAACTATTTCGTAGTAAAGTTTTTTTTGTATTTTTCGTAAAAATGTTACCAATTACGAATAATCCTCCTAATCCAATCCGAAAGGTACGACTTCCTTAATCAAGTTTTCGTAGTCATACTTTACTTGCTGGGATTTAATTATATTTTGTTTTCAGTTTTCTTAATTCATTGATTTAATAAAAAAACCTCAAAAGATCGGATTCAAGAGAATTGGTTTTTGACCGTCAGATCTGATCTCAGCTTATCACAATCGTTCGATCAACCGTGGAAGTTGAACCGTTTTTTCATTGCCTATATAAAGGGGACCCCAAACGTTGTCCCACATCGGTTTTCAAGCTCCAGCGTCTCGAAGATCTGCCTCTCTATTTTAAGGACATTCCGAACTTCAGTTTTCTCAGTTCCTATCTTCTCAGAGGTCTTCAAATCCGAATGTATGTGGAAGCAGCTTCTCAAGACATGTCTTCTTCTAAACTGATTTCAATGTTTTTAGTATATAGAGAGAGGCTAGTTCATCCGGATTTCTTCAACATGTACGATTCTCTTATTTCCAAAAATATCAAGCTCAATGGTTGGGAAGATGTTGCGGTGTCAACACCCGGGAACCAAGATGAACTGTATTAAGACTTACTTGTTGAATTCTATGAAATAGTTTCTTTTCTTAATGAAGATGGAAAGGATAAATTGCCTTTTAATTCTTATGGTAATACTTATAAGCTTTCATATGCCAAGGCAGCTAGCTTGGTAGGGATAATGAATGAAGGTGAAGCTGAGTTTGTTTCTCATGTGTTGCCGGATTCTAAGGGTAGCTTCGACAAGGAAAACCCTTAGAAACTCTCGGACTGGCTGATGAAAAGGCTCCAAAGATTTCTAGTTTATTTACAAATTTCTGGATTCTAGAGTTATGGGTACAGGGTCTTATCATACCGAGGAAGGGTGACAAAGATAGTCTGAAGAAAATTGAGATCTACATCCTAGATTTTATGATAAATCTGAGGAAGTTTAATGTTATGAAGCACATACTTATCACTCTTGAGAATTTGAAGAAAGGAAATTTAAGAGCTCAGATTATTATGTATCCAGCAATCCTCTCCAAGTTGATAGTTCGGTGCCTTGAGTCTTTCAAGGAAGCTTGCAAATCTAAGACAAGAGTTTGCAAGATTATGCTGGTGAGTGATGGTACACTCAAAAGAATTTATGTAGCCTTTGACAAGGAGTCTGGACAATTTATTGATCTACCTGCTCAAAAAGAATCAGTTCCGAAAGCTGCTGATCCGGAATCCTCCAAGCCGGTAAGGAAGAGAAAGCTGAAGGAAGTGGAAGTAGAAGCTGAGGATCCCAAGTCTAAGGAAGTTCATTCCACACCTCCAAAACCAAAGAAGAATAAATCTTACCCAGATGAGGTTGTTGCTAAATGGAGGGAGATGAAAGAAAAGAGAGTGCAAGGAGAGCCTCAGTTTGGCTTGGACCCTGCGGAGGCTAAGGCCTTACAGGAAAAAATTGCGGATGAGCTAGAAAAACAAGCAAAAGAAAAAAAGTTCAAGAAGATGATGTCTGAGGCTGAGGTAGCTTAGGCTTTGTTAAAATTCAATGAGATGGTTTCTTCTAACATTCCTGTTCCGAGATCCTTTTCATTGGAATCTCTACCTGAGAATCTAGGAAGAGAGTTTGTTGCTCCGGAAGAGGCAGTGGCTAAGCCTGTTGAGCAAGGTGAGCAAGTTGAGCAAATGGAAGAAGAAGAAGATGTTGCTGAAGGAAGTGGTGAAACCAGAGATGTGTTGAAACAAGTAGATGATTATAAGGGGACACCTTTGGAACACTTATCTCTACGAACTTCTGAAGCTTAATCTTCGAAGCTAGTTACCCCAGCAATGGAAGAAGAGAAAGGAGAAGAAGAATTAGCTTATCATGGAGAAGAAAAACAATTTTTACCTGATATTGCTCAGATGGAAAATGTAGAGGTTGGTTTTCAGGATGTTTCTGATGAGGAAGATAATGTTGTCCAAGTCTCTGATAGTGAAAAGAAAACTTCGGAATAGGATTCTATTCTGAAAAAAGACAAGGGAAAGAAAATTCTTGCTGATACTCCGAGTTCAGTAGTGGTGAAGAGAAAAGAAGCTGGTAGTTCTTCAAAGAGAAAGCATGACCTTGTTGAAGAAGGAAATTCTCCAAGAAAAGTTTTGGATTCGTAGTCATATTCGTTGGGGCATGACTTTGTTGTTCAGTCTTTGAAAAAGTTGGTGGGGACCATTCCGACCTTCTCAAGTATTGATTCAAGATGCCAGATGCTCCAACATGCTTTGAATCATAAAACAGACTCAGTGTCTATGGTTATGGACAAATGCGTTGAGATTGAAGCTCAGTTCAAAACATTTTTTGTTGGGTATGAAGCTCATAGAAAATCTTTCAAGAGGATGACAAATTGTTCGAAGAAGACTGTAGAAGAGATGAGGCTATTCGACGAATTTCAAGACAATGTTGAAGATGATTTTGAGACTGAGGACAGGAAGATAAATGACCTGACTTCTTCTTTTGAAGAGATGCTGACAGATGAAAAGAACTTCTGGATTCAGGAATTCAGAGATCTGAATGGGAATCTAAATTCTGTCTCTTAAAACTGGAAGTTTGAAAGAGATCATCGAATTGAATTTCAAGAGAAATTGAAGGCTCGGGAAGAAAAGATCAAAGCTCAGGAAGAAAAGCTTCAAGCCCGGGAGGAAAAGATTGAAGCTCAAACTGCAAGAAAATTGGTCTTAGAGAAACAAGCTGAAGAAGATCATAAAGACATAAAGAAGATAAAGACTATTCTAAAGGTTTTAATGGAAAAAGAGAAAGATCCCAAATAGACAGATCCGATCTTTTGTTGTAATTTAACTCTTTTATTATTGAAATTTTTAATCTTAATAAAATTTTTGTGCTTTCTCGTTTCTTTTTGTTGTTAATACTAATCTTTCAGGTACTTTGTTATATTTTGCATTCCCTTATATTATTTTTGAAAATCACAAAGGGGGAGAAGGAAAAGAACTCTAATGAAAGGGAAAAAGAATCCTAACAAAGGGTGAGAAAGAAAACAAACTCTAATAAGAGTTTATCTAAGGGGGGAGTTTCTCATTAAAGAAGACATTCTTATTCGTAATGAAGTGTCACTCTGGAAATCTAGAATACGATCCTTAGAGTTTCAAATCCTAAGGGGAGTTAGTCGTATTCATCAATATCCTTAAAGCAAAGGGAGATAAGCCTTAATGATTTTCTTTCTTCTTAGAGTTTCTTTTTCAAGGATGTTTGTGCTTTCCAAAAAGGGGGAGATTGTTGAGTCAATAAGGTTTTCCTTATGACTTTTCCATTCCTTCTTGTTTTGAAAATCACAAACACCTTATCATTAAGGAAAATTGCTTTTATAATGAAAATTGCTTTTATAAGGAAAATCGCTTTTATAAGGAAAATCGCTTTTATAAGGAAAATCGCTTTTATAAGGAAAATCACTTTTGTAAGAAAAATTACACTTATCATATTTTCCTCCATATCTTCCATAAGTATAAGATTCAGATTCATTTCTATATTCTCGTAATTGTTTGAAACTTTGATATGAGGTTTTCTGTCTTTAGGATCCGAATTTTGGACAAGAACTGTATTAAAGTTTCACTCCGAAATCTAGATGAGAACTGTAATAAAGTTTCATTCCGAACTCCAGATACAAACTCTAATTAAGTTCTACATCAGATTCAGGATGCGAATCCTTATGAAGTTCGACAATGAATTCTCATTATGAATTCTAATAATGAATTCTCATTACGAATTCTGATGATGAATTCTCATTACGAAATCTGATGATGAATTCTCATTACGAATTCTGATGACTAACTCTCATGACAAATTCTCATTCCAAATTCACATTCTGAATTCATCTATTAAACAGAATCTGGTCATCTTTGTTTTATACACTCTGAATTTATTCAGACTCTGAATGTTCACTCCGAACTTTCATTTTTCTTATGCCTTTATATTTTGTCTACTCTTTATTATTTTCCTTACACTCCGAACTTTAACTCCGAACCTTCACTCCGAATCATTTTAGTTAAGATTTAAAACGGTGTCGTATATTATGTTACACTTGTTTTTTTATAAAACGATGTCCTGTATTCTGTTATGAACTAACCGTTGGTTAAGTTACACATGTACATGTCCCTCCGTTTTTTAAGGGAAATATGACCGTTGGAAAGGAGGCCGACCTTACCTATAAATAGGAGATCATTTGAAAGAGCTCATAACTGATGGACAACAACTTATTTTTTGTGCATACGTGTTGTTGAAGTAATTTGTAGAGAGAGACGCTCTTATTAACTCTCAAAGCTTCGTGCGACTCCGAATGTTGGTGATTACATTCGAGGACTTCCGGGGATAGGAAGACAGAGGTACCGACTACATTGAAGTTCGAGGGCTTCCTTGCTGAGGAAGACAGAGGTTGCCAACTACCTTGAAGTTGAGGGCTAGCGGGGATAGCAAGATAGAGAATCCGATCTTCGTATCGAGGGCTTACCCTGGTGTGGGTAAGACAGACTTTCTTGAAAGTATAAATCAAGGGACCTTTATCCAAGGTTGTTGGATACCCTTCTCTTTGGGTTAAAAGACTTATATCTCTTTACTTGTAGTTTTACTAATTGTTTATTTCCACTGAATTTTGTATTATAAGGAATGTATAACTTTCTAATACTTCCTTACACATACTCTATTTCATTTAGATTCTATACGCTTTAAGGTAGAATCTCATATTGTAATCATTTATTAAGTTTCAATTTCCAAATCCATATTTCTGGAACCTACTTTAGGAATCTCTTTTAAAGTTTTCATTTGATATTAGAGGTGTTGTGAATTTGCTTAAGTTTAACTTTGTTAAACATATCCCTTTCCTTTTCTTAAGGAAAACACATTTATTCATAACTAACTTTAAAGGTTCCAAAGGAATTTTTAAAGTATAAAATTCACCTCCCCTCTTGTAAATTGAGCATCTTCATCATTATTTCGATCCTACATGAACGACAACTTTGTGGTAAATTTTATCCACTTACTCATTGATTTCCTCTTGTTCACATGTTATTATAATTTTATATTTATGTTTATAATGTGAAATGTATGGGCTAAATGCCACAGTGAAAATCATGGTCATTGGTGGTCCTCGTTTGTGCACTGAATGAATTGCATATTGGTTGGTTCCTGTTGACCATTTGAATAAAAAAATTTCTCATTTACATAAACTTGAATAACTAATGAACGATCCAGGATGATAAAACATCTGTGATAAACCATGAATTAACAAATGGAATTGAATAAGGAATGATTTGTAAAATCATAAATTGTAATTGTTTGGTTTGTATGTTGTTGAAATTGTGAGCACGATTGTTAGTTTGTATGGTGTTGAAGTTGTTAGAATTATTGGTATTATATTTTTTCATGTTCTAGTTATTCCACTATTTAATATCAATCTAGACTTTACACATTTCAATGGCACCACCACTTTGTTACTACCACAATTCCACTGAATCCTAGAAAACCACTTCACTAGAGGACTTTATGAGACACTTTATGAACACCCTTGTCAAATAACCATAACAACACATGTAATGAATCCTTCCACCAGTAAGCAATCTATTTAAAATCATACCAACTATAAGTTTAGTACCATAGTTATTGACAAAAGATATTATGTTTCTAGAGAAACACTAAAAAACTGGTTTACAACAATGCATATAGATCACATGTGGGATACTAAAACATTTTCGTGCAAGGGATTATCAGAGTTTTTTGAACATATTTTTTGTAATTATTTTATTAAATATTAATATTACTATATCAAATAGGATGAATATGAATAAATAATGGATGAATTCCAATCGGTTGACAAAAGAGTATGAAGATGGCGCGAAAGAGTTTATCATGTTTGAAAAAGATCATGCATTTGACCCTTCTAAAATACTTTGTATGTGTTCACGTAGTTTTTATTCATGAAAACTTAGTCCAGAGGAGTTAGAAGAACACCTGAACTATCATGAAATAGATCAAAGTTATACATGTTGGAATAAACATGGGGAAAACTAATGTAGGTAGGGGCTCAGATAACATGGAATTTTATTGATCATATGATATGATTACAAGCATGAACAATGATGATGATCACATAGAGGATATGATTACAAATGTGAATGATGATGAAGATCGTATTGAGGAAATGACTTGGATAGTTGAAGATGAACTTCGTGATTTCCCAAAACTGTTTGAGAAGATAAAAAGTTGGGAAAAATGACATTATATGTTGGTTTCACTAAATATAAAACTTTTTTAGTCATAATGAAGCTGTATAATTTGAAAGTAGGCAGTGGGTGGAGTGACACCAATTTTACAGAACTACTTTCTCTCCTGAATAACATGCTCCCAGAAGATAATGAGCTCTCGAGCCAAACATATGATGCCAAAAGAGAGCTACGCTTAATGGGAATAATCTCTGAAAGAATACATGCCTACCCAAATGACTATATATTATTTCACAAGGACCAAGAATTACTTAAAGAATGCCAAAACTGTGGTGCTTCTCGATACAAGAAAGATGATTCCCATCCTACAAAAGTTTTATGGTACTTTCCAATCATTCCAAGGGTTAGGTGTATATATGAAAGTGAGAAGAATGTAAGAAAACTGACATGGCATGTAGATACAAGAATTAAAAATGGGAAACTATGTCACCTGATAGACTCTCCTCAGTGGAAGATAATTGATCATGAGTATCCTGAATTTGAAAATAAGCCAGAAACCTTCTTCTTGCATTATCTATAGATGGGGTGAATCATTTTGGGTTTCAAAGCAGTAGTCATATTACATGGCTAGTTATATTGGTATATCATAACTTACCACTGTGGTTATACATGAATTGAAAATACATCTTGTTATTTATTCATATATCATGATAAAACAACCGGTAATGATATTGATGTTTTTTTTGGCTCCATTGAACGAGGATTTGAAATTATTGTGTGATTCAGGCGTTACATTGTATGATTCTTATAAAAATGTGGATTTCACTTTGAAATACATGTTGTACAGGATGATAAATGACATTTCATATTATGGAAATCTGTTAGGATAAAACATTAATGAAACTCAAGGGTGTCCCATTTGTGAACTAGGTACACAGTCAATTAGGTTGAAACATTCATCGAAAACCGTGTTTCTAGGACATCATATATTCCTACCCAAACAAAATATGTACCGATCTTGGATGACATCATTTGACAGAAGTTCAGAAGAACGTACAACACCCTCTCCACAAACAGGTGATCAATTTTTTGAGAAACTAATAGAATTGGACACAACTTTTGGTAAACCATTTTTGAAAAACCTTATGAAAACCGGTCGGAAAAAGAGATCAGTTTTTTTTGAATTACCATACTAAAATTGTTTAAATGTCTATTGACACTCCTTTCATCATAGAGTCTAAAGATTGGAAAAGGGGGATATCTTAGATCAAAGTGATTCATCCTATGGAAACATGTCAAAAATTTACAAAAGAAGGAATAATAAGAACATTGTGAAATGGTCGCACAAGTTCTACCATGGTCGTGCAAGTAAACTTGCGTGCCGAAAGTGGTCGCACAAGTCACTTGCGTGCCTTAAGTGATAACCGCCCAGGGTATTCTCTAGCCTATAAATACCCCCGGTGGGCACCCCATTTCAAGAAAATTTTTCCAGAATTCAGATATAGAGCTTTGAATGCCCAAGTCTCTTCTTAAAGTCTTCTGAACACTTCTAAGGTAATTATATTCCTAGAATAGAAGGTCTAAACAAGAGGAGTAAGGTCTAAGTCTTAGAAATCACTAAAACTTGTGCGCCTAAATGTTTTTCTCTTAAGGTAAATGAACACACTGGCGCGACTCCTTACCTATTCATTGAATCTTGCATGCCACTATTCTGGAAGTACATCAGGATGATTCTAAATGCTTTGGTCAAGAATCGCCCAAGTATTACTCTACAGGTCAAGGATCGCGCAAGTACCCATGTGTCGCGTAGGTATACCTGTGCGACCAATACTTGCGCGCCCACGCAGTACCTCCCTGCCTGCCAAGACTTGCGCGCCCATCTCTTTTTGGGTGCCATTCCTGACCATTTAACCCCTCTTATGCCATTCCACCTTCCCTATTCAAGATTTAGTATTCAAGACACTCTTCAAATCCATTTATAGAATGTTTTCTTGATTGACTTCCTTATCTGAATGGAGCTCCGTGGAACATCTCTCAAAACTTAGTAATTTTCACATCTTTATGTCACTAAAGTTATAGAGTTCATTCATTCAACCTCATCTTTAAGATTATTGAATCCTTAACTTGGGATCCTTTTCAAGAGTAAAACCCCGTACAAATCCTCATTTACTTTGGGAATCCTCCTTAGGAGTAAGCCCCAGGTCCTCTTTAATATGGGCCTCCTTTTCAGGAGTAAGCCCCAAGTCCCTTAACCTGGTTCTCCTTTTCAGGAATAAGCCCCAGTCATAATTCCCTAGATTTGGGCATCCTCCTCAGGAGTAAGCCCCAAACCTTAATTCCTTTAACCTGGGTTTCCTTTTCAGAAATAATCCCTAGTCTCAAATATGGGAATCCTCCGTAGGAGTATGCCCAAAATCCTCATTAATTAGGGCATCCTCTTCAGGAGTAATCCCAAAATCCCCAAATATGGGCATCCTCTTCAGGAGTAAGCCCCAAACCTTAATTACTTTAACCTGGGCCTCCTTTTCAGGAATAATCCCCAGTCCAAATCCTTAAATATGGGAATCCTCCTTAGGAGTAAGCCCCAAATCCTCATTAATTGGGGCATCCTCTTCAGATGTAATCCCCAAGTCCCCTAACCTAGGAATCCTCCTTGGGAGTAAGCCCCATGTCCTATTTAATTTGGGCATCATCTTCAGGAGTAATCCCCAGTCATAATTCCCCAAATATGGGCATCCTCTTCAAGAGTAAGCCCCAAACCCTAATTCCTTTAACCTAGGCCTCCTCCTTAGAAGTAATCCCTAGTCTCAAATATGGGAATCCTCTTTAGGAGTAAGCCCCAAGTCCCGTAATTTTCAAATCTCTTTAACCTGGGCCTCCTCCTTAGGAATAAGCCCCAGTCTTAATTTCTCTTGACCAGTCATAATTCCTTTTGATCTAGGATTACTCCTAAGGAGGAAAACCCATTCATAAGTCCCCTCCTAACTTGGGAATCTTCTTTAGGAGTAAGCCTCAAGATTAGAGTATCCAAATCTCCATGAAGCACATATACCTTTATGGACCCTGTCCAAGGATTTATCCCCGGAATTAAATCTTAATCTTCATCTATTCGGGCAGTCATACATACATAAGGCCAACATCATTACATGGAACAATTTTCTGGTTTCACCAATACCTCTTGTTTCTCACACCGAGAATGACTCACATGAGCTTAAAGCATAAAAGTAATTATGACATCTTCCTTTGAGCCATCAATCATTCATAAATATCATACTCCATTATTCGAACTATGTGGGTTATGATTCCTTTTCCAAAAAAAAGGATACGTAGGTATCCCACCAGTGGGTACGATCCCAACTCTGAAATAATCTATGTCCTTCTGAATGACAATAACCTTCAAGTGACCCACTGAGTGGATTTAAAACCAGTATGGTTATCATAATGAACAAGAGACTTTTATGTATCGAAGGGTACCATTGACTAAGAATCTCTAACAAATACAGATGATTCTCTATTGATGAAGAACCTAGAATACATATAAAAGATTCTCTAAATTTCCAACATATCAATCATTGATTTCCAGATTTAATGGAAAGCACATTTTATACTTGGTAATGTAATTAGGATTCACGAACATAACTTAAATCTATAAAGAGAGTCATGGAGTAGACAATAATTCCCCTTAAAAAATGTGTGATGAGTCCGACCTCCCATCCTCTCAACTAATGCAAATTCCTATGTCACATCAATCGACAACTAATGAGCACCCACCTTTAGAAATTATGTCTAAATGGATATGGAATTATTGGATGTTTCCGGTTCTACGAACAAACCCATTAGAAACCAATTGGAATGTTTGAACCTTCAATAAAGAGGTCATCCCCAATTCTAGAGGATACAAAAAAATGGTGATGCTGACATGAATCCTTAACCAAGTTAATATAATGCTTTTCCTATTTGTTAGGACCCTATTTAAACTCAATGATAGGGCCAACAAGACAATCAATGACATATTTTTACATCCAAAAGATGTAGTGGTCATACTTATCTTGATTATGTCTGTTATATCAAACATTCATTCTTTTCCAAGATCTTATACATTTCTAGAATGGCTTCTCTTAAGTTCACAGATGTGAATACCTCTACTTTGAAAACTTCTGTTGAAAAAGTCACTGCTGCTACACCTGCTGGTTCATCGTCCTCTCTGAGGACGACATCATCTACTCAGCATCTTCAACGCTGGGTAACAATTGCGCTGGTTAAGGAGTACCATCAACACGGTACCATTCCAACTCTGGAGGCAACTCGACAAGCCCTCCAAGTGAACAATTGACTCTGGTTGTCCGGACAGCGACAGCCAGCGATCAAGAAGCAGGCAGTGCTAACTATCGTCTCCAACTGTTTGGGGTCGTTATCTCTGGAACACAATCACCATTCCCTCCCATATTCTAGGGAGGTGAATGAGTTGGTCCCTCAGGGCCTTAATTCATGGAATTAGGAGTCCTTACTGAGGGCTCCCATCAATAATCGCAGCCAGACTCGTGCGTCAGTGCACCTTCAACATGATGAGGGTATCGACTCGAGGTGTTCGGCTCAGGTTCCTCAAACCGGAGCATGGAAGACGAATCGCCAGAGGTGAAATCCGGTCAACAGTGAGCAGGTTATCATCTCTGGTATCTCTGGAAAAGTCCACCAACCTAACATGGTGGCAAGCAACGAGCGGGCACATACACCCATCCGTTTTAATTCCGTTGTCCAACAGACTTGTCTGGCAGCATCACGCCAATCCCACCGGGCAATTCCGACGGAGTACTATATGTAGGAACATACACCTGTTTATACGTCATTAGCTATTTGTCAGGATCGTCTGACTACATATGATGAATCTCGTCAACCACGTTCAGCGAAGTGCAATCAGATGGCACATACACCTACTGGTATTGATCAATCCTACCAATAGTCTCGCTTGGTAGCACTTGGAAAAGTCAGTCGGAAAGCTGCGGTGACAAATAAGAGGCATACTCAACTCTCTACCCCCACACTTGAGTACTTTCCGGATTAACTGACAGGAATAGGAGGACAAGAGCAGGCACACATACCTACTCAAAGCACGGAATGGATGTATATCCCCGTTCCAGTAGTTGAAGTCACCAAGAACATTCTGTCAATGGTGAAAGAGCAGAAGCAAATCCCTGCTCATATTCTGGATGCCTGCCAGGATATTATAATAGCTTCAGTAGCATCTCAGGGAATGAAACATAAATCTATCACTACCAGTGGGGTGACACATCAATAGTTCACTCTAGAACATACACACACATCTATTCCAGTCCAAGAGGGTTGTGGGGCATACTCCCCCATATCATACGGACAACCAAGTCAGGAACATAAACTAGATTTGAGTAGAGATCGTCAGCCTAACCTGGCCATATCTCCTGATCAGGAAGAAAGACCTGCTCAGAGTAGCCACTTTAGTCAACAAGTGGTTTCCAAGGCGAGTAATAAGGGGTCTAAGAAAAAGACCTGCCCAGCAGAGTCTAGAGATCAAGATCCAATCTGTAACAAGGCCTTGCTCGATGCTGGAGTCCTTGAAGCCCTCAGACAGTTATCTGTTGGAATCCAAGATTCTACTCCCTTAGTTCCCAATAGTGGGAACATTAATTCAGAAGGTCTTCAATAGACACTTCCTCATGAAGGCTTGCTTCATGACAGTTCGGTCGATCTTGAAATTTCATCTTTAGATGAGAGCTACAATAACCCTCTGTGTGGCCAGAATACCAAGGAGCAAGAGATATCATCTTTTGTTATAACCCACCATGGTGGTCCTCCCTGTGATGATGAATTTCACTGCGAAAGTCCTCTTTGATGTAGTGATTCACATTGCTCGGAAAATGCTCCAGTGGACAATGTAGTGCCAAGAAAGCCCTTTTATCTTGAGGAACTTGCAAATGCGAAATCAGTCATGTCTGATGCTTCATCACTAGCACGTGAAATAATTTCTCAATAATAAGATATCTCAGAGTGTAGGTCATTCACCAAACCACCCCTATGTCATGCATCTTCTAGTTTGACCAGTGATTTCTCTACCAATATTGTTGAATCCGACGAAGCAACAATGAAACACTAGCTCTGGTCAAATCAGGTAGAAGAATCATCATTGAATGATAAATAGGAAATGCTGAACATGAGAAAAAAAATGGAAAAGGGTGAAGTGCCAGTCATGTTTTGGCCTCTGGGTGACTCTCAGTATGACATTCCAGATATGTTGACGGAAGATGGAATTCATGATATTCGTCTTAACATATGAAAAACTCTTTGTCAGTTGAAAAAGAAATTATTATCTTATGATGAATATAAAAATAATCTTAAGATAATAGAAGGGTTACAACGTTAGATTGATTTGGAATCTCTATCAGTCTATGGATATCCGAAGGCTGAAAAGCAGCAGAGAGCCCTTCAACGTTCATGACTTGGTGCACTAAGAAGATTGCTCCAGATAATTGACAATGCCTCATCTGGTATTCATGTTAGAGGATGGAGTATTCATGGAGTACTACATTTCACTGTACTCTCCAGTCAGTAAAGACCACCGAAAATGGTCTCATGCAATGTTATTGCCCATGGCCGGCCACAGTCAATGGGTTTTGTTTGTAATCAAAAGCTTTCCCAATAACAGGCATCAAGTAGTTCTTCTCAAAATCAAGAATACAGAGAACACGTTGTTGAATTACTCCTGCATCAAGCAAACGAGAATATTGAACAGGCCTCTCGTATGGAGAAAGCACATCATCAAGTGATAGAAGTGTCAGAAATCATCCAACAGTCTTTTGAACCCGGTGATAAAAGTGGATATCGATTGATGAATCCAGCTAATTTCCGGACTAAGGTCCGCAAGATCAGGAGAGCTTTTAAGAATGTCTCAGACATAGAATGTCAAGAGCCACCCCAGCTTGCCAGACTGGGGACTCTTTTAACCAAACCCTCAGAATCAACAAATAGGATTCGAGGAGTTGAGAAAAGGCAGTCGAAACATCCCCAGTCCACCAGACTGGGGAATTTTTCAAATCATCAATCCTATCCTTAGTGAAAGTTGGTCTTCTCTCGATTGGGGAAGAAGCCACAAGAGGAACGAAGAGACAAAGTATCAGGACACTCTCTCCAAATTACGGTTCGCCAAGAAGTTCCCGAGGGATCAAATCAACAAAAGGCAATGACTCATCAGGGATATGGAATAAGAAAATATCACAGAAATGCTGATAGAAGGGATGTGATGCGTTCTGCATCAATTAATGTCATCAATTCCATTATTGCTGATCCACCAGATGAGGCTCACTCAGGGGACTCAGATGAAGATGTTCCTGCTCCAGAAGTTGTACGAATAGACATAAATGAAGAATGTGTGCGTACACGAAATCAAAGGATTACTCAGAACCTAGATAATTTTTCTGTTAATCCACTTCCCCCTCTCTTAAAGGGAGCCAAAAAGGGGAAAGGAAAGAATTAGGTTTCATACCCTTCCTCTAGAGAAGGCCAATCGCTCTCACTAGAGCAGAGATTTGCACAACAGGAAGAAGAAATGAAGGAATTTAGGAGGAATAATGCAGAATTACTTCAAGGTAGTCTTCCTCCTAAGCATGATGGAGTCAGTCAGCCAAGGGAGTTTGTTGTAATTACTAAGATGGATCAAGAATATACTCCTCTATCAGTACACCCTCATACGTCTAATCCTACGGGTCAAGTGCCACAACAATTGGTGGTGCTACCATTAGTTGGAGAACCGGCCACCACATCTGTACTAGATCCAGTAATTGCACCTTCAAAAGTCCACGTTCAACCAGATGTTTCTCAAAAGTTAATAACTACCATTGTGTCATTAATAGCTCCGTTAGAGACTATGGAAGGGAAGTGTGCATAGGTTCAACCAGAAAAGAGAGATTACCCTGAATGGGTAGATTCAGTCCTTCCACCATCATGTTTCGGGAACCCTGTATTCCCTATTTTCAATGGATCAGGCGATCCAGAATAGAATTTGAAACATTACGGGTCTTGTTGCGATCCTATGACGGGTACTCTGGAACAGAAAGAAGCAGTTAAACTTAGATGCTTCATGCAAACCTTGCAAGGACCAGCTTTTGTTTGGTACACAAGCTTGAAATCTCGGTCAATTACCGGGTGGGAATATCTTCACCAAAAATTCCTTCTTCAGTTCAACTCAAAGTTGCCAAAGAAAAAAGTTTTTTATCTTAAAAACTGTAAGCAAAGGGAGAATGAAAGGGTCTCAGATTTCATTGCTCGCTAGAAGGGATTAACATATTCCCTAAGCTTAGTACTCCCTCAGGAATAATTTTTTCCAATCTATGTGGCAAATCTGCGTGACAAATTACGCACGCCGTTGATCCCTGTGAAATATATAGGAGGGTTTCGAGACCTTACATTAATCACTCAACAGATTGAAGATTCTCTTATAATGACTAAGGATAAGGCTCGTATAATTCCATCAGCTCCAGGAAGGAGAATGGGTAAAGCAGAGACTGCTATAGTTATGCTTAACAAGCACCTGTACCTACTTCTACTTCAAAACCTTCATCTTGTCGAAGGGATCCACCTTCTGAGCGCCAACAAAAAAGGCCATTTCGTCAAGACGATCAAATAGATCAAATACGAAAACAATTTTAGGATCTTAAGAGAAAAACATACTCTTTCCGAAATGAACAAGTTCTTGGTAACATCATTTCTGCCCTGGAAAATAATTTGGTTCAGTTCCCAAGGCCTAAAAGGCCAAAAAAGGAAGGATATGAGGACCGTCCCAATTATTTCCCCTTTCATCAAATGTTGTGTCATCCCATCCAGGAGTGTTTTGTCTTTAAATACCTCCTGTAAAAGATGGTCGATTAGGGACAAGTCAAACTAAAAGGTTCTTCAGCTTAGGTAGCATGTGTTACTACTACAGTTCCAGAGGAGGAAGGTGAATGGAAAGAAGTAAAAAAGCGAAAAGGCACAGAAATATGATGATTGGATGGTTAGAAAAACGATCAACCAAACACATGCTATTTTGCGAACATAATTGAAGAAACCAATTGTGCCTTCTGCCATGAATTCCGTAGAAAAACCCTCTTCATTAGAGCGAAAATCCTCAAAGAAATGACATGATTCAAAGAAATAAAAAGAATCAGAATAAGATGAGTATGTTTCAAAGCTTAAGTTGTCTTTGACTCTGGCAGACTTCATGCCATCTACTTAAAATTCACGGGCACCGCCCCACCAAACGGCACAGCCTAAACAGGCTAATTAGGCAGAGTCTTCATTGGATGAAGAGTTGATTTTCAGTTCTGTTAATATGATTCAATTAACACATACATATTCCAGTCATAGTTTTGATTTTGATGAGCCCGAATTCCCTATATCAAATATGGGAATCATAGGAAGTTTCAGAGGCTCAGGATACAAGGGAAGACGTGGATCTTTCAGAGGACACTATTCTAATTATACCCCTTATAGAACTATATATGCGGTCGAAACTCATGGAATATCCCTTCAATGAGCTCAACAAGAACAAGAAAGTTCTTCCACACAAGGCAGACTCAGACCTAGCACAATTATTCTTGAAGATCGGTTGAAGGTTCCATCTTCATCCTCTCAGCAAGTCAATAGACCTAATCGGTCTAATCTTCCAAAGACAAGAGTATTACCGACTCCTATCCTGGTACAAGATGCATCAAATGACAAAGCATCAACTTCCAAGGCACCTGCTAAACCACATGTTCCTGTTGGGAAACGCAGTCCTTTGGATAAAAAGTATGATATATTAAAACACCTGGCCTATGTACCGGCCAAGTTATCAATTTTGGATGCCTTAAATTTATCAAATGATCTTTTGGAGGCACTCAATGAGGCTTTGTCAAGTCCTCATGAGTTTGAGACTAAAATTGCTGCAGCTGAAGTCTACCATGTAGAGAATAATCCTGCAGAATTCCATACAGTAATATCTTTTACTGATGAAGATGAGGATGATGTCGTGCATGGGCATATTAAACCTATGTACTTATCTGGAAAGGTTAATGGAATATAAATCCGAAGAGTTTTCATTGATAATGGTTCAGGAGTCAACCTCATGCCAATTCGTACACTTCGTCGATTGGGACTCACAGAATCTGATTTATCTCATTCTACTTTGATGTTACAATGATATGATAAAAATGAACAAGAACCACTGGGAGAGATTACACTCAGAACTCGGATTGGAGATCTTTTGTCCAATTCAGATTTCATGGTTGTTGATCAAGACTCAGCCTTCAATATCTTACTTGGAAGATCCTAGCTACATCGGCATGCAGATATCCCTTCTTCATACCATCAATGTCTCACGTTTTGTTTTGATGGTCAAGTTGGCACATTATATGGTGATAAGTCCCCATTAAAAACATGTGAATCTCAATACATTGAGGCTGAATTATACCACATGAAGGGAAAGGAGGAATCCACAACAAAGGAGATTACCAAAGTTAATGCTCCATATGGTTTGGAAAAGATTCTAGTAAACTCATTAGCACATGTGAGTACAGATTATGTGTTGCCTATTAGTAAATTTGATAGGATAGACCCAAATCAAAATACTCTTATGGAAAGATCCATAATGTCAATTACGATAATCGACCCAGGAAACAAGGGAGAAATTGGTGATCCACCAAGCAATGATAAATGATCAAATGGAGATGTCTTCATTTCATCTGCTGAAATTCAGCATGTCTATACTTCACCAATCAGGCTAGGGAATGTTATAGAAATGTCAGAGGTAAACGATGATGTCGATTCTAAATCCATCATCTCCTCTTTATTACCCAAAGAAGGCCCTTCATCATCAATCGGGTCGGAAATGGAAGCTTATTCTTCAAGATGTGCAAATTTTGACATCTCTTATGATCATGAAAATTATGCTTCATCATCTACTATGCAAGTAGAAACAGAAGAAGTAACACATGTTGAAGAAGAAGAGGAAGATCTCAGAGATGCTCCTCTATCATTTGAAGAGGGTATCTCTACCACTGTGGATGAACTCAGAGAAATCAATCTGGGTACAAAAGAAGATCCACACCCACTTTAATCAGTGAGACCATGACTCTTCAAGAGAAAGATATGTATATTTCATTTTTAAAGAAAAATTGAGATATATTTCCCTTGAATTATACAGATATTCCAGGGATTGATCTTGATGTTTCCACTCATCATTTGGGTTTTCCAGAAGAACATCAAGGATTCAAACATACTGCTAGAAGAACACACCCAACCTATGCTTCCAAAATTGAGGCTGAAGTGGATAAGCTTATCAAATCTAATTTCTTCAGAGAATTTCAATATCCCAAGTGGATGGATAATATTGTCCCAGTGAAAAAGAAAAATGGGAAAATTAGAGTTTGCATTGATTTCAGAGATCTTAATCGGCATTGTCTTAAGGATGATTTTCCAGTTCCGATTACAGAACTCTTGATTGACGCGACAGCTGGCTATGAAGTTCTTTCCTTCATGGATTGATATTCTGGATATAATCAAATCCGGATGGCTCTAGAAGATGAAGAATATACAGCCTTCAGAGCCCCTCAGTGTGTGTTTTTCTATCGGGTAATGCCCTTCGGCCTAAAGAATGCAGCCGCAACATATCAGCGTTCCATGCATCGTATCTTCAAACCCTTTTTGGGAAGGTTTGTTGAATATTATGTGGATGATTTGGTGGTCAAATCTAAATAACGTTCTAATCACTTGGATTATTTGGAATTCATATTCTGCAAACTTCGGCATCATAATTTGAAGATAAACTCCTTGAAATGTGATTTGGGGGTAACCTCGGTGAAATTTCTCGGCTTTGTTATATGCCATCGTGGTATCGAAGTCGATCCTGAGAAGACCAAGTCAATCCTTGGTATGTCACCTCCTCGAAATTTGAAATAATTAAGAGGACTTCAAGGACACTTAGCCTATATTCAACGTTTCATTTCCAATTTGGTAGGAAACAGTTTATCCCTCCCCAAATTGATGAAGAAGGGTGTCACTTACCAGTGGACTGAAGAATGTCAAGAAGCATTTGATATTCTCAAGAAATATCTCTTGAGTCCACCGGTACATATTCCACCTGTTGAAGGAAGACCACTTATCCTCTATGCGACAGCTATAGAGAAATCATTGGGTGCCTTTCTTCTTCAGAAGAATGATGCTAGGAATGAAAACAACCTCTACTATCTTCGTCGGACTATGCTTGAAGCATAAACTCGATATTAATGTATTGAGAAGTGTTGCCTGACATTAATCTTTGTAGTTCAGAAGTTGAGACACTACCTGCAACATCATGAGGTCCAATTGGTATCTCGCAATAACCCGCTCAAATTCATCCTGAGTCATCCGATGCTTATAGGACGTCTGGCAAGGTGGGCAGTTATCTTGCAGCAATTTGATATTCAATATGTGTCTCAAAAGGTGATAAAGGGTCAAGATCTGGCTAATTTCCTTGTTGAACAACCTTTGGTGCAAGACACATCTTCAGATATTAAACATCCTGATGAGGAAGTCTTCTGTATTTAGGATAGTCCTCAGATATGGGAAATGTGCTTTGATGGTGCTTCCAGAAGTCCAACAGGGAGGAAAATGGAAAATCCTAAATTCAACAAAGTTGGCTTAGGGATTGTACTCATTTCTCCAAAAAGGCAGTGTTTCCTTATGCCTTCTTATTGTGGGAAGGTGGTACAAATAATGAAGCGGAATTCCAAGCTCTCATTGAAGGATTGGAGTTGGCGCTTCAAGCACAAGTGAATCACTTAAAGTTGAAAGGTGATTCAGACATGGTAATCAAACAAGTCAATGGGAATTATTATATCAGAAAAGAAGAATTAATCCCTTTGTATGATTATGTTAGATAGTTAATGGCGGAGTTTCCTTCAGAACCGACATTTTCATATGTCCCAAGATTAAAAAATGCCCAAGCTAATGAACTGGAAAATATAGCCACAACTCTCGCGGATCCAAATCGGGATGAGAAAACCATCAGTATTGCCCACCATCGTACAATTTCACCGTATGTTCGAACCAGAATAGAGGAAATCAATGAAATTAGTCCCATCTCTGAACTATATGGTCATACTATGGGATGGATGACATCTATTAGGGAAAACCATCAAAATGGAAAACTTCAACCTAATAGAGCCGGGAAAGATCAAATCTGGCAACGTGTGGTCTACTTTACTCTTTATGACAGCCCAGATCACCTAGTGAAAATTATATACAAGCGTGGTTTTGATGGAGTTCTATTCAGATTCATTGATGGTGAAGAGACAATGGCTGTCATGAAAGAAGTTCATGCAGAAGTCTGTGGTTCCCACCAGTCTGGACATAGACTGTCTGATCATATTCGAAAGCTTGGATACTTTTGGCCTTCAATGATACAAGATTGTGTTGATTTCACAAAGAAGTGTCATTCATGCTAGGTACATTCCAACTTCATTCATCAACCTCCAGAGATGATTCATACAGCTAAATACTCATGGCCATTTTCCACATGGGGAATGGATGTGGTGGGACCATACCCTTCAGCTAAAACCGAGCAGTTTAAGTATATTCTTACTACTACTGATTTCTATTCCAAATGAGAAGAGGCAGTACCTCTTAGGGAAGTCAGTTCTAAATGCATTGTATGTTTCATCAAGTCTAACATCATTACCAGATTTGGTGCCCCTCATACCATATTGATGGACAATGGAACCAACTTTTGTTCATCTGTGGTGAAGAAGTTTTATCAAGAATACAACATTAAATCCAATCATTCATCTCAGTATCATGCAGTGGCCAATGGCCAAATAAATGCTTTCAAAAAGACTCTGTCAAATATACTACAAAAGATGGTGGATAAAGATAAGAAGTCATGGACTGATAAACTCTTTCATGCTTTATTCACTTATCGGACCACCACCAGCACTGCAACACGGTCAACTCCATATTCATTGGTATATGGAACCGAAGCAGTCTTGACAATTGAGGTTCAACTACCCTCGATCAGGGTATCCATTTGTGATCAGTCATCCACAGATGAACAATCTGAAAAGCGATTGGATGAATTGGAATGGTTAGATGAGAAAAGATTGTGCACTCTGTACAACTTGCAAGTCTATCAGAATTGAATAGCATGAGCTTTCAACAAAAAAGATCATCTTCATTCATTCGTTTAGGGAGAATTGGTATTAGTTCTCAGAACTCCAATGATACCAGGAAAGAAAACTCCCATGCTTGAGCCAAAATGGGAAGGACCTTATTCAATACATAAGGTCTATTCCAATGGAGCATATTCATTAATCTTAATGGATGGAGAACTCATCACTACTCCATCCAATGCCAGATTTCTGAAGAAGTATTTTGTATAAACACAAAATACATTGTTACGGTCCATACATATGACCTTAAACTATTTGAATTTCTTTCATCCCACACGATGTTAAACTATGACGTCCTAACTACATGATGCTAAACTGTAAAGAAGTCCCTTACATCCAGCAAGACGTTAAACTGCATCAGCAACAGTCCACACATATGAATCTAAACTATTTGCATTTCTTTCATCCCACATGACGTTAAACTGTGAAAACGTTCCCTAATTCGTCCAACATGATGTTAAACTGTGTCCCCTTCATCCTCCTTGCTATATGACGTTAAACTATACAGAAACGGTCCATGCATAAGACCTTAAAATATTTTCATTTCTTTCTTCCAATATGATGTTAAACTATGAAAAAAAGTTCCTAATATGTCCAACACGATTTTAAATGGTGTACTATTTTGACCTCGCTGCATGAAATTAAACTGCACAGTCCCCCTTTAGTCTTAGCTATATGATGTTAAACTGTACAAATGTCCTTTAATATATCCTACATGATATTAAACTGTACTTTATCCCAGCTACATGACACTAAACTGTGCAACACCAATAGTCCTAACTGCAAGAATTTAAACCACATAGTCCCTTTATATGTCCTACATGACATTAAACTGTGCATTTTTAAGGTTGTTGTTACCTCTTTTTTCTCACATTGAGTATAACTCACGTGATCTTAGAGAAAATTTCATCCATAACACCCTATCTGGGCCACTAACAATGCGTAATTCCCAACATCATTTTTTAGGTCGTTGTCCCCAAGAACAACATGATCATTAATTCATTCTTTAATTAAACTACACAGACTTTGATCCTTGCCTTCCAGGCTGGGTATGTAGGTAACCTCCCAAGGTTCAAGCCCAAAACCAATCTCTTCACATCAGTTCACCTCCATATCATATGATATTGAATCATGAAACCATCCCCAGAATCAATATCTTTACATTTGTTTACTTTCATCCTTGCTATATGACGTTAAACTGCACAACATTTTTTTTGTCCTGTATGACAATAAACTACAATATTCATTGATACCCTCATCTGAGAGGGAATCATTCTTTACATTGATTTTTCCAATCATGTTTTATTCCAAAGACTACGTGCATACATGGCAATGCCCGAACCTTTTATCTTGGGTTAAGCCATCATTGCACTAAAGTCCCCTTTCACCCTTCACATGTACAAACCAAATTTGTATAGAGGGTATTTATAGATCTACGTGGGCTTGATTTCCATCCTTATGGGATATGTAGGAATGTTCGAGTGTCCCTTGAATCTAGCCCCAAGTCTTTTGGGCCTAACCCCAAATTCCACTTTCAGTCCCTTGGATAAAAAGTCCCCATGAAAACACACACTGTGTATTTCTTAAAAATGGTCCAAGCTCTATGACCCTAAACTAAGATATCCTATATTTTCGTCCCACACGACATTAAACCTTAGTTTAAGAACTATTTATGTCTTGATTCCCATCCTTATGGGACACATAGTGAAGTCGAACATTTTCAATTAAGGATCCAGACACAACATGATTATGGTTATCATTGATCCGTGTATCTCTACATACATTGTACAATACACATCTTTATGTTTCATAATACTAATCTTGAATACTTACAGATCTTCATAACCCTTTTCTTGACTTCTGGTCACAAAATGTTTTATTTCTGAGAGTTATTTTTCTTGACCATGCAACACGTTCCCTTAGGAGGCCTTGCATAAACAATCTACATAACAGATGTGTTACCCAAAAGATGCTATTTATTTGACTATGCAACCAATGTCCTTCGGTGACCCTGCATAATTCAACCCCATAACATGATTTTCAAATAGTGGTAACTTCATTCTTGGGAGGAAAATATTTTTTGTCCTGGGTTGTATCAATGACAATATGTAGGGATCCAAAAAATGGCTATCCTTAACATATATGCCCCGTACTATTTTTCATGATCTGAAAGTATTCATGTCTATGGTTTATATTTTCCTTCCCTACATTTCGGTCAGACCTTCGTAGGAGTAACATTCATCCAATTCTTAGACAAACCTATTTGTAAATATCTTCTCTATATTCAATTACGCCTCACCATACAGAAAACACTATACCTTGGAAAAGTTGAATCCCCATAAACTTTCAGTAGCTTTTTAGCAGTAGAAAATTAAATTTCTAAGAGTTCTTTTGCCTGAATATGCAGTATGTTCCCTTAGGCAGCCTTGCATATGTAGTCTATATAATGGACCTGTCAGCCAAAAGATGCTATTTATTTGACTATGCAGCCAATGCCCTTAGGTGGCCCTTCATAATTCAACCCTCTAACGTGTTTGTTAAATAATGGTAACTTCATTCTTGGGAACTACTTCTTCTAATTACTTTTTAGCTCTTTTTCATATCATTCCTCATATTCAAATTTTCTTAAGTCTTAGTTTACATATTTTCCCTCATACGTGAGTGTGGTAAAATATTTTTAGATAAGTTTTCAAGGAATTGAGTCAATTATAATTCATTCGGTCAAAGCTATTTAGAACTTAAACATTAACCTTTTTATGTCTACCATGCATGACTTTAAACTGTCAATAAGAGAATGCAAGTACAAATTATTGAAGATGAAAGTGTTTTTCATTAATGCACATGAGTTAGAAGGACATCAACAGATTGGAGTCTCTTCTCTTTTCTTTTTCAAGAATTAAATAAGGCTTTCAACATATCTCTTCATTTTATTTACGGCATACCAAGAATCATCAGAAGTCACTTGGAATTCATTCATTCAACAGAATACAATAAGAGATTCAGTGATACCATATCTTCTTGGAACAATTGTAGAAGAATGTTCTTTAGTGCGGTCTGAGAAAATTTTCTTCTGATCAAATAGTGACTCTGTTTCTGTCCAAGAGACATGGAAGATGGATACATGGATTTGAGAATGGAGCATTGGAAGTAAAGGGACATTTAGAGAGAGTACTCTTTTTAGATATTGTTCCAATTCCATGAAAATCTTCTCTACACCGACCAGTAGCAGAAAAAAATTCATCCCATGGGTTTTCCATTTTCATATTTGCAAGGAAATGGCATGGAGGGAAAATTTGAACGTTCACACCAATGTTGTTGATCTTAGTGCACAACAAAACCTAAATAGAGGAGTAGTGGTGTAGCTGCATCTCAGGAATATAGTTCTTTGCATCTGGAACATTGACTCCTTGTAGATGACCTTGACCATACAGAGGTAGGTAGATGCACTGTGTGAAATTAAGATGATATTTCTTCAAGTACTTAACCAAATCTGGGAAAGTGATGTCGCAAATATCATTGTAATCATGACCAAAAATGTTCATCATGTCATCAATCCTCTTGCTAGACAATTTATGAGACGTTCCAATTATGTTGGGAGCCATTGAATCAGCACAAAGGTGGAATAAATTAACTCTTAAGTAAGTTGATTTTTCATAAAATTTGTAAAGAAATTCGAAAAAATGGCAAAGTAATTAAGGCGCGCAAGTCTAAACTTGGCGCGCAAGTATGGATGTGTCACGCAAGTGTTAATGTTCCGCACAAGTTTTTGGCATGCAAGTATAACCGTACAAGTCCAAATACCTTGACAACAGAGCGACAATGAAGAAACAGTGTAAAAAGAGCAACTTGTGCGGTGAAGGTCACTTGCGTAGTGAGAGCTCGAAAGTTTGAACTTTAGATGATTTGTATGGAAATGGGGCCACATTTTTATAGGCCACAACCGTATCCTGCATGCTGAAGACTGTCCATCTAGAAGTTCTGCGCCACTACCTGCGCGCCATACCTTGCGCGCCACATATTTCTTTGGTTTTTCTTTTTCCTCAGAGTCAAATCCTCTTTTCTCTCAGGATCCAACTCTGAGGGGGTACTTTTGTTGACACTCCTTTCATCAAAGAGTATAAATATTGGAAAAGGGGAATATCTTAGCTCAATATGATTCAACCTTTGGACACATATCAAAAATTGACAAAAGAAGGAATAAGAAGAACATTGTGCAATGGTCGCGTAAGTTCTACCATGGTCGCGTAAGTACAATTGCACACCGAAAGTGGTCATGCAAGTAACTTGCGCGCCATAAGTGATAACCGAACGGGGTCTTGTCTAGCCTATAAATACCCCCGGTGGGCCCCCCATTTCAGGAAATTTTTTCCAATATTCAGACATAGAGTTCTGAATGCCCAAGTGTCTTCTTCAAGTCTTCCGAACACTTCTAAGGTAATTATTTACCTAGAATGGAAGGTCTAAACAAGAGGAGTAAGGTCTATGTGTTACAAATCACTAACACTTGCACTCCTAAATGTTTTCCCCTTAAGGGAAATGAACACACATACGTTCCTCCTTACCTATTCATTGAAACTTTCACGCCACTCTTCTGGAGGTACCTCAGGATCAATCTAAAGGCTTTGGTCAAGAATCGCCCATGTATTACTCTACAGGTCAAGGATCGCGCAAGTACCCATGTGTCGCGCAGGTATACCTGCGCGACCAATACTTGTGCACCCACACAGTACCTGCGCGCCTGCCAGGACTTGCGTGCCCATCTCTTTTTGGGTGCCCTTCCTGCCCATTTAACCCCTCTTATGCCATTCCACCTCTCTTATTCAAGATTCAGTCTTCAAGGCACTCTTCAAAGACATTTATGGCATGTTTTCTTGATTGAATTCCTTATCTGAAAGGAGTTCCGTGGAACATCTCTCAAAACATAGTGATTTCCACATCTTTATGTCACTAAAGTTAAAGTGTTCATTCATTCAACCTCATCCTTTAAGATGAGATAATCTTTAACCTAGGACTCCTTTTCAAGAGTAAACCCCAGTCCAAATCCTCATTTAATTTGGGAATCCTCCTTAGAAGTAAGCCCCAAGTCCTCTTTAATATGGGCCTCCTTTTCAGGAGTAATCCCCAAGTCCCTTAACCGGGGCCTCCTTTTCAGGAATAATCCCCAGTCATAATTCACTAGATTTTGGCATCCTCCTCAGGAGTAAGCCCCAAACCTTAATTCCTTTAACCTGGGTTTCCTTTTCAGAAATAATCCCTAGTCTCAAATATGGGCATCCTACTTAGGAGTAAGCCCCAAATCCTCATTAATTGGGGTATCCACTTCAGGAGTAAGCCCCAAATCCCCAAATATGGGCATCCTCTTGAGGAGTAACCCCCAAACCTTAATTCCTTTAACTTGTGCCTCCTTTTGAGGATTAATCCCCAGTCCAAATCCTCAAATATGGGAATCCTACTTAGGAGTAAGCCCCAAATCCTCATTAATTGGGGAATCCTCTTCAAGAGTAAGCCCCAAGTCCCCTAACCTGGGCATCCTCCTTAGGATTAAGCCCCAAGTCAACTTTAATTTGGGCATCCTCTTCAAGAGTAAGCCCCATTTATAATTCCCCAAATATAGGAATCCTATTAAGGAGTAAGCCCCAAACATTAATTCCTTTAACCTAGGCCTCCTCCTTAGGAGTAATCCCGAGTCTCAAATATGGGCATCTTCTTTAGGAGTAAGACCCAAGTCCCTTAATTTTCAAATCTCTTAAACATGGGCCTCCTCCTTAGGAATAATCCCCAGTCTTAATTTCTCTTAACCAGACATAATTACTTTTGATGAGGGATTACTCTTAAGGAGGAAAACCCAATCATAATTCCCATCCAAACATGGGAATCCTTCTTAGGAGTAAGCCCCAAGATTAGAGTTTCCAAATCTCCATGAAGCACATATACCTTTATGTACCATGTCCATGGATTTCTTCCCTGAAGTAAATCATAATCCTCATCTATTCGGACAGTCATACATACATAATCCCCCCATCATTGCATGGCACAATTTTCTATTTTCATCAATACCTATTGTTTCTCACAACAAGCATGACTCATGTGAGCTTAGAGAATAAAAGTAATCATGACATCTTCCTTTGAGCCATCAATCATGCATAGATATCATACTCTCTTACTTGAACTATGTGGGTTCTGATTCCTTTTCCAAACAAAGGATACATAGGTAGCCCCCCAGTGGGTACGATCCCAACTCTAAAATATTCCATGTCCTTCTGAATGACAATAAACATCAAGTTCCCCACTGAGTGGCTTTAAAACCAGTATGGTTATCATAATGACTAATATACTTTTATGTATTGAAGGATACCATTGACTAAGAATCTCTAACAAATACCGATGATTCTATATCGATGAAGAACCTCGAATACATATAAAAGATTCTCTAAATTTCCTACATATCAATCATTGATTGTCTGATTTAAAGGAAAGAACATTTTATAATTGGTAATGTAATAAGGATTCACGAACATAACTTAAATATATAAAGAGAGTCCCGGAGTAGACAATAATTCCCATAAAAAAAGGTGTGATGAGTCCGACCTCCCATCCTATCGACCAATGAAAATTCCTAAGTATCATCAGTCCACAACTAATGATAACCCACCTTTGGAAAGTAGGTATAAATGGATATGGAATCATTGTATGTTTTCGGTTTTCCAAACAAACCCGTTAGAAACTGATTGGAATGTTTGAACCTTCAATCAAGAGGTCATCCCCTATTCTAGAGGAAACAATGTCATACATTTTCTTGACATTATTCATGTTGAAAAAAATGAATGTGACAGTTCCATAGGCACATTGATAAATGCACCTTAAAAAACAAAGGATGGAATTAAGGCTAGATTGGACATGGTTGAGATGGGAATACAAGAATAGTTGGCACTAGTGAAGGGTGAAAAAAGAACATTTCTTTCTCCGGCTGCTTACACTCTTTCCAGATATGAGAGATATCTGTTTTCCAACTTCTTGAATGATGTAAATGTTTCATAGGGTTATTCATAAAATATCCATAAAATCATGTAAATGAGTGATTTAAAATTAAAGGGTCTGAAATCACATGAATTCCATGTTTGAATGCAGGATCTAATTCCAATAGATTTACGTTGCATTTTCCCCAAGAATGTTCTCTATACATCAACAACTATTTTTTTCTTCTTTAAAGGTATATGAAACAATGTTAAAAACCTGATGCAATTTCCAACTATGTAAATATAAATTTTCGTCATGTTATGTGAATTGGAAATGTCCTTCCCACTGAAATTCATCAATATAATGGTTCATTTGATGGTTCATTTGGTGATAGAGAATTGAATATGTGGTCTTATACATTACAGATGAATGTACCCCATTGAACGATATATGAATATTTTGAAAGGGTATGTCAAAAATCAAAGTCGACCAGAGGGTTGTATTACAGATATATTGTTGAGGAAGTCATTGAATTCTATTCTGAATACATGTCTGGTGTGGAAAAAATCAGCCTTCCAAAATCTTGTCACACTGGGCATCTTGAGGGTGAAGGAATTTCTAGAAAAGAGGTTATCACAATCAATATTACAGATCGGGAGTAGGCCCACCTTTATGTTTTTCATAATAGTTTTGATGTTGACCCGTATGTTCAAACCCAAAAAGAAATTATCATTCAGTTGAATCCATATATGGAAGAAAAATGGATATCATATACACATAATCAATAGTTTATATGATGGTTTTAGGACCACATTTTTGTGAAGTTAGATGAAAATCTGAACTTAGTTTAAGAACAAATACGATGGAAAGATGGAGGAGGAAGTGAGTATGTATTATCTTACAAATCTTATGAAATTAATGGTTATAAATTCTATTATAATGTACATGATGAAGATAGTATAATGCATAATATTTGGGTTATACTTGTGGCTGAAGTGATGCATGTTTCTGGTGCTAAGGATAAATTTCCAATTTATGTGAATATGTTATAATTTGTCATCATCAAACAAATATGGGAGTTGGATTATAAGAAATTCCAAGTGCCAATTTTTCAATGAAAGTCGTTTGATGACAAAAGTGCTGTTAAAATAGATGCATTGGGATTCGTGAATGTTTATTTTAGTAAGTAAGGGGAGAAAGAAGATCCATTTATAATGGTATGACATGCATTACAATTATTTTATGTCCAGTCCCTACAAACTGAAACTGGTCAATTGTTCTGTTTTTGACCAAAACAATTGAAGGTTCAGATGAAAGTTCAATGGATGATGACCCTTTCTTAGGGACTTTGTAATCATTTCACAGTGGTCCCAATGTAGATGGAATTTTTTATGTCATAGGAGACCATAATGATGGGATTTACATAGTCGATAGAGGGGTAAAATCTCATCAGACTCTAAAAAAAGAGTTCAATAATTAGGTTATTTTTTATTATAATATACATTGTATCACATTATGTTATTATCTATTCGTTGCATCTTTTAATTAATCTATGTTAAATGTTAATCCACTTCTATAGATAACGACTTCTGCACCTACTAATGTGCCCAATCCCAAGGCACATCAGGTCTCTCAACCTAATATTTCTAGTCCTAGTACAGAGAAAGAACATGTTTATCAACCTATTGATACTGGTCCCAGTGCTGAGAAACAATAGGTTTCTTAACCTGTTGCTGATGGTCCTAGTGATGAGGTACCACAGGTTTCTCAACCTGTTGTTTCTAGCCCCATTTCTGATGCTAGCGCTCCAGAGGAACATATTGATGATGCTTCTAAGGAAATGTTTGGAAATGAAACCTTAACGGTGCAAAAAAACAATATCATAATAGTTTGACAGTGTTTTCCAAAATCCTTAAGGAAAAAGAAAAAGGCATCAAATTTGAGGTGGGGTGGAATAAGCTAGGCTAACATGTTAACACTAACAAAGCCATCTTTAGTAGCTACATTGGAATTGTCACTCAGCAAGACATGTCGATTGATGTATAGGCATGTCACCATGTTTTTACCAGGCTTAAGACACTAATGTGGGGAGAGATTATGTTAACCTTATGATATCTTTTTTTTAATTTATTAAAATAAAATAAAATACCCAAAAATTGACTTACTCTTCATCATCCAAGGCAGTTTTCATATATAGTAGATGCCTCACACAAGGAATATGTATTAAGAGTTTCATGAAGGATTCATAGAGGCTTTTGTAGAATTTTAACGAAATATCATCTTAAATATCATGAAGGGAAAATCAAGCTGTACCCACCTCCTTTTTATGGACACTTGATATCCCAAGGATCAGGGGATGCGTTTAGCAACCGTAGTGCCGAGAAGACTTTTCAGGTACATTGTGTGTGGTAATACATTATTTGACGTTGCTTGTATTCATCACTTTGATTAAAATTTTTTTATTTATGAAAAAGCAACTGAGTGATTAAAATAAGGAATGTGAAACAAAACTAGTGTTCCCCTACCGTAAAGAAAGGATGGGGTACACTTTACTTGAGAAAAAAATTGGTACGTCATTTAAATCTACCATAATACTTTTATGTGACCTAAAACTACACCATATCCATATTTCTATTTTTTTTATTCAAACGGATGAATCGAAATCGAATGCCTTATCCATGCCATGCCATGTGCTATGGAAAGAGGCTTGTGAAAATAAATAGGGGATACTGATAGATGAAAACACACAAAAAGTGTGGGAAACAGGTGTAATTATGACATAATATAAATTTTATTTTCTTTAAATCGTTGTTACATAACAATGAATACTTATGTTACTATATTTTCTATCTGACAAAGTCACATGAATAAAAAACACCCACACCAGATGCAGACATACAATTAGTGGCCTTGAATCATCCAGAACGGTATGGTCGCGTCAGTGGCGCAGGTTTTGGGGTAATAGCCTGAACATATTTTCAGAAACAAAAACAAGCGAACGATCAAACTATCGAAATGAAAACGATGCAAGAAATATTAGATATTTTCAAGATAAATTTTAATACCGGAGAGAGATGATAGAAAGTTTGATGGTGGAGAGGAAAATAGAAGAAACAACTCAACAACAACCCATATCTGAAGATCCCACCGCACCCCCCCCCCCACCAGCTTTGATGCGACCCATTCCTCTAAAAACCTAACTTAGCTGAGGTAATAAATGTTATAATAATTGTTTCTGTTAAATTTTAATCACATATACATTGATATCTTTCCTGTAAAAATATTCTACAGGGTTAAAATGATAGTGATTTATATCTATCAACTCCCACCTATCGCCTTGTAGTGAGGGATATGGTGTTCAGTATGCAGAACAACATCCTACACAACATAAAACACCCAACAGATCATTTAATAGTGTCAATTAACATAGCTGATGAGCCGAGTGTTGGGATACCTATTCCAAATGAAGATGACGACATTCATATAGTTGAACGAGTTGTTGAAACATTCATCGATTGACTGTCAATTCTTGTAAAAAAACATGTTGACAAGGTGGTATCCATTTCCAATTTATTTTTCAAGATGGACCTTTAAAATTTAAAGAAAAAAGGTCTGAACCGATGAATGTTATTAAAGAACAACAAATAGAAGGGAGTGAAACGAAATATCTGCTAAAAAATATATCAATGATCAACCAACTGATTGAAACGGTCTACTAAGAGCACCTTCACCCCGCCCGTTCTATATCATAGTTAGTATCATTGTAATCTCATGTGGAAGTGAAGATGATAGACGAAATTAATCACAATGTTGATTTTGAAAAAAATATGTATTGAGAGGAAAAATCGGATTTCATTGGTTCTGAAAATGTAAATGAAATATTCAAGTAAGAATTTCTAGGATCCTTATTTATAAATGTATACATGGGGTATGTTTTAATGATTTCATTTTAAAAAAGATGATATAAAATGATAATTACAACTAAATACATTTCATATTTTTTACAGGCATATATATGGAAATAAAATTGAAGGGATTTCCCCATGAACAAAAATCTGGACTTGTTAGTACTCACATCACCTCTTTAGAAGAAGAAATAGATTCTAATAAAAAGGTTGGAATAATGTCATCCCTGCTCAAATCGTTTGAAAAAAATTACAGATGACAAACTCTTTTTAATACCAAAAATGTAGGGGTAAAACTCTACAATTTAATCATGTCATCTTTATTTTCATTTCTTCCAATACATATTCCTTTTTTTTGTTTTTAGGAAGCATTGTATGATGATTTCAGTCAATTTGGATACTCCAAAAATTCATTTTCTAGATTCGATGAATCAATTTGCAAAAAACCTACCATGCATGATGGAGTTTTTAATTTTTAATACACTAGATTGAACATTTTAGAACTAAACATCTAGTTATATAATTTATATTATATTCTAATGGGAATTCTGTTATGATATTGCAGTGTATCAATATCATCCACTTCCTAGAATGAATCCAGTGCCTAAGGACAAGAACGCCTACAGGATCTACAACAGGAAAATTATCCTGGTATATATAATAACATCTCACTATCCAAACAGATATCAAACAAATTAATTATTTTTCTAGGTGTTTCGGTAGTTTCCAAAATAAACAAACAGAAAAAATGTGGTTATTATGTCTATAAATTTATGAAGGAGATTGTATTTCAACAACAAACTAGCATCCCTAAAAAGGTATTCTCGAAAATAATTGTGAGTTCATTTAAAATATTTATTAATCCTTTCTGTATTTATATTTTTCCAGTACTACCATGACTGTCGAAAAAAACTCATATTCGCAAGATTGTATAGATGTGTTTAGAAATGAATGGGCAGCATAGCTGATGGAATATTGTACACAAATAGAATGAAGGTGAATTCCTACTACATATCTTATCTTTATATGATCATTGATATCTCCCTTGTTTACACATTTTGAGCATATATGATATCCCTTTATTATGTTTTATATCCTTAGGTTATGAAAAATGGCTTTAGAAATTATTTTTCTTTCTATTAAAGAATAACTTAATGAGAGACTCTTATGAACTAGTTACTTATGTTTCAATGTTTCCCAAACCACTAGACCAAAACTATTATGGAATGGATCATTTATATTCTCCATTTTCATCATTAATGCAGCTTTTTCTACTGATGTAGTGTGTTGTATGAATATTGGTTGTGCAACACTCACAAATTTAATAAAAAAACTAAGGATTCTTTACTACTGTGGTTAACTACCGCTTACCATAGCATCTGATCTGAACTTCTGATCTAGCTTCCGGTGATTCTCTCATCCTACACCATCTCTATGATATCATCATTCAACCTTCACCTTTCCTTCTCTTCTTGCACCCATTTTGGTGCAGGAAGAGAAGGAAAAGTCAAGGTTGAATGATGATATCATAGAGATGGTGTAGGATGAGAGCATCAAGGGTACGCGAGATCGTAAGTTCAGATCAAATGCTATGGTAAGAGGTAGTTAACCAACTGTAGTGAAGTGCACAAATAATCATTTATTTTGTTATTACCTTATAAATAGACCAAAGACACCATTTGGAAAGATTTAAGGGTAATGTTATGATATAATATTTCTATTTTAATGCAAAATTATATAATGAAACGTTTAATTGATTTTCATTATTCTCTGCAGGGTTAGTTTGTTTTAGAAGATTTCTATCCATGTGACATGCCTTTGCAGGAATATCAATAACGTTGTGTCTGCTCAGTCACATGGGTAATGGGAAATCTATTACACTAATGACTCAATATTTCATAGCTATATGAGAACAATTATGTTTTTTCTCTACTTCACATAAGCCTCTTCATGTGATCGTGTCACATAAGCTCCATTTTATGAATGATTCATGTGAACTGGTCGTGAGATCTCATCACTTGATCAAATCACATAAAAAATCATATAATCATTTAAGGTGATTCACTTGAACCATGATTCGTCTATTCATGACTTATTTACATGATCACATAATTCTTCATGAGTTGTGTAGTTGTATAAATCTCCCAGGTTCAGTGGAACACGTGATCCTATTATGGTTATGTGATCACATGACATTGAACACGTCATGTACTTAATTTGATATTTCTAATTAATCATGTGTCCCTTTCTTACTCATGTCCATTTTTAACCAAAAATCCTCCATTTTCATAATTAATCAAAATTTTATCTTTCTTATGATACTAATGAATTCAAAAATTGATGATAAGGAGGCTATAGTTCATTGGACTACAATGGTCGATAGTGTGGATGTCGGCCAATGCATAGTCACTTAGTCCACTCACAAGAATCATAAAATCTTAATGGGATGCAATATCTTGGATTTTCAATTTTCTAATTAGTTTCCCTTATATGTGGGTGGGGGTTTCCAGGTGGGAGGGGGTCTCTATGTGGGAGGTTAGGTGGGGGTGTCTAAGAAGGAGGGGGTGTCCAGAAGGGAGGGGGTCCAGGGGGTGTCCCGGAGTTGTGGGTGTCTAAAAGGGAGGGGGTTTCCATGGAGGTGTCCATGTGTGGGGTTTCCAGGAGGGGAGGGAGGGGTATTTTTAGAAGGGAGGGGGTGTCGAGGAGGGAGGGGGTGTCTAGGTGTGTTGGTGGGTGGGGTGTCCAGGAGTGGGGGGTGTCCAAGAGGGGAGGGAGGTGTCCAAGAGGGAAGGGGTGTCCAGGAGAGAGGGTGTCTCCAGCTGGGATGGTGGGTGGGGGTGTCCAGGAAGGAGGGGGTGTCTAGGAGGGAGGGTTTTTAGGGGGTGTCCAGTAGTGGGGGTGTCCAAAAGGGAGGGGGTGTCCATGTAGATGTCCATGAGCGGGGTGTCTAGGAGGGGAGGGAGGGGGTGTGTCTAGAAGTGAGGGGTGTACAAGAGGGAGGGGGTTTCCAGGTGTTAGGGTGGATGGGGGTGTCTAGGAGTGGGGGGCTGTCCAGGAGGGGAGGGAGGTGTCCAAGAGGGTGGGGGTGTCTAGAAGGGAGAGGGTCTCCAGGTTGGTGGGGGTGTCCAGGAAGGAGGGGGTGTCTAGGAGGGAGGGGACGTCCAAGAGTGGGGGTGTCCAAAAGGGATGGGGGTGTCCTTGAGTGGGGTGTCCAGGAGGGGTGGTAGGGGGTGTGTCCAGAAGGGAGGGGGTGTCCAAGAGGTAGGGGTGTCCATGTAAAGATCCATTCAATTCCATTCAATACTGATAATATACAATTGTTAGATCACTTCAAGAGTATCCTACAATGGTCTCATAGTGAGGCATCAAAAGTTCCAACCAACCAAACCAATCCCAAGCACATGTAAAGGCCCAATAATTATTTTCCAGTTCAATATGAATCCCAACATATCTTATTTAATGTCATATAGACCCAACATATGCATAATTTACCTTTCTCACATTAGATTTATATGAAACGCACTTTTTCTCTACACCGACATTGTAGTAGAATACATCTGCTGGAAAAATTAATGATGATATAAGAGTTTGATGGAAGGAATAATTTATAATCTAGAAGAGTTGTGAGGACACTCTCAACTAAATCAATTTTGACCATCAATCCTGGCATTTGGATGAAATATATCTAATGGGATGTTTTTTTACCAGAAACAGAATTCTAGAAGATGTATCTCCACTACATATATATATATCCCTTCTCCCACATTCCATTGGATTGGTCTCTTCTAGTTGTGTCATAAGAACTCTATGTTTCCACTTTATGTATTTTTAAATTATATATTTTTTATTGTTATGTGAAATTCCATTCCTATTCCTCCAGTATATTATTTGTTTGGTGTTTTTCCTTGATTTTTTGAACTGTATAACTTCAAAAATCATGAAATTGGAGTACTAATACATGTTCATGAATTCCTAAGGGCAGACACTATGTACTCCAATCACTTTTTCTAATATCAAATATTTTATTCAGTTGATAGAAGGTAGAAAAATTTATTCATGTTTGGTTTGGAGACCAATAAATTTCTCTAATGATCTTCATGTCTCTTTGTAACATCATAAAATCCATTATCTACCCCTTGTTCTAGCTCTCGTTATACCCAATGATATGGAGGAAGTTAGAAACATGAAAAAAGACTATGGAGTTGAAAAGAGTTTGATTATTTGTCTCTGATTATGGACTGATCCATATTCAAAACCATGTAGTATTTGAAATATAGTACACTAAGGATATTTCTAAAATTATATATGATTTTACAATTCATATTAGTGAATGATGGTGTATGAATAATATTTATTCCATTATAAATAGATGATGAAAATATAGTTGGATAAATAAAGTTATTAATGGGTATACACTAGATTCATCACTTTCGTACTAACATCATTTTGGGATTGTCTGATACTTTATTTTAATTATATGACACTTTATTTCCAGGTGTGGGAGGGGGGGGATTTCTTGGGAAAGGGAGGGGGCTGCTGGGGGAGTGAGGGAAGGTTGTCCAGGGGGAGAGAGCGGGGCTACAGGTGGAGTGGGGGGGGGGGGCGATATCCAGGGGTAGGGAGGGGGATGGACAGGGGGCTATCTCAGAGAGGGGGGAGGAGGTCTGGCTAATAACACCAAAGAACTAGGAGGGAGGGGGTGTCCAGGTGGGAGGGTGGGTGGGGTTGTCGATGAAGGAGGGGGTGTACAAGAGGGGGGGTCTAGGTGTGGGGAGTGTCTAGGAGTGGGGGATGGCTAAGAGGAGAGATGGGTTTTCCAGGGGGTGGGAATAAGGTTGTCCAGGGGGAAGGGGGGTGTTTAGGGAAAGGGAGGGGGTTGCAGGGGGAGCGGGGTTGTCTAGGATGAGGGAGGGGGGATGCAAGTGGAGTGGTGGTGGTGGGGGGTGTCCAGGGTTAGGTAGAGGATGTCTTGGGGTAGGGGTGTCTAGGAGTGGGGGGGGTCGAGGAGGGGATGGGGGCTGTCCAGTGGGTGGGAAGGGGGTTGTACAAGGGGCGAGAAGGGGGCAATCTAGGGAACAGAAGGGGGCTATAGTGGGGAGGGAGGGTTGTTCGGGAGGATGGAGGGGTGCTACAGGTGGAGTGGGGGTGTCCTAGGGTAGGTAGGGGGATGTCTAGGGGTAGGGAGGGGACTTTATGTGGTGCTATCTCAGGGTGGGGAGGGAGGGGGGTCTGGTAATAACACTAAATAACTAGGAGATCATGAGAAAAGTGAACCGTTATGATCATGGCCAATATAATTTTATAGGTTCACATCAGTCCCTCTCTAAAACTAAGAAATACATTCCTTCCATATCATCAATGGGACCTTAGATATTGTATGGGGTCTAGGGAGATGCATAAGTGGTCAAGGTCCAAGAAGGGTTGGACCCGATATCTGACGAGGATGTGCTAGCACTCAATCCCTTTGACCTGGCATGGGAGAGTACACTCTTAGAGGCTCCTAATATATGTAACTATTATATTTTTAACCTATCTAGAATGGTGGAATAACTAGTAAAATGTTATAATTTATTCTAAAATTTAATACTCCTATGAAATGAAATACACCATCATGTATGTGTCATATTTTATAACCTATGGAGATTCCTCCCTTCTTTATTGTCAATAAATTAAACCTTCTGCATTCCATGTTTTTATTGAAATTTCTCCTCTTCTTTTCTCATAAATGTAATCTTAACAAAACAATATTTATAATTCAATGAATCATGTTGAGCCTCTTCTAAAATATTAATTCAATCCAAGGAAATATGGACATGTAAATGTTTTAATAGGTAACAATTTACATTTTGTTAATGTATTCTTTCATATTAATGTTTAATTTATTTCATTATTGTATTCCTAACATAATATCTATTTTCTTATATAGGTAAAAAATTTCCTGAGATTGAATGCTTTGTTCCGAAACAAATACCATGGATGAAAATTTTTGAGAGCGGATCATGGGTGTAAAAAGCATGAAACATTAATGTTTTTAACTGTTTGTTGGATAATTGTAATTATAACCATATTAAATATTATTTGAAATGTATATAGCAGTGTGTTTTTTTATTGTCAGGTTTTTTAGTAAATATATATAGAATTTTTTGGGGAACAATTGTGCATGTTGTTTTGTTCTTCTATGATCTGTTTGTGTGTAGCTGTTGTTTGTGTTGTGCATGAAGGTGTTGCCTCATGTGTGTAGGTGTTTTTCAGGTACAAGGTTTTCTTAGCAAAATTGGCCTTTATTATTACTAATTAAGCTCTAATAAATTTTTGTTATATCAACTCTCAAAATAGCGCTGATAAAGGGGTTCTTTTTTAGCGTTATTTTGAGCCCTGATATATTATACATTTATCAGCACTCAAAATAGCACTGATAAAGGTAGAATTTATGACCACTCAAAATATCACTAATAAAGATGGACCTTTATCGATGCTAATGAAGCACTGATAATGGAGGACCTTTATCAGCCATTTTTCAGCGCAGAAAATGGTGACCCTTTATCAGCGCTATTTTGAGCGCTGATAAAGGAGACCCCCGTATATCTTCTCTACAATTAACAACGCTTTTCTTGCACTATTAAAACGGTTTTTAGTACTATTAATGTCCCTATTTGTAGTATTGTGGGTGTATTCTCTCCCAGAGGTTCTTGATCGTTCTTTTCATAATCTTGCAACATTAAAGTGGAAGTACATAAGTCATATTCTGTATGGCCCAATTGATGATGTGTATGAATAGGAATGAGGTTGAATCCTAATCCATTCTCAATGAAGGCTTGTCATATATCTATGTAATTGACCCTACATGATAGATGCAAGGTCCAAATATGTCTATGTACAACATCAAATTCATCTTCATCTATAAAAGATATAACTGTATGACATTCTGTAAGACCATTCTCTATAGAGTATACCTCAGTTGCAGTAGCTTTGGTTTCAAAAACATGTGGGCTTGACAAAGCCTCAATAAGTGCTTCTCGATGATCTTTTGACAGGTTCAAGGCATCCAAAATTGACAACATGGCTTGTACCTGGGACAGATGTTTCAAAAAATCATACTTTTGGTCTAGAGGTTTGTGTTTACAAGCAGGGATTGGTGGTTTTGTATGTTCCTTGGGCGTTGACACTCCTATTGAAGATTTGCCCTATGTCGGAGCATAAGTTGGAAATAATTCGGTTTTTGGTAGATTTAACTAACTAGGTCTATCTACTTGCTAAGAGAAATATGGTGTAACCTCTAATTGATCCGTCAAAATAATCATGTTAGGACCGAACCTGTCATGCATGGAAGAATCACTTTGTTCTTGATGAGTCCGCTGAAGGGCTCTCCAATGAGTTTCTTCCACATATATGGTTCGAGCATGGGTAGAGTTAAAATAGTGGCTTTTAGAATACCCATGTCTTCCCCTGTATCCTCGACCATGGCTTCTACCTCTAGTTTCTCAGTTAGTTATAGGAAACTCATGCTCATTATAATCAAAATCACCACTGGCATAGGGATCCGTTATGTAGATAACATTGATAGAACAAAAGATTGATTTTTAATCTGATTAATATTCTACTTGATAGGTTAGTTCTGGTTGTACCATTGGGTGGGGCGGTGCCTGTGCTTTTGAAATAGATGGCATGAAAACATCCAACATTAAGGACAACTTTGGCTTTGACATGAGATCGTCTTCTTCTGACTACTCTTTTTTCCTTCTGATCATGTCACTTCTTTGAGGATTGAGCTTTAGATTATTGATCTTCTGATAATGGTGGTTTTTCTATGATGGGAGTAGTGGGAGACACAATTAGTTGATTCAAATGTGTTCATAGAATGTAATGATTTTAGTTGATTATTTTCATGATCATCCAATCATCATATTTCTTCACATTTTTACATTTGACTTCCTTCTATTCTTCTTCTTCCTCTGGATCAGCAGCAATAACACATGAAACTTGGCCAAATGTACTTTTCAACATCACTTGTCCATAGTCTACCATTTTTTATGATATCTTAGAAAACAAAGCACTACTGATGAGGATGCCCCAACATCCGATGAAAGGGAAAATAATTAAGAAGATCTTTATCTCCATTGTTTTGTTTCTTCGGCCTTGGAAATTGAACCAATTTTTTTTCAAAGACGAGATGATGTAACCGAGAACCAGTTCATTCTGAGAAGAATAATATTTATTCTTTAACTCCTAAAACTATTTTATCCTTTGATCTCTTTGATCATCTTGATGAGGCGTTCAATGCTATTGATGCTTGGGATGCGTAGTCCTTTGATATGATGAAGGTTTTGAAGTGGAAGAAGGAATTGGTGAATTCTTGAGTGTGATTATAGTAGCCTCTACTTTCCTTATTCTCCTTCCCATAGCTAATGGAATAACTTGAAATTTAGCTTTAGCTTCCACAATGGAATCCTACACCTACTGGTAAATTGAAGCAAGGTCTCAAAACCCTCCTTTGTATTTCACCGTGATCAGTGGTGCGTGTAACTCTACACATATATTTTCCAAAAAAATTGGAAGAAACTCTTCTTGAGGATAGCAAGATTTATGGAATATGTTAATCCTTTCCATAAATAAATGAAATAGGAAACAATTTTCATTTTCCCTTTATTTAAAATTTGTATGATCAAAAACAGTTGTCTTTGGTAGTGTTGAGTTGAATTGAAGAATAAATTTATGACATAGATCTTACCATCCAGTAATTTATTGAGATTCCAAACATGTATACCAGAAAAAAGTTGGTCCCTGTAATGATTACATAAAGCATCTGAGTTTTACTGCTTCTTGTTGTTGAGGATTCCCCATCATGGGATCAAAAAAAACTAAATGTGTTATGTGTTGATCTGGATCTCCCAAAACATTAAATAATGGTATTGTAGTATTCATAGAGTTTGGTGGGGGAGGGATGAGATCCACCCATTTGGGGAAAGCTCTCTTTTCCAGATGAACTAGAACACATTGTTCTTCGATAGCTACTGATCAAGTTGTTAATGCCTCAATTGTATTGATAAGAATTTTTGGAATATCCAGATGAGTTGGGTCCTATATAGGTACAAAAACTAGTTCTTGAACTGGTGCAATGACTGGAAAAAACCATTGGTGGTGGTTCTGTTGTTATTTTACTTGGATAACCCATAGAAAAAACTTATATGGATGTGTTTGATCCTTCCCTAGTTGTGTACCCAATGAAGGAAATTCCTTTTCCGCATCTACAATTACCAAAAATCCTCTTTTCTTAAGAGCTCCTACAACATCTTTAAGTAGAGGATCTACTTGGGGAGCATGACTAGCATAAATTATGCTTCAAAGTAACTCTATATTGAGTCATTTCTAATCTTTCATCTCCTCTTATTGATGTGAAAATATTTTTTCAGGCGAATGGGATTGAACATCTCTAGCGGAAAAGTGAGGTATCTTACTTTTATCATTCCACTTGTTAGATAACTTTTGATGGGGTGGGAGTTGATTATTTAAGGGAATAACTATATTCTAGGTAAGACTCTAATTTTGGGTACTCACACCTCTTTGTGTGTATCGTATTATGGATAAGAACTTCATCTTCTGATTCCCCAGAACTAGACTGATTTTTTGGAAGATCTTCTACACTGATTTTAATGACATTTATGGATGCACAATGCATTGATGGAATTCTGTTATTATCTTTGTAAGATCCTCTCCTACTGTATCATCCATGAGACCCTAATCTACTATATGATTAATTCCTATGAAATGTTCGATGGATAGTTACCCAAAGGGAATCCTAGGATAGTTCATTGATTTGATCTATTTATGGATTCTTCCCAAATTGGGAGAAAACCAAATTCATTTGAGGAGGGGATTTTAGATGTGAAAACCCCCAACCATGCATGCTGGTGTTTTTTATGTTCTTCTTCTTCAAACCTCCAAACTTTTTTTATTGAATTCAATGGTTGAATTAAACAAGACCCCATCCCTACAGGCTAGGGTGGCTATTGAACTACTATATGAGAGATTTTTGTAACTACTCCTCTAATTTTACGAATTTTAGTTTGGGCATTAGGTGGGTGCATTATTTGAAGTCCACTCAAATCATCTGTTTCAGAAGATCACTATGCTATTTCAAATAATTGTGCCATCTGATAGCTGATATCCTCTATGTGAGAGTCCTGTTGAATATTCCATGATGATTGGTGCAAAATTATCTCAATTGATTTTTTATTTGGTTCTGGCTCTAATGGTATCTATTTGAGGCTTTTTCTTGAGCATATACTTGATTACATACAAAATCTATTGATTGTAGCTAGCCGTGGGCAATAACATTTCATGAGTCCACTTTTGGCTGGATTTCCTTATTTTGGAGTGAAATGAAATGCAATGCTCCATGTGCACAACATCCTTTGATATGAACACCAGATGGGGTATTAGAAATTAACTTGTGTAGCCTCTTTAGAGCATTGAGGAATGAATGCTGAAGGGTTCTCTACTGCTTTTAAAACTTTAGATTTCAGGAAACTGAGAGAGGAACCAAGTCAATTTGGAATTTAAACCCTTTTATTACATTAACATGATTATGATATTCATCATATGGTAATGCATTGGTTCTCAAATGATGAATAGTCTTCAATAAGTTGAGGAAAACATCATAAATGAAATATTCCTCCATCAATTCCGGAATATTATATTGACAGTCTTCCAAAGGCCAAAAATGACCTGTACTTCTCCTTTATCCAATTGTTTCTTCATTTTTAACATATCTTCATCATCTTTTACTAGTGGTTTCTCCACTTGCTCTAAACAAAGTGGATGATTATTGATTGTTTTATTAAAAACAATGGAATTAGTCATTTTTTCCTCTACTGTATTAGAAGAAAAATGACTCAAGGGATGATCTGAGAATGAACTTTCCATTAAGATGTCTTTATAATGATAAAGTATTTCACCCATTAATGACAAGGTATCGTACATGACCAGTCTTATGTTGGAAAGTTCCTTGAGATAAGTGGGATTTATCATTACTACATTCTCAATTATAGAATTATCTTGACAATGAAAAATACTATTGCAGTGATAAATTTTCCATAAATGAAATCATGGAGAAGACCACCATGGTGGATTACAACAAGGTACAAATCCTCTTGATCCTTGTTCTTATGGAAACATGGAGGGTTTCTGTGGATCTCATCCAAAGATTGTCTCTCTGGATTTATCTAATTTTTATGAACAAAGACTTCATGATGAAGTATCATATGGGGAACTTCAAAATTACTCATACTACCCCGATAATTTTTTAATGAGAGGGTAGGATCTTGATATGCAATAGATAAATGCCTGAGGGCTTCAAGAACTCCATCATTAAGAGGAGCCAGATCATATCTTGGCTCTTGATTTTCCAACTTTGTTTGGTGAGAATTTTTATTGGATGCTCTCTTAAACTTTGTTGGGGCCACCTACTGGGAGAAGTGGTTACCATGGGAAGGTGTATGTGTCTTCCATAAAGTGGTTATCAGAATGGGTCGATTTCCTCCAATTGGAAAGGGTGTATGTTCCCGATCTGGTTGTTCATAAGATATGGGAGATTATGAGTAATAACCTTCCTTTACTAGAATAGAGGCATGTATCTACTCTAGGATGGCATGCCAATGTATCATCCTAGGTGTGGGGAAAGATTTAGGTATCTGTTCCCCTGGTACCGCTGAAGTTTTTGTTATGATATTCTGGAAAGCTTCTAGAATATTGGTAGAAATTTGTGTCTTCACATTCACCATTGCTAAGATGTGTTTATGGACTTCAGCTACCGGAACAAGAATATACAACCATTTTGTATCTATATTAGGTGTATGAACCTACTACTATCCTTCTTTTCCTATCAATGGGTACTAACAGTACTCATGTATGGGGGAAGAGAGTTGAGTCTGCCCAAAATTTATCATCAGAGCTTTCTGACAGACTTCTTCGGGTGCTTCCAAATGAGACTTTTGGTAGCCTTGATGAATGTAGGAAGGTGTGTGTAACATTTATCTATTTTCCATCCAGAATTGTTGAAAAACTACTTTCAATACTGGTATACAAGACTGGTAGCATAATTTTTGAGTGTAAGCAGGTGTATGTCTCTGTTTACAAGTTGTCAACACATTTGATTGGAAGAATTCCTTAAATGTAGTCAGACATGTCTTCTGACTGGATGATAATTTGTAAACAGTTGAATATGCATGTTCATGGTACTCCACTAGATTTTCAGGGTGGGATGGGTGGGTCGCTTCCAGGCGAGTCTGTTGGGCAATGGAATTAGGACAGATGGGTGTATGTGCCCGCTTATTGTTTTCTATCAAGTTTGGTTGATAGAATTATCTAGAAGTGTAATAGGTAATAATTAGATCCCTTTTGACCGAAATTCATCCATAGTGGTTCATCTTTCATACCCGGGTTTGAGGGACCAGGGCCGAACGTCCAGAGGCAACACCCTCATCATGTTGAGGGTTCACTGCTGCATGATTCTGCTGGTGACTATTATTAGTGGGAGTCCTAGGGAAGGACCCATACATATTTTAATTGAGGCCATGAGTGACCTCTTTATCCACCTCCATATTGTAAGGGAGGGAATAGTTTTTACGTTCCAGGGATAAGGAACAGAAATGGTTGAAGACAGTGGTTGGCACCGTCAACTTCTTGAACATCGGTCATCGCGGACCAAATGATCGAGGGTTGTTATTAACCTGGAGAGTCTATCAGGAAGCCACTAATGGGGGGATAGTACCATCCTGAAAATATTCCCTTTCCAGCACATTAGAGACCCAACATTGTGGATGCTGATTTAGTGGTGACATCCATTACATAGATGAGGATCCATCTTGAGCAGCGGGCAGGAAATTCAGAGGGGTCTTCTTGAAGAAAGCCATTTTGGAGTGAAGAGAGTTCTTAGAAAAATGAAAACTATAATAAAATCCATTATGGAAACTTATTTTAAATGGATACATCCGTGATTAATCCCTTTCTATGGCCTTCCTTTATCAATTGATAGGGTCCTGTTAGGTGGGTATCATTATTATCTTGGTTAAAGATTCACATCGGGTTCACCATTTTTGTTTTGTGAAACATGTGTTCTTGTTTAGTAATCACTATTTCAAGGAGGTTTCCATTGGATTTATTCATGGAAGTAGAAACATCCAAAAATTAATTATGTAAAATGGAACTACTTTCCAAAGTCAAGTGTTCGTTATGTTTAAAATTTACGATACTTAAGAACATGCATTGGTTGAGAGGATGGGAGGTCAGACTCATTACACCCTTTTGGGGGGAATTATTGTCTACTTCAGGACACTCTTTATAAATTTATTATAGTTTTGTGAATATTTATTAATTTACCAACTATAACATAGGTTTCCCTTGGAATTTTCATTCACTTTTTAACCTATGTCAAATTTAGAATCATCTGTATGTATTCGAGGTTCTATATTAATGGAGATATCTGTATGTATTCGAGGTTCTCCATAAATGGTCTCTTCTCATATACAATTTAGATATTATTTTAATCAACATTATGATGATATCAGTTTTTAAGCAACTTGGTGGGGAACACTATAATTTTTTGTTATCTTGGGAGATGAAAGGTTGTTTTGATATTGGGATCATAACCATAAAGTGGGATACATATGTATCGTTGTGAAGGAAATTATGACCCTCGTAGTTCAGTGCAACTTAATAGGTCACATCATACCTTTTAAAGTTATGTGATAAAGACATATCCATATGATTTAATGTAATGTGGTAAGGAAATATACGCGAAAGGATCTTATTCAATGCTTGGTGTGGGACTTATGTCGAAGTGGCCCAAATAACATGGTATTAATATGGGTTTCCATGTAAGATTAGACCCTGTTGGGAATATCACCCATGAAGAATAGGGTTTATTTGAAGCTTGGGATTGAACCTCAAAGAGGCTTCTTACGTATCCCATGTGGATGGATATCAAATCCCACGAAGTTTAATGGGTCTTATAGGGGATTATAGTTCATTAAGAAAAATAATTTTGGGCTTACATCCTAAAAAAGAAAGCCTTGGTGATTTGGGGGTTTAATTTGGGGAATACTCTTATAGAAGATACCCCGATTATGAGAATTAGGGTTGGATTCATGTAGACGATGTCCAATGAGCTTGATCCCTGATAAAGTATTTCTATGTATCCCAATTTTGGTTGGAATCAATGTTCTCATAGCACATTCGTTATGTTGGGGATTATGCATGAGATCTTTCAATATGAGGGGACATGATTGGGGAACCCTTTTGGATGGGCACCCTTTTGAGGTCGAGCCTTCAAGAAGGCATCCTACATATCCTTGTTTGAATAAGAGTCAGAGTTCTTTTAGTTTAATTATTCTTGTGAAAATTTTGTGATCATGAAAATTCTCTAAGAACACATTAGTCATGCTCGGTGTGAGAAACAAGAGGATGTAAAAATTAATGAAAGAAACCCACACTTTTCCTCCTTCTCTGGTGGAATAGGGCACACCTATGGTGGTGATGGTGGACGAGTGTGAGGAAACATGGAAAGAGGTAGAGGCGATGAGCCTTCCCTTTAATCACATTACGTTGGACAAGGGTCCAATGTAAAGAAAGAGTGAAGGTGAAGGAAGTATAAAGGATCATTACTACAACCACCTACTTGAAAGGATGGGGGCTTACACCAGGATGGTTTCCCTAAAATTTATACTAATAGGGAATGAGAAATTTCATTTTCTTACATTGAAAAGAAAGTGTGAACCATACCTTCCCTACTAGAGACCAGATATTCCGAGTTTTAGAGATGGTAATGGGATATTAGAACCCAAAACCAAATTATCTAAACCGGGAACATCCCAACAATATTCCATGGAGAAAGGTCCATTTGACTATTGGTATACAAACCCATAAATACTCCATGAATCCTAAACCCATGATGAATCAAATGCGGGAAAACTCTGACTGTAGATATAAAAAACCAAATAGGAGACACACTAATGTGCCTTTCACAAAGGATTGATAAGTCAGGAGGTTTTGATGGAGGTCTCAACAGAATCCCTTTCAGACAAGGAATACAATGAAGAAGAATCCTTTCCATTAATGGATTTGAGGATGGTTTTACTGCTTGTTGACTGAAGAGAGTAAGTGAATCAAAGAGGGGTACCCAAGTAGATACTGGCACACAAGTATGGGTATGCAAGCAGGCTTGGGTGACATGATGTTCACTTAAGTGACAAAAAACTAGATTTTAAAACATTGGTGAGACCTGACACGCGCCTTAACAAGTATTCACATGTATTCCCAAAAGTGGGGTGCACAAGTTCCTATGAGAGGAATAGGTTGCGCACAAGTGTTTATGATTTAGGGAGGTTGGGTACTTTAGGTGCACTAGTGTTATGGATTTGAAACACTAAAAGGATATAAGCCCCATGTTCCTCCTTCAATTCCTCTACTTTAGGTGTTAAATAACTACCTTTAATGTTATAGAAGACATGGGTGAAGCACTAGGGAGACTGAAGTAGCAATTAGGATTTAGGGAAATTCATCATTACATATAAAGGCCCAAAGGGTCTATTTATAGTAAAAATGGGACCTTAGGTGAAAAAGGGATTAGACGCACAAGTGGATTGCACACCAAATTGTGGAACTCAAGTACCTTGTGTGCCAATGGGGTTTGCCTAGAATAAAGAGATACACTGTTAAATCCTTTTCAAACATTTATTTTCTTCTTGAATTTTTTCCTATCTTTTCTATGGTATTTTCCTTTGTCATTTTTTGGACTCTATGATGAAATAGAGTGTCAACAGAGGTGTTGTCCCACGAAGCATTGGCCAGTGAACATAGGGGTTTACGAAAGGTCGATATCACAAACCAAGGCCTCACCAAGTCCATATTCAATGTTTCTATTTAATGTTTATGTTCGTATTATTAGGTCTTAATGTTAGGTTCTTCAATTCAGGATTGGATTGCAAGACACATAAACTGCGTAGCATTCTTCTATGTGGAGGTATTCATTTTAGTTTTAAATTCCAAAACGCAGTTCACGATACCCAAAATATGGTTTGCAAGAAGAATAAATTTTGGGAGTTCTATTCATGGCACGTACAATGTTGTTCGCAAATACAACATTTGCAAAAGAGGTGGTACGCAAACGTAAAGATATCTGTGGGAGAGTTGAGAGAACATTTTTCCATGAGAAACAATAAAAGACAAATGAACTAGGGGCCTTTATGTAGACATGTTCCCCTAAAATGGGACCTATCTGCTCTACCACAAACCACTTTATTCCAGGACCGATTCTATATCAATAGTTTCTCCTCTTCATTCTGAACTGACCAAATTTTAATGTGGGGAATTTGTAGGGTCCTACAAACTTCACCAAGGGAAGAAAATACTCCCACAATCACTTTTCGAAAGGATTCAAGAATTCTTACAAGTATAGTAAATAAATGGACTCAAATTGAGTTGAATTTTTTGGATGAAACTATAAGGAATTTGATTTCTCAAATTGTTTTCTTTTACCCACGTATGATCACTAGGAAGGGTTTGTGGACCAAATTAACCACAAACCACCATTACAAGGAATGAACCGAGAGGTGCTGTACCATGGGGAAATGGCTAGAAAACCCAAGAACTGATAAGTCAAATTAATGGATAAATCTAGAACATGTAGGACATTCGCTAACCATCTTTTGAACTCAGTAGTTTGTGGAAAAATAAGATTGGAAAAGTTCTGTAAACCATGACTTGTGAACCGCAACCTCCACAAACCCTGGTTGACCAAGTCTTCTTCGGATCAAGATATCTCTTCATGGGCTTATAGAAATGGTGTCACATGCCCATAGATATGATTTTCTATATCTCTCTATCAGATTTTATAAATGGTGTCACATTCCCATAAATACGATTTCCCATATCTCTTCATGGGCTTCTAGAAATGGTGTCACATGCCCATATCTCTTCATGGGATTCTAGATATGGGGTCACATGCCCATAGATACGATTTCCCCAATGCTCAATAAATGTATCACAGAAGGAATTGAGAAAGGACAGATGAAGAAAGCACGGAGGTGACCATAGAGGTTAGAAGTAATAATTCAGGGAGATTTATGGCTTCAGTCTTGAATCATCGGAGAAGACCAAATTGAAAGCCACGTTTCTTTAGGTATAACCAGCCAAAAACCATAAATAGAAGAAACTTAATACTAATGGGAGAATCATGCACCTAATTGTTGAAATCACGAACCACATATTCCTCATGGATGAACTCCCCACAAACGATGGTCCTCAGGACCCTCCTTCGATGTGGTGGTCCACATAGTGTATATCTATACAGATTTTACCAAGAGATGCGTACTACAGTAGTCTGTGGATGGAACCTAAAGCAGCATGGTGGATCACATTCAGGACTGTGTACCATTGTGGTGTACAGTGGTCCATGCCCAATCATGCGTACTGCTTCAGTGCACAGAAGAACCCTCTACATGAATACCACAATGGTATGTTAATCTCCCCTCATCGCATATAAGAAAATAATACACATAATAGGGGGTCTTTGGGAGTTCTTCCCTTCGAATCCAATCTCCCCTCTCTATTACCATCCTGTCCTCCATTTACCCTCTCTAAACCAGTCCCCCGACATCAGGACAAAGCCTCCTACAAATCCACTAGACCCATACGATCAGATCATCGGGTGCATTATTGAACCTATTTGAGTATACATACCCATGGTAAGTGGAGTCATGAAGGCTCTCTCCATAATGGTTCGAACTCCAGGGATGTCAGTAAGTGTATATTTCCATGGTAACCTAGATTCCAACCATGGGATGCTGACGTGATCCTCCCCGTTCTTGGGATTAAGGGTGATCACTTTCCTTTCCATTCAATGAGGAATGGTGATCAGTCAAAGGAATTTTTTGCGCTTCTCCTTTTCACATTATTCAACATTCCTCCCCTTTCCTAGAATGAATTCTGGGGAACTCACATTGAGTTAACCCCCTAATATTTTGAGGTTCGAGTTGCATGACCTCCAATGTCATCCCATGTTGAAGGGTTCATTTCCCCCACCCTCTTACATGGTTTCCCCGACCTCTTCCATTGTAGGTCTGCCCTCTACCCTTAGTGGTAGAGGAGGTGTGCGGTTGGTTGGATCTCTCACATCCTCTTTTTTCTTACACTGAGTATGACTCACATGGGATTAGAGTCTTTTGATGATCCCAACGTCCACAAAACCGAACCTATGTAAACTATGACAACTCTAATTCTTTGTCAAACTAGGATATATTGGATGCCTTCTTGATGTCCTGAGCTCAAAAGGGTGCTCTTCCAAAAGGGTTCATCCAATCATGACCTCTCAAATGGGAAGTTCTCACATGTAATCCCCAAACCAATATTGAAATACGAGAATTGTGACTCATAGTCAAACCTAGACATGTAGGATGCATGTTTGAAGGCCAAAGCTCAAAATGTGTTTGCTTCCAAAAAGGGCCACCCAACCATGTCCCCTCAAATGGGAATCTCCCATGCGTAATCCCCAAGTTTCCTAAATTATGTAGGATTTGATTCCTCTCTTGAGGATATGTAGGAAGACCATATTATGGGTCCAATCCCAACCCCATGTTACCTTCCATCCCTCCATGGATGATGATAGTCTTCAGAGAACCTTATTGCATGGATTAAGCCAGCATTGCCTCCATACCATCAAATTCATGTATGCCTATGATGATTATAAAATATCAGGTAGCCCATGGACACACTCTTTAATAATGAGAAAAGGATTCACGATCATATGAACATTACTCATATATATAATAGAGTCCCATAATAGGCAATAATCCCCCTCTCCAAAAGGGTGCGGTGAGTCTGACTCCACATCCTCTCGACCAATGGAGTCCTTAAGTGTCGTTGGCCAAATCATCATCCAAAGAGCGAATGACTTAGGAAAGAAGGCCCGTGAATCATTGATACGATGTCGGTTGGGTGTTTCTTACTCCCCTAATAAACCTATTGCACACCATCTGAGGAAGGTATATCCAAAGAGGACCAATTTCACAAGTACGTGACCACATGAAACTACCCGTTTGGACCATTTGAGTGTGGAACTTCATTCGCAATATAGAAGCAGTAAACTACCCAGTCCCTATGGGGTCATTCCAATCCTTCTTTAATGGATGGAGGCATAGATCAGGTTGAAAAAAATTTGGGGACCTGAAAGATTCTATAATTATAGACAAATGCTTGTCACCCATCAGACCATTTTATATTTATTCTAACTGCACCCCAATGTCTCCCGCAGAGAAAAAATAAACCCTAAATACCCTAAAACACTAAAAACCATAAAGCATTAAGTAATCCTACAAAAACATAAATGACCTAATAAATCATAAAATTCATTAAGAACCACCTAACCCAGAAAACCATAAAAACACCAAAACCCTGAAAAACCCTAAAATCTTTATAATGATCCTAAAAACCCTAAAACCCCTAAAAACCCTAAAAACCACAAAAACCCTCAAAACCATGAATATTTTTTACAACCCTTTATTTAATTAAAACCCAAATAAAACTAAAAACTATAAAGCCCCATAAAACCATAAACAAACCCCTAAAAGTGCAAAAAAGATGAAAAACCTGAAAAACCCAAAAAATCATCAAAACCATAACAATTCATTGAAACACTAAATCCATAAAAAACACTAAAAGTCACTAAAAATTCATAATACCCCAAACACCATGGGAACCCTAAAAACCCAAAAAACCCCTAAAATCCTTAAAACCCTTAAATGCCCCAAAACCCCTAAAAACACTAAAACCCCTAAAAATATATAAAAACCCTAAACCCCAAAATACCCTAAAACCCAAAAAAATAGTAAAGTCCATCTGAAACCATTGACACCCCTAAAAAAAATTAAAAAACATAATAAACACCTAAAGGACCCTAAAAACCCTAAACCCCAAAAAATCTAAGGGCCCTAAATATTATAAGAACACAAATAGAACATATTAAACATTAAAAGTAACTAAATACCCCCATAAAATCCATAAAATACCCTAAGACCCTATAAACACACTACAACCCCTAAAATCCATAAATACCTAAAAAACAAAAAACAATAACATCACTAAAAACCGTTAAAAATCAAAAAAAACCAAAAAGATTAAAAAATCCCTTAAAAATTATAATAACAAAAGAAATCATAAAACCCCCTAAAAATCCTAAAAAACCCCTAAAATCCAAAAAATAACTAAATCCCTAAAATCCTTTAAGAAGCCATGAAAAACCCTAAAACCCCCTAAATCCAAAAAACTCTAAATTGACATTGAAACCCATAACAGCATAAAACACACTAAAAATCTCCAAAAAGCACTGAAAACACCCAAAAAACATTAAAAAAGAACAAAACACTAAAAAATCCTTAGAATCCAAAAAATCATAAAAACAGGAGAAGGGCAAGACAGCAAAAAAACCCTAAAACCCTTAAAAATAATTAAAACTCCTAAAATAAAAATAACATTAAAAAAAATACCTAAAGTCACTATAAAAATTAAATAAATTCATAAAATCTGAAAATTCCCTAATAACCCTAAAAATCCCTAAAAACACATTAAACCCCTAAAATCTCTAAAATCACCAAACACTTAAAAATACTTAATGCTGAAAAAATCTTAAAAGCCCCTAAAACCCCCTAAAAACATATAAAACACCAAAATCCTAAAAACTCTAAAGAACCTTAATAAACCTAAAAACTCTAAATAAAAAATAAAAGACCCTAAAAACTGTTAAAACCCTATAAGACACTAAAACAAAAAACGCATAAGGACCCTAAAAACTCCAAAAAGTGCTAAAAGTACAAAAAAATCTTAAAACACACTAATATAAGCTAAAACCCCATAAAATACCTAAAATTCACTACATACCTAGAAAAATTAAAAAGAACATGATACTCAGAAATAACTAAAATGGGCCCTAAAAATACTAAAAAACCTTAAAGGCCACTACAGAACCTTGAAAAAATCCTAAATAACCATAAAAATGCTAATAGCCCAAATGACGTAAAAAATATCAAAAAACCCTAAACGGCCCAAATAAAAAAAAACATAATGGACCCACAATAATGCTAAAACCCCAAAATAACCTAAAGACCCTGATTGTAGCCTCAAAGACCCTGTAACTTGTAAAACCCCCTAAAAGACCCTAAAAACCCTAAAACCCCAAAAAAACCTCCTAAAACCTAAAAAACCAACCCCCCTCGAAAGAAACCCTAAATGATCGTAAAAACCCCCCAAAATTAAAAGACCCTAAACCCCTTAAACCCTAAAAAACCTAAAAACATTAATGACCCTAAAAACCATAAAAACAATAAAGTACCGTAAAAAACTGTAAAAAGATAAAAAAACCCAAAAACACTAAAAGTCCTTAAAAACAAAAAAATACCTAAAAACATAATAACTATAAAATACCCTAACACCCTTAAATCCCTTAGAAACCCTAAAATCCAAACACGCCCTAAATACCCTAATGATCCCTAAAAACATAAAAATCCCCAAAAAACACTAACACTGCCCTAAAACTTGTGAAAACCATAAAACCCCCTAAAACCCCATAAATATGATAAAACCCCCTTAAATACCTAAAAAATTGAAAACCCCCTATGAACCTAAAAACCCAAAACACCCTAAAAACCCCAAAAACCCAAAAACACCAAAAACTATAAAACCCATAAAAACTTGTAATACCCTAAAAAACCAAAAAACGCTAAATCCCTAAAAACTAAAAAACCATAAAACCCCAAAAATATCCAAAAATCCTTGAATCCACCAAAACTCTAAAAACAATGAAAAACATGAAAATCACATAAAAACCCTAACACCACTAATAACCAAAAAATACCTAAAACCCTAAAACCCATAATAAATTAAAACACAAAAACTCATAAAAACATTGGAAACCTAAAAACCCAAAAAAAACCCTAAAAGACCATAAAACACTATAGGTCACTAAAAAATACTAAAAACCCATAATAATCAAATAAAACTCAGAAATACTAGGAAAACCCTTAAACACCATGAAAATTATAAAAACCCCAAAATAATACCCAAGCCCATTAAAACCCCTAAGAACCTTTAAAATAATAAAACCCCTATAACTGCTAAAAACACTTAAAACCCCTAAACCACCCCTAGAAACTCATAGAATGAAAAAACCACATAATATCCTAAAAACACTAAAAATCCCTTCAAATCTAAAAAACCCCCTAAAAATCCTAAAACACTAAAAATCCAAAATCCAATAAAAACCTAAACCATGGAAAAACCCGAATACCTCTAAAAACACTAATACACCTAAAACACAAAATAAAAAATAAAAAAATCTCACCACCCTAAAACACTTAAAACCCAAAAAATCAATAGAAAATCATTAAATACCCGTATGAAAACCCTAAAAACTGTAAAAACCCTATAACCATAAAAACATAGAAAAATATCTAAAATACCCTTTAAAAATCCATAACAACCTTAAAACATTAATAAAGTGAACACCATAAAAACTGTAAAATACTTCTCAAAACCATTAGAATACCTTAAAACTATAAAATACAAAAAAATGATCTAAAAATAACAACCCTAACCCCAATCCAAAAATCTCTAAAATCCCCAAAACCATAAAGGACCCTAAAATAGTCAAACCCCATTTAAAAAAAAATAAGAAACTCTAAAAATGCTAAATAATATGATAACCATTAAAACCATAAAATACCCTAAAAATCTAAACATCCCGAAAACCCCCCAAACCCTAACAATACTAATTACCGAAAAGAATCCAAAACTCCCCTTAAAACACCTGAAAACCCTAAATTACAAACCCCCCTAAAACAATACCCCTACCAAAAAACTCTAAAAACATAAAAAACACTAAAACCCCTAAAAACACAATGAAAAAATCTAAAACCTTAAAAAGCCTAAAAACTAAAAAGTCATTAAAAACATAATATCCCTAAAAACCCAAAAATCCTTTACACCCCAAAAATTCCCATAAATCTCTAATACTACTAAAAACCCTTAATACCCATAATACCCCATAAAAAGTGAAAAAACCAGAAAAAAATATAAAATCCCCAAGGATACCCTTAAAATTTAAAAAAATAGAATAAATAAAAAACGCTAAAAACAATATAAAACCCTAAAAGACACATTAATACACTTCAATGACCTAAAAACCGAAAAAACCTTCAAACCCATAAAATCCATAAAAACATCTTAAAACCCTAAAATCCAAAGAAATATCATCAATCCTTAAAAAACACTAAAAATATGAAGAACATAAAAATATGAAAATGTTAAAACCCCTTAAAAGCCCAAAAACACAGAAAAATTATGATAACCCCATAAAAACCCAAAAATTCACTTAATGTCCCTAAAAACCCTAAAATACATTAAAAACCTAAAAGACCTTAAAAACCCCCATACCCCAAAAGGCCCAATAAAAACTTATAAAAACCATAAAAGAATCTTTAAATCCATTAAACACTTAAATCCCCTAAAAACCATAAAATCATAAATACCCAATAAAATCCTAACAAGCCTAAAAAATCATAAAATCCTTATAAATAAAAAAACCCCTAAAACACTCAAAACACAACCCTCAACCTATTAAACCCCCTAAAAACATTTAATAACATTAAAATCCCTAATAATAATTAAAAACTATTAAAAATAAAGAAACCCTAAAAACCTACAATACACTTAAAACACTAAGAAAACCCAAAACCCATAAAAACTCATAAAAATAATAAAATCCCTCCAATAAACCCCTAAAAATTATAAACCATAAAAACACTACAACCCTAAATCCTAAAAAACCCATTAGAAGAACTATCAAACCCTAAAAACCCTTAAAAATCCTTAATAACATAAAAAAAACTAAGAAACTTAAAAACATAAATATAATAAAAACAATAAAAACCCTAAAAACACATAAAAACCTAAATAACCTAAAAACCCTAAATATACTAGTAAACTGAAGACCCCTAAAACCGAAAAACTCTTAAAAACCAAAAAACATTAAAAATCATAAAATCTGCTAACCTCCACCCCCCAAAACCCATATCAGTATTAGAAACCCTTAAAAATACCATAAAAAGACAATAAAAATTATTACATACACCCTAAACCGTAAACCCTACACCCTATACCCTATACCCTTCACACTAATGTCTAAACCCTACACCCTAAACCATATACCGTACACCCTAAAGCCAATACCCTATACCCTCCATCCTAAACCCTAAAAAATACACCATAAACCTAATACCCTACTTCGTAATATCTAAACCATACAACCAATTCCCTATAACCTACACACTAAACCCTATACCCTATAACGTAAACCATATAACACAAACCCTATATACTATAACCTTCACCCTAAACCTTGAACCCTAATCCTTACTCCTAAAACCTTATACCATACTCCCTGAACCCGAAACCCTAAACCATATACCATGCACCCTAAAAAGTAAACTCTACAACCTAAATCATAAACCCTATACCTTATACCCAAATCCATAATCCCCGCACCCAAAACAATATACACTACAACCTAAAACCCAAACCCTATTCCAATACCCTACAACATAAACCGTATAACCTACACCCTAAAGCCTATAAAATACATTATAAACCATAAACCATACACCCTAAACATTATACCCATCTCCTAAAATCCAACACCCAACACCCTATAGCCTACATCATGAACACTAAAACCAACATCCTAAACTCTATACTGCACAACACAAACCCTACACCCTACACCCAAAATTCTATACCATACTCCCTAAACCTTAAATCTAACCCCCTAAACCATATACCCTATACCTTAAACCCAAAACCATCCACCCCCAACCCTATACCATACACCAAAAACCCAAAACCCTATATTCGAAAATCCTATACCCTACACCCTAAACCAAAAACCCTACACCCTAAATTATAGACCCTAAACACTAAACCCTATACCGTAGCCCCCTAACTCAAAACCCAACACAATATACCCAATACCTAGCACCAAAAACGCTAATCCCAAACCCTTAACCCTATAACCTCCACTGAGAACCATTATCTATATACCATAAACCTAATAACCTCTACCCAAAAGAATAATCCCTAGAACTTAAAACCAACAATCAGCACCGGTCCTTGCCTGGTCAGCGGCTCCTCGGTCATGAAATGGTGCTCGTTTCTCCCTCTTTCGGTGGAGCTTTGATTTTCTTCTAAAGCGGAGTTCCCCAACTGCTGCTACCTGGGTGAGGTTTCCTGAGCTTCTTCTTCCCTTTAAAAATATCTCTATTATTTCGATTCTTGGGAATTTGGTGGGGAGGTTCCTTTGTGTGGATAGTAGGACTAGGGCCCTTTGTCATCCGGTAGCACCAAGGGATTTTGTTGAATTCGATGCTTCGAAGTCTCTTGTGGAAGCTGTCTGGATTGCAGTGGGGGAAGAACTCAGGTGGAGACAGCCTACCATCTTTGAGAAATGGCCGGTTTTCTGCTCATCTTGTTGGAGTTATAGGGACAGTGATCACTCTAGAGGCTGCTATGGCACTGTCAGGGGTGGTGGTTCTATGGCTCGCATGTCTTCTGAAGAGATTATCCTCCCTCTGGGGGAGGTTAAGGGGACAGAGGAGGTAGCTTCCTCCCAACCTCTCAATTCGGATGTTCCCTTCTCGTCTGCTCTGCTTCCTAGAAGTGATTTAGAGGTGGCCCGAATGGATTCGGGTGGCTTCGTTGTGAGTCTAGTTGGAGGTGCTGGTGTTTCGGAAAATGCTGATGAGTAGGAAATGCTGCTGGCTAAGAGGGATAATCAGGCTTCTATTGAAGGTGTTCATGAGTGTGGTGACTCTCCTTCGAAGCAGACAGACTTAGGGAAGAATGCTGTGATGGGTGTCTGAAAAGGAAATGTGGAGGAGGCATGTGATATGGATCTAGAGTGAGATGGTATAGCTGGCTTGAAGGTCAATGAGATCACTGCTGGATCCCTTCCAGCAATTGAGGGTGTTGCGATTGCTCCAAACAACTTCCAGGTTGCAACATTGGCTGAACCTGCCATGGTGGATGTGCTGGTGGCAGATGCTGTGAAGGGAGAAGTGGTTGCTCAAGGCCTGAAGACTGTGGGTGAGTGGAGCTTGTCTTCAGTTGAAGAAAAGTCTTGGGCGGATGAAGAGACCTGGATCTCCAAGGGGCCACACTTGAACTGGCGTGATGCCCCCTGGTCCTTTCCGGGTGTCCTGACATGGGGCCTTAGTTATCTCCTCCCTCTGACAGCACAAGCGGTGCTGAGGATCCTCCCAATGACAAGTGCTTTAGCCCTCAGCCGGGAAATGCTAGCGACGCTGGTGGTTCGTCCATGGACCTCCATAGGTCTATGGTCCTTCATGGTGTCCCCTCTACTGATGATTTTTGTGTGCAGTTGCATGAGAAGGAGTGGGTTGAACGGGAGAGGTTCCTTCTTGAGGATGAAGCTGAGAGGCTCGGGGAGAGGTTTGTTGAGGCTGATCGCCGGATAAACGCTGTTATGGCCAGTTCAAAGGAGAAAATAACCGAAGGAGGTGCTGAAACTCCTGTGACAAAATGTAAGAAAGGGAAGGCACCATCAGTTGTCAGTGATGGCGTCACTTGTGCGAAGGCAGGTGTTGCAGCTGGTTCCACCTCCTCCCCTCCGAGACGAAGGCGGAGGAGGGATTACTCTGCCCTCCCATGTCCCATGGAAACTAGAGCCTCTACACGAGCTGTCAGACTCAATCTAAAGGTGAATAAGAGAGAGCGAATTTCAATGTCTGCAGAGAAGGAAAAGGCTAGGAAGAAGCTGATATCCAGGATTGGCATGCAAGAGGATTTTGAATTTGGATGGGACTCAACGGACGTGGGTGCTGAGTCAGATTTCAGTTTTGCTGATGTGGGAGACGACTTTGGTGTGGACATGGGGATTCGAGGTGAGGAGCTAGAGGATTTTGATGGAGATGTTAACTGATCCGCCCCTTGTGTGCTCTCCCTTTTGGTCTTTTGACTTGTTGTTTTTGTTCTGCTTTTCTTCCTTTCTTTCTGTGCCCTTCGGGCCAAGGTCGTAAGGGGTTTTGGGTGTGGATCGATGGATCCCTCCCCTCCCTTGTCTGTAGTGTCTGTGTCTTTTCATTGAATAAAATTTGGGGGGTCCCAGGAGTATCCTGGACCCAAGCCTTCCTTTCCCTAACAAAACCCTAAAAAAATAAAAACCATAAAAAACCTCAAAATCCTAAAAACACTAAAAATGCTTAAAATCCCTTAAAATCTATATGCAAACCTAAAGACTCTAAAATCACTAAAAATAGTACAATACCCTAAAATACACTAGAAATACCCAAAAACAAATTTTTTTTTTCAAAACCCTAAAAGTACCCTAGAAACCCATCTTTAATGAAAAAACCCTAAAGCCCTACAAAACTGTAGAAAAACATTAACACACTAAAAACCCATAAAAGAACCCTAAAACCACTAATTGAACCTTAAAACCTATAAAATCTTAAAAAACCCAAATCAAATAATCCTAAAAACCCTAATATTAATTAAAACATAAAAAATAAAAAAAACAAAAAACCATAAAATATTACTAAAAACACATAAGACACTAAAAGAAAAAAAATCCTCAAAACTATAAAGAACCCCAAAACCCTAAGAACACTAACCCCCCCCCACAATAAAAGACCCTAAAACCCAAAAAACTCTAAAAGACAGAAAAAAACATAAACCCCCATAAATCCTAAATGAATAATAAAAACTCTTGAAACCTAAAAATTCAAAAAATCTTATAACAGCCTGAAATCCCTAAAAACACCCAAAACACGAAAAAACCCTAAAACCACCTACAAGACCCAAAAAAATCCAATAACAAATTAAAACCCTAAAAATAATTAATAACACAAAAACCACTTAATAACCAGAACACCCTAAATAACTTTAAAAATCTTTAAACATTTAATTACCCTTTAAAACCCCAAATAACCCCCCAAAACAAAAAAAACCCTCAAAACACATAAAAACTCAAAAAAATCATAATCAAGAAAAAAACCATAATACCCCTAAAACATAGAAAAACCTATAAAACCCTGGAAAAACCCAAAAAAATCCCAAAACCCCCCAAAAAACCATAAAACTCATTATAACTGCATAAAAATACTAAAAACCTAAAAACCCTAAAATCCCCTAAATGCCCCTTAAAACCTAAAAACCATGGAAGATAATAAAAACCATAAAAAACATGAAGGAACTTCAAAAAATTAAAAAACCCAAAAGACACCAAAACCCGCTAAAAACACAAAATGTTCCATAAAACCCTAAAAACACCTAAAATACCATAATAACCTAAAAACCCCTTAATAACATAGAAATCCTAAAAAACAACAAACCCAAAAGACCTTAAAAACATAAATGATCCTAAAAACCCTATAAAAAATAAAAACCATAAAACCCACATAAACCCTTCAACACCATAAAAACCCTAAAAACCAAAAAAAAAGCAGAAAACAAATCTCCATAACCCTAAAACTGTACTAAAGTCCCAAAACCCCTAAAAACCCTTTAAATCATAAAAACCACAATAACTTTAAAAACACCTTAAAATTTTCATGAAAACCATAAAAACCATTTAAAAATAAAAGAAACCCTAAAAACCGAAAAACAACTAAACCCCCCTAAATGCATAAAATCATAAAATGAACAAAAAAACTCTAAAAACCTAAATTTTCTTACAATACACTAAAATCCACTAGAAACCATAATGAACCCTTTAAACCCATAATCCCCTTTAAAACCATAAAAACCCAAAAAAATCCAAAAAAATACCTTATAAACATAAAAAACCATAAAAACCAAAGATATCCTAAAACCTAGAAAAACCAAAAAAAATCAAAAATAAAACCTAAATAACCCCCAAAACATTAAAACCCATAAAAAACCAAAAAGACATAAACACGCTAAAACCTCTAAAGCACTAAGAACCCTAAAACCCCGAAAACCCATAAAAGCCCAAAAACCCCCATAAATGTCCTAAACACCCCAAAAAACCTAAAAGATACTTAAATTAAAAAAACCCCCGAGGACACTAAAAGCATAAAGAAATAGAAAAATATTTAAACCCAAAAAACATTTAAAGACCCTAAAACCCCTAAAAAATCCTTAATAACCTATAAAATGTAGTAAAAACCCTAATCCCCCAAAAGACGCTAAAACACCCCAGAAAATTCTAAAAAGATAAAAAAAACCATAAAACCTTAATGGACTCTACCAAACCCTTAAATTCTTAAGATTCCGTAAAGAACCAAAAAAATACTAAAGGATCCTAAAAACCATAAAAAACATGAAAACTACAATAATCCCTAAAATACTAAAAAACCTTAAAGACCATAAAACCATAAACCCTTAAAATACCCTTAAAGGCCCTAAAACACCTAAAACGACTAAAATAACCTAATAAGATTAAAACACTATGAGTCCCAAAAAACCAAACAAACAAAAACGAACCAAAAATATGTAAACACAATAAACTCCTTAAAACCATAAAAAAATCAAAAGATACTTCAAAACCCCCAATGACCCTAAAAAACCCCAAAACACTAAAAAGACATGAAAATCTTAAGAAAACAAAAAATACCTTAAAACATTCTAAAAGTCCTAAAAAAACCCTAAAACATCCAAGAAACCATAAAACCCAAGTGATCCTAAATTACCCTTAAACCCCTTAATCAAATTTAAAATACTACAAATACTAACATACCTAAAAATATATCAAAACACTAAAACCATTAAAACCCATAAAATTCATAAAAACCCATAAAAATTCAAAAATACTAAAAACCCCATAAACGGATTAGAAACACCCCCAAAACCTAAAAACCCCAAAAATACCAAAAATACCCTAAAACAATAAAACGTAAAAAAATCGAAAAAACCCAAAACCCCCAAAAAACATTTAAACATAAAAAAATAATGAAAACCCATAAAAATCCAAAAAAACTAAAAACTCTAAAAACCTCATTAAAATAGAAAAAACCATAAAAATCCCCTGAAACACAAAAATCAACTAGAAAGAATGTAAAAATCCTAAAAACCCATAAAAAATCCTGAATCCATGAAAATCCAAATTAAAAACAAAAAAATCCTAAAAATCAAAAAAATAATAAGAACCCTAAAAACTCTAAAACCCCAAAAACCCAAAAACCCATGAAAACATTAAAAAAACAAACCATATACCCTACACCATAATCCATTAAACCTATACTCTAATCAATATACATTAAACCATATAATGTACTCCCAAAACCCTAAACCCAACACCCAAAACTCTATACCCCACACCCTAAACCCAAAATCCTACACCTCAAACCATACACCTACACCATTAACCCTACACCCTAAACCTTATACTCTTCAACAAAAAACATAAAATATACATCATAAAACTTACACATTAAACCATATACCTTACATCATTAACCATGCACACTAAACCCTATACCATAAAACCTAAAAGATACTAAAAACCCAAAAACTAATAAAATAAATCATATTCCTTAATAAATGCTAATTTTTTTAAAAACCCTAAAACACAGTACTAACCTCTAAATTAATATAAAGAATATAAATATCCTTAAAATTACTAAAAGTAACTAAAACCATAAAACCCACTAAAGGTCCCAAAACAACAAAAATATTAAAAGTCTTAACTCCTTTTTAAAATCCCTAAATCCAGGAACCCCCTAAAACCCTAAAAACCCTATAAAATCCCCCAAAAAATCCAATTGTATCTAAAAAATCTAAATTTACTTAAATACCCTAAAAATAACGGAAAAGACATAAAACCCTAAAACCCAAACCCCAAATTAAAACCTGAAACCCCTAAATAACACCTCAAACCCGCTAAAAAGACCTTCAAACCCCAAATAAACACTAAAGTGCAACAAATAGAAAAAACACCAAAAAATTTCTAAAAATACCCTAAAACCCCTAGAAACCATTCCATTACACTTTAACCCCTAACAACATGAAAACCATAAGACCCTAAAAACCAAAAAACACAAAAGACCTAAAAAATCCAAAAAATTCCCTCAAGACCCCCAAAATCCTTGAAAAACGGAAAAGGATATAAAAGACCCAAAACATAACCTTATTTTCCATAAAAATACCAAAAAAAATTAAACCACCAATAAACAGTTAAAATTCTAAAACCCCATAATATCAACATAAACCAATAAAACCAATAAAATAAAATAAAAAACCCAATAAACACTAAAAAACATTAAAAACCATAAAAAACCTATTAGACCCTTATAAAATATATAAAATACTAAATACCTTAATAACCTAAAAATGGAAAATGCTCTAAAAGCTCCGAAATACACCCTAAAAGAAACTAAAAAACCCTAAATCCCAAAAAGAAACAGACATCCTTAAAAACCCAAACCCCCCTAAAGCCATAAAAATCTTAATATATATGAATAACTCCTCAAGAATTTACTATAAACCTAAAAACCCAATAAAAACCTTTAAAAACTAATAAAAATAAAAAAATCCTCAAGAACCAAAAACCCTATGAAACCATTAAACCCCTAAAAACCCCTAAAACCCCTAAAAATCATAAAAGACCCTAAAAATAAACAAAAACCTTTAAAAATTTATAAAACCTAAAAAATCCTAAAACCCTAAATTAACCCTAAAAGAAACTAAAAGACATTAAAACCAATAGAACCCCTAACCCCCCAAAGAACCTAAAATCCAAAGAAGACTCTAAAATAATCTAAAATCATAAAGGGATATACAAAACTCTAAAAAACATAAAGGATCCTAGAAAACTCTTTAAAACGCTAAAATACCCTAAAACCACTCAAAAGTATGAAAGGAAGCTAAATATATCTAACAACCCCAAAAAACCATAAAAACCCTAATGGAACCTTAAAGACAAAAAAGTCTCTAAAAACATTAACACACTAAAAATTATAGAAACACCAAAAACCTAAAATACCTTAAATAGAAAAAACCTCAACAATCCAAAAAAATCATAAAAAACCTAAAAAATCAAAAAATAAAAAAACCCTTAAGAAACACTAAATACCCAAAAAACAGTAAAAAATCATGGAACTATAAAAAAATTAATTCACCTTAAATCACTAAAATACATAAAAATTCATAAAAGTACCAAAATAACAAAAAACCCTATAAAACATTAAGAGCCTAAAAACCTAAAACCCCATAGAACCCTAATATTCCCCAAATAACCTTAAACCCACCTTTAAACCCATAGAATCACTAAAATCACATAAAACTGTAATAACCTTTATAAACACGTTAAAAAATTAAAATCCCTTAATACACATAAAAATACATAAACCCTAAAAACGTAAACAAACTCATAAACCCAAAAAATCCCAAAAACACAAAACCCCGAAAATTCCTAATAATATAAAAAAACACTATAAAACCCATCAAAACATATAAAACACCCATAAAACCCATAAAACCCATAAACACCTTAAATTCTAAAAACACTTTGAAAACGTAGAATCCCCAATTAAAACCCCTAACACCCTAATCCAAATAACATACACACAAAATGTGAAACCCTAAACACTGAACACTATACCCTACACTCTAAACCTTATACCATACACCTTAATCCCTAAACTCTACACCCCAAACCCTATACCCTAAACCCTAAACCCTCCACCCTACACCCTACACCCTACACCCAATACCCAAAACCCTAATCCATAAACCCCGTACCCAAAAACTTATGACCTACGCCCTAAGCCTTACACTCTATACTATAAACCCAAAACCCTATACCCAAAACCATACACCATAAACCATAAAGTACCTTAAAAATAGTAAAAATAAATTAAAAAACCTAAAAACACTATAAGATGATAAAATATCGTGAAACCCATAAAAGATCCATAAAAACACTATATGACTTAAAAAAATAAACCCCTAAATGTGCTTTAAACCCCTAAAACCCCAAATGACCCTTAATACTCAAAAAAATTAAAAGTCATCAAATCCCCCTAAAACCCATCAAAACATAAAAACCCTAAAAAACATAAAAATATAAAACATTTAGAGAACCTAAAAACCCTAAAAGTTCTTAAAACCCCATAAAAATCAAAAAATAAAACCTAAAATAACCTCAAACCCCTAAAAACCCCCAAAAAACTTAAAAACCCTAAAATGCCCTAAAACAAAAAATAAAATAAAAAACATAAGTCCCAAAATATCATTAAAACCCTAAACCCATAAAAAACACAACAACCTAACAAACCCAAAAAAATTCCTAAAAATAATCAAACCCTTTAAAATAGTAAAATATCTAAAAAACACTAAAAACCATTTAAAACCCCTAAAACTATTAAAACCCACAAAATTCAAAAATTCCATTTTTGGGTACCAAAAATTTCTCATGAAAGAATAAGACACATTCAATGATTTAGAAAAGGAAAAAAAATGGAGAGTTGAATAAAAAATATTCAAAAAAGGTGAAAAATTAAAAAGGAAATGATTCTGCAAATCAAGGGTGCCATTGAAGACAGTTGCTCTTCATGGTCGTCCACCACTCCATGAAAGCCCTATGAATGATAACTATTCATGGAAGGGTATATCTAATGGTTCTATTGAAAAAAAAAGTCATTTGTAGAAAGGGGTGGTGATATCCTCTCATGCGGATGATTTCCCATGAAATAAATTGTTCTTGGGGAATAGAAGTGTTTTTGGCTACTACAATTGAAAAGAATTTATTTTCAGAGCCAAATGGGGATTTTGGAAATTGAAAAAGGCCCCCTACTGACTAAGTAATCCATGTCATCCCGAAAAAAGTTCCCCATGGCCCACAGCAGATGACTGACTATGTCAGTATTGAGTTCCTCTACTTCACTATAAATAGAGCCCAATGGTAACCAAAAATAGGATCAAGGGATTATAGGAGGTCCACATAAGGACAAATACAGATGAAGAGATCCAAAGTGAGGCAATGTAAAAGATGTAATCCTTCAATAATTCCCCATAATAAAACCCACCACATAGCATTAAAGAGGATAAAAGTCTATAAACTCAACATTATTTTTGGGAATACATCCCATGAGGTGCATAACTAATGTACCCTTTTCAAATAAGCATCCTGTATAGCCAGAATCAATGTGGGTGGAACCCATCATTGTGTAAAAAATCACTAACTTGGAGGAACTTGATCCCACATAGAATCATGCTATGCAAAAAGAACCCAACCCCATGTAGAAAAATGCTATGTGAACCAAACCCAGGTCATCATACCACAATGGTATGTAGACAACCCACTTACCCGCATAACAAACCTATACACGAAGGAAACCCCATCCCAAAAATAGATAATTCAATGCAGAATGGGGTATCACAGGGCGTTCAACTTTCTGGACCCAATCATTCCCTTCGGTTATATCATCATCCCCTAGGTTGGTCCCTCCTAAAACTAGTCTTGTGGCATCATGAATATGCCTCTTCCAAAGCAACCATAAATTTATGATAATATCATAGAGTGCACTAGAGTTCCATGTTGATTCTATATTCCCATGTTAAGAGGAATTTCATGGGTTACAATAGCGGTAAGGTGAACCCCAGAAAAGACCTTGAGTCAACATTCCAAAGGTAATGACGATTCTGACCTTGGGGAGACGACATGAACTTCCCTATTCTAGGTATTTAGGGTAATTTCGATCCTTTCTATTTGAGGAGGACCAATATTGAATATTCCTCCCTTTTACCAAGATCTAAATTTAGCGCACTCCCACTAAGGTATTCCCCTAGCATTTCTTTCATGAGGAAACACTTTTTCTTCACTTTTCCTTTATCTAGTATGTATCCCGATATATCACCAAATATGACTATCTAGGATATGAGACCAAGAAAGGGGATGTGTACACTCAATGACCTCTTTCCCTTTGGGATTCAGATCCATCCATCAGCGGATGGGGCGAGACATGTAATCTTCAGATCCACTACATCTTCTTGTTTCTCACAGTATGACTCATGTGGGGATAGAGGTTGGTAGTGATCATTTCATATGAATGATATGAAAGAAACCCTTAGTTGTAATTCTATATATATGCATTCACCTACTTCAATCCAAACAGTTTTCTCCCATGCATAATCTCTAATAAAATCCCCTCAAATGGGATGCTTTGATTTGTATTCTCCAAATCATGCTCCATTTGTGGGCCTCTTATAATGTGAATGTTCCAAAAAATTAAAATATTATGGATTAGAATCCCAACTATCTTGGATATGTATGAAGCCTCCCTAAGGTACAAAACTGAACCAAAAATCACCTTAATGTTTTTTATGCCACATCCCCTATTGGGTCACATTCCCTTAGGAGACTATATCTCTTCAAGTTACCTTGTGTCCTCATGGTGTATGTCCCACACCATCAATGACTTCGAATCCTTTCATCTCTACATCCTTTCATCATGATTTTAAACCACATGGTTATTACCTCTTCACACAACCATAAATGGCGATGTGTCCAGTTAAGAGACACTGAACTATGTGGGTTGTAATTCCTCTCATGATGATACATATGAATCTAATATTTTTGGTTTAATCCTAACATCAAAATGAATATTGACCCCCTGTTTGGTGATAACCTATAGAGTTCCATCCCATGTGGCATAAAGAATGATTTTTTCTATTAAATGACCAAATAATCCTTGATCTATCCATAAATGGGTAAAATTAATGGAGAACCTTGGATACAAACCGATCCTTCCATCGATGGAGAACCTCATATACATACAGATGATTCCAAAACCATGTGTAGTCATGATTAACCATTTCTTTAGGGGTAATATATAGAAACATACATCGGAATGAACCAAGGATTCATGAACATGACTTAAATCTATATGAAAGCCCTAGAATAGGAAATAATTCCCCCAAAAATGGTGTGATGAGCCCGAGTTTACATACTCTCAACCAATGTGATTTCTTAATTGTCATCTTCCAAATCATCTAATGGATGTATTCCTTTGGAAAGAAGGTCCATGAATCATGTATTTGAGATCCATTGGATGTTTTTGGTTTAATTAAAAAACACATTCGAGACCATTTGATGATATTATACTCGACATAAGTGATTTCACAACAGTTAATCCCTAAAAATAAAACCAATCAGACATAATGAAACCCTTTGTTCAATGAAACAAATGTGATTCTGATGTTAATAACCTAACTTTGACACCCCCTTCATGAGATAACAATTATATACTACCTATTACCTATTTGACCATTTTGTTCTGGGTTATAAAATCTTCCATCAAAACAAAAATGTTGAACCTGATGTAAATAACCTAATTGTGTCACCTCCTTTGTGAGATAAAAAGGATATAATACCTAGTCCCTATATGGTCATTTTTTCCAGTTCATAATATCTTCCAGTGAATCAAAAATGGTGAACCCAACATGAATCCTTAACCAAGGTTGTAGTGTTACCCAACTTCAATCCCCATTCACATCTGATAAGGAAGAGGGATAATCCAGACTGTTAATAATGCATGTGTTCATGAGAAGATACATTAATGATGGTTTCTTTATCTGTTACATAAATTGTAGGAACTCTTTAAAGCTGTCTTCAATCAAATGGAATCTCACTAGTTTGCTCATGCATGCATTTTAGTTAAGGCAAAGTCATTCATGTCCTTGATGATGTAGAGTAATCCATCGCGCACCACAATATCTTCAATGTTTGGTTTCTAATGCACTAATCATTGAGTTCCATCAAAATGGTACTCTCCCCACCAAAGTGGTAGCAAGGAATTCCCTCTAGGATGTGAAGTCTCTTAATCCATTCAACCAGCATTGGTCGATGACCTAGAACATGGAGGCTCCACTGGCCATATCCAACCGTTTCAAGAGCCTATCCCAAGAACATGACAATGAGTGCATCTCTTACCTTAGAGAGGATAATAAAGTCTTCACTAATGATTTCATCCCTGCAACACCAGGGTCCCACCAAAAGGCATCTTCCAGAAATCATCGCATCCCACTAAATGTGGCATGGTATCCTCAATTTGAAGATGTTATCACCCCGAGGGATATTGCTGATGTCCAACGGATCCAGGTCCCTAAAATAGCCCTACAAAGGAGACGATTAGACAACTAGGAACTGTTCATCACCCTGGTTCCTGATAAAGAGATCCACCATACAAATTCTGCATCACGCTATGGGATAACGCATATTCCTGCGCCATCTTCTGAAACCCACCATGAAAATTTTGTAGAAAATTATGATCAAGTGGAAATCCCTTGTAATGTTATCTAAACCCACCATGAAAATAGGCCAGAAAATTATAGTCAGATGAAAATCTCATCTGATGCACATGAATCCCATCATCCAAATAGGGAGAGAACTATTTATGATAAGATGGAAATTCCTACTAATACATACCAATCCCATAATCCAAATAGAATGGAAAACATAGGAAGGTATATATCCCTGCCAATATGTATGATCTCATCAGTCCAATACAATGGAAACCAATGAGCAGACACAAATCCATACACATCAATATGAATCCCACCAGTCAAATATGGTGGAAATTGAATACAGTCAGAGTCAAAGTCCTTCCCTCTCATACCAAGCCCATCAATAAAATAATATGGAAATGAAATATAAGGATATTGAAATTTCAATTAATTCATATCAATCCCTTAAAGTAAATAAAGTATCAAACAACTAGATGAATTTTTTTGCTCAAAAATATGAATCCCCCTAGTCAAATATAGTGGAAATTAGAGAAAATATCTTGGGTTTCCCAGCTATAAACTTGCAGAAGACTCGTTCCTATGACCCGACATGGGAGAACATTCAGTACTCACTATAAGAAAATGTAAGACCATAGTAGGAAAATATTCCTACTCTGACATCGGAATGGGTTTATATTACCGTTCTATACAAATACACCTTTCAACACATATTGTAAATGATGTAGGATCAAATGTAAATTCCTGACCATTTCCTAAATATTTTTGAAGATGTAATCATGTTCATAGAAATATCAAGGAGTTGAAACCACAACCCGATCTCCACATGTGGGGTGAATCATCTACACAATATGGTGGAAACTCGGTAGAAAACAGGCATCTCTTCTCCAATTTAGTATGGTTATTAACAGTATTCCGTGATACATGAACAACTGAATTGGGAAAAAATACTTGTTTCATCATGGGGACGTCATTCCATCAAAATTGATACTCAAGGGAAGGAATATATCCCTTATAAAACAAAATATGCTCATCTATATATCCAGGAAATACCACAAGATTCACAAGAATAGAATACTGTATATGAAGGTCATCACCCAAATCAAGTGGCCCCAGTTTCTCACAAGAATGTTCCCTAAAATAAATCACCCCAAAGGCATATAGAAAATGAATAGAATATTAATTCCCATTATCTATTGGAATATGGAGTTCTCAATGTTATCAAACACTTTTCCCTAGTGGCTAAGTATCCTACTAATACATTACTAAAATATAGAAGAGGCTGTAGAAGTTGTGAAGGACCTCCCCACAATATTGTTACCAACAGCTCGGAAGGTCCTCCACAGATCACATACCAAGAAGGCTTACTTCATATAAAATAAATGATGGATTGAGATATCTTATCTCTCAATGAGAATAATTGTATCCCTCCACATGTAAAGAATAAAAAACATCAAAAAGGTATTCCTTACTTTCATCCACCTTGATGGTCTTCCCCAGGGTAAACACTATAGATATTATCCCTACATTTATACCTTTAGCTGTGATTGTAGTCCTCACCATGAAAAAATCAACTACAAAGGTCCTCCCCATAGGGACATCTCAGTCCAGCAAGAAGGTCCTCCCCTTACTATCTTCCACTCTGAAGATCCTCTTAAGGGTATATGATGCAAAAATTCTCTGGAATGTTGGAAAATAAACCATTATGGTATCCTTCTCCTTTGTAGTACCAAATAAAAAGGACCTACCTATATTCAAGTTCTATATCTATAGGATGTTCATCCCCTTGACAAATCAGATTATAGATATCCCTCATAAGTTGAGGTTCTGGGTGGGATGGTTATAAGTATGTCATATACCATATCAGTAATAAGTGACATAATTTCTCATCTAAGAGATGGATTTGGTCTATTTACATCTTATGAGGTACCCTCGGATGATTCCCCTACCAGTGAGACCCCCATCAACCCCGAATCTTGCAATGAAATTATCAAGAAGCCTCCATGGGGGATGATCAAGTAAAGTTTCTATTAGTGAAGAACAAAAGGATATGTTTCTTCTGAAAATACAATTTTCCACGGATGAAATATCAGTTATGTTTTTTCCCATGACTACTTCTCAGTTCGACATACCAAGGGAGTTTCTAGAAGAATTAATACATAACATTCATATTAATATCTAGAAAAATATCTTCCACTTGAAAAAAAGTTCATTCCCTACAATGGGTACACATGCCATGCAAAAATCTTGGAAGATATTCATCATAATATTGACTTGGAATCACATCTAAATAAAAGGATACCACAATTAGAGAGGTTAAAAATGATCACGAATTGACCAACCTCAGTTCACTGTATAATTTAAATCATCTATTCATAGATTCCACTCTTGGTGTTCATATTTAGGGATGGGGATTGAATGAAGAATTTCATTTCACCCCACATCCCATCCCATAGGACCCATTGGAAATGAAATCCTATAATGTTCTTCTCTAAAATGTGTAATCAAATGAAATTATTAGTTATGAAAGATGACATGATCAGCATGAACCAGCTCGGAGTAAGTCTCAATAGAGTCAGGACCAACATGAGGATGACATCAAAAAACACCTAAACCAGAAAATTGAGAAAATTCAACAGGATTCTTGATTAAGGGAACTAATCATCAGGAACTCATGATGTCCTCAAAAACAAATAGTCCATGTATATACCCAACACCATATCTGGATTACACTCGAATTGGAATGCACGAGATCAAGAAATCTAAAATAGAAGCAGTAACTCCCACGGTATGAGATCAACCCTAGTTTATAGGGATGAAGGAATTTTTAACATAGATTTCAATCGAAAGACTACCAAATCTGGGTTGGGGCACAATATTAAGAGAGTGGATGAAACCCCACCCCATAGGGTTGGGGAATATTTACCTCAACCACCATCCTAATGGATGTTAGTATTTTCCTATTTGGAGAGGATACCAAGTAGAGGGGTCCCCCATTCCATCTCATTCCATGACTCATTCCCCTCAGAAGGGATTTGTACAATAATGATGTATAGAGGTTCCCTTCGAGTTACCTTTCACTAATACGCCTGAAGAAGATCCCAAAATGGAAGGAGAAGATCCAAGAAAGGTCAAAAATATCAACACAATCATTCAGTAGTTGGGACGCCAACCACAATGTGTTATGCATCAGTTAACATTGTTGAAATCAATCTTACAAACCACATCAAAAAAAATGATGCAAATATACAAGAAAAGTAAGAGGATAGTTCCTCTTGGAATTTTATCCACATTAAGAATGAAGTGGTATTTACATGTAACCAAACGGTCACACATAATTTGATTGTTCCCTACTACCTTCTTCACAAATCCCTCAAAATGGGAAGAATAAAAACAATGTTGCATATGACCCACCTTCTCCTATCAATTAAAATGATATCCCTACACTCGATGAGATATTTCCTCATCATGAAGACTAAATGAATGTGTTGAGGTGAATCATCATTGAGATACATCTAAGAGGTCATATAATTGAATATGATCCCCAGGTAGAACATTAACATACACTTTTAGTAGGTATACCTCAGCCATAAGGGTTTACCCTGGCCAATGAAGCAAGGCCATGATGTCCACTGAAAATGGTTCCAAGACCCTAAAATTAACTAGAATAGGTCATTGATAGATATAAATATTTTACCCTTTAAAGAATCAACCCGAATAGGTTTGGGTGAATCAACAAAATATTCCCCCAGTCAGATATCCACCACTTGTACCTACAAATCCGGTGTGAAATATCATACCCATGCTATTCCCAAACATGATTAGATTCAATAGAACACACATCAAGGTATTATTAATACTATCGAGTCATTGGTAGCTCAGTTGAAATCCATGGAAGAGAGGCATGCGCTAGTACTGCCACAACAGAAACCCTACCACGATTTGGTGAGTAAAACTCCACCACCACCCAATTTCGAGAGTCTTGTGTTCCCAATATTCAGTGGATTAGGAGCCTTATAACAACATATAATTCACTATTCATATTATTATGATCCTCTTATGGGAACAATAGTGCAAAAATAATAATGAAACTCAGATGCTCCATGAAAAAATAGTAATGTTCCACCTTTGTATTGTACACCAGTTTACCAGCTCGACTGATAAAAGGATTTAAGGATCTCTATCAGAAGTTCCTTTTCTTTTTTAGCTCAACATTTCAAAAGAAAAATAGTCTAAGACCTCTCAAACTAAAAATTCCAAGAATATGAGACAGTCCTAGAATTAATTTCTATATTAAAAGGGATGACATACTAATTGAACTAGCCACTACCCAAAGATAAGATGATTTCTATGTGCATTGATAACCTCTGTGATGAGCTGTGAACTCTTCTCATCCTGGGGAAACATACATGTGGGATTTGGGAGTTATCCACCATTTTAAAAAGAATAAAATACTCTACATGATGGGCTAAGCTCATTCCTAGTGTAACCCCACCATTCTTGTGAAAAGTATTAGGGAGGGATGAAGTAGAATCTATCACTCTTATGTCATCCCATGCACAAAATCGAGCTCCAAGGCTAGAACCAAATCACGTGGGACCCCTGGGGATCAATAACATCACCTACCTTGACAAAAATATTAGAGGGTGACTAGGACAATTCAATTTGAGTAATAAATGAATAAATTTTACACGTTCTAAGATGACCTAGTTTGTGGGTATTTTAGAGCCGTCATTAACAACAATTTGAACTCTCTACCAGAGGTGAAAAGTGCTGAAGTGGTTGGTTTTGAAGAGTAGCCAGATTATTTTTCCTTTCACCAGATACTATGATGAACCATTATTGAATGGTTTCTCTTCAAATAACTCCTACAACAAATGATAGATTCTGGGAATGTCAAACTGGGACCATGACTAGAATAAGTGGAATATTATCAACTATTCACCCAGATGAACGAGATGATTGGTAATAATTTTTGAGTAGGAGAAAAAAAATATAGCTTGATGAATCAAAATAAAATGAAATGAACTCATGGTATTATCAATGAATAGTTGAAATAACCAACCGTGTCCCAGATGCTCCTATTGCAACACATCTAACACCCTCGGCCCCACAACAATCCAATGGTTGGCTTTCCAAGAATCATTTTGACCAAAAATGATAAGATAAAATTAAAATATATGAAATATTGTCAAGGAAAATGTCATATTTAAATCTCCTGGATTTGATGCCATTTTATCTGAATGAATGAGCACCACCCCACCAAATGGAACCACCAGAAGTAGTCAGTTTGGTTGAATAATTATTAGAGGAGGAGTTAATATTTGGCTCCGTTAATGTCATTCACTTAATGGATACATTATCTGATGAAGAGTATGGATATGAAACTAATTTCTATGCACCAAATATTGGATCCATAGGAAGATTCCACATAAGCTAAGGATACCAAGGAAAACATAGCCATGGCATGAACCAATCTTATTGTTGCACCCCGACTCAAGCTGTTATTATTATCAAAACTCATGGAAGAGCCCTCCAGTAGACCCAATAGGAATAGGAAAGATACCTTGCACCTTCAAGAAGAAACTTTTGATAGATCATTATCAAAAATCCTTTTGAAGTGGAATAGTTGTCTAATCTTTCTTGGCATGTAGATAGACCTACCCACTCCATCCCACAAAGAACGGAATCCACTCCTTCTCATATCTTGAGGGCTAGTCTATCAACATAAAATAGTCAATCCCCTAAAGTTATTATGAAATATAATCCATGAGTTGGTAAGCATCAACATTTATATTAGAAATATGAAATCCTGAAATACTAAGCCTTGGTACCATCCATGATATCAATCATGGATGTTGTGAGCTTGTCAACAGATTTTAGGGAAGAAATTATAGAAGCTATGATAAGCCCACAGAAGTTTGATGCTTAAGTGGCTTCCAATAAGCAATTTTTAATTGAGACTGATTTTGTAGAATTCTATCTGGTTATCTCCTTTATGGATCAATATGATGATGCCATTTTTCTAGGAAATATCAGACCCTTATATGAGTCTGACCGGATAAATAGTGTCGATATCCGAAAATTCTTCAATGAAAATGGCTCTAGAGTTAATATCATTGTTGTATGAGAAAATTGTAATCTGCACTATAATGAGTATTACATGAAACCATCTTCCACAACCTTATTTGGATATAAAAAAAATACACAGAATCCGTTGGGCCATATCGAGCTCCAAGCTTGGTTATGATAACTCATAGTCGACTTAAAATTTTTATGGTTTGGTAAAACATGGGCTTCAATGTCCTTCTATAAAGGTCTTGAATGCATCAGCACACCGTGATTCCCTCATCATACCATCAATGCATCAATTATTTCATTAATGGAAAAAATGGTACATTTCACGCTGATAAATCCAAATTAAAATCCTACGAGTCACACTATATTGATATATAATTCTACGAGAATGAAGGAAAGGGATCATAGGTCGATATTATTGATTGGGTCACTACCCAAAATTTATTGAAAATAGCCGCAGAAGATCCCTTTAAATACCTTGTAATAGAATACATACCGCCCACCAACCAGGTTGGGTGTGTGAGTCTAATTTGGGAGGCATATTTATGAGTCCTCATTATTTTTGTCATGGACACCAACTCAAAAAACAATGAATATTCCATTAACCCTCAAGAAAATGGTAAATTATATAATGGAAATTACCTCAATCTATCCTTATAGCTCCAATAAACCATTGCCGCACTCACTAAGGCTTAAGTGGAAGGTGACATTTCATTGTCCCTCACTTCGTCCTCTCTAGATAATTCCTCACTGAAGGACGGGTCAGAAAAAGATACTTCTTCTTCCAAATACCAAGATCTAAATTCAACTTCCAATTCCATAGAGCTTATCTCAATAATTGTTTCTCCGTTGAAACAAAAAGAAGAACATGAACAATATAAAGAGGATAAAGTAGAGGAGGAAGATTTTAGGGATTCCCCTCCAGCATTTGAGGAAGGAATCTCTGATACCATTGATGAACATAGGGAAATAAATCTAGGTATGGAAGAAGATACATGATCTAACATGATTAGTAAAACAATGTATTTTAAATAAAAAGAGGTATAAACATACTTCCTAAGGAGAAATCCAAAAGTTTTCATTGATAACTACAAATAATTTCTAGACCTTGAATCCAAGGTGGAAACTCACCACATGGGCCATCAAGAGGACCATTAGGGATATAGACTAGCTACCAAGAGGACGCACTCGACACATGATACCAAAATAGTTGATAAATTTAAAAATATAATTAGATTAAAATTCATTTAGGATTCCAATATCCCATGTTGTATGAAAATATTATCCCCATCAAATAGAAGAATATAGGAATTAGTGTCTGCATGGATTTCCAAATCCCAATCAGCACTGTCTGAAAGATGATTTCCCAGTCCCGATGACATAATTGTGGATTTAGGTTACTATTGAATATCAGAAACTTTCATTCATGAAAATATATTCAGAATGAAACCACATCCTAATGGACCAAGAAGAATAAGAAGACACCTCCTTTTGGCCCCCTAGGGAGTGTTTTTCTATTGGTCCATTCCCTTCGTCTTGAAAAATGTCAATGCTACATATAAAAACTCCATGAATTTCATATTAAAACCCTTATAAGGAATTTTGTTTGAATGTTATGTTGATGGCCTATAGGTTAATTTGAAATAATTCTCAGACCACCTTGAGTATCTCAAAACCATCATCAGTAAACTGTAACAACAAAGTATGAAAATGAACCCCTCGAAATGTTCTTTCTAAATTACCTCATGGAAATTATTCTTTTTCTTCTTACACCATTTTGGAATCAAATTCAACCCTAAGAAGGAAAATTCTATCCAATTAATGTCACCTCCTCATAACCTCACTGAGTTGAGTAGAATTCAGGGACCCATAACCAATATTCATTGCATCATATCCAATAATATAAGAATTTTTTTTCCTTTACTAGGTTGATCAAAAGGGGGTTTTCATATCAATAGACTAATTATTTTTAAGAAAAATTAAATATCCTCAGGAAATTTATCTTAGGAGAACTAGTGTTAATTCGACATATAGAAGGAGGAACGCTTATTTAGTATGTGACTTCCTTGGAGCGATCCCCAAGTGCCTTCTTTGTAAAGAATAATTAAACTGTAAGTGAGAAATACATTAATTATCTCAGTAGAACAATGATTGACACTCAGGTTTATTAAAAAATTATCATAAATACCACTATAGTGCTAAAATTTTTTATCTAGAAACTGAGGTACTATCTGAAACATCACGAGATACACCTAGTCTCTCATAGAAACCCACTCAAGTACATTCTTATTCATCCAATGATTACATGAAGTCTGTCATAGTTTTTGGTCATCCAAAAATATTTTTACCTATGATGGGTGCTTCAGAAACCCTTCAATGTCCTTGTGTTAACATATTTTATAGTAGAGAACCCCTCAGCAGAAATGAGTTCATGGGAAAATGAAATTCCTAATGTAGAGGTTTTTTCAATTTAAGAGAGATCCAGGAGATGCATTTTGACGGTTCATCTACAAAATTAATAGATAAAATGATGGAAGACCCAAATCTCAATAAAGTGGGACTGGGATTCGTACACATATCTGTATAATAGGGATTCATTCCTTACTCTATCTTATTTGAATATGGATGCATATATAATGATGTTGAATATTAGGTTATCATCATTGGTCTAAAACATGAACATTAAGTAAATGATAATCACATGAAGATAAAAGGTGATTCAGAACTAATCAACAAGATTTTCAAGGATGATTTTGATATAAAAAAATAAGAGTTAATTCCCTTATTAGAAAACATCTGAGAACTAATGGTGGAATTCCATTTAGATTTGACATTAACTCATGTCCCCTGATCACAAAATGCATAATATGTTTCATTGGAAAATAAATCCGCAACCATGATTGATCCAAGTTGGGATGAAATGGTCCTCAAAATTTCACATCACTAGATGGTTTCACCATTTATTTATAACAAAATATAAGAGGTTGATGAGATTATCCCAGTCCTAGAGTTGTATGGTCCTAACATCAGATGTATGACCCCCATTGTGTTGTACCTTCAAAAGGGAGAGATCCCACTAGATACTGATAGAAGGGAGAAAATCTAGATATGGGAAATTAATTTTGTTCTATATATTGAAAAAATTAATAAAAGTTCCTCAATAAGAGGAGCCTTTATGTGGTCCTTCTTCGGTGAATTGATGGATAAGAAACCACTATTGTCATGAAATGATGACACACTAAAGACTATGGTACCCACCAAACAAGATCCATGATTCCCCATCATATTATAAAGATTGGATAATATGGGACCACTATAACACTTGATTTCACTAAATTCACTATGATTTTCAATTCCTACCAGGTTCATTCCAATTTCACAACCAAAAGATAGACCTACTTCAAACAACTAAGTACTCATGGACCATCACCATACAGGGAGTAGATGTTGTGGCACCATATACTCCCTCCACAGAAAATAAATTAAAATATAATCTCATAAAAACTTGCTTATTCTCTAAATGGGAAAGAGATTTACCCCTTAAATACATTGGGGAAAATAATGGTATCATCTTTATGAAAGACAATATCAGGACCATATTTTGTGTCCCTCACACCATACTAACGGAAAATGACACACATTTATATTTTTCATAATTGATGAAAATATATTGAGGGTATGGTATCAATAAAAACCATTCATTAGAATATCAGGTAGTGGATAATTGAAAAATAGAGGGCTTCAATAAGGCCCTATCAAATATACACGAGGATATGGTAGATAAGGAAGCAATTTGTGGCCAAAAAATCTCCCTCATTATTTTTGGGCATACTAGACCATGACTCGTACCACCACATCGGTATCCTCATACTCATTAATATATTGGAAAGAGGAGGTTCTACCCATTAAAGTTCAACTTCTATCACTTCACATTTCCATTTGTGATCAACTATCCATAAGTGAATAATCCCAGAAAGGGATGGATGAATAGGAGTGACTGGATGATAAAATATTGAATACCTTGTACCATTTGGATATTCACAAAAACTAGATTGCCAAAGAAATCAACAAAAAGGTCCACCTGTGATCTTTCACTGAAGGAGAAATGGTATTAGTCCTCAGGACTCCGTTGATACCCAGAAAGAAGCCACAAAATCTAGAGACAAAATGGGAATAAACTTACACCATACATAATGTCTACTCAAATGGTTCTTATTCCTTGATTTTGATGGATTGGTATCTCACAATGACCACCACCAATGAAAGGTTCTTGATTAAATATTTCTTATTTCCAAAATGAGTAAATTTAATAATTACGTGACATAAAACTAAGGGGTGCATGTCTTTGTTTCATGAAACTAAATTGCATAACAACTACATCCTCATCATATGATGATAAACTAAATGGCACGCCATCTTTTACACATGAAGAAAAAATGTACGATATGTTTCCTAATTTCATGACATTAAATTACATGATAAATTCTTGTGCCACATGAAATTTAAATTGTGAATCACCACAACATTATCACCCTTTAGGGAATTTACCCCTGACATCAGTCATCTACCATGAATTATTCAAGAACTAAATATGGCTTGATTTATTATCATACATGATATGTATATATTCATAGAATTTATTTCATGGTCCAGACACCCCAAAAGAATAGTTAAAAAAGCCTCTTTCTCTCTTTTCTTGGGTGAGACATGCATGGAGAGTTCTAGTTACAAACTATGTGAGGATTGATTCTCATTTCTATAAGATATGTAGTGACACTTGAACTTCTCATTATGGACCTAACATGAAATTATCCCTCCCACAAGGGATGATTTTCATTCAAGGCTTTGGGTTCAAGGTCTCTTTAAATGTCAGGATTTTTTTCTCACTAGTTTATGACATTATACTTTCCGTAGATGGATCCTATCATCATGGTTATGGGATGTTAAACTTTACCATCTTGTCCTTATCGCATGATGTAAAAATTAATATATGTATAATCGATCACTTTAGGTGATCAATGTCCTTACCACACATAGTTAAACTGCATGGTTCTTCAAATAACTATGTATGTATTGATTCCTGATAATACATGATATGTAGAGATGATGAAATATTATATATTGGTCTATCCAGCCCAAAGAAAAAGTCACATTTCCCCTACATATGAATGGGTTAGACCGTATCAAATAATTTTAATTTAGAAATACATGAGTCATTATTATCACATTGATGATATATGTAGTGATTCCCAAATCCTAATTCATGTTCCAACCACCACAAAATAAATTTACCTTATCTATGTATGGGTCACCCCTAAACAAGGACCATCAGTGGACTAAATTCGGCTTGATTATTATCATAAAAAGATATATAGTGATGCACAAACCCTATGATTAGTCGAACAATAAAATATAAAAAAATATCCCTCCCCTACATACAATCAGAATTATAATAGTGGACTCCAATACAGGTCATACCCATAGTACCATTTCAATCATGGAAACTCTTCCTTTTTGTGAACTATATCCATCCATGGAAGACTGTTAGGAACTATGCGTGGCTAGATTCTTACCCAAAAAGTAAATGTAGTGAGGCCTAAATCACTAAACCTGGGTCATACTATAATAAAGGGTTAAAATTCCTCCATCTGTCTGAATTGGATATGCCAAAAAAGGTTTCTAAAGACTATGTTCGGATTGATTATAGAAAGTGAAAAATATGTGGTGACAACTGAGACACGTTTTCGAGTCCCATCCATGAAGAAAAGTAAAAGAAAAATTTATCTATATGTTGTGAGTGAATAAATATTTATAAAAAAGGATTCACATCTAAACCCACACTAGAGATATATCAAGGAATCAAAATTCCACCTAGATATGAATCATATCTATGTAGGGAAACTCATACTTCCAAGCCAATCATGGTATGGATGTTTCTAACCTGACTAGATACATCTATTCCTTTCATCAAACTCTATCACCTAGATAATTTCAAATATTAAAAATCATCCTATGGCCATCTGAAATAGAGGTCCAGTGTCCTATGGACACCTTTGTTTGAATACGCACAATATTCCTTGGGGAATTTTTTTAAGTTTCTCACAAAAAAAGTATATCAAAATAGGAAAAATTTCCCTCAGAAGAGGCTTTTCCTATATCCATATGTGTTACAAAACACCTTCTTATAGATGAGGGAATGGATGAAAAAATGATGTGACCTTCCTTCATCAAGATGAAAAAGAGATAATGACCCCTGATCCCCACCTTTAGTAGGACCCAAGGAGGCGACCAACACCTGGGTTATACAAGTCTCACAAAATTTAAGGCATTACAATTTTTATAGAAACCATGATTTAGATATAAGATATAAAAACCCAAAAAATATCCAAAAAATATATTAAATAATCCAAAATACATACCACATTCATGTTTAAAGAAAAAGTGTAAGAAATAAAATGAAAAATTTAATGTAAAATCCCAAAGAATAATTCTATGTGGTGACATAGCAACAATCCTAACGCCTGACCTAGTAGGGTCAAACATGTTCTGCATAATCTTTTTGGAAATATGAAAATATTTTTATATATATAGGGTGAGAATACAAGTATACTTAGTAGGAAAACCGAAGTCCCTTCTAAACAAGTTGGACAAGCATACTAATTCCCTTGTGAGAATAACAGTAGAATCACAAAAGATCCTGACAAGATATACTATCCTCCCCAACCTCACCAAGGCACAATCACCAAATAATGAATGTTTGGTAATGTAATGTAAAGTAGTAAGCATGTCTATGACAGTGTACCTAGAACCCCATACCAATGTTTAACTTCTCATCCTTAACAACCAATATCCTGATGCTAGTATGCTCTTCCACTCACCCTACTGCCACAACCTGCCCACAAAAAATTAGTACACATACCACATCCCTATCAAAAACACTTGGGCTACAACCACATCACATCCTTCCCACATAAACCGGGGACAAAAAACCCAAACTTACTCTTGAAGACACTTGGGAAAGCACAACACATTTCATCCCAAGACACCTAAGAAAACACAACTCACTAGCAAAAACTTGGCCCTCAAAATTGCAACAAAACCTGCCTGAAAAATCTTGGGCAACAAATGCCAAAAAGAGAGAGCAGAGAAGATTCAGCAACCATCCATCCATCCTCCCATTGGGATGTTAAAAAAATACCCTCCCTGATGAAATGGGGGTTTTCAGAACATAGTTCTCCAGTAGGGTGGGGTACGCATAAAAATTACAAGGAACTACAAGTAAAGAAATATATATATATATATATATATATATATATATATATATATATATGTTCGAAACACTCATCCAAACTTATGGGTTATCAAAAAATCAATCTTCCCACACAAAAATGCCCTTGCTACCACCTCCAATTCATACTCACATATCCATCCACAGACTTGATTCATAACCCCATCCAATTCATGTAACCAACTGCCACTCTGTATTAATAAATTCATTTATTTATTTATTCCATCCCTTTCTGGGAAACTACCATACACATCACCCCAAAAGTAACATCATAACCCACACACGCTTCACAAATATATCTGGAAACTCCCTGTGAACCACCCACAAAAGTTAACACCATCCTTCTTCAAAATTATCACTCTTAAACCATCTTCGAAAGCCACACTGCACAAAAAGATTCATATCTAGAAAAACAAGAAAACTCAACCAGATTGATGTCCAACTGCACAAGAAGACATTTCCCAAGAAACATAACACAACCCTGATATAGGTCCACTGTTAAACATGTTCATACATTCCATAATCAATTAGTATCTCACCTTTAGATTCCATTACACTACATGTTCCACCCCATACACTCAACCACACTCCCAACTACAACACCACATGACCAACACAAAACCCAAGGTCAAACAGATCCATACACAACACAACACCAAACCAAAAAAAGGCATATTCAGATTTAGAAACCCTAATTATTTAATTATATTTTTATTAAATAGGGGTTATCATAGAAATAGTTTTATTAGTATACATCAATTTAATTATCTATATATTCATGATTAATCATATTTTCATGTTCACATTCGTTTAATAGAATGTTAACAATGAGTTTTCATGAGCCGAGGGTGGAAACAGAGACCACCAATGTCCATGATTATTAAAAGTCATAAGACCAACACAATTCAAATAATGGATCAAAGATAATAGATAAAAAACACAAGCATAATCATCATCTTCCTATCCCCTCATTTATTAGTATGGTAACAAAACCCTTTATCATAATAGGTATGATTATCCTCATAGTTGGCCCAATTAAAATTTTAAATTTTACCGTAATCACAAAGGGATAGTAGATTTTACTACCCTCATGTTATGAAAATAAAGAAAAGCTAAGAAATTCCTACCTTAAAAAACAGACGATCAACAACTCCTCATTATGCAAAAAATAGGGGTGTGTGAGTAGTAGAAATGACTCCAATGGAAATATCAACCGACGTCTATAGAACAGATTTGAATCCTTGGGGATGAAATAGTTTTGGAATACTAATAACAAATGGAAGGGTTAAATGAACAAAGGATCCCGTATTTAGAAAAATCCAGATCCTATTTCAATGGAATGAAATGCTCATGTAGTCTATTAAAGTCGAATCGTGGTCAAGACCATGCGGCCTAACTGTTTTAAGGTCCTGGGAGAGTTAGGATATTAAATGTATAATTAATATCCTTTTAAATGAATCTATAAATTCTCAAAAAAGGTTTTAAACTTTATTTAATTCCAATAAATTGTATGATTGGTGAAACCGGAAAAACATGAAAAAGCAAAAAACGATTCACTACTGTGTGTGTCACCGATGTGGGTCACCGGTAGTGAGTCACCAATAGTGAGTCACTGATATGTCCCACCCACATTGAGTCACCTAAGTGACCCATCGACTATTGACTCACTGATGTGAGTCACTAACACCTAACCTACCAACACCCGACCTATAGAAGCCCGAACTACCGACTCTTGACCTACTAACGCCTGACCTACCAATGCGACCTACCAAAGTTGAGCCATCGATGCTAAGCTACCATTGCTAATACACTAATGCTGAGATACTGTTTCTGAGCTATTAATGTGAGCTACCAACACCACCTACTTACATGATCTACTGATGTTGAGCTAAAGACACGATATACCGATGCTGAGTCATCGATGGAAAAATTTTAATTTTGGAAAACTCTTAAAATGAACTAACCCTGCCTCCCAGAACACCCCAAACACTAGATTTTTAAAAATTAATTTACTGGGGTGGTATTTTCCATTACATTAATCCCCAACGTATTCCATTCCCCCTATCATTCCTCCTGATTAGAGAATCCCTAGGATCATGGTTAATACTTTCTTCCCCCTTCACATCTGGATCCTGTCAGAACATACTAGCCTTATTATCCCCAATTTTATTCATGATTTCGATGAAAAATTTTACTAATCCCATGAAATTAAACTTTATGATAAATTCCCTTATCACATGATGTTAAACAGCACAACACCATGGTGTTCTCACTAGAGAAAACATTTCCCTCAGAATTGGACATCCCCTATACTGTTTTAAAGAAATAAATATGGATTTATTCCTATTTTTAAATTATATGTAGTGATTTTTGGATTTTACATACCATCTTATCTACCATCAATTTAAAAATTCCCCTCTCCCGGCATATGAAACAAACTTATACATGGATTTTCCCCCTTAATAACTACATATGTCTTGATTTCCATCCACATGAGATACACATAGAAATCCTCCTCCTCGAAAAATGACATTTAATTGTGCTTTTTAAATCCTAGACATACAACGGTAAACTACATAGCCCTATCATGATGACCTCATCGAAGGGGAAGTCACCCCTGGCATTGGGCATCCAAAATTCAGTTTTTGAAAATTCATTCCTCTATATGTATGAGTTAGATCTTCCCAAGGAGACCCCTTTCCCCAGAATAACAAGTTGTTTGATTCATGCACATGAAAAAATATATGGGGAGGACTAAGCCTTGTGTCTTGTCCCAGCCATAGAGAATAGAAGAGAAAAATGTTCCTGTCTCCTACATTTAGAGTTAGGGATAAGGTTTCAAATTGGGTCCCTCATCCAAATATCCATCGTGGAGAAATATATTTCCCCTATGTATGAGTCAGACCTACGTAGGGAGTTTCAAACTCCATGGATAGTCATAGTATGAATGTTTCTTATATAACCAGACAAATACTTTATATTTATCAATCTCCAAAACATGGGAAATGTTTTATCTCCATAACCACCCCAACCATAGTAAGTGGATGTTCAGTGTCATAGGGACACCTTTATTTGACTATTCACAGTATTCCCTGATGGATCTACATATGTTTCCCACAAAAAAGGCTTGTTATCCAGAGGAAAATTCATCCTTGATAGAGTATTTTCCTACCTATTTACTCTCCCAATGTATTATATGAAATGTATCATGCCTCCTTATCTAATAAACCTTGGGATCATGGTTTACACTTTCCTTCCTCCTTGCATTCGAGGCATTTCAAAACATTCTGGACCACTTATCCTTATGTTAGTCATGGATTCTATAATTGTTTTTTAATTTCATGATAATAAATTGGATAAAAATTGATGCCAAATGTCTAACATTTTTTCTTTCCACAATAATGAGTAAAAATTAGCCTTTCTAGTATATGTGTTAGACCTAAATGAGAAGTTTCTAGACTCATCAAATAATGTTTTCATGCATGTTCCTATGATTAAAATAAATCAGCATAAAAAATTAAATATTAACCTCCCCCCATTTTGTGAGAACATATGGAAGATAAAAAATACCCCACTAATATGAATATTTCATTACCACAATAAATTAAACTACATGATTAATTTCCCTTCACTTTGAATGGGTTATACCTACATAGGGAACCTCCTCACACCTGTATAGGGATTAATCGTAACCTATTCCTAGGAAATGTTTACTAGAAATACCACTTTCTTGATTAAGATCACTTATTTAAAAGAAACCCTATTTTAGGAAAGTACAGGATCCCCATAATCCTATATGGCCATTGTATAAGGATGGTTAGTATCTTGAGAACACGTTTTTTGATTGTACACAATATTCCTCAACATAATTGGATATGTTTCCCACAGAAGGCCTATCAACCTGAGGAAAATTCATCTTTTAGATATTTTTTTCTTACTTTTTTATTCACTGTGAAATTTATGTCACATATCACTTCCTAGATTTGGAAACCCCCAAATTATAGTTTACAGCATTTCCGCACATCATGCCTGAAGATGATTGAACATTCCAAGTTAGAATACCATGAAAAGGGTAAATCATTTACCCCTGGGATTCATTTAAATCATGAATGTTATGGATGTAATACATTGAACTACACGATTCTTCAACCATCCTTTACACATGGAAAATTAATGTTGTAGAATTTTCCTATCCAAAGAACATTCAAACTCCTTCATAATTTTCATACAGTTCTTCCTCGACATAGCACCCTTTGTGGTATTATATATTTTGTTGAATTTCCAAAAAAAATACATGGCCCTTGGAAATGTATGTTTACTATCTTGGGGACACCTCTATTTTACTATGCACAACATGCATTGGTGGTTATACCTATGTTTCCCAGAAAAAAGTCCTATCAACCAGAGGAAAATTCATCCTCATAAGAGTCTTTTCCTACCTTAATATGACCCATGGATTCCATGCACTATATCATGTCTAATATTTATAAATCACAAACCAGGTTGAAGAAAAATTCCTCATTCATGTCTTAAAAGTATTAGAACAGTCTCAGTCAACAAAATCTTTGAGGACCTCACCCCCCCAATTCATGGACAAATCTATTCGACCTAAAATCCTGGTAATGTTATTCTGGTTTTTATGAAATTATACTAACCACAGAAAGAGACACCAAACTCTCTAGTATGGAATCCCGCAAAAGCACATCCTGTGAAAAAGTCAATTATAAGCTCTATAGACCTATACATTTTATGGTTTAAAAAATTATAGAGCAATCAAGAAATAAAGTGATGAAATATTGTTATCTAGAAAACCCAAAAAGTTAATCCTTATAAAATGTCAATTTATTCATATAATCCCAAGCCAAATTGATTTTAGGAATAATATTAGTGAATTAACAGAAAATAAAAATGTTTATATGGGTTTTCATATAACCCTAGAAATAGTACGAACTATACTCATTGAGTCCCTCTACTTAGGAAAAAATTAGATCATGACATTATCATTTAAATTTGATTATCCCATATCATTATTAAATCAATATCTAGTGGATACTATCACCCAAAATGTGATCAAAAATAATTGATTGATATTGATGGAAAAGATAAAAGAGAATAACTAGAATGTAAAAACAAATTCATTACATTAAATGGAAACTGAAGATCATCCAGATCCTTAAGACTCTTGCTGATGATATTAAGAACAAAAGGAAAATAGACATAGAGGATTCAAACTAGTTACAATGGAGCTTGACTCGCTTTGGTCCGCAAATTTACCATCGCTTGATGTAGACCATAGAGGTCCTATTATAAAGTAATCATATTCATATCCTAAATCATGTTTTGGGGAACATTTGTTTTATGGAGGCCCTGAGATCTCGACCTCTCTTCGTGGTAGCTTCAAGATTTTTAGTTGTTGATGAATGTTAGGCCTTTAACCATGAAACATGAGCCTCTCATTCCCACAACTCCTTAGTCTGTGCAATAACTTGGTCATGTTCATTTTTTTCCTCAGAAGCTAAGTGGTGTAGTTAAATGGTGGTGTCCCATAGAGTCTCCATTTGATGATGGGAAGAACTAAACGGGGAAATTTCTCCTTCAAAAGTAACTAAATATTCCTGTTCTATGTCATTATGATTGATACGGTGGTTCATGGGTCAATAATCAATCCAACCTAAACCTAGGTCAATTAAAATATGAAGTTGGTTGTCTGATTTGTTGGACATATCTGCCAATAGGGTCTCTGTAATGATCCTACAAATATGGATCGAGGCTTATCTTTGGATGGATATTGCTTGACCATAATATGAGAATATCGATCATGATTACTCACTACCACGAGTATATAGTCTAGCATCGCAACCAACAAAAAAAGCCTGGATTAAATAACAACTCTAGAGTGGAAAAATATTCCATTACCACCTATTGGTCATCTTCAAGAACCAGGTTGACTAGCTCACCAATACTTGATGGTGTCCCTAAGGTCATCCCACTGGGGGAAACATCAGTAGAACTATTAGTACTATCTATTAAATGGATTAGATCTTTGTCTCCTTGAGTATGGAGTGGAGTGAAGGATGAGTCTCCCCTAAGATTCTTAGATTATAGGGATTCAAAATCTTATCCCCTCAAAATCAAAAAAGAAGATATGTCATACACTTGGATCATATAGGCCAGTGGCTTGGGTACCCTCTAAACCGCAATTACTAGTATCACATTATTTTTGTATTCATTCTACATTTTGGAACAATCATGGTAAATGTTGGTAGAAGTTCCTATGTAAGGTATGGTATTTTTCATGTTTGAGTCCTCACATATGATTTTCAGCCAGAGTTGACACAGTATGTATAGATGTGGCTCTTGAATCCAGAAAAGAGGCAAAGGGGAAGCCTATTGTATACACCTAAACTGTTAGGAAAATCTATAAGGAGTATATAGTACAGATATGGTTACTCCATAAACCGGCGGAACTAGAAGTCCATCCTACATGAGATATTATAATAACACTTGTCCAAGGCCCCTTAAAAATCATAACAAACTGTTCCTATGTTTATGGGTTAAGGGATGAAGTTAAAATGGTAATAGTCACTCAAAATTTCAACAACGCCATTGAAAATGAACATAGACAACTTCAGAAACTGCAATAATAGCTCTGACTTCACTGGAGTTCCTCAACATGAAGTTAATACATCAATTAAACTTAATTCATTACTTTCCCTTAAGGATAACATGAATAGGAATATTTTTAAAACTAATTGGATTTATGATGGTTATATAAATACCAAATTTTATAGTTCTCTACAAAGAATAAATAAAGTTAGCAGGCCTCTCACTTTTTTTTTGATATGGGGAGAACCTCATTGACACTAAGGAAGGTATTGCTAATCACATTTTCAATTATTTTGATAATATTTTCAATGGTCTGGATATCAACAATGATATATAACCTTATTTAATTCATGTTATGGCTAATGGATAAGATAATTCTAATATCTTATGATTTCCTCTTGACCAAGATATCAAGGACACTATCTTTAGTTTTAAACCAAACAGTGCCATGGGCCCCAATAGTTTTAATAATGGGATTTATCAGCAATTCCAGGAAGTCATCCAATATGATGTTAGAAAAATTGTTATAATTTTTTTCCAATGGTTGTCTTCCCCATGCATTAAATGCTCAATTTATCTATTTAATTCCCAAGGAGAGAAATTCCTTATAGATTAATCTTATAGACCTATTTCTATCATTAATTTCCTTTAAAAAATATCACCAAAATACTTATGAACATGCTCACAAAGATAAGAAGTAAAATAGACTCCTAGAATCAATATGGCTTTATCAAGGTAGGTCTATTCATGAATATATCTATCATGCCTCTGAATGTACCAACACCTTAAATAGGACTACCAGAAGAGGAAACATTGCTATTAAAATTTATATGAGGAAGGATTTTTATACCATTGAATAGAGTGTTATTTTCAAAGTGCTTCATGGATTTGGTTTCAATGACTCCATCATTGGTAATATTAAGACTCTTTTCAATTCGCCTATTATCTCTATCCTCGTCAATGGTTTTCCCAAGGGTTACTTTAAATTAACCAATGGAGTTAGTCTAGGTGACCCCCTTTCTGCCATTATTTTCACTATCAAGGAATATTACCTTAGTAGATTACTTACCCATCATGTTGAGAAAAGTAAGATAAGACGTATTCATTATTATAGAAACATAAATGTTCCCACAAATCTCCTCTATGCTAATGATATTATATTGTTCTTACAAGGAGATAAAAGCATCATTCAAAATATCAAAATGGCCCTTTCCCATTATGAAGATATCTCTAGGAAATACATTAGTTATAAAAAATCATTTGTTTCTTTGTGAAAAAGTTTCCCTCTGTGAGAAATTATTCTATTAACAATCTTTTAATTATCAAAGATGTCTCCTTACCCTTCCCATTCCTTGGAGTACCCATTTTCTGTGGTCAACATTTCATATTTCCAACACAGTGGACCAAATTCTCAATCAAATATAATCTTGGAAGGGTAAATCTCTCTCCTTGGTTGGCAGAATCTGTTTGGTTAAATCCACTATTGTCTCTAAAATGGAATACTCTTTGATGGTCTAAAAGTGGCCTGCTAGTCTCCTAAAATAATAAATGTTTACATTAAAATAAATTTTTTTATTGGGAGAATGCGAGATTAAAAACGTGTGACCATTCCCAAGAATACTAGTTATAAGCTTATGGAAAAAGGTTGCCTTAGCATTAAGAACCATAATCTTTTCAATGAACCCATGAAAGCCAAATAATATTATAACCACCATCACAGTGATTCAAAAACCATTTATTTTTTAAAAAAATGATTCCTTGATAAGCTAAAGAAGGGAAATTCAAGTTATATTAGCTCTTCCATTTGGACATCCATTAGACAGACCATTGACAGCATTATGATTAATTCAATATGGATGGTTAGAAATGACTCTTCCATGATTTTTTGGTCAGACAAATGGACTAGTACCCCATTAATCTCCATGATTCCTCATAATAATTTACTAGAAAACACTACTTGTACTGTCCAGGAGGTGTTAAATTCTCATATCTCTAACCTTCATGATAACATTATTTATATCATTGATAATTATCCCTATTACAACTCAAATGATTTCCTTTTCGGGAAACCTAAACATAATGGTGTTCTGAATTCCAAAAGTTTTCACAATTTGAACATTCAATTTTTTGATAGAAATTTCATCATGTTAAAATATTTTGATAAGCCTTGGATTAATTACCTGAGGTTTATCCTTGTTTGGCACATTGCTAAAAACAAAGTCCCCACTTATGTTTGTATTCAAGCTTTTTGGATTCTTCTTTTCTCTAAATGTAACCCATGTAACTAACATAAGAAAGATACTAACCATATTATTCTATCCTATTATATAACTTTTTCCCTTTAGATATATATTTTCACATTCCTGATTCAATATGGCTCTTGATTTCATATTTCACATTGCATCTAAAGCATTGTGTGGATATTGAAGCCTCCCTGAAAATTAATAATTTTTCCATAGATAATATTATTGAGATCCTCAATGTGATCTGGTATGGTGGGAATTATCTCATTCATATCAAATCCTCATTCATTTTAAATGCAGTTCAGATGTGGATCCTAATTGCTATTCCTAAAGTTACCTCGATTCAGAAGTCTTACTGTGATAACTTTGTCAGAGACATTTAGATTCTTCTTTTTCATCAGATTGATGGTATCTATCATCAACCTAGGAGTACTTTTGATGTTTTCTGGAAATCTCCTCTCCTTGGATGGATCAAATTCAATGTGGACGACACCTCTATGGGAAATTTGGGTCCCTCGGGTTGTGGTGCTATATTCAGAGACCCCCTTGGGAAATTCCTTGGTTATTTCTATGGAAGATGTGAAATTTCCACATCCATGGAGTATGAAATGATAAGTGTGATCGATGTTGTTTCCTTCACTAAAAAACAAATTTGGAACAATATTTGGATTGAATTTGATTCGACCACGATTGTCCATGAAATTTGGAATGGAGTGGTGCATATTACTTGGACACTTACAACACATTGGATGAATTGTATTCAACCACTCCTAGAGATCAGTTATATTTTCAGTCACACATTCTGTGAAGCCAACAGGGTGGAAAAGAGTCTTGATAATAGAGGGGTTAACCAGGACATTACCTGGATGGTTGATCATTCTGATGATCTTCTTCCTTTTTATGATAATTATTGTAAAAAGATTATGTCATTTAGATTGTTGTAATCCTTTCCTTTTTATTAATATATTTTTTGTCTTGTTCATTGACCCAGAAATAAAATATTTAAAAGAAATAACCCAAATATTGTTCCACCGCCAATCAATTAAATAATTGGAATGTCCTTTAGAGACGATGCAGATTTCTTCCCTCTTAAATGTGCCCCAATAGTTTATAAATACCAGATAGGGTGGGTATGGGTTGGTTGACAGGGCATCCTTCTTCCATTTTGGTCGACATAATTAGTGTACAGACCCTGAAACTAGTATAATAATCCTCAGATGGAAAGATCCATCAACATAAGAACATGGAAAATAAAATAGCTAGGCTAAAACCATGGGATACCCAGAGATGAATTGTGTAGCCCCATGTGTTTTATTGACCCGCCTCAATGGTATCCCAGTATGAAAGTTGAATTATTCATATTTTCTAGGTAGGGTGATTCCTACTAAGATGAACCTTTGGCCTTACACCATATATTTTTAAAATAAACTCAAGCCAATCGTTAAATGGAATGATCTAGTGGGAATGGGGTGGGGGATAACCAAGCAGTCTCTGTGTCTCGGTTAGAAGATTCCTTTCTAGTGAAGAAATGTGTTTAGTATTGAACCACATATTAGGGGCAGCAATAAATTTTTCATACTTTTTATTTAGGAGTGGGATTCCCCTAGCTGATAAATGTCCCATAAACTGCTCCCAACATCACCGTAGGGTATATAGAAAGTGTTCTATCATGAGTCGTAATGGATAACAAGTTTTTTAATCACCTTGGCCCATAAATAAATTACTAATTTCAAGACCAACACTATGTGGTATAATCCAACAACCTATAGTTGTTTAGGAGATTCCATATAGTTCTGGTGCATTCAGAATGCCTAGGCCCATTCATCTGAGTAGGTCCCCCAAGACCAAAAATCCCACTTAGTGTTACACCTTCAGTTGGGATTTTCTTGTGAGATATTACGAATGGATGGATGTTTTTGAATAGCTAACAGAAAAGAAGTATCATCATAGTACCATATACATTTTTTCCACAGAGAGCCATTCAAAATGAGGACATCCTCCAGACCTGAACAAGGAATAATTTTCCCTATGGAAGAAATTTTCATTTCCAAAGAGTCCCTAGATGTCTCAAACCAGGTTTGTGGGAGATTTTGATCAACCAGTGTAAGAGTATTATCATCTTGAAGACTAAAATTACAACGTCGAATTATTTTAGAAAACATTTATTCTATAAGTTCCAAGGAAAATATATTTCTTAGAATACCTTCCTAAGAAATGATCTGGCATCGAAGACCCTCCTTAGTGTCTAAATTTTGGCATTTCATCTCCTTGTCACATTTGCCTACATTAGATCCATTTTATCACTAATAAAAATTCAGTAATTTATTTTGATATTCATGAAGAAAATACAAAATTATAAAAGGACCGAAGGCCTGAAAACCCATTAGTACACGGAAGTGCTAGTCAGCGGACCCACAGTTTGCAGAAATCATCGATCCGTGAAGGCATTGGCCCACGAAGTGTTTGATAGTGACGAAATATTATGCAGAATGACCCTCCTTCAAATAATTCAGACACAATGTGGTCATTATAACCCACAATTTCTGATTTTATATTTTTCTATTTTCTGGTGAAGATTATTAGTTCACAGATAAAGACATCCTTAAAGGATCTTCATTTGCAGAAGTGGTATATGATCGAGTATTTGTTGGAGTGATAAGTTATATCAGAGAATTGATAAATGAAAAATATTTTGTCCTCTATATATTGGAATTTTACCCTCTCTTTGGTCCACCCAGAAAAAAAATAGTTTAAATTGGGACCTCTTTTTTACATTAGAATGGAATCCTCTTCGTCCCGATTGGTTCCCATTCCGATGGGGGGAAATTTTTGGGTCCTGAAAATTCCTCATGAAATATGTAGACACATTTGTTTATTTAGAAATGGAATAAAAAGTAATATAAGGATGATTTTATGGAAAAATTATGACTAATGATGAAAACATACAATGGAAAGGATGCCATGAAGCAAGGATCCCTTTGTAGACTGCTGAACCACATGGCAGACCGCCACTTCATGAAATCCCCATGAATGGAAAATATTTGTGGAAGGGGTGGATCCAATGGCACCCACAAATTATCTAAAGATATCTACAGAAATGTGTGGTGATATCTTCTCCTATAGATTATGTCCCAAAACAGAATCATTCACGGGGAAAGGTGGTGTTTCCATCTCCCACAAATGAAATGAAGTCATTTTCAGATCTTGGCGGGGATTTTGACGACTGAAAAAGTCCCATACTAACCATTTCATTCATGGGATCCGACAAAAAGTTCCCCATAGCCCACTTGGGAGGAGAAACTATGCTACTATCCAGTTATTTATATTCTCTATTAATAGAGCCTGAGGGGAATCAAAAAGAGGATCGAGACATGGGAGAAGGGCCACACATGGAAAAACAAATCTAAAGAGTGCCGAAGTGAGTAACCGTAAAATGAATAACTCCTTCGATGATTCCTCAAAAGTAAAACCTTATACATTGAATTAAGTAGGATAAAAATTATACAAACTCAATATCCTTTGTGGGAATTATTCCCATGAGGTGCATAACTAATGGCCCCTTTGCGACAAGACATTCCTTATATCAAAAATATATACAATTGGAACGCAACCCCACGTAACAAATCACTACGTAGAAGAAATATGATCCAATATAGCACCATGGTACACATAAGGAATTCGTCATGTATAGAAAAATTATTTTCAAACCAAAACCAGGCCCACATACCGTAATTATATGTGGAAAACCCCCTTAACAACATAGAAACCCGCTATATAGAGAAATCCCCATCCAATGTAATAAAATGCTAAATAGAAATGGGTATCCTAGGCCGTTCTACTATCATGATCCAATAATACCCTTTTGACTTATCATTAGTCCCAATGATGGCCTCTCAGGGAACTAGTCTAATGAAATCAGGCCTAGGCCCCTTCCAAATTGACCAGAAATTTATGATAAGATCAATAGTTGCACTGGAATTCTCCATTGAGTCTATATAACCATTTTATGTAGAGTCACATGGGTTACCCCAATAGTTATGTGGTCCCTAAAAATTACCTTGAGTCTACACTATCATGGTATTGAGGGTTTCAACCATCGGGTGAAGACATGAACTTCCACATTATAGGTATTAAGGGGAACTATTAGGATTTCCATTCAATGATGACTAGTGTTGAATAGTAATCCATTTTCCCTAAAACCAATTTTAGGGAACTCCCATATAGTTAATACCCAATCCTTTCTTAAAGGAGGCAAAACTTTTTCTCCTATTTTCCATCACCTAGGATGTATTTCAACTGATAAAAACATTTGACTATCCCGGATATAAAAACAACACAGGGAATGGGGACACTCAACACCCTCTCTCCCTCTCTCCCTTTGGGCTTCAGAACCATCAATCTGCTGATGGAATGGGACATGTGATCTTCATATCCACTACCTAATCTTGTTTCTCACACCGAATAAGAATCATGTGGTCTTAGAGGTTTGTGGTGATCATGACATCCACATGATCCCAAAGAAACCATTAATAGGACTTCTCCATATATGTAATCCCCAACTTCAATCCAAATGGGCAGCTCCCATGCATAAGCCCTAATAAAATCCCTTCAAATGGGAATCTCCCATGCATAATCCCCAATCAGGATCCTTTTATGGGACTCTTCTAAGGATTAATCCCCTGAAAAACTGAACTACAAGAGCATTGATTCCATACTAAGTAGAATACATAAGAATCTTCCTTGAGTTCCAAACCCAACAACCAAATCATCATAAATGTTTGCCTAGATGCATACCCAGTAGGGTCACATTGACGCACAAGACCATATCTCTTCCAGGTATCTTGGGTCATATCGATGTTAGTCCCACACCATCTTTGACTAGGAAACCATTCTCATGGACATCACTTCTTCATGACAATAAACTGCATGGTTGGGTACTCATCACATGACCTTAAAAGGTCATTTGTCTAGTTAGGAGACACCAAACTATATGGGTTATAATTTCTCTCATGAGGATACATAAGAAGCCTATCTTATGGGTTTGATACTAATATAAAATTAACTATTTTACCCCTAGATGAAGATAAACTCTAGAACACCATCCCATGTGACTTAAATCTAGAATTATCCTAGAAAATGACCAAATAACACATGATCTATCCATAAATTGGTATCAATAATGGAAATCCTTATATAAATATAGATCATTCCATTGTTGGAGAACCTCTTATACAAACAGATTATTCCAAACCCATGCATAGTCATGATTAATTATTTCATTAGGGGTAGACTATGGTCACATATATAGAAATTAACCAAGGATTCAAGAACATGAAATAAATCTATATTTAAGACCTAGAATATGCAACAGTTCCCACAAATAGTGTCTGATGAGCCCAAGTTCCCATCATCTTGACCATTGTGAGTTCTTTAGTGTCATTGACCAAATCATGCAACCAATGCATACCTTTCGGATTCATGTCCCTGAATCATGGTAGTGAGAGACGTTGGGTGTTTCTGGCTCTGCGAACAAACCCATTAGAGACCATTCAAAGATATTATACTTAGAAGCCACAATTTCAAAAAAGTTAATCCAATGAAATCAAACCAATACGACATAATAACGTATTCATGTCAAAATAAGTTGGTTAAATTGATGAGAATGACCTAACTATGTGAACTTCTTCGTGAGATAAAAAGGATCTACTGTCCAGTCCCCATCAGGCCATTTTTTTCTTGGTAATAATATCTTCGAGTGAAATAAAAATGGAAAACCTGACATGAATTACCTAACTGTGTTTCCGCCTTCATGAGATAAAAAGGATATACTGCCTAGTCACCTTTAAACCATTTCATTCTGAGTAATAATATCATCGAGCAAAACAACCACTAAACCCCTTGAAAAGCCTATATACCCCCAAAAAACTATACAAACCAAAATAACCCTAAAAAACATTAAATATAATTAAAACCATTAAAAACACAAGAAACCCTAAAAACCCTAAAAACCCTTAAAAGACCCAAAAACCCCAAAAACCCTACAAAAAACTACAACCCTAATAGACCCAAAAACCCTAGAAACCCCTAAAAACCAAAAAAAATCCCATAAAGAGACCCTAATAATCCTTTTAAAAATCTAAAAACCCCTAATAATCTATAACAACCCTATAAAAATGTAAAAATACTAAAAACCACAAAACCCCTAAAAATTTAAAAACCCAAAAAACATAAAAACCAAGTACCCCTATAAACCTTGAAAACTGTAAAAATACTCTAAAACACCATAAACCCCCCCCCCCCAAACCAAAGAACTCTTAGAACCCCTCCAACCCACTAAAATCTATAAAAAACCGAAAATCTATAAAAATCATTAAAAACCCTAAAAACTCTAAAACCCCAAAAAATGCCAAAAACCCCAAGAACTGTAAATATATAAAAACCCTAAAAGACCCATAATATTCATAAAACCCCTAAAAATCCAAAAAACAATAATAACCTATAAAAGACCATAAAACTCAAAAATTCCATAAAAGATGCTAATAAATACCTAAAGACCCTAAAAACGCACAAACCCCCCAAAAAACCCTAAATAATACTAAAATGACAAAAAACCCTAAAACCCCCTAAAAGAACTTAAAAATTATAAAGACACTAAAATCCATAAAAATACATAAAAACCTAAAATAAATAAAATCCTTAATACCCATAAAAACCCTAAAACCCTAAAAATCCCAAAAAATTCAAAAAACTCTAAAAATCACTGAAAAAACATAAAAACCCTAAAAACCCAAAACCCCCTAAAGAAATAAAAACCATAAACCCTAAAAAACTTAAAATCAATAAAAGGAACCTCAAACCATAAAAAGAACCTAAAAATCATAAAAAATATTCACTGACCCTAAAAACCCCTAAAAACCGTAAAAACTATGGAAAACCTAAGATCCACTAAGAAAACTCTAAAATACCATAGAACCCTAAAAACATAAAAATTTCTTAAGATAACCTAAAAACAATAAAACAACCTAAAATCCTAAAACCCCCAAAGTTCCCTAAAACCTCTAAATTTTTAAAAAAACCTACAAACACAGAAACCTGAAAACCCCCTATGAACCCTTAAAACCCGTTTAAAACCTTTAAAACCATAAAAACAATTAAAATCCCTTAGAAACCGTTCAAAATCTACAAAACACTACAAAAACCCTAAAAAACCCTACAATACTATAAAACCGTTACTAAACCCTAAAAACTCTAAAAATTGTAAAATACCAAAAATACCTAAAAAAACCTTAAACCCCTTAAAACCTTAAATGAACCAAAGGAAATATAAAACCACTGAAACCCACTACAAGAATCGTACAAAACCCTTAAAACATGTAAAAACCAAGAAAAAATAAACCTGAAAAAATCATAAAACCCTTTCAAAAACCCTAAAAATGGTACAAACCGTAAAATATAAATACCCACTGAAAACAATTAAAAACCTAAAAACCCCCAAACACCTAAAAAACTAAAAATTCCCAAAAAAAAACCCCCAAAAACTCTAAAAACCCTAAAACCCCCCATAAGTACCTAAAACCATAGAAACCCCTATAATCCTTAAAACCCCAAATCACCTTAAACCCCCGAAAAATCCTTAATAAAGACCCTATAATAAATAAACACAGTAAATAACACTAAAACCCTAATATATCATTAAAACCATAGAAACATCTAAAATATATAACCCATTTAAAATACAAAAAACCCTAAAAACAATAAAAATAATAAAAAGCCTTGAAAATCCAAAAAACCTAAAATCCCCAAAACCCTAATAAACACTAAAACTTTCCTTAAACCCTAAAACTTGAAAAAAATCATTGAATCCCTAAAACCCCTAGAAAACATAAATACCATAAAAATCCTAAAAACAAAAGTAAACCCATAGAATTACCTAAAACCCTAAAGAGATTAAAACCCCTAAAAATTCAATGGAAACCCGTAAAACTCCTAAATATCTGTAAAACCTAAGAAATTCAAAAAACCCAGTTAAACACTATAACCGCTAGAAAATCCCTAAATCTGTAAAAAACCTCAAAAATTCCCAAAAAATTTAAAATATTCTAAAAACTATAAAATATATATAAAGCCTAAAAACCAAAAGTAACATAAGAAACCCTAAAAACACTTAAAAATATAAAAAAATCCCTAAAACCCATTAAAACATAAAATAACATTAAAACTCCTAAAATAACATAAAACCCCTAAAATAACATAAAAACCAAAACATCCAAATCATCTTAAAAACTAGTAAAACCTTATAAAACCAGAAATAGCACTAAAAAACTTTAAAAACCTAAAACCCTAAAAATGATTAAATTCTAAAAAACATAAAAACCGTAAAAACCATTCAAACAATAAATAATATAAAACCCCCCCAAAAATTAAAAAACCCTCTAAAAACCCAAAACTCCAAAAACCCAAAAAACTAAAAAACCCGTGAAAATACCTAAAACCCAAAAAAAAATAACAAAATCTAACAAACCTAACCCCCTAGAACAATCCTAAAACCCTAAATACACAAATAACCTAAAAACCCCAAACCCCTAAAATCCCATGAAACCCTAAAACACCTAAAAAACCCAAATACCCCTTAAAATACGAGAAGCCATTTAAACCATCTAAACCCATAAATATCCATAAAAACCCTAAAACCATCTATACCCTCTACAAACCCAAAAAACCAGTAAATACCTAAAAACCAGAAAATCCATTAAAATCCTCAAAATCCCTAAAACAATAAAAAATACATTAAAACCCAAAAAAATCCTAAATAAATTAAAAGTACACTAAAAACCCAAAAAAACCTTAAAAATAAATAAACACAAAAATTCTAGAGGATTATAAAACCCTAAAAACCCCTAAAAACCATAAAAACATAAACAACCCATAAAAAATAGCCAAAAAACTATAAGGCTAAAAAACCCTAAAAATCCTAAAAGACACAAAATTCCCTAAAAGTACCTAAAGATCATAAAGACCCAAAAAACCATAAACCCCCCCAATCATAAATGAACCTAAAAACACTAAAAAACTTAAAAGACTCTACAATCTATTGAAATACCTAATGGACAATAAAAATAATAAAAATCCCTAATAGATTTTAAAACCCCTATAAGACTCTAAAAACCATAAAACCCCTACAAATGTAAGAACCCAATTCTTATTCTTAAGGTATGAGTTTTATCTTTTCTTTTCCTTAAGTGTTTTCATGATAATAAGGAAAATGGAGAAAATCCCAAATTTTTTGGGTACATGCCGTGTAATTTTCCACATGTCGTGTAGTTTGGCTGTGTGGGACGAGTATTCAGGGCATGTAGGCATGTCGGTGGTAAAGGGTGTAAAAACTGACTGCATGCCATGCACTTAGTATATACACGCCATGTAATTAGTCAGCAGGTGATTAGTAAGGCGTTGGGAGTAGCCACTAACAGAACGATAGTACACGCCATGTACATAGACATACATGTTGTGTAACGAAGTCGGTTGATGAACAAAAGTGGTGGAAAGTGGCCGACAGGGGAACAGTTAAAAAAATGGACAGTACACACAGTGTACTTGAGAGTACATGCCATGTAGTTATGTTTTTCCATTAAAATAGGAATTAGCCTCCTCTTTCGAAAGAGGAATCTTAGAATCCCCAAGAGTCGCGGGGGAGAAGGTCGGATCTTGGAATATCTATCGACCGCACACTGGGACTCTGATTCCTTCACTGAAAATCTCATTTTAACCATGCGGGTGAGTTCTTCCCTCTTATTGAACCTCTCCTTCCAATTATTTCCCAAAGGAAAGTTATTTGAGTTTGAACGGGTGAACATTTATCCTTAATCTATGTTGTTCTCGGTTGATTCGGGAGGCATCGTTCATGTATATCAATCAAAGGAGATCGAGGTAGGTGGTCTAGTGTAAATTTTCTACTATTGAGTAGTTTTTGTGTACCGTTGTGCTACGCACCCATGTTTGCGGGGTCGTAAGGATGAGGCATTACTTGATAAGATATCTATAATTGCATAGATAATCTAATGAACATGTATGAAATTATGTTTGAGATCATTGCCTTGATCCAGGGCCACCCTGAGGGTGTGTTCCCCTTGTTTATCTATTTGTCTAGGATACCCATGGGTATGCCGTAATGATAGCATGTTTTGATTTTCCTTGAGAGGAAAAAGAATTATTACTTGCTTATGCATCTGGCTCGAACTGGTTACGTACTTATCCTAAGGGTAGTGTTTTTCTTAGCCTAATGGTAGTGTGAGGGTAGTGTGTTTCTTAGCCTGGGGGCAGTTTTTTTGTTCCACCTAAGGGAAATGTATTGATTCACCCTAGGGAAATGATTCTTATGCCTAAGGCCAGCAACTTCTATGCCTGAGGGCAATATCTGGTATGCCTGAGGGAAAGATTCTTATTATCCTAAGGCCAATGTTCACTTGAATATTCATTGTGGTGTTTTCGTGTGTTATACCTTCCAAGATGAAGCACAGGCTCAGTATTGTTATTACATTCTAATTGATAGATATCCTGTTGTAGTTTTTATTACTTTAGCACTGTACATGAGATTGTCAACCAAGGCCGGGTCTCAATAACTTATAATTAAATTATATTGAATTATTAAATAATAATTAAATGGTAATGAAACTATTAAGTGAAGCTATTTTTGTGTACATCCTAGCTTACTGCATTTATTTATTGCACATTATTGTTGCAGATTTTCACTGTCAGTTGGGCATGGGCCTTTGGTGGTTGCCTATTGGGATTTATTTCTCACACCCCATTTGGGCCATGTCTTGGGTCAAAACATATTATATTGTTGCAGGTGTCGATAAGGGGAAGGGTACCTATATAGGAACATGATTGTTGCAGAGGAGTAGGAGAGAATGGGACCAAGATTAGGCTTGTGATGCTGCTAAGTTCCTATTGCACTGCTTTTGTTTTCTTTTCTATAATTGATACTTTATAATGTATTGTATTTGATTGTAGTGTATCCTGTTTTTAATTCTTTCTTAGAAATAGGACATATTGCATCATATATATATATATAAATATATATGACAGTTGGTTTTCTTTTGTTTCAGTACCGTTGTCCTTTCATCTTTGTAATGTTAATGCAATCCTATTTTGGTATGTTTATATTTTTCCATTGTGCTATACTTTGACAAATGAGGGCATAGTTTCCCCACTATTAGACCTAGGACCTCACTGCTAGTCAACAGCCTCTAGAATTTGGGAAAATGCACTTGAGATCATGTGACCAACCAGTTTCGAGGAACCCATTGTGTGGCTTCCGGAACTGGGATGTTACACGGTGGTATCAAAGGAATTTCTTTTCGTTTACTTTTTGTTTTGAGCCTATAGTCAGGGATAGGACGAAATTGGTATTTGGTAATAAGTTGTGCCCGGGTGTAGATAACCCATGTATAGGGAAAAGCCAATCTACCTTGTTTAATTGCGATTTATCTGATTTAGCACTTTGCAGTTGATCTAATTTTCATCGTTGGGTGACGCACTTGTGGTGTCTTGTTTATATTTTAATACTGTGTTCTATTTAGTTGTAACCCGATGAGATTAGGGTATTCAATCTCATGCATCATTTAGGCACATGTTAGAATCACATGCCATGCATAGTTTCCATGCCATGTAGGTGCATTATAAATTGCATGTAGTTGTGATAGATGTTTTTCTAGAAAATTCATGTTGTTATGATTGGTACCTTGTGGAATATTCCAACAATTTATAGGGTATTGGTACATGTTATGGTTGGGTTTAGGGATACTAAACATTGGTTCCTTAGAAGTATGGGCTCCCTTGGATCAGAATTTAGCTGATCATGATCCAATATTTTTGTTACGTTTTGTACTATAATATAAAAGGCCGGGTGATAAACATTGGTTCGCGGGGAGTATTGGCCCCTACAGATTGTAATTTTACTTACCGACTCTTGAAATTTATGTAAAAAGGGGCTCTAGAGTAGTTCCTGAGGTCTACTGTCTGGAAACCCAGACAACAGGACGTGTAGTTCTATGAAAACATGCCATGTACTCTTCTATTCGGAATGAAATAAATTTTTTAAGTAAATGTTATGTTCCCTATGTAAACACCATGTAGTTTCTAACTATTTCATAGGCCGTGTAGGTAGAAACACAAGAGGGGAAAACTCTAGAGGGAACAAGCCGTGAACCGGTTTCAAAAGCAGTATTGTGTTGACACTGTGTCCGCCCGTGTGACTAACAACACGGACGGAGAAATATTATTTTAAACACGTCGTGTCATTTTTGAAGAGGCCGTGTAGTGTAATATAGGAATCTAGATATGTAACTAACAACACAGGTCGGTGTTATCCATTCTAGTACACACCATGTCCATATGGAACAAGCCGTGTAGTGTGAGCCATGTATCCGGCCATGTCTTGAACAACACGGGTCGGTGAAGCTTGTTTAGTGCACATCATATACTGTAGGGCATGCCCTGTGGTCTTGAATGGTCAGAGTCCATGTGGAATTGGCCGTGTGGCTAGGGAAACAGGGTATCGTACACGCTGTGTGTGGGTGTAACACAACGTGTAGTATCAGCCGAGTAGTAGGTCTTGTCACTAACAACACGGGTCAGTCAAGCACATCTTGTACATGCCATGTAGGACTTATAAATGCTGTGTAGTCTCGTTCTAAAGAGAGACGTGTAAATTAGCCGTGTAGAAGGACTTGGGAAGGGGAAGAAAATTCAAGTACACACCGTTTGTTTTGGGTGTTACACGACCAGTTCTGGCAGTAATACACGCTCATGTGAAATAAATAAGGTAACATGTCGTGTAGTTATTATACACGTCGTGTAGTCTTATTTTGTAAAACATGAATGTTTTCAATTCCCTGTTCCCTTCTTACGTTTCCAGTTCTTAGCACTTGATGATCTTAATCTAAGGCATGTTTTGACCTTGTAGGGTCATGCTGCTGAGACAACCACAATTCGTTCACCAAGAGAGAAGCAATGATTATACTTCAGAGATGGTAGGCCATAGGCTACCAATGGATCCTCCAGCAATGCTAGATGCGGCACCAACCGTTATATATGACGTAAGAATGGATGCACAGTTCTGTGATGGCTTCATGCGGTTCATGCAGACCTTCCAGGGAGCACCACATGCTTCCATGACAATTGCAGAGCTGACACATATATTCCAGCAGCAGCATCAAGATACGTTTTCAGGGGATGGCAGACCATAGGCTGTGGAGTCACGGATGGATTAATTGTAGACTATCTTCGAGCATCTTGAGATGCCTCTAGGGAGGAGGGTCAAAATCGCTACTTATATGCTATGTGATTCCGCCAATAGATGGTGGGATGTTACAACCAAAACTGATCATCACCGAGAGATGGCATGGGAAGATTTTCAGGCTGTTTTCTATGACTTTTTCTTTCCATAGATGCTAAGGGAAGATCAAGCTCAAGAGTTCATGAGTCCGCAGTAGGTGCCATGTCAGTGATGGATTATTCTTCCCACTTCACCGAGATACAGAGTTTTGCACCTGTTTTAGTGGGTGATGAGATGTTGAGGGCTAGACGGTTTAAGGATGGTCTTCGATACGACATCTGAGCTCTGGTGAATGTTTTCATGTTGGATATAGTGCACGCTATTGTGAACCAGGCACTGATTACTGAGCGGAACCTATGGGAAGCTAGTAGTGCGGGCTAGGGCGGTTCAGTACCAGTTTTTGGTACTATTTATAACAGTAAAAGGAAGATGTAGATAGATTTCTCTCATGGTGGTAGTACTAACCAGAAAAATTGTTCAGGTGGCCCAGTAGTGTTCTAATAGTGTGGTAAAGAGGGGAACAGGAGACCTTAGTGTCCATGTGACCCACTAGAGTGTCGAACTTGCATCAAGGTGGGATATCTCTAGGGTTTTTGCAGGGCATTTCCACCAGTGGCAATTGAGAGGGGTTCTGTATAGACTCGACTTGCAAGAGAAGCGCCACCATCTTCTTACCTGTCAGGGAATTGGAATACGTTCGGATGCTCAGACTGAGGTGGTGGTCATGGTCGTGGTAGCCAGACACCAGGACCTTAGAGATAGTAGGGCATGTCAGATCAGGGTAGCCAAGATGTATCGTAGGGCCGCGACATTTGGAAGGTATATGTAGTGCAACAGACCCAACATGAGCAGGATCTCAGACCTTCCACTGTTAGAGGTACTATTATAGTTTCTTCGAATTTATCTTTTGTACTTTTTGATACTGGTGATATGTATAACTTTATATATATGCTAGTTATGGGGAGCCTTAGGTTTCGTGTTTCTTCTTCTTTTTATATCATGTGGCTAGACACTCTATTGGGAATTAGAATGGCAGTTGTGCATCCCTGCAAATAGTTCCCCCTAGACTTTGGTGGGTGTCACTTTCAATGGGACCTCTATGTCTTAAGGATGATAACCTATGATTTCATTCTCAGGATGGACTGGTTTTTACCCTTTCGAGCCTTTGTGGATTGCTATCATCATAGGGTGAGTTTCACGTCACCAGAGGGAATTGAATTTTTATACAAGGGAGAATGGGGTGTCCATGAAAGCCGAGCTGGACTCGAGCATTGTGGGTGAGGAGTTGTGATAGCCCAGATTGTGTGTTTATATCTGGATGACTAGGGAACTTGTCAGAAGTATTTTCCTTCAATGATTGATCATTTCAGGGATGTCTTTCAGGAAGACTTTTTAGGTCTACCTCCTGAGTGAGAGGTGGATTTCTCTATTGAGTTTGTGCCAAGAGTGGTACCAGTGTCCATTCCTCCTTATAGGATGGCTACACCAGAATTTCTAGAGATCAAGATGCAGTTAGAGGAGTTGCAGGAAAAGGGTTTCATCTGACCCATTACTTCTCCATGGGGTTCTCCTATCCTATTTATAAAGAATATGGATGGTACCCTCAGACTATATGTGGATTATCGGAAGCTGAACTAGTTGACTGTTAAGAACTGATACCCCTTGTCGAGGATTGATTATCTTTTTGATCAACTTCGAGGAGCACAAGTTTTATCGAAGATTTACTTGAGATATGAATATCATCAGTTTCGTGTTAGACCATTAGACATACTTCTCATAGATTTTTAGAGCAGATAATATATATACAAGTACTTGGTCATGTTATTTGGAATCACAAACGCACCAACAGTTTTCGTGGCTCTAATGAATCGTGTGTTCCACCCTTATATAGATTCTTTTGTTGTAGGCTTTGTGGATGATATCTTGGTGTACTCTCACACTCGACACGACCATACTACCCTTATTTAAATCCTACTAAGTACACTGAGAGAGCATAATTTATATGCTAAGCTCTCAAAGTGACACTTTTGGAAGGAGTAGATACACTTCTTGGATCATATTATCTCATAGTCCGGAGTTGTGGTAGACCCGGATAAAATGAGAACGGTAGTTTTCTGGGAGCACCCTAAGAACATGTTTGAAATATTGAGTTTCTTGTGGGTGGGTGGTTACAAAATGCACTTTATATATGACTTCTCTGACTTATCATCACCGTTTAAGGGTTTGACTAAGAAGGGTATGAAGTTTGTTTGGTCCGAAGCTTGAGAGACATCCTTTCAAGAGTTGAAGGGAAGGTTGACATCAGCACAAGTCCTAATACTTCCAGATCAAGGGAAGAACAATACAGTTTACTGTACTACATCAGGTATTGGGCTGGGAGTAGTATTGATGCAGGGTGATTGAGTAGTTGTGTACATGTCTTAGTGTTTGAGGCCACATTAGAAGAATTACCCAACACATTATCTCGTGTTGGATATTTTTGTTCACGTGTTACGCTGTAGGAGAAATTATCTCATGGGAGAACATTTCATGGTATTTAAGGACCACAAAAGTCATAAATACATCTTTACCCAGCATGACCTGAATTTGAGACAGCAAGGGTGGGTTGAATACCATCAGTCTTTCAACTTTGAGCTTGCCTATAAACCTAGAAAGGGTAATGCAGTAGCTGACACACTATTTAGGAGGACTCAGATACAAGCAGTGCAGGAGGCCAGTGGTGAGTGGAATCTTATGTATTTTTTCTCTAAGATTCATTTAGAGGAGCACAGTAGTTATGGGAGAGCCTATCATTCATCCTTATCTTTGACTTCTACCCTCCTGGATAGAGTGAGTAAGAGACAACTATCAGATTCGTAAGGCCTAGTTCTACCGGAGTTGGTGGCAAGTGGGGACCCTCCTCCTGGTTGGACGATAGGTGACAAAAAGGTACTAGGTATCAATGGATGAGTGTGGGTTCCAAGGGATATACATGAGGAGTTCATGTGCAAATTTCTTGCATCAGCTTGGGCAGTGTGTCCTGGAGTTACCAAAATGTACCATGACATGAGATGTCAGTATTGGTAGATGGGTATGAAAAAGAGAGGTAGTTGGTTTTGTTGTGAGATGTTCCGCCTGTCAGCAGGTGAAGGTGGAGCAGCAGAGGCCAGCAGGACTGTTACAGTAGTTACCCATTCTATAGTGGAAATAGGATGATGTCGTGATGGACTTCGTGACTGAGTTTCCAAGCTCACCACGATGCAATGATTCCGTGTGGGTTGTTTTGGATAGACTTACGAAGGTAGATCACTTTTTTACCATCAAGGATACCTTCGGTGTTGACGAGCTTAGGAAGTTGTATATTCAAGAGGTGGTACATCTTCTTGGGGTCCCATGTTCTATCGTTTTAGATAGGGATTTCCATTTTATGTCTCGTTTCTGGTGGAGCTTTTATAGGGCACTACATACATAGGTTCTTATGAGCACTGCTTACCACCCTCAGACCAATGTCTAGTCAGAGTGTATGATATAGGTGTGGGAGGATATGTTTTGTGCATGCATCCTAGACTTTGGGGGATCTGAGGAGAAGCACATACCCCTGGTTTAGTTTTCCTAAAATAATAATTTTCAGGAAACTATTCAGATGAAACCTTACGAGGATTTATATGGTAGGAATTGTCGATCACCCTTGTGCTGGTTGGAGGCAGGCGAGGCAGCTTTACTAGGACCACGTCTCATGCAGGAGAATTTCGAGCTGGTCCAGTTGATTTAGAAGTGGATGGATACTACACAGTCTCTTCAAAAATATTATGTTGATCACTGCAGACAACCCTTGGAGTTCGTGTTCGGGGATCAGGTTCTCTTGCATGTTTCACCGAGGTTGGGACACAGGTGGATCAGGAGATAGGGTAATAATTAACCGAGGTATGTGGGGGAATTTGGGATTCTGGAGTGAATCAGGAAGGTTTTCTATATGTTTTAGTTACCACAAAGGTACCGGGCCATGCAGGACGTCTTCCACATATCTCATCTACGCCGTTATCACTCAGAACCATCTCACGTTTTTCAGCCTGAGGAGGTTGAACTTCATTTCGATGCATCCTTTGAGAGCATCCGATTTGTATTTTTGATTGGAGTATAAAGGTTCTCTGAGGCCGGTCAGTTTCTCTTGTACGAGTGTTGTGGTGGCCTGGCCGAGTGTAGAACAAAACCTTGGAGTGGGAGGCCGACGTACGTGCTTAGTGGCCAGAGTTGTTCTTAGCTTAATCTTCACCACCCTTGGAAGGGAAATTTGAGGATGAACTGGTTTAAGGGGGAAATTTTGTAAGAACATGGTTCTTATTCCTAAGGTATAGGTTTCTTCTATTCCTTTTTCCTTTAGTGTTTTTGTGAAAATAATGAAAATGGAGAAAAATACCAAAATTTTGGGTATATGATGTGTACTTTTCCACACACCATGTATGTTGGCCGTTTGTGATTAGTATACAAGGCGTGTAGGACTGTCGGCGATAAAGGGTGTAAAACTTGAATACACGCCACATACTTATTATATACACGCAGTGGAATCAGTTGGCAGGTGAACAATAAGGTAGTGGGAGTTGCCACCAGTGGAACGATAGTACACATCGTGTCCTTAGACATACACGCTGTGTAACCATCTCGGCTGATGAACAGCGAGGCGGTGGAAATTCGCCACTAGGGGAACAGTTAAAAAATGGATGGTACACGCCATGTACTTGACAGTACACACTGTGTGGGTCTGTTTTTTTTTCTTAAAATATATATTAGCCTATTGTGTTGACAGAGGAAGCATAGAATTCTTGAGAGCCACGGGAGAGAAGGCCGGACATTAGAAGAGCTCATGACTGCACACTGGGGCACCGTTTCTTCGCTGGCAATCTTGTTTGAACTCTGCGGATGAGTTCTTCCCTCTTCTTGAACCTCTCCTTTAAATTATTTCCCAAAGGGATGTTATTTGAGTTTGAACGGGTGAACGTCTATCCCAGATCGACGTTGTTCTCGGTTGATTTAGGAGGCTTCGTTAACGTATATCGATAAGAGGAGATCGAGGAATGTGGTCTGGTGTTAATTCCCAACTGTTGAGTTGTTTTTATTTACTGTTGTGCTATGTTCCCATGATTGGGGTGTTGTAAGGATGAGGCCTTAGCTGATAAGATATATATAATTGCATAGATAATCTAATGAACATGTATGAAATGCTATTTGGGATCTTTACCTTGATCTAGGGCCCTCCCGAGGGTGCATTCCACATTTTTAGTTTTTTGGCCAGGATACCCATGGGTATGCCATAATGATAGAATGTTTTGAGTTTTATTGAGAGGAAACATATTTATTACTTTCTTATTCATTAGGATCGGCCCGGTTACATGCTTAGCCTAAGGGAAATGTTTTCCTTAGCCTGAGGGCAGTGTTTTGATTCACCTGAGAGAAAGGTATTGATTCGCCTGAGGGAAAGGTACTAATTCTTTTTAGGGAAAGGCATTGATTCACCTGAGGGAAACATTTCTTTTGTCTGAGGGTAGTAGCTTATGTGCCTGAGGGAAATATCAGGCATGCCAGAGGGCAAGGTTCTAATTAGCCTGAGGGCAATTTACACTTGAATATTCACTGTGGTGTTTTCTTGTGTTATAGCTGCCAAGCTGAAGCACAAGAATGGTATTGTTGTTAGCTTTTATTTGATAGATAGCATGTTGTTGTTGTTTTTGTCACTATACAATGGGTTTTGGACAAGGTTGGGTCTCGGGAACTTATAATTCAATTATATTGAATTTTTAAATAATAATTAAATGGTAATGGAACTAGTAAGTAGTTTCTTTTGAGTACTTCCTAGCTTACTGCATTTCTTTATTGCAAAATACTGTTGCACATTTTCACTGTCAGTTGGGCATGGGCCTTTGGTGGTTGCCTAATAGGATTTATTTCTCAAACCATGTTTGGGTCATGTCTTGGGCCCAAATAGATTATATTTTTGCAAATGTCGATAAGGGAAAGGGTCCCTATACATGTACATGATTGTTGGAGAGGAGTAGGAGAGCATGGGACCGAGCATAGGCTGGTGAAGCTGCTGAGTTCCTATTGCACTGCTTTAGATTTCTCTACTGTATTTGGTACTTTGTACTACATTGTAGTTGATTTTAGTGTATCCTATTTTGACTTCATTCATAGAAATAGGACATATTGCATCATCATATATATATATATATGACTATTGGTTTTCTTTTGATTTAGTAACGTTGTCCTTTCAACTTTCTATTGTTATTGCTTCCTCTTTGGGTATGTTTTAATTTTTCCGCTACGCTACACTTTAAAAAATGAGGGAATTGTTTCCCCACTATCAAACCTAGACCATCGCTACTAGTCGGAATCCTCTGGCGTTTGGGTAAACGCACTTGAGGTCATGTGACCAACTGGGTTCGGGGCACCCGTTGTTTGGCTTCCAGAACCGGGATGTTACAACAGAATTGAAAAAAATCCTAGAAAAATCTAAGTGACCATAAAAACCCTAAAAGATCCCAAGAACCTTGAAACTTTTAAAAGGAGGCTAAAACCATGAAAATCCTTAAAAGACCCTAAAAACCCTGAAAGACCCTAAAATCCCTACAAAAATGAAAATGTCCTTAAAAACCTCAAAAATAATATAAAAACCTTAAACCCCCTAAAAATCCTAAAAGTCCCTAAAACCACTAAAACCCCCATAATGTCCCTAAAAGACCATAACACCCTAAAAATCCAAAAAGGCCCTAAACCACCATAAAACCCATAAAACCCCAAAAACACCTAAAAGAACCTAAGATACATTAAAAGGCCTAAAACCAAAAAACCCCGAAAAATAATAATAATCCCTTAAACTACAATATACAATAGAACCCCTAAAACCCAAAAAATAACCCCTGAAATCCCATAAAAGTCACTAAAACCCTAAAGTTATTTAAAACAAAAAAAACCTAAAATTACTAAGAATCCCTAAAAACATAGAAAACTGCCTAAAAGCTCTAAAAAACCAAAATAATCCTAACAAGACTAAAAGTGATTTAAAAACGCTGAAAACCAAAAATAAAATCCCGAAATCCCAAAAAAACACTACAAACCCAAAAATCCTCACTAACCCAAAAAAAACATAAAATACCCTTAAAACCTAAAACCCATAAAACCCTTTAAAACAAAAAAAACCCAAACCCCAAAAAAACATAAAAAACTAAAAAATATCCCTAAAACCCCTAAAATACATAAAATCCATAAAAACTACTAAAAACCCCTAAAACACCGAAAAATTCAAAACACCCATAAAATCCTAAACCCCCCCTCAAAACCCTATAAACCCTTGAAAACCCTAAAACCCCAAAGAACCCTAATTCCCAAAAACAACATAAGAACCCTAATCCCCCTAAAAACACAAAAAACCTAAAACATGAAAAAACATTACATTCATTAAGAAAATAAAACACATAAAATTAGAAAAAACCCTAAAAATCCTTGAAACCCTAAAAACCCTAAAACCCCTAAAATCCCTAAAATACATGTGAATACTAAAAAGCCCGTAAAAACAATAAAAACCAATCAAATCCCTAAATTAACCCAAAATACCATAACAATAATTTAACCCCATATGAGACACTAAAAAAACTAAAAACCCTATATTTCCCTAAAAAAGATCAAAAATACTCAAGGACCCTAAAAACTAAAAAACAATAAAAGATTGTAAAACCACTATAAAGACACTAAAAGATCCTGAATTCCTAATGATAAAAAACTCTAAAAACCCTAAAAACCCTAAAACCCTAAAAACCATAAAATTCCCTTAAAATAATAAAACAACTAAAGACCCCTAAAACGATAAAACCATAATAACCATAAAAAACCTGTAAAACCCTAAAAACAAAGAACCCTAAAACCCTGAAGTCTATAAAAATCCTAAAAATATTTAAAACAAATAAAACCTCTAAAATAATTAAAAACAAAATATCCTAAAATCTATGGAAAACATTAAGAGTCCCTAAAATCCAAAAAATACTCTAAAACCACTAAAAACCGAAGAAACCGAAAAAAATAATAAAACCATAAAACCCCAAAAAACTCCTTAAACCAACTAACAATAAAAAAACAAAAAAACACTACAAAAACCTAAAATCCCTAAAAACCTAAAAACCCTTATAGAACAATGAAAACCCCATAAAACCCTAAAAAATCCATAAAAACACAAAAACCCCTAAATCCAACAAAAACAGTAAAAACCCATAAAACTCTTAAAACCCAAAAAACAATAAATCCCCTAAAAAGACACTAAAACCCATAAAAATCTTAAAAAACTAAACAAGACGTAAAAAATAGTAAAAACCTAAAATATCTAAAATCCCTAAAAATTCATAAGACCATTAAACCCACCAAAAAATTAAACACTAAAAAACATAATAAATTTCTCAAAATGATTCATATTTATAAAAACTCTAAATGAACCTAAAAGACCCTAAAAACTCTAAGAATCCTAAAAATAACTAAAACCCAAAATTTCCCTAAAAACCTATAAATTTTAATGACTGCTAAAACCCCTAAGGCCCCATAAATACCTCAAAAAAATTAAAACATATAAAACACTAAAAAATCCCTAAAAACACTATCCCCCCATCCTAAATACCTTAAAAACTCCCATAAAACCATTAAATATCCCTAAAAACTAATAAAATCCCACAAAAATCACTAAAACCCTTAAAAAACTAAAAACCATAAAACCCTAAAAAACCCTAAAAAACCCTAAAAAACCATAGAATCCCCCAAAATCCTTAAAAACTTCAAGTATCCCCAAAAAACCACTAAAATCAATAAAATCTTAAAAGTCAAAAAAACCCAAAAAATCCATTAAAACCCCTAAAAATCCAAAAATCCCAAAAATCCCAAAAAAAATCCTATAAAACCATTTAATCCCTTTAAAAAAAATTTAGAAATCATAGAAAAAACTAAATGACCCAATAATATCTAAAACCCATTAAAACACTAGAAACCCCTAAAGACCCTATAAAACCCCAAAAGACACTAAAACTCCTTAAACACATTAAAAACTCTAAAAACCAAAAGAACCCCCAAACCCCCACTAAAAATTTCAAAACCCATAAAATCCTAAACAACTCAAAAAACCCAAAAATCCTATAATAATCTCAAAAACCCTAAAACAATCTGAAAAACCCTTAAAACCCTAAAAACATGAAAAATCACTAAATTCACTAAAATTCCATGAAGGACCCAAAAACCCCCAAAAACCCCCAAAATCCCCATAAACACCTTAGAACCCTTAAAACACCCTAAAACCCAAAAAATACTTAAATATCATAAAATATGAAAAAACAATAAAATACATACAACCCCTAAAAACCACAAAAAAAAACTCAAAAACCCTAAAATCCAAAAAACCTAAAATATCTAAAATATCCTAAATACTCTAAAATACTTAAAAACTATAAAACCCAAAAATACCCTAAAACCGCTAGAAAGAGTAAATACCCTGAGAAGCATTAAAACATCTAAATATCCTTATAAAACCCAAAAAAAACAAAAAACCCCGAAAAGATATATAAACTCCCAAAAACCTAAAAATTCATAAAAATATTAGAAAATCCTTTAAACACTAAAAACCATAAACACCCCAAAAATCATTCAAAATCCCAAAAATTATGGAAAAAATAAAAATTCTGTAAAAAAACTGAAAACACAAAAAAAATATTCAAACACTAAAAAACCTAAAGAAACCCAAAAAATCCCCTAAAAATCCTCAAATACCATAAATCCCAAAAAAATACTTAAGAGACTAAAAATAAAAAAAAACCAAAAAACCCAAAAAAACACTAATAGACCCCGACACCCTTAAAATTATTAATAACCCTAAACCCCTAAAAGCATCCTAAATTCTAAATCCCTAAAACCCCTACAATCCTAAAACCCCAAAATATACTTTAAAATCCTACAATCCATAACACACTAAAAACTCCAAAAACAATAAAAGACACTAAAATACTATAAAACCCCTAAACCCCATAAAGGGCCCAAAACCCCCAAAAAACCCTAAAATATATGAAACACATAAATCTATAAAAACCCTAAATATCACTAAATAATCATAAATATCGTAAAAACCCCCGAAAACCATATATCCATAATAACCATTAAAATACTAAAAACCCTTTAAGACATTAAATATTATAAATAACCAAAGGAAAACTTGACACCATAATAAATCCCTTTAATACCCTAAAAACTAAGAAGACACTAAAACCCATAAAACACTTAAAAGTACTTAAATTCCAAAAAATCCCTTAAAACCATGAAATACCCTAAAACCCCTAATATACATTAAACATCTATAAACCCCTAAATGACCCTTGATTGCGGGTTTTGGTGCTGAAGGATGCTTATTGTTGATTGGTTGAGAGGTGATGTTGGGGAATTTTTGGCTTTTCTTCTTTCTTTGGCTTGGTGTGCTTTTTGGTCTTTCTTTTTGGGGTTGTAAAGGGTTTTTGGGTGTGGGTCGTTTGACCCTTCCACTCCCTTGTTTGATGCTTCTTTTCTTTAATAAACATGGGGTGGGGGTCGGTTATAGCCTGACCCTCGCATCTTCCTTTTCCTAAAGAACCCTAAAAACTAGTAAAACCCCTAAGGACCCTAAAGTTCCATAAAAAAATTAAGGGCCCTAAAACACTATAAACGCTATAAACCATAAGAATCTCATAAACCCCCATAAACCCCTAAAAGACCCTGGAAAACCAAAAAAAACCCAAATGAGCCTAAAAACCCTAAAAACCCCTAAAAATGTTAAAACCCGCAAGACCTCCATAGACAATATATAACATTAAAACATTAAAAATTTGTAAAATACATAAAGTCCTTAAAAAAAGATCATAAAAACTCTAAAAAACAAAAAAAAACAATATAAAAACATTAGAAAGCCTAAAAACCCAAAACCCCCCTAAAGGCCCCAAAAAATCATAAAAGACCCAAAAATTCATGAAAATAATAAATCATTAAAACAACCCTATAAGACCCCAACAGACACTAAAAATCATAAAAACATTAAAATAATAATAATAATGCAAAAACACTAAAAATCTGAAAAGAACATAAAAACCACTAAAACCCAAAAAACCCAACAAAATCCCGAAACCCCTAAAAAAATAAAAATTCCCTATAACTCCTAAAAACCATTTAAACACCCCAAATCCCATAAAACTCCTAAAAACATTTGAGAACCCCAAAAAAATCAAAAACTCACAAAAGGACCATAAAACCCTAAAAATTGTAATGGAACCTAAATCCCTAAGGGACCCTAAATCCCACAAAATCCTTAAAGGGCTGTAAACACCCCAAGAGGACCTAAAGGCCCTAAAACCCCTCAAAATACTAAAACCACAAAACCCAGTTTAAAGAATAAAATACCCCGAACACCCATAAAAACCATAAACGACCCAAAAAATCATAAAGCCACTAAAAGTCATGAAATAACCCTATGAAATATGTAAAAGACGCCAAATACATCTTAAACAAACTAAAACCCTAAAACTGTAACAAATAAAAAAACTATAAAAACACATATGAACACTAAAAATCCCTAAAAAAACCAAAAAACCAATAAAAACCCTAAAACATTAAAATCTACCTCCAACCACCCTATAACACTAGAAACGCATAAACCATTAAAAACCCCAAACAAACCAATAAAAAATAAAAAAACTATAAAACCCTAAAAAATAATTAAAACCATACATATTCTTAAAACCATAAAAATGATAAAAACCCCAACAAACTGAATAAATATACAAAATATCTAAAACCATAAAACTTCTAAAAACCCAGAAACACCATAAAACCCCTAAAAGATTTTAAAAAAAACCCTAAATCCCTAAAACATCAAAACAACCTAAAAACCACATAAAACTCTAGAAATCCCAAAAAACCATAAATCCCTAAAACAACTAGAACCTATAAAAAATTAATATTAATAAAAAATACTATAAAACTCTAAAACACCCCCAAAACACTAAAACCCCTTTAAAAGCACATAATACTCTAAATATCCTAAAAACCCCATAAGGTTCCTAGAAATACTTAGATACATTCAAAAATATAAAATCAATAAAATTCTCTTAATCCCCGTAAAAACCCTAAAACACCAAAAAACCACTAAAACGCATTAAACACCCTAAAACCCCTAAAATCACTAAAAAACAAAAAACCCAAATAACCTTTAGAACCCTAAGAAACATAAAAACCCTAAAAATCACAAATCCCTTTAAAACCCTAAAAACATTTTGAAAACATTAAAAACCACAAAAACTCTAAAATATTTAAAAAGCCCCAAAAATAGTTAATAAATAAAAACCCTTAAAATGGTAAGAAAATAGTAAAAACTGCTAAAAACAAAATAAAACCCATTTAAACCCCTAACAACTAATAAAACTCACAAAAACCATAAAAACTATAAAAAACTAAAACATCCTAAAATAACCTAAGAACATTAAAACGCCATAAAAACCATAAAATTGGAAAAAATAGAAAAACCCATAAAAAAACCTTAAACACCCAAATAGACTATTAAATACATTAAACACCCCTAAAAACCTTAAAATCCATAAAAACCGTAAAACCTTAAATAATTTGAAAAACAATTAAAATCACAATGGACCTAAAATCCCCTAAAACACTAAATACACAAAAAACCTAAAAACACTAAAAGAATGTAAAAGATTCTAAAAAACCGAAAAACACTTTAATAGTCTTTGAAAATCCAAAACCCCCTAAAAACAATACAATCCCTAAATGTTTTAAAAAATACCAAATACCCTAAATATTCCAAAAAACCCTAAAATTATTATAAATCCCTAAATAGACCAAATAATACAAGAACACCCAAAAGCCCAAAACCCCCTACAACACTCATAAAATACCCTAAATCCATAAAAACACCTAAAACACCAAAAATACATTAAAACCCTAAAATAACCAAAAAACATTAAACAAACCCCTAAAATCCCTAAAAAACAAAAAAAATCTAAACAACCCTGTAGAATTCTAAATGATCCAAAAAACTCTAAAATACCCTAGAAACTCTAAAAACACTATAAACCAAAAAATCATTTAAACCCAAAAAAACATAATAATACTAAAAAACTTGAAGCATCCAAATATGACCTAACCAAATGAAAACGCCCAATATATCCCAAAAAACCCAAAAACCCTTAAAACACTAAAAACCCCCAAAAAACCAAAAAAATGAAAACCCTAAAATACCTAAAAACCCTATGAACCGTAAAAACTATAAATCATTAAAAAACCTAAAATTAGAAAGAAATACAAAAACTCTAAAAAATATAGGAAAAATCCAAAAATACCTAAAACCCCTTATAACCCCCTAAAACCCATAAAGTCCATAAAACCCAAATAACCCATCAAACCCCTAAAACCCCGTCAAAACCCAAAAAACCCTACAAAACTTTAAAACCCCTATGATACTATAAAAGAACTGTAAAACCCTAAAGACCTATAAATACTCCTAAAATACATAAAACCCATAGAAAATTTTTAGAACCCCTGAAACAAAAAAAATATACAAAGAAAACTGAAACCCTAAAATTACAAAACAAACCCATAAAATAACTAAAAAATGTTAAAACCATAACAAAACCCTTAAAACCCTAAAATCACCTTAAAGACCCAAAAAAACTAAAAACCCCGAAAGGACACTAAAATACAAAAAATCACTAAGAACCTAAAAAATCTTAGAAAGAACCCATAAAACATAAATCCACTAAATACCCAAAATCACCATAAAACCCTAAAAACAATAACAACAATAAAATCCCCTTAAAACCAATAACAACTTTGAAATACAGAAAACCACCAAAAAACATTTAAAGACCCTAACATCCTGAAAAAAATAATAAAATATCTTAAAACCCATGTAGTCCATAAGAAACCTAAAATCCCTAAAACCATTAAAAAAATTAATGTCCCTAAAAAACCCTAAAAAACCAAAAACCCATAAAAATATAACAAACCCTGATAATAACTAAAAATAATAATAACGCAAAAAACTCCTAAAACCCTTAAAAATCATTAGAAAACAAAAACCATCAAAATACCCTAAAACATTAAAACCCCTAAAATAAGCTAAAACAATAAATGAACATAAAACCCCAAATAATAAACCTAAATTACCTTAACAACGCTATAAAACATAAAATGCCTAAAAATCAAAAATATAAGAAAGACGCAAAAATACTCAAAAACCACTAAGACCCTAATTTCATAGAAAACTATAAAAACCCCTAAAACCCCTAAAAACCTAAAAAAATAAAACAAACCATAAAAGAATTTTATAAAACCCCAAATACATTTAGAAACCCTAAAATACCTAATGACTTTAAAACCCCTAAAAAACTAAAAACCCAAAACCCCTATATAAACCAAAAATACCCATAAAAATAGCTAACACTCAAAAACCCATAAAAACCCACAAAACATTTAAAAATAGAAAAAAGATCAAAAAAATTAATTAACTAAAAACCATTAAAAACCTAAAACAGGGAAACCTATAAGGTCCCGAAAGAATCTCTAAAAACATAACTTAACCACAAAATCCACAAAAATCTCTAAAAGGTGATAAAACTCCTAAAAACACATATAAACCCAAAAAAGTCATAAATACCTAATGATCCAAAAAAAATTATTAACAACCATAATACCCATAAATTCTATAAACACACTAAAATCTCAAAAAACTATAAAAATACTAAAACACAAAAAAATCCAAAGAAACACTAAAAACACATAAAAATAATAAAAAACCATTAAAACCTATAAAACCTAAAATTGTAAAACCCTAATAACAATAAAAATCAAAAGAAATGAAAAAACAGCCTAAAACCCTAAAAATCAATGATAACACTTAAAAATTATAAAATGTAATAAACCACTTAATAAAATAAAACCCATAAAATCTACAAAAACCCTAAAAAATCCTAAATTTATTAAAAAAATTATAATACCTAAAATCTATATAACTCTCCTAAAACTTATAAAAACCCAAATAAAATTACTAAACATAAAACCCTATGAAACCCCTAAAATCCCTTAAAACCCTAAAATCTGATAAAAATATAAAAGATCCCAAAAGATCCTAAAATATGTAAGAATCCTAAAATACACTAAAACCCCTAAAACCCCAAATAAATACAATAAAACTCCTAGAAAACATAAGAGACACAATGAACCATAACTGAACTAGAAAACTCTAAAACACGCAATACCCGTAAATTAACACAAAATACCCTAAGGTCTTTAAAAACCCTAAAAACCCTTAAGGACCCCAAACACCCCTAAAAACCATAAAGGAAAAAGAATCTGTAAAACCATAAATGAACATAAAACCTCTTAAAAACTATAAAGATCCCTAAAAAACTAAAAAACGTAAAAAAAACCTAGAAACCATAAAACCCCAAAAGGTCCCTAAAAATCCCTAAACGATCCTAAAAAAGATAAAAAACCATAAAGAGGATAAATACCATAAAAACCATAAATCACCTTGATACACCTAAAAGATAAAAAAACATAAAATCCTAAATTTCCTGAAAAAAACTAAAACCCTAAAAAAACTAAAATCCTACCAACCAAAACACCCCAAAACCCCTAAAAACCCTAAAATGAAGGAAACCCCTGAAAATACCTAAATATATAGAACCATTAATTCCCTAAAATATATAAACTTTACCAAAGGAATAACACCCACTAAAAACCCTAAAAAACCCAAAACCCAAAAAAACCCCATAACCCCCAAACTCTAAAACCCTAGAGGACCCTTAAAACTGCTAAAAATACCAAAGGACCCAAAAAATCCTAATAAAACCTAAATGACCAAACAAACACTGAAAACCCATAATGGTCTCTAAAAAATCTAAAAACCATAAATGAACCAAAAATACCTGAAAACCATAAAAACCCAAAAACCCCATAAAACCATAAATGACCCCAAGAACCCTAAAAACCTAACGAGACCCAAAAAATAATAAAAATTAGAAAAGAAAAAAATATTAGTATAGAAACCCCAAAAGACCCATAAACACCATAAAACCCTAAAAAACTAAAATCCATTAAACCCATAAAAACCTAAAAACCATAAAACCCCTTAAAACACAAAGAAACCCATAGAAACCATTAATGTCCTTAAACCTAAGAAAACCAAAAAACCCCTGAACCCCTAAAACACCATAATAACCTAAAACTCCATTAAAAAATAAAATCAAAAGAAACCCTAAAACTCCAAAAACCTTAAAAAACACTAGAACGCTAACGAACCCTAAGGACGCTCTCTCCTGGGCGCTCCCGCTCGGCGCGACATTTTCTAAGGTTTCCGCTCAGAATCCTTCTCTTCGGATTCGTGGATATCAAGCTTTGTGACGCAGATGGAGTTCAGAGGCTCCCTTCCCAAGTTAGATGGTGGAAGTAGAGGCGGATGCTTGCTGGCGGTGGGATCTTTTGGGTTGCGACGGGGAAAGGCGGCGATGTCTTGATCTGTTTTTTGCAAGGCCTTGGACCAGATTTGGTAGATCTGGGCCCCCCTCTACTTCGGATGCTATTTTTCCTGCACCGTGATGGAAGCATTGATGGTTCTCCGGTGGTTTGGGTGATGTCTTCGATAAAGTGAACCTTGGATCCAGATCTGATTTTCCAGTGGCGTTGCTTTGCCTTGCTATTCCGTTGCTCTCCCTTGTTGGTGCTTCGAATTTGTTCTCGACATCGGTCTGCTCTGGTGGTGCTCTTCTGTTTGAGGAAGGTGGTAATATCCTCTTGGTATAAGGCTAAGGAGATTCTCCAGTGGTGTGGTGTGAGCGCGACATATCTGGAATCTGCATATAGGGATTCAAGTCCCATGGATCTAATAGTGGTGGTCCTCGTTCGGGGAGGCAAGGTTCATTTTTGAATTGATCCTTTCTTGGTGTTGTCGATATTCTGGATTTTTTCTGCATGTTGGAGGCTAAGTTGGATTTTTGAAGATGTTGTGTGTGTTCTTATTAGCTGCTGTGGTGATGATTCTTGGTCTGGTTTTGATTTATTGCTACTGCTGGATCATGCGCTTGCTGAAAGGTAGGATTTCTGGATTATCATGTGCAATTGCCTGTGGTTGTCTTGTTCTGCTGCGGAACGGTCCTTCTTTTGGATTCTAGTGTCTTATTTACACTGGTTATTCTACTGGGTGCGACTTAGTGAAATGCGGGATATTTCTTGAATGAGATGTGACGAAGTCCTTGTTCTTGCCTCGGCTGATGGTGGTTCTGGAAATGGGTGTGCTGGAAAATGATGGTGTATGTTGTTTGCTGTCTTTGATTCTCTGCTGTTGGTTATGGATCTGAATGGCGTGGAGGAGATGGATGTTGTTGAGGCTAATTTTGATGCTAGTGGTTTCCTGTTGTTGGATGTGATTCTCCTTGGTGGGAATTTGTTGGATGCTGGAAGGCGTACTGCTTGTCTCTGGTTACAGTTTAGATAGGAAGTGCGGGAGGGATGTGGTTCTATGACTCTGGTGGCTGATTGCTGGTTGTTTTTGGCTGGGAGGTGCTGGATGCTAGTCTTTCTGAGTTTGGATGCTAGTTGTTGGGAAGCTGTGAGATGCTGGAGGCTGGTTGATGCTGGATAGTGGTGGATGGAGCTTGGTTGTGTGTGCTAATTCCTTTTGTTTTCTTATTTGATTTTCTTTTTGCGTGCGTTGTAAGGGGTTTTCGGGTGTGGGTTGATTGACCCATCCCCTCCCTTGTCTGTTGTGTCTCCTTTTCCTTGTTAATAAATTTGGGGGGGGGAATAGCCTGACCCTCGCATCTTCCTTGCCCTAACACACCCTAAAAACCTGAAAAAAACCCAAAAAATTCCAAAAAAGACACTAAACACCCCTAAAACCACTAAAAAACAAAAAAACCTAAAAACCAATTAATATTAAAACCCTTAAAAGCCTTAAAATTTTAAAAAAACTATAAAAGAACCCTAAAATGATTGAAATTTTAAATAAAACCAAAAATCACCCTTAAAAGAATCTAAAACACCTTTAAACCCCTAAAAGATCAAAAACCAATAAAAACCTTAAAAGACCCTAAAAACCCTAAAAATCCATAAGTTACCCCCAAAACCCAAGAGATGCAAAGGCACCCTAAAACCCTAAAATAATCTAGAATCTCATAAAAAGATGAAAAAAATATAAAAACATTTAAACCCATAAAACACAAAAAAATACCCCTAAAACCCCAAAGAACCGAAAAAACCAAAAAAACATAGAACCACTAAAAACCCAAACATACCCTAAAACCCCAAAACCCCTAAAAACCTTAAGAACCCTAAAAGATCCCTAAAAATCATAAAAACTCTGAAAACCTGAAAGAACATAAAAATACTAAAATATCTATAAAACCATAAAAACATTAAAAACCATAAAACCCCGAACAATTTTTTATTAAACCCAAAATCCCCAAAATCTCTAAAAAAATCCCAAACCCCACTAAAAATTCTAAGAAAATCCCTAAAACAACCCAAAAATGAAAATAAACTAAAAATGAAAAGAACCATACAATCCCTTTAAAACCCCAAAAAAATCTAAAAAATCTAAAAAATATTAAAAATAATAGAAAAACCCTAAAATAACAATATAAATACTAAAAAACCCAAAAGAATGAAAAACAAAAAACACTAAAGACACTAAAAATACTAAAACCCTGTAAATCCCCAAAAAAATAGTAAAACCCAAAAATTAAATCAAAAGCCGAAAAACCCCCATATAAACCACAAACAAATCATAAAACACTAAAAAGAACCCTAAACCCCTTAAAAAATCTAAAAACCACTACACTTCATTGAAACCCTAACAACCCCTAAAAACCCAAAATCACCTTAAAACCCATAAAACCCTAAATTAAAATAAGAAACCTAAAATGCCTTAAAAACATAAAAACCATAAAACACTAAAAATATCACCAAAGAACTAAGAATTGTAAAAACACTAAAAATACATAAAACCTCTAGAAACCCCTTAAAAACTATAAAACACCGCCAAAAATACATAAAACCTCAAAAAATGCTACAAACCCATAAAACCCTAAAACCCAAAAAAACCCTAAATACCCACAAAATCCATAACACATAAAAAACCCAAAAAACCATAAATTAACCCAAAAAAACCCTAAAATCACTAAAGTTAATAAAAAACTAAATAACCCCAAAAAATACTAGAAAATATAAAAACTCACTAAATTCCCCTAAAACCTGAAAACCAAAAAAACTATAAAACCATAAAAAACCTTTAAAACCCTATAAACCCATAAAAAACCCCCAAAACCACCTAAATTCCCTCAAAACCCAAAAAACACTAAATAACCCTAAAATTCCTTAAAAAGAAAAATAACTTCAAAAATTCAAATACCCTAAAAACACTAAAAACAACATAAATGCCATAAAAACCCTTAGAACCCCCTAGAACACCATATAATAAAATAAAAACATATTAAAACCCTAAATGATCCTAAAAACTCTAAAAAACCCCAAATAATTCTAATAACACATAAAAAACCTAAAACATTAAAAACCATAGAAAAATTATGACACCCTATAAAACTCCAAAAAACCAAAAAAACATTAAAAGATCATAAAACCCCTAAAATCCCCTAAAATACCTAAAAACCCTAAAACCCCCTAAAAATCAAAAAAATCACTTAAAAGAATTTAAAACCAAAAGAAACCCCTAAAACAATAAATCCCTAAAAACAATAAAACCCTTATAACTCTAAAACACCAAAAAACACAAAACCGCTAAAAACCTAAAAACCCTAAAAAACACTAAAAACCCTTAATCCCAGTAAAAACCATAAAAATAAAACCCCCACTACAAAATGCTAACAGACATAAAATCTTGAATGGCACTATAAACTGAAATATCCTAAAAAACATAAATAAAATCTAAATGGTCCTGAAAACCGTATAAAAATAGTAATATACAAAACAATTACCATAGACACCCTAAAAACCTTAAAATAATTAAAAAAATAAAATTCCAAAAAAAACAACAAACCCTAAAAATTCTAAAATCCCATAAAACCCCCAAAAAACCAAAAACCCCTAAAAACCCTAAAAACCCTAAGACCAAAAAAACCCCAACTGTCAAAAAACATTCAAAAACCCTAAAAAAATCCTATAATTGTGAAATCCCATAAAATTTACAAATGCCCTAAAAACACATAAACAATCCCTAAAACCCTAAAACCCCATAAAACCCTATAAATTCAAAAAAATCCTGAAAACCCCAAAAACCCATAAACACCCAAAAACCCCTAAAAAATTGGAAACCCAACAAACATTTAAAAACCATTAGAACCCTAAAAACCATAAATATAATAATATGATAACAAACCAAAAAAAAATCTCAAAAAACACTAAAAAACCCAAAAATCACTAAAACCCCTAAAACCCTCAATACCTAAAAAACCCTCTATGGCCCTAAAAATATTCAAAACCATAAATAACCTATAAAAACTAAAACTCCTTAAAATCCTTGGAAAAATATAAAAAACATAAAACTCTATAACCAATAAAAAACTCTAAAATCCCTAAATTCCCTAAAATCTCAAATAAACACTAAAAAAATTTAAAACCCTGAAAAACCCTAAGAAACCCAAATAAGCTAAAATATCCTAAAAAATTTTTAAAACCCCTAAAACTTCTAAAAATAATAAAACCATAGATAATCATAAAAACCATAAAATCCATAAAACCATTAACACACTAACAACACTTAAAACATAAAAACCCTAAAACCTATAAAACTAATAAAAATCCAAAAACACTAAAATACCATTAAAAGTCGTAAAATACCATAGAATCCTTAAAATCCTAAAGACCCCTAAAAGTGAAATATGGCGGCGCACTCCCCCAGATCTCGCTCTCGCTCGATGATTCTTCTGGGGTTTCCCCGGGTTTCTTCACAGGATATTGGCACTGGATTCTTGCTTCCCCAGCGATGGATCTCTCTGTTTTCACTCTTTGGTCTCAAGAGAGAGATGGTGTTTAGTCTTCAACTACTTAATTCTCTCTGTTCCTTGCTCTGGATCTTAGATTTGGATGGACTTCTCTATTGGAACACCTGGGTTTTGTCAGATTTCAAGGTTTTGTGGGATGTTGTGGCTTTAGAACAGTCTGATCTGGCTTGAGGAGAAGCAAACGTCTCCTTGCAATCGGATACCTTGCTAGAAATCTGTTACGGTTTGGGGTTGACTTTGCAGATCTTGGTCCTCGGGAGGATCAGTGGAGTCCGGGGACTCATCGACATTGCAGGTACTGGAGTCACGATTTCTAGCTTCGACAGGTGATTCCTGGAGTCTCTATTTTTGTGAGAAGTCATGGAAAAGAGGCGCATATGATCTCAACTTGGCAGTGAATTGTGCAGAAGATGCCGACCAGTCATTAATCTGCATAGAGGATCAAGAGGGTTTGGTGTCGTTCTGCTCATGGTGTGCTTGGTCCTATGTCTTTCACTTATAGATCTGCTCATCAACGACTCGAGCATAGGGTTCGAGTTGGGTTTTCTAATTCCTTGGATTTGCCTACTTTTCAAGATGTTGTTGCGAGGTGTCTTAAGCGGCGCTGGGATCTGGTCATTTTGCTGGTCTTTGGTTCGTCGGGGTACCAAAAAAACATCTTTGGTCTCCAGTTTTTCACTGAATTTCTTGGTTGGGGCCTGCCTTTTCCTAGAAGGGTTGTTTGGGCTACGAAGTCAGAAATTCTACACCCCTTTTGTGCTTTTGGGTGTGTTATTCCGGACATGTGTGTGTTGCATGGCTGAGATATGTTGAGAAAGATGTCTTTGTATTTGGTGTTGGTGTTTCTATACTACCGGGAAAATTTCTGCTAGGCGTTGTGGTGATGGATGATTTGGTTGGTCCTTAGTTGAAAGGTGAGTAATTTTTTGATCTTATTTCTACTGGTGGTAGTTCTATTATGGTGAATATGGTTTTTCCCTGCGTGGTGGCGTGGGATGAAGTGGGAGGTGGTAATTATGGAGATGTTTCTGGATTGGTTGTGTTTTTTGGTAATGATACTGTGGGCTGGTTGTTGTTTGGTTGGATTAGGATGATGTTTTCGGTTTGGAATTTGATGTTATTGGTTCTGTGTTTCTTGCGGTGGACTTCTTGGTGAGGAGGTGCTGGATGCTGGATTTTGTGAGAATGGATGATGGTTGTTGCATGGATGTGAACTCTAGTCGCAGGATTTTGTGTGTTACTGGTGCTGATGGTTATGTGCTGCTGGTGGTGGCTTGTTTTGGTGAGAAGTTGCTGGATGATGGTGTTTGTGAGGTTGGAAGTTGATCATTTCTTGGTAGTGAGCTATTGGATGTTGGATACTATTGGATGAGGGTGTTGGTTGTTGTTTGGATCTTGGTGCGCTTTCTTGTTTTTTTTACTTGTTTGGTGTCAGTTGTAGGGGGGTTTTGGGTGTGGGTCGTTTTACCCCGCCCCTCCCTTGTCTGTTGTGTCTTCGCGTCTTTTTGTAATAAATTTTAGTGGGAGTCATGAATAGCCTAGCCTCGAGCCTTCCTTTCCTTAAATACTTTTTAATGCTCTAAAAACTATAAAAACCCTTAATCACTTAAAACTGCTAAAAACCTAACAACCCTAAAAAACATAAATGACCTAAAAAATCCAATAATACATAAAACCCCTAATAAAACCTAAAAACCTAAAACACTAAAACCCATAGAACCCATAAAAACCCCAAAACCCCCTAAAAGAGAATAAATCACTAAAAAACCAAAAAATCCCAAAAAACCCAAAAACCATTAAAAGACCATAAAACCCACTGAAACCTTAGAAAGCTATAAAGAAAACTAAGACCCTGAAAGACCCTAAAACCCATAGAAATATTAAGAGACAAAAAACCCAAAAAACTCTAAAAGTCAATAAAATACCCTAAACACCCTAAAAGACTCTAATAACCATAAAAATAATAAAGGGCCATAAAATACTTAAAAAGTCTCCAAGAAATACAAACAACTTTAGAGGACACCTAAATCACCTAAAAGATCATAAAAACACTAAGAATCCTTTAGAAAACAGTAAAAACACTAGAAACATTAAAAAACATAAAAAAACACGAAATAACATAAAAGTCCATATAAACTATAAAAAACCTCTAAAAACCTGAAAGACCAAAAAAACCTAAAAACCACTAGAACCCTAAAAATCCATAAAAGACCTAAAATAAAAAAACAATCCTTAAATACTAAAACCAATAAAAAATCTTGAAAACACATAAAAATCATTAAAACCCCTAAAAACCATAAAAATCCCAATAGACGCTAAAAGCCATAAAACCCTAAATAACACTAAAAACCCAAAAACCATAAAATCCCTCTTATAATCCTAAAATCCCAAAGAAAAAAATAAAACTCCTACAAAAAACCCTAATAATCATAAAACAAACAAAAGACCATAAAAATGATAATAACCTAAAAGATCCAATAAAATCCTAATGTACCCTAAAACCATTAAACATCCTAAAACAAACTAAAACCCCCACAAACTCTATAAAACCCATTAAAACACCTTGGAACCTAAAAAGATGAAGACATCCAAAAACCCATGAAATCTAGGGAAAAATCTAATAACCACTTAAAAACAATAAAGAACCATAAAAACCAAAAAAGGTCTTACATAAAAAACTCCCTAAAAAATCTAAAAACCATAAGAACCCTAAAAAACCTTAAAAGCACTAAAATCACTAAAAAATGATAATAAACCGTAAAACATATAAATTCTTATAACTATAGGAAACCAAAAATCCCCTGAGAACCATTAAAAATCCTAAAACACATAAAAACATAAAATCCCGTTAAAATCAATAAAAATAATAAATATCTAAAAACACATAAAAACCTATAAACTGTAAAAATACTAAATACAAAAAACCCTTTTAAACCCTAAATCAATAGAATCCCAAAAAAAAATTCAATGAAATCCAAAAAAACCAAAAAAACAAAAAAATCCAAACTAACTTGAAAACCACCTAAAATAAAATATCCTTTAAAACTTTAAATAGACTATAAAATCCCTTAAAACACTAAGAACACTACATAACCCTAAATATACTAATAACCAAAAAAACGGTAAATGAACTGCAAATCAATAAAAAAACCCTAAGATCAGAAGAAATGCTAAAATACAAAAAAACCATAGAATACACAAAAAACCATAAAATCAAATTAAAACACTAAAAACTAAAAAAACTAAAAATACACTAAAACCAATTAAACCATAAAACCCCAAAAACACTAAAATAAAAAAAATCCCAAAAGCCACAAAAAACCAACAAACCCCTAAAAGATCATAAAACACTAAAACCATTAAAATACCCTAAATCCTTTAAAACACCCTATAATCCATAAAAATCATAAAAATCAATTAAATCCCTATAAAACATAAATCCATTTAAACCCCTTAAACTACCCTAACAAGCCCTAAAAACCCAAAAAACCATTCAAAACCATATAAACCCTAGAAAATATTACAAAAAACTAAAAACCCATAAACCAATAAAAAACTAATATAATTATATAAACCCCAAAAGAACCCTAAAAATCACTAAAAACAATAAAAACCATAAAATTTACCAAAAAACTCAAAAGTAAAAAAAACATTTAAAAACCAAAGAATGCTAAAAATACATTAAAAACATTAAAACTCATAAAAACTATAAAAAACCAAGAATTAAAAAAACAATAAAAATCCTAAACCCTCTAAAAAGAATAAATAATCCCAAAACCCCCAAAAACCCAAAAAACCCAAAAAACACTAAAACCCCTAAAAACCCAAAACCCAGAAAATCATAAAAACCTTAATACCCTAAAAATCCGTGAAACCACTAAAACCACTAAAAACACCATAAAAATCACCAATCCCCTTAAAAACCATTAAAAATAAAAACCATGAAAAAAATATAAAAACCATAAAAATACATTCAAAATCTATAAAACCCCATAAAAACCAAAAAATCTCAAAAAATGGAAAAAGACAATAAAATCTATAAAACCCCTAAAATCAATAGAAATCAAAATAAACTCTAAAAAACCTTAAGAACAAAAAAACCCAAAAACCCAAAAAAATTAAAACCCATAAGACCATAGATTTTTTGAAAAACCTGACAAATCCTAAAAACCCATAAAACCCTTAAAGAAACCCTAAACAACCAAACCCCCTAAAAACAAAAACAATCTCTAAAATACCCTAAAAATACTAAAAATCCTAAAAACCCTTTAATCATATAAAAACCATAAAATTCATAGAACCCATAAATGAACCAACAAACCCCAAAAAACCCAAATACCAAAAAAACACTACACGCCAAAAAAAACTATGATAAACTAAAAAAAATCCAAAAAAGACCCTAAAACCCTTTAAAATGCTAAATGAAATTAAAACCCAAAAACACCCTAATAAACCTAAATTTCATAGAAAAACTCATAAAATACTAACCCCCTAACCCCTAAACACCCTTAAAACCCATATAACCCTAAAAACTGTCAAAACCCTAAAACCCCGAAAAACCCTAAAACCCTAAAAAATCAAAAAACCCTAAAAATCCTAAAACCCCTAAAATCCACAAAAACCACTATAAAACCAAAAAACAATAAAAACCCATAAAAACACAATAGCCCCCTAAAAACCCAAAAATTTCAAAACCCCTCTAATTTCCCTTAAAATACCTAAAACACTAAATATGCTAAAAATCCCTAAAAATCAATAAAACCCCTCTAAATAAAAAGAACTCTTTAAAAACCTAAAAACACCAAACCCCTAAAACATGAATATCCCTAAAAACCCTTAAAACCTAAAAATCTTAAAAACATTAATAAACCTTAAAACACAAAAAAAAACTATAAAAAACTTAAAATCTCTAAAAACATAAAGAATTCTCAAAAACTCAATAAATTCAAAAAACCATAAAAATTTGAAAAAATATAAAACAGTTAAAACAAATAAATAACATTAAACCCAAAAACTCCAAAAAACTCCAAAACTATTAAAAAATAAACGAAAAACACAAAAAAACCTAAAACCCTTAAACCCACTAAAACTTCTAGAAATTTATTATATTTTTAAAATCCATAAAACCAATAAAACCTCTAATGTCCCTAAAACCATAAAAATAAAAAAAATTAAAACCCATAAAACCCCAAACAACACTAAAAACCTATAAAACCCCTAAAATATAAAAAACATAAAAAACCCTAAAACCCACTTAAAACCCTTAAATTCCAAAAGGAAATGTAAAAAAAATAAAACACCCTAAAAAAAATAATCATCCATAAAAAGACATTAAACACCTTAAAACTATAAATAATCATAAAAATTATAAGAAACCTAAAAGAGTAAAAAAAAAATATAAAACCCCTAAATACCATAAAAATCAATAAAACCCCTAAAAACCATAAAGAAACCTAAATGCACTTAAACCCATAAAATTATAAAAACCCTAAAAACACCAAAAAAACCTTAAATACCATAAAAAATTTCCAAGTCCTCTAAAACCCCTAACAACCAAAAAAAAACCCCAAAAACCACATAAAAACTAAAAAACATAAAATCCAAAAAATCCCTAAACCCCTAAAAGAACATAAAACACATAAAAACCCTAAAATATAATAAAAACCCAAAAAACTGTAAAATACCCAAAAACCTAAAAACCAAAAAGACCCTCAAAACATCCAAATACAATAAATGAAACTAATACCCCTAAAACCCCCTAAAAGACCATAAATACCTTATACCCATAAAATACCCTGAAAACCCTAAAAATATAGCCTATAGAATAATAAAATCCCAAAAAGGACCTATAAATCCCAAAATCATGAAGGGTCATAATACCCCTAAAACCCCCTAAAGTACACTAAGAACCCTAAAACCTCTAAATGACCATATAAAACCAAAAAGGAACCTAAAAACCAAAGATAAAAGAACCCAAGAACCTAAAATATCATAACTACCTAAAAACCCCTAAATACTCATAAAGGACCCTAAAAACCATAACCTCTCCCCCAAAATCCAAGAATACCATAGAAAACTCAAATAATGCTAAAATGGAAATAAAAACATAAAAATATCCTAAAACCCTAATACCCGTAATGCCTTAAAAACCCTAAAAATCCTAAAATATCCCAAAAAAAATTAAAAATCCTAAAAACATAAAAACCATTATAAACCCTAAAAGTCCATAAACACAATAAAACCCCTAAATCTCCCAAAAAATCCATATAGCCCCTAAAATCCCAAAAATACCCAAAAACCCAAAAACACCCAAAAAATATTAAGAAGATAAAAAGATCTTAAATTCCTAAAAAAACTAAAAAATCATGTCCAATCCAACTCGCATCATACCATTTTTGGTGGGTAAGGTGGTTGTAAAAGGACTAGATAGTATATCCTATTTTATGTCACAAAGTAGGTTCCATAGAAGACTGGTCCGAGTGGGTGATTTGATAGGGCTATGTGTTTTGTGAAATTGATCCACATCAGGTATAATGTACTCGGATGGTCTCTGATGGGTTTACTCATGAATCCAAAAATACCCAATGAACCATTTATCCATAATTTATTGACCTTATTTCTGAAGGGGGGTGCTCGTTGGAAGATGATTAGGCCAATAACACTTAAGGTCTCTATTGGTCAAGTGGATGGGTGGTTGGGCTCATCATTGACTTTTGGGGGGAAATTAATGCCTACTCTATGGCTCTCTTTGGATTTAAGAAATGTTCATATGTTCGAGAATCCTTGGTTAATTCCAAAGAATGTTTCCACAGATTATCCATGGGTTGAAAAATAAACTGTGGATATTCATAGATTAGGAATTATGAAGAAAATTATCTTTTAAGCCATGTGATGAGGAGCTCTAGATTTTATCATCATTGAGGAGGGACAAAGGTTGTTTCACCATTGGGATCAAACACTTATGATGGAATTACTTTGTATCCTCTGGAGAGGAATTAGAACCCACATAGTTCAGTGCTGCATAGGTGGACACATCGCATTTTAAGGTCTTGCGACAAGGACCCATCCACATTGTTTAACATCATGTAGCTAGGTTGTCTAGTAAATATATTTCTAGGCCAAATTTCAGGTGGGACTTACGTTGAATAGGCCTAATATTCTCATAATAGGTATTGTCTCCTAGGTGGATATGAACCTACCTGGGATATGGCCCAAAGAACACTAGGTTTATTTATGTGTTGGGTTTGGAAATCTGGGAGGTTTTCTAAATATCCTAGTTATGGTGGAATCAAATCCCTCATAGTTCGGTTGATGTTGGGGATTATATAGTAGAGGAATACCTATATATGAGGCATGGTTGGGGCCTAACCTTTGAATTAGATACCCTCTGATCTCGGGCATTTAGAAAGGCATCGAAAATATCCTTTTTGGGACAGGAATCAAAGTTATCATAGTTCATTGAATTTGGGGCTTACACCCTAGAGGATGCATATGTTTCTAAAACCATGGGGAGGATCTCGACTCTTAATTATTAGGAGGTTTGGTTGGGTATTACTCCTCGGAGGATGCACTTACTTTTGGGTTATACAGATTTCATGATGACCACCAACCTCTATGCCCAAATGATCCATACCTAGTGTGAGAAACAAGAGGAGTAAGTGGATATAAAGATCTCACATCCCACATCATCTACCGATACATGGTACTGGATCCCAAAGGGATAGGGTGGCTTTGAATGTGCCAATTTACTCTCCCATGTTGATATCTATGACAGACTTATCTGATGATCTATCTGAACGTGTATCAGAATGAGCCTAAAAGGATATAGAGATCCACCTTCCATGGAATGGTTAGGGACTTTTCTAAGGGGGAGTTCCCTTTTGAGCATCATATGGGGTATACTGTATTTTAAATTAATATAGATTAGATGATGATTAAATCTAGGAAAATCATGTTGGGATGTTCTGAAATGCCTTGAACATGAGAGGGAAGGAATATATAAACCATGATTTTGGAGGATCACAGATTAGGATAAATGATACGTGGAATGGAAGCCATTATGGAGTATAGAGGTAGGAAAATCCTCTCCTAAGGATGAATTTATCTCTGTTTGAGAGGCCTTTTTTTGGGAAACATATGTAGAGACACTGGGGTATTGAGAACATAGTTAAGAAGAGGTTTCCTCAGGACACTGGCCTTCCATTTCTAATGGATGGGTAAGTTTTTGATGATACAATATTTTGTGGTATACTATAGTTTAGATTCATAAAGATTGGAAAATAGAATCATAGTTTAATTTCGTGTTGAAGGGGAAAATAATATATTGAATAATTTAATGTGTTATTGACAATAACACTTAGTTTAAGGTCATTGAATTTTTACCACATACTATAAAAACCCTATTTTACTAGAGGATAATCTTGTTAATATTTTTTGATGTTCCTCGAATATGAGAGGTAAGGAATGTGTAAACCATGATTCCTTGGGTTCTCTTATCAGAAACAATGATACAGGGATTGGAAGCTGTTTGGAGTATGGAAGAAGGATAATCCTCTCCTGAGGATGAATTTGTCTTTGGCTGACACGCCCATTTTTTGGGAAACATATGAAGAGCCACCACGACATTGTGTGAATAGTCAAGAAGAGGTATCCTCAAGACATTGACTATCCATTTTTTATTGCTGAGGAGGTTTATGTAGATCCAAAATCAACTAGGAGACATAGTTGGATGGATGGATAAAGGTTTGTCCAAGCATATAAGAAACATTAATACCATAATTTTACACAAAGTTAGCGATCAACCTAGCATATAAGGAAGGTAATTTTTTTAGTAATGTAATGAGGTGTAGCTTGACTAATAGTTTTTTATGGGATGGATGTTGGGTGGAACAATGGAATAATAGAAAATGTTGTCGACTCAGTTCGAAAAGTTCACAGTATGGCTCTATATTTTACATGGGGGTTAGTGATTGTAGTGAAGGGAATGACCCATAGGGATTAGACTATCACCCGACATTGATCCAGAGTGGGGGTGTGAGGGAATATCCACCTCCATATAGACCGTGTAGGCACTTTGAAATTTCCATATGGGGATGGCAGCGTAGGAGCGTCAGCATTGGAGTTGGAAATGTAGCATTTTCTACGAATTAATAGCTGTGAACTATTTCCCTTACAGGGTTGTCTATGTACTGTTTCCAATATAGGGTCATACATGTAGTTTTTAAGTAAAAGTGAATCTACATACTATTTTCTGAGTAGTGGAGTCTGTGAATAGTCTTTCACATAGAGGATTCCGCAAATTGTCTTCCACATAGGGTAGTCCGCGAACCATTTTCTGACTAGTGGAGTTCATGAACTATCTTCTATATAAGGGTTTCCACATACTATCTTCTATATAGGGGAGTTACCAAACTATATTTTACATAGGGGTGTCATGTAACAAATTTTTTATTCATTCTCTAGGTTAGAAAATGACACCTCAATTCTGTGAATGACACTGCCTCCACATATTATCTTTTTTGCAGGGTCTTCCATATACGGTTCATGGGGTGGAGTTTTGTGAAGCTGCACCCGCATATGGTTTGTAGGATGGATTCTATGAACTTTTTTTGGTGCATGAGGGGTCTTTACTAAACCCTTTTTTTATTTCACCATGATTCATCCCTTTTTTCCATTTTTGAGATCTTTTCTCCTCTCTTTTCTTTTTCATTCCCCATTGTGGTTCTTTTATTGATAGTTAGGGGTGTTGGATCGATGGGCCACACAGCTTCTATTTAAGAATCCCATGGAGAAATCCTTGATCTTGTGGATGAATTTTTTAGTAGGAGACACCAATTTCAGGAACTGGGATTCCACCTCATCCCATTAACTACTTAGTTCATAGGGGATATTGTACGCTGGGGACATTGTATGTTAGGGTGGAATACCCTGCCACCATTTTTCCAATGACAACATTCAAGGTGAGTGATATATGTGTGGTGTGGAGGTATTTACACACCAAAATTTCACTAATGACACAATTTAAGGGGGATGGTTCCATCATCTTTATTCCATGAACTAATCGGTTCTCAGACGGTTTTGTGAAGTTGTAGACTGCCAGGTGGAGCGACATTACATGAATAAATTTTCATTTCACAATCACCCTTCCATTTATCATTTTTCTTCAATATTTTAGCATATTATTTCAGTCATTTTCTATGTTTGATAAAATTTTCGTCATCTTGAATGCATTATTTTTGGGACCCAAAAAATCCCATATCGGAGTGGGCTCCAATCAGGATAAAAAGAGTCTATTTTGATGAAGAAGCGGCCCCAATTTTAATGATCCAATACTACTCTAATTTTTTATCTGATTTGAGGGACTAAGTGGGTGTATTTTTACTATTGTTGTGGTTATATGTAAATCCATACAAAATTTGCATATTTTTTTATAACCCTAATTGTTTCCTACACACATTATGGTGTCGACTTAGCGGCTATAACTTGACACTTTCTTAGTCCACCCTTTGTGGGTTTTCGACCTAACAAGATTTATGTGTCTTTTGATTCTTTATTTGTTCAATATTTTTCCTAAACCATATGTATCATAGGTTTATCGAGATGACATTAGAATTTGGTCGAGGACTCCCTTTGAAGGTTTTCATCCCAGTGAGTTTTTTGTCTCTTTTCATGGTATGTTCAAAGTATTAACAACTATACCATTAATATATATGTTTTAGGTTGAATATATTTGACCAATATTTTAGTTTTTGGACAGACAATTTGAATTGTGATATCACTATTGGAAATCTGACCTTTCCCAACGCTTCTATACCAACGGTTTGTAAAAACCGCTGGTATAGGTCCCCTTTCCCAACGGTTTTTCCAATCCATTGGGAAAGACCAAATTGAGGTCACCTTTCCCAACGGTTTTCCAAAACCATTGGAAAAGGGTATGTCTTTCCCAATGGTTTGGCCAAATCGTTGGGAAAAGTATACTTTGAGGAAACTTTTCCCAACGGTTTGGCCAAACCGTTGGGAAAGGGTATGGATTTCCCAACGGTTTGGCCGCACCATTGGGAAAAGTATACTTTGAGGCCACTTTTCCCAATGGTTTGGCCAATCCATCCCAAACTCAAAGGACCTATACCAACGGTTTTGAAAACCGTTGGTATAGGTGCTTTTATTTTTTATCGAATATTCTTACCGAGAAAATTATATAAATCAGAATTTAAAATAATTATGATAATACATATATATATTTATGAAATTATGTTCACAAAGGACATGTTAAGTTAGTGGTTAGGTTGTTCACTGATAAACTAGAGTTCATAGGATCAAATCCCACCGAATGTTTTTTTTCTGAAATACATATACCAATGGTTTTATGGAACCGTTGGTATAGATTTTGTTATTACTTATACCAATGGTTTTAAAACCATTGGTATAGGTCTATACCGACTTTTTTCCAAAAACCATTGGTATAGACCTATCCCCACGGCTTACTTTCCAACAGTTCTCCAAACCGTTGGTATAGGTTAGTTTTCCAGTAGTGTTTGTAGGGTGAGGGTCCCAATTTAGGACCTATTAACTGAGAATGTCCCAACAACATTCAAACATGGATTAGTGATTTTTTATTGACTTTGACTAATGTAGTTATTATACATGGAACATGATTTGGGGTATAGAGGACATTGGGTGTAGAAAAGTAGATAAATCATCTCTCAAAGAGGAATATTACTTTGTTTAACATGCCAATTTTGTGGGTTATTTATGCATAGTCATTGGGGAATTATGTGAAAAGTTAAAAAAAGTGGTCCATAAGACAGTGGCCTCTAATTTCTGATGGCCAAGAAATTTTACGGAAATCCATGTTTATTTCATCGTTGAGGACTATAGTGGGTAGCCTATTGAGGGAACGATGTATAAAATTTTGGGGGCATTTACATTGGTTCTGGTCTAGAAATCAATCCCATGTGAATTTCTCTTCTACAAAGGAGGGCTAGTGCATCATGTAGTTTAACATAGAACAACCAAGATTTTTGATAATTATGGTATAAATACTTTTTTAATCTATCCAGAGGGGGTAAAAAATTTCCATTTTTTACTACTATCTGACTAGAAATGTTCTATCACATCTAGGCACGAGGAAATAAAAAAATGAAAACTGTAATATGCGGGATTTCCAAAACATAGGAATGAGGTGAGATGTGAATGTCTTATGTGAACATAAAGATAGTAAAAGCCTCTCCAAAGGATGAATTTTACTTTGGTTTATAGTAAATGTTTTTGAGAAACATATGCAGATCTGTTAGTGCATTATGTGTATATTCAAACAAAAGTGTCCACATGACACTAGCCATCCCTTTTCGATTGCTATTGATGGTTATGGGGATTCATACCTTTCTAGACATAGAGTATGGTGTGTAAATATGGGTTCCCAATCACAAAAAGGGGGAATTTAGGTTTAGATTTATCAAGAATATCGGTAGTTAGTGGAGGCATTTTTATCCAATCCATTTGAGTTGTTTCCTTGTAGAGGTATGAACCTTCCGTATGTTGGGATGGGACAATTTTGTTTCATGTTTGGACCCAAAATGAAGGATTCAGATGTCACTATGTATTCTATTATCGCATGAATCAAGTCATACATAGTTATTTTAAGGTTTATCCTTATACAGATAATGTTCACACATATGAATGGGGCATCTTTTTCTTGTGAATAGGTTAAGAAATGATGTAGGAATTCTATTGGACATTCCTATGCAGACTCATTTCATGCACAAGAAAATGGGGTAAGGCACTCCATGGAATGTCAGGATGCATGATTAAACATTGATTGTTAGGAATCATGCATTTTTAAATGTCATGTTATTAGGACATTCATGTAGAATCTATGATTAACTAAATGAGATTGGGATGAAGTGTTCCAGCTTGTCCAAGACATTGATAAGAAGGAAAATGTAAGCCTTGGTTTTAAGGGATCTCAGATCAGAAGAGATGATAAGGGGCTTGGAAGCCATTAAGCATATGTAAATAGTAAAATACTCTCTGGAGAATGAATTTCCCTTTTGTAGAATGGCCATTTTTGTGGGAACCAAATGTAGATCCATTGGGGCATGAAGTTCATAGTCAATCTAATGTGTCTATATGACAATATCCTTCCATTTACAATGGCCTTGTAGGTATATGAGGATCCAAAATAGCTCAAAGTGCAGAGTTAGATAGGTGGAAAAAGACATGTTTGGACATGTTAAAATTGTTCAGACAATGATAACCTATAGTATTGGGAATTATCCAACACAGATTTAGCTCACATGCGGGGTGATAAATTTAGATTCCCTTACAAGTGTGTGGTCCAATTTCGGAGATCAGGGTGACCCAAAATCAAGATTCATTCATAGTTCTAGCCCACACATTGGTATTTTGTAATCATAGCCATAGTTTGGGGCACCATAAATTTTAACATCATATTATTAGGAATTGGTTTCCTCATATGGAAGGGAAAAATTTAACATGTGATTTTAAAGTTTTGAAAACATGACCGGTGGATTGGTTATCCTAGTTTTGTGGAGAATCCTTTTACAAAATTTCTAAGCCCGCATGAGCTATGTTCGATGAGAGAAACAAGGGAAAGGAAGGGTGTCACTAAACCACCTAGGGATGAAAGTATTAAAGGAATTAATATTTTGGGGTTATGCAGTTTGTCATGCAGGGAGGAAGTGGGTGACTTGATCTGAACGATCTATCTTTTGTTGGTCCATGAAGTTTTAGGTCTTTCAAAAAATAAATTGACATCACAGTTTAACATCATGTTGTAGGGAAGAAAAATTAAATTAATCATTCATAAATATGTGCTAATCAAGCTAGTATATCACTTGTAATCCCCAAATGTGAGTGGGGGAAGAAAGTGTATACCATGATTCTGGGACCCCTTGAATCTAGTGGGATCATGAGAGGCATAGGATCCAATAGATATTCATAAGTAGAAAAGGACCCTCCTATGGATGAATTTTCCTTCGGTTGACATGGTGAATTTATGGGAAACATTTAGAGAGTTATCAGGGCATTATGTGCATAGTCAAAAAATTATGTCCACTTAACACTATCTTTCCATTTCTGATAGCCATTAGCGATCAAAGTGATCCTAGATTTTTTTGGGGCATGGAGTCTGAAGGATGAAAAAATGGGGTATCTAGGTATGTTAGAAATATTTAGACTGTGAATAGTTATGTGGTATGGAATCCTCTACATAATTCAAAATTGTATGTAAAGGGGGTGATCTTTTGACTAATCCATGTTGCAGGAATCAAGGTTAGGGATCATCTGCATATATTTACATTTTCATGTTGGAGAAGGGGAAATTTTGTTTCCCATGAAGTTATACATAGGAAATCCCATGGGTTACTACATATCACTTCATGTTGAGAATTAATCCACACATAGTCCTTGAGCTCCCATAATGTTTAATGTCGTGTGGTTAAGACTTCTTTGGCCATGCAGTTTAACATTATGCGGTTAGGAATCATGAATTTCCCTAAGAATGTATGACCTATACATAAGGGGAACAAATTTTTCCCATGTTTTCTAGAACATAATATAATATTTAGGGTTCTCTATGCATATTTTATAGACCGGAATCAAACCACATGAAGTTATTGTATCCCAAGTAGTTTAAGATCAAATGGTTAGGACGAGAGTGGGCCGACATGAAAAGGATGAGGTGAAAGAAGTGTCAGGATTGAACCTCATAAAGGTTTATAATGTATCCCAATTAGTTGGGAATACAATTACACATAGTTTGGAAAAAATGTTCCCTATACCTGTCTGACCCATCCACAGGAAAGGAACAATTTTTTTTGAATGGATATTGGACCTAGATAAAGGATCTAGGCATCACCACATATCTTATGATGTAAGGAATAAAGACACACATATTTATTCAAAACTCTCTATTCTAGTCTTACCTATGCACAGAGAAGAGAGGATTTGTACCATGTAGTGGCTGGACCAAGGAATAGGGTCAAGGTGTCTCTACGCATCCTGTGAGGGAAGGAATCATGCCATACATAGTTATTCTGGTAACATTATGTTTAATGTTGTATGGTTCAGATTTTTTAAGGATTACCCTGTCAAATTAGGACATGGACATAGAAAAAGTTGAATTGTTGACATTGGCTGGTTTCCAGACAAGTATATAGGATCTGAGAATCACTACGTATTCTAAAAATGTCAGAATCAATCTGTGCATACATCTGAGGTTCCCTATACCAGTTAGACTCGTTCACTAGGAGGGGGAATTTATACCATCATTTCAAGATGATGGGATTATCATACTATTCTATGAATTTTCCATGTGGGGATACCATTACCACCATTACTAAGCTCACCTGAGTTATAATCGGTGTGAGAAATAAGGAGCAATGGGAATTTCACCTATAGTTTAGGTGAAACAGAGGATATAATAGAGGAATTTCATTTCTTGTGATGGTTGGACCAAGAAACATGGTCAAGGTGTCTCTACATAACCCATTGAGGAATGAGAATCAAGTTATACATAGTTCTGGTGATTCCTTATAATTTAATGTCGTGTGGTTAGGACTTCTTTGACCCGGAAATTTAACATCATGTGGTTAGGAATCATGAATTTTCCAATACAAGTGTTACCTATACTTAGGGAACGGAATTTTTTTCATGGAAAATAGACCAGGATATGGGATATGGGTGTCGATGTGTATATTGTAAGGGTAGGAATCATGCCAAATGTAGTTCTATAAAAGGCCCACCTAGGATAGGCTCATGCCATACATAAAGAGGGGGATCATTTTTTTGATATCAGTGGTTGGACTAGGATATAGACTCTAGGTGTCACTATGTATCCCATTAACAGATTGGAATAAAGACACTTGTATTTCTAAGATACACTCTCGATGACGGTATGACCCATATATAGCAAGGGGTAATTTTTATCTCCTTTTTTATCTTTATGTTGCAAAAAATTTACTCATGGGTGATAAATCACAAATCATAATACAAGGATCTCCATATAGTTTAACGCCATGTGGATACAATGATTTGGCCATGTTGATTAATGTATTGTAGTTAGGATTATTTTAATTGAATTTAATTTCATTTAGAATTGATGTAGGCATCAATAGGTATTTTAACATCGTATAGCTATGAGGAAGGTGGTGATATAATGTTTAATGTCGTGTAGCTAAGACGGATGCACTGGTATGTAGTATAATGTCATGTTGCTAAGATGAAGGCAGTTTTATAAAGTTTAACATCATATAGCTAAGATAATTATTTCATAATTACAAAAATTATTTCTTCACTAACCTTGCATTGGTGGGAGTTGTGGTGAGATTTCCATCCATTGAACTTATGGAATATGCTTCGTTGGAGTAGACTTTGTATAAGAAATACTTTCCTTCCCATTTTGGCTCTAATTTTGGAGGTTTATATATGAGTATCATTGTAGTTATTAAGACTAATACCATCTCTCCTTCAATGAAAGGCCTAAGGTGAACTTTTTTATTCTTGTCTCATGTGATCTAGTTTTGGTATAATTCAAAATGATAAAGAGTTTGAAATAATTTCTCATTCGACCACTCCAGCTCATCAAACAATTTCCAGGACTACTCATTTGTGGATAGTTGATCACAGATGGCCACTATGAGTGATTGTTATTTAAAATACATGGCTAGAACTGCCTACATTCCATATACTAATGAGTACAGGGTCACCTAATTGGTGGTTAATGGCGTGGTCTAGTAATCCCATAGTGTATGGAAGATCTTACCCATACCTAATTTGTTTTCCTTGTATACTATCTTCTGGAGTATATTTGATAGGGTCTTGTTGAAATCCTTTATATTCCCACTGGCCACTACATTTTAGTGGGATGAGTGGTTGGAATTTAGGCCATACTCCTGATATAGATTCTCAAATTCAATGGATCTTAAATTGGTGCCATTTTCTGCCAGTATTGTTTATGGGATCCCAAATCATTTTATGATTTTTTTCTCAAAGCTAACAATTCTTCTTTATACGACCAGTTGGTGGGGTAAAAATTCTTCCCATTTGTAACAGAAGTCGGTCTATATGAGAATATATTTGAATTGTCTAGCTGTGGTAGGAGGAAAATGTCCCATGATATACATTCCCAATATGGAAAATGGAAAGGATTAATTGTCTTTGTGGAGTAACTGATGGGGTTTTTGGATTATATTTTCATGAACATGCTAGGAATGGACCTTCTTGGTGAATGTGGTTAAATCCTACATCAGGGTGGGCCAATAGTACTGAAGACTTTGATTTTTTTGTGAGATCTTGGATAATGATTGATGTGCTCTATAGGTTTTGGCATTCTCTTCATTCATGACAGCACATATCTCTTCCCCATGAATTCACATGTGAAGCAATCCATTATGGCATCGATTATAAATTAACCTTTTCAAGTTTGCACCATAATATAGGATTAAGTTGGTTTCCCATCTCTGTATTTGTTCTATTCCATCCAAATCTAGTGGGAGCACTCCCATTTGAAGGTAACTTTCAATGAGAGTCTTTGAGATAGTGGTATAACCATATGAATTAGAGATAGAACTAATTTCATTGATTTATTCTTTTTTTACCTTAACTAATGGTAAGACCATCCATCATTGGGAAATAATGATGACTTTTTAATTCTAATTTAGGTCATCTAGAGTCATGGATTCATTTTCTAATGAATTGGATTGTGCATTTTGAAACCGAGGGACATAAGTCAATATCATCATTGATGGTAATTTTTCCATTGATTCATGGACATGGTTCAAAAAAGGGATCAAATCCTCTTTCTTAATAGCATAGTCACCATTGACTTTCATGATGACTAGTTCTAAATCTTCTTTAATCTTTGGGTATTCATCTTGCACATGGATTGCTAGCTCCAAACCTATGATAAGGTCCTAGTATTCTGCTTCTTTTTATGTGAATCCATATGACAGTATGAAGAAATAGGGACGAACAACTTTTTCTGGGTATATGAGAATGACTCACAGACCCACTTTGTTGATTCTGGGGTCTTCCATTTTTTTTCATGTCTATCTTCTAGAGGCACTATCGCTATGAATTTCTGATATCTAGGAGTTTTCTTGAATAGAAAAAACCTCCTCATCTAGTAATTCAACATATAATCAAGCCACCTCCATTGAGTGATTTTCTACTAATAAATATTCTAATGCCCGACCATTGATATATTCCTATGGAATAAACTGTAAATCGGACTATTGCAAGATGACTACCAACTAAGAAATGCATCATGTTAACATTGGACGACTGAGAATATACTTGAGAGAGTTTCTACATGAGGCTAAATGGACTTCATGGTGCGGAAGGTAACACATCATCTTCTAGACCACAAATATTAATACAGGGCAGCTCTTCTCGATATTTGAATAACGAGTCTCAGCATCAATCATGGTTTGGATGAGGTAATAGAGACTATTCTCGATGTCAACAACATTCTTTTGTGTGAGGAATGTGCACAAGGATCAATCCAAGGTGGTAACATACAGAATTAGTAGTTTTTTTGTTTATAAGAAACATTAGCACTGGTGGGATTAAGAGATATCATTTTAGATTTTCGAATTCATCCGGAAAATCATTATCCCGCTGATATTTCATGACTTTCCATGGTGGTGTATGAAGAAGACGAGTAAATTTTACGAGGTAACATCAAAATCACACTTTATGGGGTTTATTTTCAGATTGCACTGCCATATTTTATTGAGGAAGGATTCAAGATATTCCATGTGGTCTGAGAATTGTTGCAACATAACCAAAAATTCATGGGCATATAATTCGATGAACATTCCTAAGAAGGGTTTGAAAATTCAATTCATGGCTCTCTAATATGTGGCGCCAAAATTTTTCAAACCAAATGACGTCACTTTATATAAAAATACCCCATGGAGATCCTTGAAGGTGGTGGATTATTCATCCTCTTAGTCCATATGGATTTGGTTATATCGTGAATAACCATAAATTAAAAATAGAGACACATTTCTGATAGATTCATCAATCAGTAATTATGTGATCAGGACTGGGAAGTCATAATTCAAGAAATGCCAATTGAGATCCCTGATGTAAATAAAGACTTCAATATGCCCATTAGTCTTTTTTATGGAGAAAATGTTGTCCATAAATATGTGGTATTGGACTTCCTAAACGATTTTGGTTCTTATGATCTTGTTAAAATCAGCCTCTATTTTGGCATCATGGGTCGGGTGTGTCCTTCTGGCAGCTTTCTTGTAACCATGGTGGTATTCAGGAAAGCCTAGGTGGTGAGTGGCCACCTCTGGACTAAGGCCTGATATTTCTATATAATTACATGTAATGTAATATCGATTATTCTTTAGTAAATAGGTATATACCTATTTCTCTTCAGGAGGTATAAGCTCACTAATTAGAGTGGGTTTAGAGTCTTCTTCCATACCAAAGTTGATTTCTGTGAGTTCATCAATCGTGGTAGAGACTCCTTCCTCAAATGATGGAGGAGAAAATCATAGGTAATATTCTTCCTCCTCTACATCCTCATCATCTTACTCATCATCTTATTAAGGGAAAAAAATTCATGAAATCATTACTCCACAGTTGAGAAAATAGTTTCAATTTGGTGTCTGGGAGGTGAAGTTGTCTCTTTGGACTTGGTAATCAGCATGGGATTATAAGAAGAAGATGCAGTGATGCGTAAAAAAGTTTCATAATATTTTTTGAGTGAATAAAAACTTCATCATTATTTAGTGGGTGAGGCAAGGATTTTTTGGAGTTTTGATGATGGTTTAGGAGAATTTCTATCTGATCCCCCACCATTACCTTTAGGGGTTCGCGATCTTTTCAACATTATCAATCTCAACCATCATGGCTGAAATCATGAGGACTGTTGAGTATGAGACCGAATTTGGACTTTTGCACTCAATATAATTGATGGGATGTATGTATTCATTCTCGAGATACTTGATGGTATCAACAAGAATGATTTCCAAACCATTTGGGGTCGCAATCAAATCAACACCCTTGAAAGTAAGTTGACCCCCCTTTGTCTTATAGAACCCTGAAGCAATATAGTGTGATTTGCAGAGGTCGAATGGGGCCTTATCAGCATGCAGTTTCCCACTCTATCCTGTAATCAAATATTTTAGGCACTGATTGTAAGAGAATAGTTTTATTGGGTGTTGATGTATCAAGGGCCTACCATGTAGGGCATTGATGATAGAATTATTTCAGACCACCATAAATTCGGGGTGATCTATGAGGTCACCAAACATGGTTTTGAACATGATATTAGCCAAGTGGATTCTTCTTTGTTTTGGGCTAACCCAAACAGGTCATGGTGTAGAGAATTAGATCATCCTCATTGTAGCCCAGCCAATGAAGTCTTCATAGTGGGTGGAGATTAATTATAGAGCCATTATCTGTGAAGACTTTCCAAATATAGACACCATTTATCATGCCAAACACATATAATGGTTGGATTTGTTCTTGCATGATAGCGTCGTAATCTTGATATTTGAAGGAGATAACTGCATGACATTATACAGAATTGATCTCTTTTAGGTAGACTTCACCAGTGAATACCTCATCTTTAAACTCATAGGTACATAGAAAGGCTTTGATGAGTGTCTCCCTAATATCTTCTGATAGATTCAGTGCATCCATGATTGAAATCATAGCTGGTACCAAAGATAACGATATCAAATTTTCATATTTCTGATATAATGGTTGGCGCTTATGAGGCCAAGGATGTTATTCCACATGCGCTTTAAGGGATTTATCATTTGATGAAAATGGGTCTACCCTTGGGATTAGTACCAAATGACCATCCATCCTTTTTAAATTGGTTTGGGTGGGTCTGTTCACATACTGAGGGAAATTATCCACATATTCTTCCTCTGAAAGATATTCCAGAAGGATTGGACTAGGTGGATTCTCCTGGGGGAATGATAATTTTACTACCCTATTTGATCTACTGGATGTTCTTTCTATGGGGTTCTACAATACTAACAGTTTGAGTGTGGGTTCAACCATATGATTGATTTCTTTCGTGGATGATTCTCCCTTATATCCCTAGCTTCAATGGATTCTTCATCTAGCCACCGAATTGGGTGTGGGAAATTCGGTTGGATAATCATATTCATCCTCATAGAATGGATCCATCAAGTGGAAGACATTGAAGGAGCAATAAATTAGATCCTATTATGAGGACTAATTTTCCCGATCAAATTTTTATGGTGGTGTTGTTTGGAAGGGATACAACCATATCATCAGATCATCTGGATTTAAATCTAAGAGTGTCAAATCAAACTTTGGCATAATTTTGTATCTTCATCTTCTGTCACATTCTTTCTTAAATTATGTTGGACTAATTTTTGGGTGGTCATCATCTAGAGGATTATGGGGCTGAGGATGTCAGCTGTGTTACATCAGGATCTATTGGAGGTACAATCAGTTTCTTTAATTGTGCATCGAGGATACCTTTATCTATTCTTGCAGGATACCATGGGATCATTTGATTATTTTTTTAGTCATCTAACTATTTACCTTCTTCTTATTTTTGTTAATAACTTTTTTCCATTCCCCCTCCATGTCCGGATCTGTGGTGGAAATAGAATCCACTTGTACTGGTGGTGGCCCAAGCTTGAATTAGCTAGAATATATCATCTTTTTTTGGAGTTCCTTGAAGGAAAATATCTCCTAGATATTATGTCCCAATATGCAATATAAGGGAAATCAATATTTCGAGTCATCAAGACCTACTTCATCAGTCCTCTTTGGCTCCAGAATTCAGAGAAAGTTTCAATTCATAGAGTCTATGAAGTAGCCATAGATTTGGTTGTCCTAGAATGAGTAAAATTTGTTTCTTTGTTACCTAAATTAGTTTCCATTATCCCCCAATTTCACATCTTGTTTAGGTGGGAGAAGCTATTGATGTAAAAGGGGGCTTGAATGATTTGGTTTGAGCCTTGGAGCTGAATCCAACACATGGGTTAGAATAAGCATGACAGAAACCACTTCACCTCTTCCTGCTCTTTTGGAAGGGGATGATGGGGCTGCCCGAGAGTAGAGATTATTCTACTACAAGGGATATTCTATCCTTTGATAAATGTTAGAGATGTCCTAGAACTGACTTGTATATTTTAAATGGATTATGGGTGTTTGTAGTTCATCATAGATATTTTCGATGCACTTGGCCAACATCTCATATTGGGGGAGTGGCTAGTTCAAGGAGTAAGTCAGACCTTTCCATCTATCAATGAAGTCTAAAAATAATTCATTATCCTAAAATTTCTATTTCATGAGGTCACTAAATGTTGTTTTTATAAATGTTGATCTGAAATAGAATAGTAAATGGAACTAGAGGTCCTACAACATTGTTATCAAATTATCTATGAAATTAGTGTACCACAAGAAGGCTAAACCTTTCAGAGTTCGCATAATGAATATGGTAATAATAGATTTTTTTGATATGGTGTTCCCATCATGTTGTAACAGTATGTTTCTTAGTGAATTAGTTGTTTCTACGGTTCCCCTAATCCATTAAACACTGAAAAAATGGAGTTATTGAAATTTAGCAAGGGTTAACATTGCTTACCTAGTCGAGGAAAAGTTTTTGTCCTAATTGTATCAGAGTGTGCTACCATCCCATGACTTCTAATGCAAATTTTAATGACTCGATGGTATTGATGAGGCCTTTATTCATGTTCTATTGAACTTGAGCATGAGCGAGTGAAACATGCATCGGTATTTGATGTTCTTGCACAATAGAAAATTAGGGCAGATACCTAGCTGGGGGAATCCATTGTGAAATTTCTTGAATATATTCAGATTGCTTCTCCAATGGATGGAAGTCTTGATATCATGCTGGGATTGGGTTTAGGGTGACTAATGGTCCCGGTGCTAGCTTTAATGAAATTTCAAACCTTTCTTTGTCTATAGGGATGTGCTTGTGGGGAAAAGGTACATCTAATGGAAGTGTGTATTGAAGCTCCACCTAGGTAACATAACCTGTAGGTTCGATTTCATATAGAATCTCCGCATTGATTCTCTGTAGCTCTTTCATTTATTCCTCATGTTGAGTTAATCTCTCCTCAAACCTGAGAGAAGCATTACCATTAGAATGATGAGGTGGGTTTTATGAAACCTTATTCGTTTTATTGTCCTTATTGGAGATTTTCACTAGAGGCAATGATGGATTAGCTGAGGGAAAACCCAAATTTAAGACGAGTTGTTGGTTTTGGGTACTCACACCATCATGATCAGTGTAGAGTAACCTTGAAAGGAACCATCTTCTCTTGCATCCACATCACTTGTATTATTTTCTATGATATATGCGAGAATGACATCCATAACCTTCACTAATGAATACTACATTAAGGGTGTCATACCAGTTGTCGAATGGTAGGAGAGCTTCTTGAATTCTTTATTAGATTTTCTCCATGAATTATATGGTACCCTTGATGATTCTTGGATAAGAGTGACTCAAAGGGAGCCCAGATCTAACATTGAAATATTCCTGCATCCCAGGGGGAATGGATCACAAGTCATGGTAGAATGGGTGACCACTCTATTTGTTTGTCTCCCCATACTGAAGAAGACAGTCGTCTACTGGGTGGCAATTTGAGGTAAAAATTCCCCATCCCTACGAGCTGGGGTTGCTCTAGTTAGTTTCTCATTATGTTTCATATCAGATTTATTGGTCTTATGGGGGGAATTTTGAGTTAAATTTACCACAGTCCTGTGGGATGAGGTTTCTCTCATACTACGACGGTTGCTATTGCAATCACGGCCTTCTCAATCTCACACATTCTGATGTGGGCATGAGCTAGATATTGAGTTGGATCTTTAAATGAATTATTTTCTTCTAAGGACATCTACAATAGTCATTGGTTGGATTCCATTAGGCAATAATCCTAGTTAATGTTCTTGGTGGCCTTATTTAGGAGTTTCAGGATGACATTATCTTGTCGGGCTTGTCACTTTTGAGACTTAATCAAGGCTGGTTCTTATCGAGGAGACCAATTTTCCTAAATTGGTTGTTCATTTGGATTCCATATGGGGATGTTGACATTTAAATATTCCATTTCCAGTGGGTTTAACTTAACAAGACATAGGGTGAAGTGTAGAGCTCCATTTTCTTTCAATCCTTGGATGTGAACACCAGATTGGGAATCATCGATGAGGCAACAAAATTTGTGTAGTGTATGGAGGCAATCCAACACAAGGTTTTTCTTTTTTTTCGTTTCTGATCATGGATATCGTGTAAATAGAAGGGCCTCTTGGTCAATTTGCTGACAATGCTCTCCCAATATACTTTCATAGAATTCATACCCGCCAAACAGTAGGAATTTAATTTTCAACTGGTAGAGATTTGTCCAAACATTAATGATAATGGTGTGCATATATTATCCCAAAAGCACTTTTTAATGCTAAACTATGAAATGGATGTGGTCTAGAACATGACTAGTATTTCATCTTGGGATATTTGTCTTATCATGAGAATCATTTTTTTAACAAGGGATTTCTCTACCTGTTGTTCCCAACTTGGATTCTTTATAACGATTCAACATGAGTAGCAAGGATACTATAGATTTCATTGATACAAGAATGGTGTGGGGGTGTCTTAGAGGATGAGTGTGGCCCTTGGTTGTCTCCCAGAAGATAAAGGGTATCACTTTTCATTGACATAATTTCTAGTATATCAGACCCTATCCACCCATTTTTCTCATAATTTGAGGGATTTCTTGTATTGGGACTGGCAAGGGTTGGACGTCTTGACGGTGCAAATTGTGACTATGGGGAGGGCCTTCGCAATCAGTTCCATGATGGTGAGGACTAACACCAAGACTTAGTGTCTCATCATAGATGAAGTCACAATAGAGTATACTTTAGGGAGGTCCTTTAGGGCGGACAACATAAATGGTAAGACCTTCATGTTTTTTGACACCATTGAGGGGAGGTCCTTCATAATGTCTTCTATCATAGAGAGGACTACCATCAAGGCTATGGCTACATGGATAATATCTATATTTTACATTATGGGGAGGACCATCTGGAATTACTGCAATGAGGGGATTACTTTCTCATTTATTGGTGTCAGTGTGAGGAGGACCTTCACAGTGAATGTCATCATGGTGGGGACTGCAATGATAGCTTGATGCCCGACTACAGATGGAAACATATCTATAGTGTATACCCTAGGGAGGACCATTCGAGAAGGTGAATTAATGGGGTGGGGGCCATCTTACTATTCGATCTTTTATTCAAGGGGAGGGATAACATGACACACATCAAGAGATAGGATCTCACAATTGATCATTTGCCTCCCATAGTGTATGCCACCGTGGGTTCTCTGAGGGTGACCTTCAGATCTGATGGTGGAAATATTGGTGATAGGACATTAAAAAGAACTACAACTGCTTCCATTGTTTTGTAATGTATCGACAGGTTCTTGGTCCCCTACTGATATATTTTTTAATGGTTTCATGAACTCCATCTTCCAGTAGAGAAGAATCATGAGTGTTCTTTTCATTTTCCTTCCACCTTTAGTGCTTTTCATTTTTTGGTTCTCCCTTTTAGTCAACTAGGGCAACATAATACTGATAATGGACTTTATATATGGTCCCCATTTGGTTGGATCCTGTGATGTTGCTAGGATATGATGAAAAATTTATTTAGTTCCAATAGTGATATATTTCTTCACTGGTGAAACCAGAACACTGGACAAGTGTCCTCATTTGGAATGAGTGTTTTTTTCTGATTTGGTAGTCCTTGTATAATGGAATATTGTCGTTGAACCTCTTAGATTGGAGCAGTGATTCATGTCTACTCTGGAGTAATCATCTTATTTTTTGGATGAATCACCCCACTCTTGGAGAAGGGATCATGGGATGACTCCTCACTTTTGTTGCTAACGTGAAGACGTCTTGACATGTTTGGATGATATGGTCTAGAATCTACATTTCATCCTCCATATTTTCTATAATGTGATGAGATACATCTTTGGATGGAATGGGTATGAATTCCCATTTTGATTTCAAAGATATATTTTTTCCCTTTTTTGGTGCACCATTTGTTTTCAGTGGTTACTGATAGTTTTCCTATGATGGGGGAGAGGAACGATTCATCCTCTAACTCATAAACAGGATATGAAAACTAATTTATCTAGTTTCCAATTTATTTGACTAGTGGGATTTATATTTATGAGAAATAATTTGGGTATATCCATATGCCACTTTATTTTTCTCACATTCTTGGTTTTCATCTGCAGGAAATTGACACTTCTTATATTTTCTTGCCACCATATTTGACTGGTGGGATTTGTTGTGGTAGGCCAAAATTTGTATCTTCTTATTAATTGCCATCTTATTTGATTGGTGGTCTTCATATGAAATGGTAGTGTTGTATGAATACCTACATTTTTTCATCCTATTATATGGGAAGCATGGTGGGAATCAGAATGGATTTGTGCCTTATTGTAATTGGTTTCCACCATATATGGATTATATGATTCTTGTGCATTGCTAGGGATTTGCATCTACCTATAATTTTCTTCCCTATTTTCATGGTGGGACTAGAGAGCATTGGTAGAAATTTGTGTTTTCTCATATTGTGAAACTGTATATCTGTGGTGGGATTCATAAAAGGTGGAAGAGTTTTATGTATTCATGTGGTATGCTGTTGTGTTTGTATTGAAGATATCCACATCAGAAATTAGGGTGATTACCTACTCCTGATTATGCATTCGCTTCCCTCATAGGTCATCCCAAGGGGATCGTTTTCACTGGACATTAGTAGGTTCCTTCAGTATGAGATCCTCTTTGGATAGATTATATCAAGTTGTATGCTGGTAGAGGTGACATACTCCGGTAGTAGCCCTCAAGCGGGGTTCATGTGCAACTTGTATGAAGTCATTGGGGTTGACTCCATCTAACTCCCTGGTACAAGGGAGGTATTAGTTGTCACGTTCCAAGGGGAATTCTATAGAAATGATTTGAGATGTCCATTGGGGCCATCATGTACTGGATTGACACCTACAACCTAAGAGATGGCTTGAGATCTTTCATTGATTGGAGGGCCTTCTTTGTATCCTCCACTATGGGGAGACTACTATTTTGGTGGTACACTTTGATCAGTGTGTTTGTAACCTGAAGTTGAAGACACCATTTAGGTGAGGGAGTCTTGTACTTCATTGGGGACTTAGCTAGTGTGTCAATTGTCATGTGTCTTTGTGAGAACATACGGGATAAAATTGGATTGAATGTAGCTCTATGTAATTCCTACAATATAGATGACTTATACTGACAAAAAAACCTGGTCAAAGTTGCATCTCACGATCACATTAATAGTTGATGATTTTTCTTGGATCTGTTCCTTTTGGATGTTAAAGGATCTTGAGTTAGGGTAACCTTCCACCTTGGATAAGGATACATTTCAATTACAAATTTTTTTATCGACCTGATTTGTGTCATAACATTGTTTTTGGGCGAGATGGTTTCACCAAGACTGGACAATATATACTTTTTTTATGTTGTAAAGGAGGTTCCACAGTTTACTAGACATGGAGAGTGATTATAGGGGTCTATGAGTTTTGTGAAATCAACCCATATAGGGTAAAATGTCATCAACTGATCTCCAATGGGTTTATTTGTGGATCCAGCAACACCCAATGACCATTTTATCCATGATTCCTAGACCTTCATTCCAAATTCATATTATTGTTGGATGGAGATTTGGAAAAAGGAAAGTAAGAACTCCATTGGTCAAAAGGACGGGAGGTCGGGCTCCCCATACCCATATGGGGGAAATTATTTCACAGTTTGGGACTCTGTTATATAATTAATCAATGTTTATATGTTCATGGATCCTTGGTTCATTCCCAATCAGGTGTCCGTGGATTACCCTTGTGTTGAAAATTCATCCATGGATATACATGGATCACGAATTACTAAGACAATGCTAGTCTAAGACATGTGATGAGGTGCTCTGAAGTTTATCGTCATCCAGGGGTATAAAAGGTGTTTTTTCATCAGTATTAAACCCAAACGATGGGATTCATACGTATCCTCATGAGGGGAATTAAAACCCATGTAGTTCAATGGTTCTTAGTAGGACACATCACCTTTTAACATAGTGGGATTAAGAAATATCAATTCAATTTAATATCATGTTGTTAGGACGTCTAGGAGGAAGTTTCCTTTTGAAGAATTCATGGGGGAATTACACTAAAGTGTCCCAAGATGCTCAGAAGAGGCATGGTCTCTTGGGTGGATGTGGAATAACCATGGGTAAGTCTAAGATAATACTATGGAAATTTGGATGTTAGGTTTCGAAATCCATGAGGTTTCCTACATATCATAGTTTGTTAGGAATAAAATCCATTATAGTTTGTTTTATGTTTAGGATTGTACCATAAAGGAGGTCATGTTCATGGTAGCATAATTAGTGCTTATCCTTTGAAAAGGATCCCCTTTATGCTCGGTCCTTTAGACAAGCATCTTATATATACTCTTTGTATCAATAATTAGTATTCTTTTAGTTCATTTCATTTGGGGCTTACACCTAGGATGATGACTATGTTTTTGGAACCATGATAAGAATATAGAATCATTATGATTTAGAGGTTTGGTAGTGGATTACACCTCGATGGATTCCCATGAATTGGGGTTATGAAGATCTACTGATTACCAATAACCTCTAATACCGCATAATCCATAGTTGGTGTGGTAAACAATAGGAGTTAGTGGATCTAAACATCACACATCCCACATCATCTGCTGATAGATGGTACTAGAGCCCAAAGGGAGAGAGAGAGGGGCTTTGAATGTTCTAATTTCTTATCCCATATTGATGACTGGGATAGCCATGTCCAATGATATATCTGGATGTGTCTCAGGATAATCCTAAGAGGAGATAGAGATCCACCTCCCATGGAAAATTTTAGGCCATAAAATAGGGGGAGTTTAATTTTGAGCATCATATAGTGTAAACTATTGTTTAATGTCATACATATTGGATGATGATTAACTAGAGGATAATATTTTTGGGATGTTCAGTCGTGGCTTGATCATGACTGGGAAGGAACATATAAAACTTGGTTTTGGAGGATCTCATATCTAGGGAAATGATATGAAGCATGTAATCCATTGTGGTGTATGAATATAGGAAAATCATCTCCTGACGAAGAATTTATATCTAGATGAAAAGCCTTATTATGGGAAAAATATGTATAACCGCTGGAGGAATTGTCAGTATAGTCAAGCAGAGGTTTTCTCAAGATACTGACCTTCCATTTGAGATGGTCAATGAAGATTATGAGGATACAAAATTTCTCAATATAATACAGTTTAATGTCATATAGTTTGGATGATGGAATCAAAATTTAATGTCATTTTTTAAGGACTAATACCATATAGTTTAATTTCATGTGGTAGGGATTATAGCTCATTGTTTAAGATCATAGAGATTGGAACACATTCTATAGAAATCCTGATTAACAACAGGATAATCGGGTTAGGATGTTCTGACATGCCTTGAATATGAGAGGGAAGGAATGTGTAAACCATGATTCTTGAGGCTCATGGATCATGAGATATTATATGGGGGCTTGGAAGATATAGGGAATATGGAAGAAGGAGAAGCCACTACTGAGGGAAAATTTTCTCTGGTTGATAGAACCTTTTTGTGAGAAAAATATATAGAGTCGTTGAAATTTTGTGCATAGTCATGAAAAGGTGTCCTCAAGACACTAACCATCCATTTCCAATGTTTGAGGAGGATTATGAAGATATGTAATCACCTGTGATACAGATATTGATGGATGGAGGAGGGTGTGTCCAAGAATGTAAGAAATATTAAGACTATGATTATCCATGGAGTTTTGGATCATCCTGGCATAGGAGGAAGGTGATGTGGTTTTAGGAGTGTCATGAGGGGTAGCTCAACTCATAGTATATAAGGGATGGATGTAGGGATGGAATAAGGGTGCAACAAAAAAAATTTAAACCCAGTTTGAAATTTCTGTGGTGCGACTCTCCATTTTTCATGGGGGTCAGGGATGATAGAAAAGGGACCAGCCGGTTTGTCCTGGACCATCTCCGATACTAATCCCGAGTGAGGGTGTTTGGGAAAATCTCCTACGGTATGGACCATGTGGGAACATGGGAATTTCTACATGGGGATGGATGTGTAGAAGCATCTGCATAGGTGCTGGCCACATAGAATAATCCGTGAAGTGTTGGCCATAAATTGCTTCTCGTATAGGGTCATCCACATACTACATCCCCTATGGGGTCATCCAAATACTATTTTCCATTACAGGGATTTTGTGTACTATCATAGGGATATGGGTAGTCCGCGACTAGTCTTCCGTATAGGGGAGTCTGAGAACCATCTTCCACATAGGGGTGTCCACGAACCGTCTTCTGCGTAGGGGAGTCCACGAACCATCTTCAGCTTTGGGTAGTCCATGAAATTTCTTCTTCATGGGGAACACCGTATGAGGGGGAGAATTTATCCACCTCCCTTTCGAAAATGACACCATTTTGGGGATCCATTGTTGTCTTCTACATTAATCTAACTTCTCAGTTCGCGAATCGATTTGTGAAGCCATGGACCACTATGTTGAGCAGAGGTCTATGATGAAATTTTCATTTCATGGTCACCATTACATTTAGTATTTTTCTTCAATATTCTTTAGAATTTTATTTTTATTATTTTCCTAGTTTGATGAAATATTTTTCATCTTGAATGCCGAATTTTTGGGACCCTATAAACCCAAATAATTATAAAACCCTAAAAATCCAAAAAACCATTAAAACCATGCCAAATCCTATAAAAATATATATGGTCCTAAACACCCTAAACACATTAACAACCAAAAAGTATCATAAAAACCTAAAAAACCCTAAAAGTCCTAAAAAACCCAAAAAATTATTAAGAACCCTAAAACCCAAAAAGATAGTAAAACCCATAAAAACAGCAAACAACCCTAAAACCCCTAAAAACAATAATTACACTAAAACCCCCAAAATCCTAAAAACCCTAAAAACATTAAAAAGCCGTAAAACCGTCAAATGCTAAAAAACCCCAAGACCCTCAAAACCCTTAAAATCCTAAAAACATTGAAAAACCTAAAACCTCTAAAAAACATTAACCCAAAAACCCTAAAATCCTTACAATAGCAGAAACCATAAAAACATCTAAAATCCTTGACAAACCCTTAAAACCCTAAAATCCCTAAAAAAATAAAAACATTGAAACCCATTGATAACGGCTAAAATCCTAAAACCTAAAAAACACTAAAACTATAAAACCACAAAATCTGAAAATCCATGAAACCTTTAAAACCATCAAAAACCCTTAAAACCATTAATAAATCCACGACAACCTAAAAACCTGAAAACCCCAATAAAAACCTTATAATTCTCATAAAACACAAAATACCCAAATATACCTAAAACACTAATGTTGCTGTTGGGAATTTCTGTTGTGAAGCTGGGCAGGAGAATGTGGTTGACCAGGGGGTGCTAGATAAGAGACAAGTGGTGGCTGAGCCGGGGGGAGAGCTTGAGGAGGATGTGTATTAACATGAACTAAGGGAGGTGACCAAACAGGGGGAGATATCTCTGCAAGGGGAGTTGGCGAAGCTGGGCTTGGTGGAATGTTCTAAGATAGAGGGGGAAGATACTGCACATGGGGATGTGGATGATTACAGGGTTTTGACAGAACAAGAAGAAGTCTCCCCAGTGGTGACCAATGTGGGGTGGGGGAGGCTGGTCTCGAGGGCGTTGCTTCTTACAGGCTATCAGGAATGGGTTTATATTCACCCGAGGTGGTGCTTGATGGGACTGCTGGCAGTGTTCATATGACTACACAGGAGAGTGTAACTGAAGGTGTGGCTGGTTTCTGGTCTACTAGACTGAAGTTGAATACGCTTGAGGTGGTGGATGAGGGGGGCTGCTAGTGATGCTTCTTACTATGTGTCTGAGTAGGGGGAGATGTAGGTGCAGCTGCCAGTGAATCAGTTGTAGGAGGTGGCTGGGAAGGGGTGCGGGCAGGAGGAGGGTGCAGGGACGGGGGATGGGTATGGGCAAGGGGATGCTGCTACACAGGGGGAGGTGTTAGAGCTAATTATGGAGGGGAATGAGGATGCCCTGTCTGATGGGGGTGCCATCACTAGGTCTTTGAAGATCTCTCCTGACTCCCATGAACCAGTGCCGATCATAGTGGATGCATCAGAGGTGCATTTCCCCTTTGGATCACATGATGCTAAATTTGTTGAAGATGGGCTGATTATGAATAATGAGGATGGGAAATTCGAATGTTTGGTTCTGAAAGGTATGGAATTGGATGATCCTAATATGATGAAAGTACATATGTAGATTTCTTTTTTATAAGAGGAAATGAAACCCCAATGCTCGATGTTTTGGGGGTGTGGCTATGATGATGACTCTAGGATGAAATCCAACATGCCCCATATTTTGAAATAAAAGGCATTACTTGGAGATTTTTCCTCTTTTGGGAATGAAATCTTTGTTGGGGGTATTTCCAGGGAGAGGTTTCCACCTCCCACCTCTTGTTTACTCAACTAGGAAGACACTCTTATTCCTATTTAGGAAAAATATGGTGATGCTGATGCCGCAGTCCCGAAAGGGAGGAGGTCAAGGAAGGACTACTCTTCCTTTCAGAGAACAATTTCTACAAGGGCTTCCAACAAAGATTCGAAGAACTCCTCTGGAAAGGTATTGCATCCTGATAAGAAGAAGATGAATGTGGAGCAGGAGAAGCTAAGGTAGTATTACACCAACCTCTTGAAGCAATATGAATCTTCTGAATGGGAGTCAACAGACACTGATGTTGTCTTTGGTTATGGTGCTGAGGGAGACCCCACTAGTGTGGACTATGATGATGGTGGTGGTGGGGAAGGCTGGTCGACCTTGTGTTGGTGTTTTTCCTTGTTCATTTCTCCTTTCTTCTCTCCTATGAAATTGTTCTTGCTCTTTGTTTCCCTTTTAAAGCTTTTTTGGGTATGGGTTGACTAACCCTACCCCGCCTCTGTCTGTTGTGTCTTTTTCTTATTAATAAATTTATGTGCGGATGGGAGTAGCCTGGCCTCACACCTCTTCTTCCCTAAAACACTAAAACCCCTAAAAACCCCCAAAACCCTAAAAATACAAAAATAAATTAAAACTCTAAAAACTATAAAATTCCAAAACCCCCCTAAAACCATATAAACCTAAAACACCTGAAAACCAATATAACCCCATGAAACTTTAAATCCTTAATAACCCATAATAATCAATAAAACCCTAAATACTCTATGACGCCAAAAAACTATAACAACCCTAAATTCCCTAAAGGACACTAAATATCAGTAAAACTATGTAAAAACCTAAAAGACACATAAAAATACATAAACACAATAAACACCTTTAAACTACATCAAAACCCCTAAAACCACTAAAGACATAACCCCCCCCCAAACCCTAAAAACAATTTACAACATGAAGACCACCATAAAATGAAAAAATCCCTAAAACACCATAAAAACACCAAAATCCATATAAAATAGTAAAAAACCTAAACCCTTAAAATTTTAGGAAAACCCTAAAAAATCTAAATAAACTAACCCCCCAAAAATCAATAAACCCCCTAAAACAACTAAGAAAAAAAATTAAAAACCATAAATTTTTTTATGAAAAACATCAAAACCATAAAACCCTAGCCAATAGAAAACCTTAAAAGCCCCTAAAAATCACTAAAACCCCTAAAAACAATTATGAACCAAGATAAAAATTAAAAAGACCAAAAATTAAAATAACCATATAACCCCTAAAACTCTAAAACACTAAAAACTCATGAATACGCTTAAAACCATAAAAACCAAATATACCCTAAAACTAATAAAAACTGTAAAATCCTAAAGAAGTCCTAAAATATCACAAACTCCATTAAAAATATAAAAAATATAAAAACACTAAAATGCTAAAAAACCAAAAAACACCTAAAAACATGAATACCCCTAAATACCCTAAAAACACTAAAAGACCCAAAAAACTCAAAAAACTAGTGTAACCCCCCAAAACACCTAAAACCCATAAAACCCTTGAAACCCCTAAAACACATCAAACATGAAAACCCTCAAAAATCCCTAAAAACTTTAAAAATAACATTAAAATCCTAAACACATCAAAAGACACTAAATATCCTAAAAAACCATTCAAACACTAAAACCCCCTAGAAACCCTAAAAAACCATAAAAACACTAAAACCCCTAAAAACCTTGAATACCCTTAAAAACCATAAAACTATAAAAAATAAAAAAACCCTTACACCCAAACATACCCAAAACCCTAAAATTATATAAAACCCCTTTAACAGCCTAAAATTACTAAACAGAATAAAACCCAAAAAAACACTAAAACCCCGTAAAATCCATAGAAACCTAAAAAAATTAAGGATTATACAAATAATAAAAACCCTCAAAGATCTTCAATAACACTATAAAACATAAAAGAACCAAGAAATCATTAAACACCTTAATAACCCCTAGAACCCTAAAAACTCTAGAAAATAATTAAAATATATAAAAAAATAAAACCCTAAATAACCTATATACCCCTTAATGGAAAAAAACTGTAAAAACTATAAATCCATAAAACCATAAAACCATAAAACCATAAAACCCTAAAACAATCCAAAAAAACAAAATAATTTTTAAAGTCAGTAAAAACACCCAAAAAACATAAAACCCCCAAAAAATTAAAAACCTTATAAAAAAGTAGAAACACCTATAACCCTAAAACCAAAACATTCTATGAAAACCCTAAAACCCAAAAAAATCCCTACAAACAAAAAAACCCAAAAAAAACCACCAAACATCACTAAAAACATCAAAAACACCCTTGAAATCCATAGAAATCCATAAAACCCTAAAAATCCAAAAAAAAATCTAAAAATCCAAAAAAACCTAAAAAAGAAACTACCCCAAGAAAGAGTTAAAATCCCATATACTATAATAAAAATTAAAACCATTAAACCCTAAAATCCCAAAAAACCCTTAAACCCCTAAAACCTTAAATACCCTAAAAAGTTACCTAAACCCCCAAAATATCCCTAAAACCCCCTAAAAACATAAAAACACTAAAAATACCCAAAACATCTAAAATAACATTAAGTGCTAAAAACACATTAAAACCCATGAAACCCTAAAAATACAAAAACCTAAAATAACCAAACCTGTAGAAAACGTAAAAACCCCCATTAAAATTAAAAAACCCCAAAAAACATTTAAAAAACATAAACCCCCTAAACCCCTAAAAACTATAAAAAACATAAAAGTATAAAATCCCTTTAAAACAAAAAATACCCTAAAACTCATAAAACTCTATTAAAAAAATAAAACCCTTAAAAATAATATCAAACCCCTAAAACCACTAAAAACCAATAAAAGGACTCAAAACCATAAAACCCCTAAAACCCAAGAAACCCTAAAAACCCTTTAAATACTACAAAAAATGGAAAACTCTAAAACCCTAAATATCCCTAAAAACCACCATAAAACCCAAAAAACACTAATAACACTAAAAATACATCAAAATTCATAAATGTACCCTTAAAACTAAAAAACCCTCAATATCCATAAAAACCCCTATAAAACACAAAAAAACCATAGTAACACTAAAATTACATCAGAATTCATAAATGGACCCTAAAAACTAAAAATCCCTATAAATCTCTAACACCCCTAAAACCCTAAAATAACATAAAAATAAAAAAATCTCCCTAAAACCCAAAGAAACTTAAGTGAACTCTAAAACCCCTATAAGATCCATAAAAAACCTTGAAACTCCTTAAATAATCCTTGAAACCACTAAAAAACATAAAAAAACCTAAAATGCCTAAAAGGACATAAAACCCCTAAAAACCCAAAAAACCCTAAAACTCCAAAAAATTCATAAGAAACCATAAAGAATAACAAAAACCCTAAAATTCGTAAAACACCATAAAATAACCTAAAACCGAAAAACACCATAAAAAAGACTAAGTAACCATAAAAACACAAAGAAACCACTAAACCCTAAAAATCCCTAAATATCATGAAAAAACCGAATACCTATATTTTTTTTAAAATCTAAAAAACCAAAAACCCATAGAAACCCTTAAAAACTAAATCCCAAAAAACCCCATATATCCATTAAAGACCTTAAATATCAAAAAAAATATTATAGATAAACTAAAATCTAGAAATAACCCCAATAGAACTAAAAACTAAAAACCCCCTTGATACCCTTAAAAACCCCAAAACACTAAGAAACCCTTTAAACCCCTAAAAACCATTAAAACCCTTAAAATCCCAAAAATCCATAAAACCCCATGAAAACCATAAAAACCTTCAAACAATAAAAATAAGTCTAAAAAATCCAAAAACCCTAAATGCCCCCTAAAATACATGAAAATATCTAATATACTTGAAAGGCATAAAATATCCTTGAAATATTCAAACCCTTAGAAAACCCTAAAACGCTGAAAATATAAAAAACCAAAAACCCTATAAAAACCCTAAAACTCTATAAAAGCCTAGAATACCATAAAAACTGAAAAAAAAACATGAAAGACCTAAAAAACACCAAAAACCCAAAAACACCTTAAAAACTCCTAAAACCTTAAGTGATAATTGAAATCCATATAAAACCAATAAATTACCTAAAACCCTCAAACACCCTAAATATACTTAATTAATCTAAAAACACTAGAAATTCTAAAATACTCTAAAATGAAAAAATATCTAAATACCCTTAAAATTAAAAAAACCCTTAAAAATCCATAAATCCATGTTAAACCCTTTAAAACCCTAAATCCCATAAAAACCATTAAAAATGGAAACAGTCCCAAAACCACTAAAAAAATTAAAAAATATAAAACCCTAAGGAAAAATTAAACCCCTAAAAACCATAATAATTGCTAAAACAACCTATAACCCTATAAAAGCTAAAAACCCATTAAAACCCCTAAATGAAATAAAAACCCTAAAATATCTCAAAACCATGAAAACATTAAAAGATCCCAAAACCTTTAAAAACCCTCAAACCCCTAAAAACCATAAAAACCCCAAAAATTGATAGAAAACCGCGAAAACCTAAAAAAAATTTAATATATGAAAATTCAATAAAACCTTAAATCCCTAAAAATTGAAAAAAATCCTAAATCAATGAAAACAATAGAAAACCATATGACATATAAAAAATTTTAAACACAAAAAGTGATAAAAACACTTAAAAACACTAAGACCCAAAAAACCCAAAAAACACCTTAATAACCTTAAAACCACAATAGGACCTTAAAAACCCTAAAACATAAAAACAAATAAAAAAATTAAAACACTAAAACCTAAAAACCCTCAAAACCCTAAAAAATCTTATGAAACATTAAAAAACATGAGAAACATTAAAAACCTTAAAACCCCATAAAAGAACGTAAAATCATAAATACCTTAAAAATAATACAAACCCTGAAACCCCCTAAAATCACTAGGAACCATAAAACAACCATAAACCCTATAATGTCCCTAAAATCCAACAAAAATCCTAAGATTCCCTAAAACTCTAAAAATTAACTAATACTTTTAAAATACCCTAAAAGAGCCTAAAATACTTTAAAACCCTATAAATGACTCTAAATTCCCTAAAAATCGAAAGGAATCTAAAAAACCTAGAATATCACGAAAGACCATAAAAATCCTTAACTAATCTAAAAAACCTAAAACCCCTTATAAGGTATTAAATATTGTAAGAACCCAAAAAAAAACCTAAAACCCAAGAAGAAACAAAATGTAAAAAACATTAAAATTTCCCTAAAACTAAAAACCCTATAAAACCCAAAAAATCCAAAAAATCCAAAAAACCAAAAAAACTAGAAAAATCCTAAAAACCACTAAAAATACTAAAACCAATGAACAACGTAAACACCCAACAGAACCCTAAAACCCTAGAAATACTAATACCCCCAAACCCTTATAAAACACTAAATGTCCATATAAGACCCTAAAGACCCTAAAACACTCAAAACCCAAAAATAATCCTAGGAAACAATATACCCAAAAAACCTCTAAAAACCCTAAAAACATTAAAAACCCAGAAAGTCCCTAAAACCCCTGAAAATCCCAAAAAACTTTTAAAATATAAAAACCCCAAAAATACTCTAAAACCCAAAAATATTACAAATACCATTAAACCAAAATAACACAAAAACACTAAAAACAATAAAAAAATAAAATCCCCAAAATCCCATAACTCCATAAAAACTCTAAAAACTCTAAAACCCAAAAAATAGGTAAAACCTCATAAAAAAATTAACCCCCCCCCCCCAAAACCATAAACACTAAAAAACAAAATAACCTATAAAAAACAATAAAAACCATAAAAACCCAAAAACACCTAAAAATAAAAAAACAAACAAACAAAGTAGAAAACAAAAAAAGCCACAAACATCCTAAAAATAGTTAAAAAAACCTTTACACTATACAATACACACTAAATCAGAAACCCTAAGACCTATACCATAAACCCTATATGCTAAGACCCATAACCTACAATCTAAACCCAAAATCATACACTCGAAACCCTATACCCTACATCCTAACACCCAAAACCAACATCCCGAACCTCATACCATACACTAGAAATCCCTACCCTTACACCCTAATCTCTATAACCTACACCCTAAACCATAAAAGCAAAATCCTAAATCCTACACCTTAAAACCTAAAACACACATCCTAGACCCTAAATCCTAAACCATAAATGTAACTCACAAACCCTGAAAAATAGTAAAAGAGCTTAAATAACCTAAAAGATGATAAAAACAAAACAAAAACAGTAAAATCATAAAATACTTCAAAACCCAATAAAATCATAAAAGACCCTAAAGACCCTTATGAAGTTGTTTTGCCTAAACTATTATCACAGACTAGATGGTGGCACACTCTCCTTGAATTCTCTCTCGCTCGACGATTCTTCCAGGCTTTCCCCTGGATCTAGATCAAAGCTTCATCGGTGGATCCTTTCTCCCTCGTTCTCGGAGATGGTATGACCTGGATGTGATCTTCGGCCTCAAGACGGTGGTGGATTCTGCACTTCGACAACATCGTCTTCCCTGAGTGCTCTGGACGTCGGACTTTGACACGGCTTTGTTCCATTGCTGGCACATCTGGATTCCGACTGCTATGGTGGTCGTGATGCCTTCAGATGTTCTTGCTTGGGTCGACATCCTCCAGCAGCCATAGATTGAGGTTGTTTTTTCAGATATAGGGTTTCTGCAGGAAGGTCAACGCAGTCAAAGGGCGCAATGGCAAAGCTGGTTGCTTCAGCGTTCAGGTTCTTTTTAGAAGGTGCTTCGTTTAGGCGGATGGTGCGACGATCTGGTCTGGCGACACTAGTCAGGGTCTTCTTGATCTTACATTTCAGAAGCTAGTTTCTTGTGGCGGTTCGCGAAGCAGCTGCAGGTGCGTGCTCAACCTTGTCTTTCATCTTCGCCTTTGCTCCAGTTTGTTGCTGCTTGTTTCGGTCGGATCTTTTGGCATTCCATGTTCTCCTACTTGCTTTCGGTTCTGAAAGGACGCTGGTTTATGGGTCTACTGAGATGTGTTCGGCGATTTTTGTGGATTGAGGTTTTCTGTACTAAGAGGTGTGGAATGCTGAAAGTTGTCTGGTTTGAAGCTCATGACTTCTGGTTGTTAAGCTGCGACTGTTCCGAGAACTCTCTGCTTGCTGGCATGCTGGGTTGTGATGAAGCTGTGAGTTCTAATTCGAGGTGCTGGAGGCACTGTGCTATTTTCTGTTGTGCTGTTGGTTGTACCTCTTCGTGCGACATGGTGGAGGCTGCAAGGTGTTGGATGCTGGATTTTTCGAAATTTGATGATGGATGCTGTATGGAAGTGTACTCTGCTTGCTGGTTCTTGGTGAGAATGTGTGGCTGTTTGGTGTTTGCTGCTGCTGTGGATGCGTTTGTTGCTGTGCTGCTGGAGTGGAAGTGGGATGCTGGGAGATGTATGGTGGTCGAAAGAGGTGCTGGCTGTCTGAAAATGAGGATGCTGGTTGCTGGTTTGTTGTGGATGCTGGTTGGCTGGTTGCTGCTTCTGGATGTTGTTTGCTGCTGTAGTCTGAATGCTGGTTGTTGGTTAGCTGTGAGCTGTTGGATGCTGGTTAACGCAGGATGTAGTGCAGTTGGATGCTGGTACTGGCTGGATGTGATGTGATGATGCTGCGGTTTTGTCTGTTTTTGTGCCTTTTTCTTTCTTTGTTTTTCTTTCTTTAGCGTGGGTTGTAAGCGTTTTTGGGTGTGGGTCGTTCGACCCGTCCCCTCCCTTGTCTGCAGTGTTTGTGTCTTTTTGTTTAATAAATTTTGGGGGGTGCCAGGAATAGCATGGACCCGAGCCTTCTTTGCCTAAAGACCCTTAAAAATATAGAAGACTGTAAAAACCCATAAACACTAAAGGGCCCTAAAACCATAAAAACATAAAATAATTTGAAAAATATAAAAACATAAAACCCTAAACAACCATAAAAACTATTACAAATAAAAAAACCAAATGACCCAAACAAATCCAAAATAACCCTAAAAACCATAAAAACTCATACCTGTAAAAACAAATAAAATCCCTAAAACCCAAATACCAGAAAAACATGATAACACACCGGAATAAACCTTAACAACCCCAAACCCCTTTAGAACCCTAAAAACCCTAAAACCTATAAACTTTTTAAAAAATTCTAAAACCCCCAAAACCCAAAATTTCTGTAAAACCAAAAAATTATAAAACCCTACAAAGACAGTAAAACCATATGAAATCCTAACAATTCCCTAAAACTCTTAAAAACCCTGACACCCTAAAAACCTCTATTTCTTTAGAAAACAAAAAATCTATGAATAACCCTACAAACCCCAAAACCATAAAACCACTAAAACAATTAAAACCCCTAAAAAGATGCTAAAAAGACCTTAAACCACCCTAAAATACCCAAAAACTCTAAACACCACAAAAATAATAAAACCCTTTAAAACAATAAGTACACTAAAAACCTAAAATAAGTAAGATAACATGGAAAAAATAGAAACTAGTAATACCATAAAATACCATAAAATACCCTAAAACCCTTGAAAACACTAAAAACCCTAGAAAAACCATACCACCACTGAAAACCCTAAAGGCTCTGAAATCCATAAAAACCCTAAGAGTCCCTAATAACCCTACACGACTCTTAAAACCCTAAAAGACTTAAAAATAACCTACGAACATATTAAATTATAAAACCCAAAAGAATCATAAAAATATCCTAATACAGCTATAAAAACCATAATCCCCTAAAAACAAAAAAACTCTTAAATACTCCAAAAACCCAAAAACTCTCAAACCCCAAAAAATTATAAAAAAATCCTAAAAAATTATATAAGTTCTAAAGGCCGTAAAAACCCCATTATAAATCCTAAAACCCTGAAAACACCTAAAATCCCTAAAACACTAAAAATACATAAAAACCCAAAACCCTCTAAGAACCCCTAAAACACTAAAAAATTACAAACCATTAAAAAACATAAATACCCTTAATCCCCCAAAATAAACTAAGATCATACAAACCTAAAAAACACTAAATCTGTTAAACACCCATATAATAATTAAAACACTAAACAACCTAAATTATTAATAAACCAAAAAACATTAAAACCCCAAAAAACACTAAAACAATCATAAACCCCATAAATATAATAAGAAACCAAAAAATAGTACAGAAAATTAAAAATAATAAAATAACTAAAAATAGAAAATTCTTAAAAAGAAATGAAATATCCTAAAAACCCTAAAACCATAAAAATCCAAAAAACCATAAAACCCTACAAAACCCTAAAAAATCCCAAACACCCCTAAAAATCCTAAAACACCTAAAACCCTTCAAAACATTTAAAAACCCCTAAAATATTTAAAAAACACAAATAACTAAAACTTTGAAATTTAAAAATACCATAAAATAACTAAAAACCAATAAAATCCATAAAAACATTTAAAACAAAAAACCCTAAAAGTTTCTAGAAACCATGAAATATCCTTGAAAAACCTTAAAAACCTAAAAACCCCTTAAAAAACCTAAAGATCAAATGAAAAGGATAAAAAAACCAACAATCCCTAAAACCCTAAAAAAACCTAAAACTCTTAAAATAGAAAATAAATCATAAAACCCCATTAAAACTATTAATACCCTAAAAAGCTAACCACCCTTAAAATTCCAAAATCCCCTAAAACCCCTAGAAAAACCTAACAGTGATAAAACTAAAAAAACAAAAAACCCTAAAAATACTAAAACAATACAAAAAACCAAAAAACCCAAAAAACCCTGAAAAACCCTAAATCCCCTTGAAAACCATAAAAATCTTAAATACCCTAAAAACACTAAAACCCCTTAATACCCTAAAAACCCTGAATCCCTAAAAACTGACGGTCACCCTAAAAACACTAAAAACAATTAAAAAACATAAAAAATAATATTAAACACATAACGACCATAAAATAAACTGAAACTTCATTAAAGATCATTAAAAATCCTAAAATCCATTAAAACACATAAAAACCCTAAAACAGCCTATAAAACCCTAAAACCCTAAAAACCATAAATGACCTTAAAATTTAAAAACCCCTAAAAATTCTAAAACAAAATAAAACTCTTAAAAATACTAAAACTGAAAAAATCCTAAAAATTGGGTCGTTTGACTCCTCCCCTCCCTTGTCTGCTTGGTCCCTTGTCTATGATGTCTTTATTTCAAATAAATTTGGGGCTTCATGATTAGCCTGATCCCATAATTTCCTTTCCCTAAAATACTTTAAAACCCTAAAATATCCTTAAACCCCTAGAAGACCCTTAATAACCTAATACCTTTAAAAGACCTATAAGAACCATTAAAATTTTAAAATGACCCTATATTTGATAAATAAAATAAAAAAGATACTGAAACACCCTAAACCACCAAGAATACTATAAAATACCCTGCAAACCCATAATAGACTCTAAAACTCCTACAAACACTATAGGACACTAAAACACATCCAAAATTCATAAAGGACCCAAAAAGAATATATAAACCTTAAAACCCTGATGAAAACATTAAAACCTATAAGAACCCTATAAAACCCCTCAAAACTCAAAAAACTAACAAACCCTAAAGACTCTAAAAAACATAAAAATACTTATAAAATCTAAAAATCCTGGAAATCCCTAAAAACCCATTAAAACAATGAAAATTTACTTAAACCCCATATGAAACCCTAAAAACACGTGAAACCCCTAGAACCCTAAACCCCCACCAATAAAACAAAAAATCAAAAAATACCTAATAAATCCGAAAAGAACCCTAAAACCCTATAATATTTATAAACACCCTAATAGAACAATAAAATTGGTAAAAACCCTAAAAGAATAATCAAAATCCCAAACACCATAAAATCCTCTGAAACCTCTAAAATACCCTAAAAACCATAAAAACCATAAAAACTCTAAAAAATTGAGAATCACCTAAAAAATTAAAAACTCTAAAAATACTAAAAACTCTAAAAACCTTAAAAATTCTAAAAACCCTAAAACCCATAAACATTTATAAAATAAATTAAAAACTATAAAATAGTTAAAAGAACATAATATCTTCTAAAAACCTGAAAGAGTCCTAAAAAACCATGAAAACACCAAGAAAAATCCAAAAACATCATAAAATCCCAAAAATCACTAATAACCTAAAAATGATAAAAACCATAAATTCCCTAAAATCCCCAAAAAATCCTAGAAAATTCTAAAAATCCATAAGCACCCTAAAATCACTAAAATCCATAAAATGACACTAAAAACCTTTAAAACCAAAAAAAACCCAAATAAAACATAAAACTACTAAAAACAATTAAAAAACCCTAACACACCACTAAATTACCAAAAAAAAAAAAAAATCTTTAAGACACCCTTAAACCCCCTTAAAACCCAAAAACCCCAAAAAATCACAAAATAACCCAAAACAGATAAAATCCTAGAAAAAATAAAAACATAAAAAATGAAAACCCCTAAAACCCCAAAAAACTATTAAAAATATCTAAAATCCATGCATACAATAAAAAACAATAAAACCTAAAAGACCTAAAACCCTAGATACTCTAAACACCTCTAAATCACCTAAAAACCATAAAATCCATAAAATCCCTAAAACCCCCAAAAATACCTAGAAGGCCTTAAAAACCATAAATACAATGAAAACCCAAAAAACATCTGAAAGACCATAGACCACTAAGTAACCCAAAAGGACCCTAAAACCCTAAAAGTCCCTAAAACTCTTAAAACTTCTAAAACCCCTAAAAACACTAAAAACCCCTAAAAACTCCAAAACTCCAAAACATAATAAAACCCCTAAAACCCCTAAAACATGAAAAACCATAACAATAAAAAACCCAAAAATCCCCAAAACCCTAAAATAATAATAAAAACCACTACAACCATTACAAACCATTAAAACACCTATGAAATGCATAAAAGACTTAGAACCCAAAATTCCATAAAAGCCATTTAAGACATGAAACCAATAAAAACAATAAAAACTCAAAAACCATCTAAAAACCATAAAGATGCTAAAACCCTTAAAAACCATAAACCCCTACAAACCCCTAAAACTAAACAAAAACACTAAAATCCAAAAAACCCCACAAACCATAAATATGATTAAAAATATGTAAAAAAGTAAAAAACACAAAAAAATTATAAAAACATTAAAAACCATAAAGCCCTTAAAAAATACAAACCCTAAAATCCTATAAAATCCCAAAACAGATAAAAAAATATAAAAAAATCATCAAAACCATAAACCGCTTAAATTAAACATAAAACCCTAAATCATTAAAAGCCCTAAAATCCAAAATATTACATAAAAAACCTAAAAAATATAAAACCATAAAGAATACAAAATACTGTAAAGGATCCTAAAACAATTAAAACACTAAAAAACTATACAAACATAAAAAACCCTAAACACACTAAAAACCCTAAATATCATACACCCTTAAAACCACTATATAAAGCCACAAAAGACACTAAAAACCCAAGAAATCCCTACAAACCATAAAACCCCTAAAATACCCTAAATGTTTGTAAAATACTCTAAAAGACCATAAAAATCAAAAAAATACAATAAAACACCATTAAAAAGACCTAAAAGACCCTAAAACCACTTAGAGGACCTATAAACCCAAAAAACCTCTAAAAGCCACTAGAACACACTAAAAATAGCCTAAAATAAAATAAAAACCCAAATACCCACCTAAATATTTGCAAACCCTAAAACCTATAAAGGACCCAAAAAACCGTCGAACACCATGAATGACCCCAAATCCCCTAAAAATACTAAAGGACCCGAAAACCATAAAAGAACATAAAACCCTAAAAACCCTAAAAATAAAAAACCATAAAAACCCTAACAACCCTCAAAAAAAAAATTAACCTAAAAAACATTAATAAGACAATATAACCCCTAAACCCATAAAATCCCTAAAAATCAATAAACCTAAAAAACCCTAAAAAACGTAAATATCCGAAAACACTAAAAACCCAAAATAAAATAAAAACACTATTAACCATCAAAAACCCAAAAGTCCCTCCTAATCCTTGGAAAAAATTAAAAATCACAAAATACAAAAAACCCCAAAATAACCCTAAAAACCCTAAACTCCTGAAGAACTGTAAAACCCCCTGACCCTAAAAACCACATAAAACACCTAAAACCCCCTATAAACCCAAAGAACACCAAAAAACATTAAAAACCCATATAAATCTAAAAACCCCAAAACCCCAAAAACCAAAAACCCATTATAGCCATAAAAACAATAAAAACCCATAATAACCGTAAAATACACAAAACACAAAAACCCGCATATAACCCAAAAATCCTTCAAGAACCTATAAAACCCCCTATCAAATTTACCCTATACCCTAATCCCCAAACTGTAAACCCTAATCAATAGACCCTAAACCCTATATCCTAAACTATAAACCCAACACTTGAAACCATATACCCTACTCACTAAATACAAACACCTACACCAAATACCATATAAACTAAACCCTAAACCCACACCCTAAATCCTATACCCTACACCATAAACTTTAAATCCCAAACCCAAGAACATAAACATTGAATCCTAAACCCTAAAACCTAAACCCAAAAACCCTAAAAAGAACTTAAAACAAAAACGACCCTATAAACCACCAAAATCCTCCTAACCATAAAAACCAATAAAACCCCAAAAGGCCTTAAATCCAAAAAATGTTAAAGATATAAAACAACAATTAAAACCTAAAGAACACAAAAACACTTGAATAACACATCAATCCCCTAAAACATAAAAATCCCATAAAATCGTAAAAACCATAGAAACCTAAAACCCCTAAAAATCTATAATTTCATGAAATTATGCTAAAACTCCTAAAAAAATAAAAAAAAATGAACTGAAAACAAAAAACCCCTAAAATACTAGAAACCCCTAAAAATGCTAAAAATACAGTAAATACTCCCAAAATCCTAAAAGGTTTTTAAGGACTGGAAAACCCTAAAGTTCCAATAAAATGACATGAAATTACCTAAAACCACTACAAAATTCTAAAACCAATCTAATATCCTTAAAAGGCTGTTAAGTTGAATATCAAGGTTAATAATCGAGAGCAGCCACATTCCCTAGAACAAAAGAGATGGAGGGAGAAGTTTATGACGCTCCTCAAGCTCAATGAGGATTATGAGTCAGGATGGGATGACTCTGACTCCTACTTTGATGATGCGCCCTCTGGATATGGTGCAGATGGTGATCCTTACGGTGTGGTTTCTGTTTCGGACTTGGGTAGTGATGTTGACTGATCTGTTTTTCTTTTTTCTTTGTTTTCCTTTTGATTTGTCATTTTTGGGTCTTTAGGTTGGGGTTGTAAAGGTTTTTTTGGGTGTGGGTCTGTTGAACCCTCCCCTCCCTTGTCTGTTGTGTCTTTTATTTATAAATTGGGGGGGGGGGTGAGAGTGGCCTGACCCTCGAATCTTCCTTGCCAAAGAACCCCTCAACCCATAAAAAAACCCAAAACACCTTACAACTACTAAAAACCCTCTAATACCCATAATGAACTAAATACCCTAAAACCCTATAAAACCTTAAAATCCCATAAAACCCCCTAAAACATTAATTAACCATAAGGACTCTAAAAAACATATAAAAACCCCAAAACCCTTAGAACTATAAAAATCACTAAAAACCCTAAGATCCGTAAAAACCACTAACCCTACTAAAATCACTAAAACCAAAAATAGAAAAAAAACATAAAACCCATAAAATCTATAAATCCCCTAAAATAATACTAAAAACCCCTAAAATCCTATGAACCCTTATATACCTTGAAGACCCTAATAAACCATAAACACATATAAAATACCTTGAAAACCATTACACCTCAAAAAACAATAAAAATATTAAAAGGCCCTAAATTATAAAAGAACCTAAAAGAATCTAAAAAGAATTAAAAAAACTAAAAAACCTAAAACCCATAAAAGCACTAAAAACCCAAAAACCACTAAAACCACTAAAATCCCATAAACCCTAAAACCCCTAAAAACTATAAAAACACAAAAACCCCAAAATAATCTTATAAATTCCTAAAACCATAAAAACCATAAAAAACCCAAAACCACCAAAGACCCTAAAAATCTTTAAAAATACATGAAGAACACTAAAACCCTATAAATCCCCCTAGAAACGCAAAAAACCGATAAAACCCAAAATTGCATAAAAACCCTAAAAATACCTAAAAACCCAAAAATTCAATAAAATTGTTAAATACCTAAAAACCCAAAAACCCAAAAACACTAAAAACCCAAAACTTATTAAAACCCTAAAAAACATTACAAACCTAAAAACAGAAACCCCCCCCCCCCAAATTTTCTTCAAATCCATTAAAACCCATATGAAACACTAAAAAATATAATAACCCTAAAACTCTCAATCCCTCCAAAATCTTAAAAATCCAAATAACCTATAAAACTCTTAAAAACCCACAAAATAATTTTAATCCCCTAAAACCTTTAAACCCCCAAAAAACCTTGAAAACCCATTAAGCTCATAAAAACCATAAAACCTTTAAAAACCCCCAAAAATACTAAAAACCTAAAAAACCAAAAAATCCCCAAAACTCAAAAACCCCTAGAAAACTATAAAACCTCTAAAACCTAAAAAAATATAAAAAACGAAAAAACCCATAAAACCCATAAAAACATAAAAAATATTAAAAATAGTAAAACAATCGTAAAAACAAAAAACCCTGGAAAATCAAAAAACCACTAAAACCTTTAAAAACACTAAATCCCTAGAAAACACTAGAAAACCTAAAACCCTAATAAACCCTAATACCCCTAAAACACCTAAAATGCATTAAAAACCTATGAAAACATAAAACCTTTAAAAAACCTAAAAAACACATAACACCTAAAAATAGAAAATCCATAAAACACCTAATAAAACAAAAAAAACTATAAAACCCCTATAAACCTAAATTACACTAAAAACCCTAAAACCCAAAATAGGATCACAAAACTATAAATTTCATAAAAACCCTAAAAATCCATAAAACCTTGAAAACCCCCCAAAACCCCTTAAAACCACTAAAAGGCACAAAATAGTAAAAAACCCTAAATCCCTAAAAAACTATAAAATTCCTTAAAAGCCCAAATACATTATAGAAAAACCTAACACAAAAAATTACACTTAAAAACCTAAATAGAAAAAAGACCCTTAAAATCACAAATAACCCTTATAATATTTAAAACTCTTAAACCCCTAATGAACCCTAAAATCATAAAAAGCATTAAGAAACTTAAAAACCATAAAAGAAACTAAAAACTATAAAAAATGAAATAACAATACCCCATAAAAACCTAAAAGGTCCTAAAAATGAAAATCCTAAATGGAAGAAATCATAAAAGATCCTAAAAATCCCATTAAACCCTAAAAACCCAAAAAATTCCCAAAATTCATAAATTCCTTAAGAAACCTAAAACCCACTAAATACAAAAAAACCTATTACGAACCTAAAATCCCCTAAAACCTACTAAATTACCCTAAAACCCCTAATGGACCTTAAAACCATAAGAACCCTAATTGACAATAAAAGATAAAAAAATTCATAAAAAACCATAAAATAACAAAAACTCACTAAAAACCTAAATACCCTAAAAATTCTAAAAATCCATCAAAACCATAAAAATTACTTACAAGCCTCAAAACCTAAAAACACAAAAAATAATAAAAACCATAAAAATTGTAAAAACCATTAACACCCATATGAGATAGTAGAAATCATAAAACACTACAAAAAACCAACAAATACAATAAATTAAATAAAAAATAAAAAAATAAAAAAATCCCAAAAACACTAAATAACCCTAAAACCCCTTAGAAATAAAAAAACCATAAAAACAATAATTAATAACTAAAAAAACTATAAAACTATAAAACACCAAAAATACTACCTAAAACAGTAAAAACATTAAAAAAAATAAATGACCATAAAACCCCTAAAATTCTAAATATCTCTAACACCCCCATAAATGTTGAAAAAATTAAAAACTCTATATACATTAAAAATCCATTAAAACGCTAATTTCTTTAAAACACCCCTTAAATAACCTAAAACACTTCATAAACCTGAAATACATCTAAAATGACAAAAACACCTAAAAGACTGAAAATCCCCAAAAACCCCTAAAAGTCCTTAAAAGATCCATAAAAACTAAAAAAGACCCTAAATTCCCATGAAACCCAGAAAAAACTAAAAATTCCTAATATAATAAAAATACCAAAAAAATACTAAAACCCTAAAAACTCTAAAACCCTTAAAAATCCTAAAAATCATATAAAATACTAATGAAACCCAAAACCCCTAAAGTCCAATAAACCACCCTAAATCCCATAAAACCCCTAAAACCCCCAAAAAACCCTAAAACCCTATAACTATTAAAAACTCTTAAACATCCATAAAAATCCAAAAAACCCAAAAAAATAACCTTTTCACACCATAAAAATCCTAAAAACCATATAATCATTAAAACCAAATAAAACCCTTTAAATCCACTAAAACCCTAATTATCCATAAAACCCCTAAATATATCTTAAAATTAATGAGAACACAAAAACAATAAGACCCTAAAAACCATTAAAAACCCTAAAGAAATCGTAAAAAACAAAGAAAACTAATAAAACTTTTAGAAAACCCTAGAAAACGTAAAATTTTAAAAAAAACTAAAAATTATAAACACCCTAAAACCCCCTGAAAACCCATAAAAACCATAAATTTCTAAAAAACCTAAAACCATAATAATCCCTAAAAATGATAAAACACCTTAAAAACCAAAATCTACTAAAAACACTAAAAGTCCTTTCAAATCCTAAAACCCCTAAATGACCGTAAAAACCCCAAAAACCTTAATTTCCTAAATAAAACTAAAAACCCAAAAAATACTAAAAATACATTGCCCATAAAAAACCCTATAACTAGAAAAACAATAAAACCCATAAAAACTATAAAACCATAAAACATGAAAAAAACCAAAAAAACTAAAAACTGTTAAAAAACTATTAAACACCAAAAACACTAAAAATCCCTTAAAACCCCAAAAAAAACTCTAAAACCCCATAAAAACCCTAAAAACACTAAAACCCTAAAACCACTAAAACCCTAAATACCATAAAATCCTCTAAAAATATAATAAAACTACTAAAAAAAATCCCCATGCCCAGAAAAAATTATAAATACTCTAAAGAGCCCTCCAAACCCAAAAAAATATTAAACCTATAAAAACCCCAAAAATCCCAAAAATCCCAAAAAAAACTAAAACCCTCAAAACCCCCAAAAAAAATAAACCAAATATTACAATAAATATCCCTAAAACCATTAAATCCCTAAAATCCATATAAAAAACAAAAAACCATGAAACCCTTAAAATCACTTGAACCATAAAATTCCCCAAATACATAAACCAGAAAAAGCACCATAATAACCCTAAATGACATAAAACAATTGATATCTTAAAACCCCTTGAAACCCCTAATACACAAATACGAATACCAAAAACACAAATATAATGAAAAAGAACATAAATCCTTTATAAAACCCCTAAAATACAAATAAAAACTTTTAAAGAACCAAGAAAGTCTAAAAAACCATAAACCCTAATAAACCATGAAGCCCTAAAGTCCCAAAAAACCCCCCAAAACCCAAAACCCCTAAAAAACATAAGACTTTATAGAACACTATAAGAACATAAAAACCCTAAAAATATAAAAACCCTTAAAAACGCTTAAATAATAAGGATTCCTAAAACAACCCTAAAAACCCCAAATCCAAAAAAATATTAAAAAAACTATCAAACTCATAAAGAACACCTAAAATCCCTAAACACCTAAAAAATAACAAATCCCACAAAACACTAAGATCCCTAAGAAAAACAAAATACCCTTAAAAACACGAAAAATCTTTAGAACTCTATGGGACTAAAAACCCAGAAACCCTAAATATCATAATAAAACACCAAGAAACCCAACAACCCTATAAAAAAAAAATACCTCAAAAACCTAAAAACCACTAAACACCCTTGAATCCCCTAACAAATCCTAATACTAGAAAAATCCCAAAGATGGAAGCTGAGTCTCTGGGTGCTCTCCCTTTGCGATCTCTATTGTCGTCGTCCCTTCTCGCAGATGTATCTTTGCTACTCCTTGGCAGCGTTGTCGATCTCTCGGTGGCATGAGCGCGGTCTAAGTATATCATATGGTTTGAGGTTGGATGCAGATGCTCACATCAGCGTTTTGGTGGGAAGGTCTAGTGTCCTTGGTCTACCCCTTCTTGATCAATGACAGTTAAACTCTAAAATCCGACTCCATATCTGAGGTTTCACAGTTCTCTCTAGTCTCACCATTGCATTAGGCAGGTGCAACGGATATTTTGATGACTGGATAGCGGTGTTCGTGGCCTTATTTTCAAGTATGCTTGTCAGATCTGGGTTTGGTCTCATATGTTCAGGTCTCTTGTTGTTTGGTTCTTTGGCTCTCGTCTTTGTTATAGAAAGATGATATGGTGGCTTCTTTTCGGAAAGTTTTGGAATCTCTTTGTTGAAAGGTGGGTTTGGCAGGCTTTGCGGCTTCTTGGTAGTGGCCTGCACTGTTCTGTGCTCGGATCTGTGCTTCTCATTTGGACACGAGGAGGGTCTTGCTAGTTTTTCTGGCTTCTCAATAGGGCAGGGTGGATGAAAAGGGTGAAGATAGAGGTTTGCTTTTCTGGTTCATCTTTTTGTTCTTGGGTCTTTCTACTTATGAAGGTCTAGTCATATTGTGATGTGTTCAATTTGATATGATGATCTAAAAATTCTTGAGTTGTGGCATGTTCGGTTGTGGGTTGATATTGTTGTTGAATGATGATTTTAAGGTGTTGTGGATGATGTAGATTGGGTTTAGGCATGGGTGCTGGTGGTCTTGTGTTTCTAAATATGGTGGAATGCTGTAACTTATCTGGTTAGGAAGAGATGGTTGCTGATTATGAGTTTTTATATGATGATTGTTGTTGGTTGTTGGTTTTTCAATACGTTGATGGTAATTTTTGGTTGGATATCGAGTTTCGGGATGATGAGATACTGGACTATGGATGCCGCTTCCTTTGATTGGAGGTGGTGGTTGTTGGAAATCTGTTATGGTGGTGTTGATTGGATTTGGTGATGTTGGTTGCTGAGGTGGAAGTGGGATGTTGGGTGATGTTTGCTGATTGAAAGAGGAGAAGGTTGTCTGGAAATGAGGTGCTGGATCCCGGTTTCTGTATGGCTAGGAAGTGATAAAGATGTTGGTTATGGTTCTTGTGCGGGTGACTCTGTGTTGCTGGAAGTTGTTATAACTGGTGAGGAGGTGCTGGAGGCTGGAGATAGTAAGTGGGTTACTGATGATGGTTTTCATGATGCTGGATAATGTTTTCTATTTGGATGGGAGGTCATGTTGGGTAAATTTTGTTTTTTATTCTTTGTTTGGCTTTGTGTGTTTTTTGTTTTTATTTTTTGGTGTCTTTTGCTTCTTGTGTTGTAAAGGGATTTCAGGTGTGGGTCGTTTGACCACTCCCCTTTATTGTCTGCAGTGTCTTTTTTATAATGAATTTTGGGGGGCTGGGAATAGCCTGGCAACATACTGCTTCTCCCCTAACAAACCCTAATTCCCCTTCAAAATGAAATAAAAATCATAAATAACCCTAAAACACTTCAAAACCACAAAAAACACTAAACACCTTAAAAGAACAGAATAAAACACAAAATGAACCCTTAAAACCCTAGAAAGCCTTTAAACACCCTAAAAAATACTTAATACACCAAAAAACACTAAATACTACAAAAGACACTAAAAACATAGAAACCCTAAACACCCTTAAAACATCTTAAACCCATAAAAACACTAAAAACTCTAAAAAAATCCCAAAACCCATAAAAGACTATAAAAACCCAAAATAACCCAAAATAACTGTGAACCCCCTAACCCCCCAAAAAAATAATCCACTAAAAGTCTCTAAAATCCCTAAACCCCTTAAAACAACAAAAACCTAAAAACCCTAAACAACCCCTAAAAACTAAAAAACCCTAAAACTCTTAAAAATAACCATAAAACCACTAAAATTTTCAAAATCAAAATGGTTTGAACCCTTATATATGCATAAACCTTCTTTAAAATCCATAAATAACCCAAAACCCCGTAAAAACACTAAAAACTATCCAAACACCAAAACCATAAATGACACTAAAAACATTTAAACCCCACAAAATACCCTAAAACCCCCAAAAAACATAAAAACATTAAAAATCCATTCAAAGTCAAAACCCCCATAAAAATAGTAAAACCCCTGAAACCAGTAAAACCCCCAAAAAACCTAAAAACCCAAAAAACCATAAAAAATGCTAAAAAACCCCACTAAAACAGTAAATAAAACTAAATAACCAAAAAGGAAACATAAATTATAAAAACTCTAAAACCATATACCCCCTTCAAAACTCTTAATCCCTTAAAACCTATAGAATCCTTTAAAACTATATTTCCCCAAAAATCAAAAAAAACTCAACAAAAACACCTAAAAAAACCTAATCCTCCCAAAACCCCCCAAAACCCCTAAAACCCCAACAAATCCCTAAAAAAATACATGAATATAAAACACCTAAAATACATCAAGAACGTAAAACCCCAATGAAAACCTAGAAAATAATAAAATATTTAAACAATCTAAAAAACATAAAAACCCTAAAAATATTAAAACACTAAAAAAATAAAAAAACCAAAAACAAATTCACTAAAACCTCCAAAAAACAAAAAAAATACTATGACACATAAAAATAATTGAAAGAACATAAAACACTAAAAATCCTATAACACCATAACACCCCAAAAAGCTAAAAAATTTCTAAATACATTAAAACCTTAAAACTCATGAAAACCTAAAAACACTTAAAAATCACTAAAAAGGGAAATAACCTGAAAAAAAGAATAAAATAAAAAACCGTTTAAAACCTCTAAAAACTAAAAAACTCAAAAAAAAACATAAACAAAAAACCCCAAATACAATAAAACCCCTAAAAACTGTATAAAACCAAAACACCCTAAAACACCCTAAAATTTTCTAAATAATGCTAAAAATGTTAAAAAATACATAAAATACTATGAAACAATAGAAACACATAAAATTCCTTTACTACCAATAAAACCCAAAAAAATTAAACACTAAAAACCACAAATAAAATTAAAAATTACAAAAACATAGGAACCCTAAAATACCCTTAATCCCATAGAAACAAAAAAACCATTAAAATCATATGAACACCTAAAAACCCTAAAAACCCTAAAACCCATAGAAACCCTAAAAACCTAAAAAGTCCATAATACACAAAAAAAATAAAAAACCCCAAAGAAACACATAAATAAACACTAAAATGATTAAAAATCTAAAAAACCTTAAAATCTCTATAAAATTAGAAAAACCCCTAAAATCCCACTGAACCTTGAAAATTCCTAAAATCCATAATATCCCTTAATAACTATAAAAACACTAACACCCCAAAGGAACCTCGAAACCCAAAAACCCAAAAACCCATAAAAACCATAAACCCTAAACAACTCTAAAAATACCAACACCCCCTAAAACCTGTAAAAAACCCAAAATACTGTAAAATTATAAAACCCCACTAAAATCCCTAAAAGATCCAAAAAACCCTAAAACCACTAAAATACCCAAAAAATCCTAAAAAGATAGAAGTACCTAAACAATAGTGAAACCCCTAAAATACAATAAAAATAAAATCATAAAAGAAATTAAAAACATAAATTCCCCAAATTACCATAAAATACCCTAATAGACTCAAATTTCTTGTAATACCTCCTAAGGGACCTTGAAAACCCTATGTCCACCTAAAATCCTAATAATACTGAAACCCTGTAATGGAATTTGATAATCCATGAAGGACTATAAAAACCATAAATTACACCAAAAACCCTAAAAATACTAAAGGACCCTAAAAGCCCTATAATACATAAGGACCATAAAACCCCTAAAAACCCAAAACGGCAGTAACAAACCCTAAAAACCCTAAAGGACCTTAAAACCCCTAAAACCACCAAAAAACCTTAAAATACTCTAGAAAACTGTAAAACTCTTAAATGACCCTAAAACACTAAAATTCCCTAAAACCATAAATTTTTAAAAAACAGTAATAACCCTAAATGGCCCTAAAAGATCATAAACATTAAGATAATACAAAAAATGTAAAAAACCTCTAAAACCTAAAATACCCTTAAAACCTAAAAAGACTATAAAAACAATTAAAATACATAAAAATATATAAAAAATATAAAACCCCAACAACCGTAATAAAACCATGAAATACCTATAAACCCTTAATACCCCTATATACCCAAGAAAAACATTAAAACCCCAAAGACCCAAAAATCCCTAAAGGACTATACAATCCCCATAAACCCTTAACGGACCCTATAAAACCAAACCCCCAAAAATATCATAAAACCCATTAAAAATCTTTTAAAGAACATAAAAACAAAAAAAATCACTAAAAGGCCCTACTAACCCTAAACACTCTAAAACAACTAAACTGCCTATAACATCCTAAATCCCATAAGAACCTAAAAAACATTATAACCCCTAAGACCATAAAATACTAAAAATAACCATATAAATCCCTAAAAGACTAAAAATAAACCTATAAAACCCTATAAGTCCATAAACCCCCTTAAACACCCTAATACCCTTGAAAACCCTAAAATAGCATGAACTAAAAAAGCCCCTAAAAACTCTAAAAAACTCTAAAAACCATAAAAACCCTAAAATCCAAAATAATACCCAAAATCTATAAAATTATGTAAGAACCCTAAAAACTATAAAAAACAACCTAATATCCCTAAAAACCATAAAAATATCTAAAATCTAAAAAACCCATTAAACCACCTAAAATTTCAATGCCCCGAAAAACTCAAAAAAAATCAAAACACCATAAGAATATCTAAAACCAATAAAAATAAAAAAGTATCCTAAAAAAACTAAAACCATAAATATTCTTCAAATCATAAATAGCCTAAAAGAACATAAAAAAATATAGAAACTGAAAAACCAAAAAACCAAAAAACCAAAAAACCAAAAAACCTATAAATCCCTAAAAAAATTCCTAAAACCATAAAAACCCCCAAAATACCCAAAAATCCTAAAAACCAAAAAAAATTAAAATACCTAAAAACTTGAAAATACCCTAAACACCTAAAACACTATAAAAGACCCCAAAAATCAAAAAAACATCCTGAAACCCCTTAAACACCCTAAAATTTTTATAGCACTGGAAGTCCCATAAACCCTAAAAACCTATAAAACATAAAAAACACAAAGGATATTAAAAACAGAAAAAACCCCACATATTCATAAAGGGATAAAACACCCTGAAAACTTAAAAACCCCCCAAAACCCCCAAATCCCTAAAACTATTAAAACATAAAAACACTACAACAACCATAAATAACACTGAAACTCCTAAAAATTGAAGTAACAAATAGAAACACTAAAACCATTAAAATACTAAGAATGATTTTGAGCACATTTAAAACCCATTAAAACCCATAAAACCCCTAAAATATCTGACCATCGCAACTTCCTTGCCCTAAAACCCCTAAAATATTTAAAAACCATAAAAACACAAAAACACAAAAACAGAAAAAAATCCCAAATACTCTAAAAATCGAAAAAAAAACTAAAAACCTTAAAATTCATAATACCCTATGAAATGCATAAAAAATATCAAAACCCCTAAAAATCATGATAAAATATGTAAACCCCTAAAAACACGAAAAAACCTTAAAACCAATAAAAAAATCAATAACAATCCAAAAAATAATAAAAACAACTACAAACCATGACAAAATGAAAATATCCTAAAAACACTAAAAACCATAAAACCCCAAAAAACCAAAAAACCCATAAAAGTACCCAAAAGCCCAAAAATTACCTAATACACCTTAAAAACATAGTAAAAAACTAATAACCCTAAAAAGATAACGAATAACTCAAAATGATAAAAAACCATAAACCCATAAAGAAATTCTAAAAACCTAAACACTCTTTATAAAAACATTAGGAACTTTTAAAAACTCTATAGACCCATACAAACCACTAAAATACCTTAAAAACAATGGACCCCCCTAACAACCAAAAACCCCCTAAAACATCCTAGGAACCCATAATACCCTAAAATCCCTAAAAATACCTAAAAACCCAAAAAAACATTAAAAATAATAAAAAAACATACAACCCCTAAAAAACCATAAACAACCTAACAATCATTGAAAATCACAAAAACCCATAAAAATTCCAAAAAACAATGAAAACCATATAACCTAAAAAAACCCTTTAAAATCTCCAAAATCCCCTAAAAAACTAAAATAACTAAAGAACACTAACACCCTTAAACACCCTGAAAGTTCCCTACTCGTCTGCTCTGCTGCCTATAAGTGATTTAGAGGTGGCCCTAATGGATTTGGGTGGCTTCGTTGTGAGTCTGGCATGAGGTGCTAGTGTTTCGGAAAATGCTGATGAGCAGGAAATGCTGCTGGCTAAGAGGGATAATCAGGCTTCTGCTGAAGGTGTTCATGAGCGTGGGGACTCCCTTTTGAAGCATACAGACTTAGGGAAGAATGTTGTGATGGGTGTCTGGAAAGGAAATGTGGAGGAGGCATGTGATATGGATCTGAAGCGAGATGGTATAGCTGGCTTGAAGGTCAATGAGATCACTGCTGGATCCCTTCCAGCAATTGAGGGTGCTGCGATTGCTCCAAACAACTTCCAGCTTGCAGCATTGGATGAGCCTGCCATGGTGGATGTGCTGGTGGCAGATGTTGTGAAGGGAGCAGTGGTTTCTCAGGGCCTGAAGACTGGGGATGAGTGGAGCTTGTCTTCAGATGAGGAAAAGTCTAGGGTGGATGAAGAGACCTGGATCTCCAAGGGGCCACACATGAACTGGCATGATTCCCCCTGGTCCTATACGGGTGTCCGGACATGGGGCCTGGGTTATCTCCTCCCTCTGATAGCACAAGCGGTGCTGAGGATCCTACCAGTGACAAGTGCTTTAGCCCTCGGCCGGGAAATGATAGCGACGCTGGTGGTTCGTCCATGGACCTGCAGAAGGCTATGGTCCTTCATGGTGTCCCCTCTGCTAAAGATTTTTGTGTGCAGTTGCATGAGATGGAGTGGGTTGAACGGGAGAGGTTCCTGCTTGAGGATGAAGCTAAGAGTCACGGGGAGAGGTTTGTTGAGGCTGATCACCGGATAAACGCTGCTATGGCCATGTCAAAGGAGAAAAGAACCGGAGGAGGTGCTGAATCTCCTTGGACATAATGTAAGAAAGGGAAGGCACCATCGGCTGTCAGTGATGGTGTCACTTGTGCGAAGGTGGGTGTTGCAGCTGGTTCCACCTCTGCCCCTCCGAGACGAAGGTGGAGGAGGGATTACTCTGCCCTCCCACATCCCATGGAAACTAGAGCCTCTACACGAGCTGTCAGACTCAATCTAAAGGTGAATAAGAGAGAGCGGCTTTCAATGTCTACAGAGGAGTAAAAGGCTAGGAAGAAGCTGATATTCAGGCTTGGCATGCAAGAGGATTTTGAATTTGGATGGGACTCAACGGACGTGGGTGCTGAGTCAGATTTCAGTTTTTCTAATGTGGATGACGTCTTTGGTGTGGACATGGGGATTCGAGGTGTGGAGCTGGAGGATTTTGGTGGAGATGTTGACTGATCCTCCCCCTGTGTGCTCCCCCTTCTGGTCTTTTGACTTGTTTTTTTTGTTTTGCTTTCCTCCCTTTCTTTCTGTGGCATTCGGGCCAAGGTCGTAAGGGGTTTTGGGTGTGGATCGATGGATCCCTCCCCTCCCTTTCCTGCAATGTCCGTGTCTTTTCTTTTAATAAATTTTGGGGGGTCCCAGGAATAGCCTGGACCTGAGCCTTCCTTGCCTTAAACACCCTGAAAATAGAAAAAAAAACATAAAAAGTTACTAAAACACTAAAAATCCAAAAAACCATAAAACAACCCTAATAATAATAAAAACTCATATAAACACCTAGAATCCTTGTAAAATACACTAAACACACTAAAGACCCTTAAAATCCTAAAAACGCTCCCTCCCTAAAAACAGTAAAATCCCAAAAAACCCCCAAAACCCATAAAAGCTACAAAACACCCTAAAACACTTATGAACTTTAAACCCCCTAAAACCCAAAAACAATACAAATCTAGAATAAAAACATTAAAAACATTAAAAATCCAAATATGTTTGAAAAACACTAAATCCCTATAAAAACTCTAAACACTCAAAAAACCATAACCCCCCCTACAAACTCTATAAACCCTAAAACACCATGAAACCCCTAATACCCAAAATAACCACTAAAAACATAAATAACATTTAAAAAACTATTAAACCATAAAAACTATGAAAACACAAAAAAACCTAAATCGAATCCATGTGTGAAAAAAACCATGAAAATTACAAAAAAACATAAAAGCACCAAAACACTATAAAACCTAAAAACCCTAAAATAACTACACATACCTTAAAAATCCCAAAAAAAAACCAAAAACAATAAATACAATGAAAAACATAAAACAAAATTAGGAAACCCATTAAAACCCATAAACTCCAGAAAATAATCTAAAAACACTAAAACCCCAGAAAACCATAAAAATACCTAAAACTCTATAAAACACTACATACCCAAAAAAAACACTAAAACCCCAAAAATAAGATAAACCCTTAAAACCAACTAAACACACTGAAAATATTATAAACTATAAAACCCCTAAAAGACCCTAAAACCCACAAAACCCTAAAACACTAAAGTACAATAAAAGATCCTAAAACACAAAAAATCCCATCAAAGACCCTACAAATCCTCTAAAAACCACAAATGAGCCCAAAAACCTAAAAACCCCTTAAAATTGTACAAACCCAAAAACTACACTAAATCTATGAAACAACTAAAAACCCAAAAAACCCCAAAACCCATCTAAAAAGACCGAAGGATAACAAAAACACTCAAATATGCGTAAAAATCAGATAAACAATAAAACTAGTAAAAATCCATAAAGACCCCTACAACCTAATAAAATAACCCCAGACCCTAAAAACCCTTAAAACCAATAGAAAATACCCAAAAACCATAATAAAACTAAACCCAATAAAATTCCATAAAAACCTAAATACCTAAAAAATCTACAAAAATATAAAACCCCATAAAAACCATTGAAAATCTAAATGACATTAACTACCCATTAAAACAATTTAATTTCCTAAAAATCATAAACCCCATAAAAACTACAAAAAACCCAAAACCCCAAAAATACTTAAATACCATTACATACCCTAAAACAAATTTAAAGCCCTAAAAAACCCTAAAAACTCTAAAAACCCTAAAAAATGAGAGACCCCATAAAACCCCTAGTAACCCATGAAAACACTAAAACTATACAAAACATAAATCCTCCAAACAACCGTTAGAACTCTAAAAATTATAAAAAACTCTAAAACCATTAAAAACCCTAAAAACCTAATAGGACCCTTAAACACAAAAAACATAAAAAAACCTAAAAACACTCAAACCCCATTAAAAACCATAAAACCCCAAAAACACTTAAAAATCCAATAAAACTAGAAACCCTAAAAATGAAATAATTATAAAAATCCCTCAAAACCATTAAAAACCCTACAAATATAAAAACCTTAAAAAAATCTACAAACACCAACAATCCCCAAACACAATTAAAATATCTAAGAAACCCTAAAATCTTTAAAAAACCAAAAAATCCCTAAGAAAAGTTAAAAAATCTTAAAAATTATCAATGGACCTTACAAACCCCTAAAGACCCTAAAAACCATAAAACCCTAAAAGTCCATAAGTCCCTTAAAACCCCAAAAAGATAGTAAAAACTCTAAAAAATCCAAAAATCCTAAAAATATAAAATACCTGAAAACCATAAAACCACTAAAATAAAATAAAACAAAAAACCACTAAATGACAATAAAAACCCAAATAAACCATAAAGAACCATAAAATTACCTACAACCCTAAAAAGTGGTTAAAATCATAAAAAGAATAAAGGATCCAAAAAACCATAATACCCCTAAAAGATCATAAATACGGTAAAAACCCTTAAGGTCCCTAAAATCCATAAAGGACCCTAATAAGAAAAAAAACCCTGAAAGACCCAAAATACTCTAAGGTAACAGTAAAACCCTTAAAACAATAAAAGACTACAAACCCCAATAAATGGACCCAAAACCGTAAAATTTCAATGAAACCCTTTAAACCCATAAAATCCAAAAAACCCAAAAAACACTAAAAACCCTAAAAGCCTTTAAAATACTCTAAAAATGTAAAATCCCATAAAATACCCTAAGAAGGCTAAATTATCCAAAAAACCTAAAACCCCTAAAAAATTAAAATCCCAAAAAACAATAAATAACCCTAATAACCCAAAACCCCTAAAAACCGTAAAATCCATAAAAACCCTTAAAACCTCCTAAAAATACTAAAAACCCTTAAAACCATAAAAACACTAACTACTATAAAAAAACATTAAACCCCTAAATAACCTAAAATCAATAAAGCTGTAAAAACCTTTTAAAACCCAAAAACACTAAATAGTCCCGAAAACCCTAAAATTCCCAAAAACCAGCTAAATACATTACAAGACACTAAAAAATTCAAACATCATGAAAACCCCCTAAAACTCCCTAAAAACCCCCAACCACTCAAACCATAAAAATAGAAAATATACATTAAATAACCTAAAACCCGAAAAAAAATTAGAGACCATAAAAGCATAAACATAAAAATTCCTAAAAGACTCTAAAACACTAAAACATTAAGGAACCATAAAACATTGAAAATCCATAATTTTCTTAATAACTCAAAGACACCAAAAACCCTGAAATACTAAGAACCATAGAACCCCACTAAAAATTCTATTAAACAATAAAACCCTAAAATAAATCATAAACCCAAAGAAACCTTAAAACCCTTAAAACCTCCAAAACACTAATACCCTAAAAATATTAAAACAAAAAAAATCACTAAAAACCTTATAAAATCCCTAAAAACACTTAAACCTGTAAAAACACTAGAAACCCTAAAGACCCATGAGAAATTAAAAACCCTTATAAACCATAAAAACCATTATACCCTTAAAACCCAAAAACCAAAAAAACCTCTAAACCCCTATAAATCATGAAAACCTCTAAAACCCCAAAAACTTTCAAAACCCCTAAAGACTGTAAAAACATTGAAACCCATAAAAACCCTGAAAACAAAAAACCCCTAAACCCTATAAATTATAAAAACCTAAAAAAACCATAAAACCCCTAAAAAATTAATAATGCTAAAAGTAAAAAAAAACATAAAACCCCAAGAAATCTAAAAACAATAAAATCACAAAAAAACCACTAAAACCATCAAAAAATTTCAAAAACCCTGAAACCATAAAAAAATAAAATCCCTTAAAACATAAAAAAATCCCTAAAACTTTAAAAACCCCTAAAAACCTATAAATCAATTAAATATAAAACCATGAAAAAGCCTAAAAAAGATATAAACACCCTAAAAAACATTATCACCCTAAAACCCTCTAAAACAACTTCACATACCAAACAATCGTAAAATAAAAAATATATCACTAAAACCATAAAAAATATAAATCCCTAAAACACTAAAATACCTAAAATCCATAAAAAACCTTAAAACCCTAAAACCCTAAAATGACATAAAAACTAGTAAAAACAATAAACAACCCTAAAATTAGTAAAACCTCTAAAACCCTCCAAAACCCCTAAAAATTCTAGAAATCCAAAAAATACATAAAAACCCCCTAAATACCGTTAAAAAAATTTAAATACTATAAAAACCATAAAAAATAATTAAAACCCTATGACCACCTTAATACCATAAAAACAATAAAACCCTGAAAATCCCAAAAAACTATAAACCCATAAAATCCATAAAATCCCTAACAACATTAAAACCCATAAAAACGTAACAACTTTTATGAACTCTAAATAACAATAACAAAACTTGAAAGACCTCGAAAATCGCTTAAAAAACTCAAAACCCTAAAAACCATATAATAATTTTAGAAACCAAAAAACACATAAAATTCACAAAAATTCATAAAAACTATAAAATACCCTTAATCCCCATGAAATTCCAAAGAAAAACCAAAAAACCATAAAAGCTCCCAATACCCTATAAATACAAAAAATACTAATAAACTCTAAAAACCTGAAAACCAATAAAAAAATAAAAAATAATGAAAAAACATTAAAAGCATTAAAAACCTAAAAAATAGTGAAATGTCCCTAAAATCCTTAAGTCCAAAAATACATGTAAAACTCATAATACTATAAAAACCTCCACAAACCCCTTAAAAATACATAAATGATGATATAAAAATTAGAAACCCTAAAAACACTAAAAGAACCTAAAACCCTTAAAATCCCTATAAATACATAAAACTCCCCAAATACCTCTTAAACACCCTAAAACCCCAAAAACCACAAAAAAAAAACAATAAAATCCCTTCAATCCACCAAAACGATAAAATCCCAACAATCACATAAATCCCAAAAAGTAGTAAAAACCACAAAAACCCAAAAATAATCTTGAAACCCATAAAACCCTAAAAATACTAAAACTAAAAAACCGCTAAATGGCCATGAAAAACTCCAAAATCCCCCAAAATCCCCTTAAATACCATAAAACCCCCCTAAACCCCAAAAACCATAAAACTATAAAATCCTCTAAAAATTATCAAAATTACTCACAATACTAGAAAACAATTAAAACACTATAAAACCCTTAAACCCCTAAAAAATACAATAAATCCTTGAAACCCTAGAAACCCTAAATGCATTAAAACCACCAAAACCCCATAAGAAAACAAAAACCCTAAAATCCTAAAACACATAACCCATAAAAACCCAAAAACCATTAAGGCCTCTAATGGTTTTGTTTTCCAGAACTGGCGATGTTGGTTACTGCCTGTTGTAGGACAAGGGAGAGATAAAGCAACTAGTTTTGGGTTTGATGCTGGTTGTTCCAGGTTGATGGCAATGGATCTTCTTGGCGAGGAGGTGCTGAATGATATGGATGATTTTGGGTTCGCACTGATGTTGGTTGATCTTCTTGGAAAGAAGATGTTTTTTGATGGAAACACTGCTATAGACTGGTTGTTGTTTGGTTGTAATGTGATGAAGCTTGTGGGTTGGAATTTGGTGTCTTTGGTTTTATGGTGCATGTGGTGTACCTTCTTGGTAGGGAGGTGCCGGCTTCTGGGTTTTGTGAATAAGGAGGATGGTTGCTATCTGGAGGTGAATTCTGGTCATTGGTGGTTGTGTGTTTTTGGTGCTGGGGGTCATGTGTTGTTGGTGGTAACTCGTTTTGCTGTGAAGGTGTTGATTTATGGTTCTTGTGATATTGGATGTTGGTTGTTGTTTTTGGTGAGCTCTTGAATGCTGTTGAAGGTGAGGCTTGTGATTTTGATGCTGGTGGTTCGGTGGTGCTGGATGCTGGTGGCTCTGTGCTGTTGGATGCTAGTGGTTCTGGATGCTGGATACTGTTGGGATGGGAGATGCTGAAGGTACGGTGTTTGCATTACGGCTGGTTTCTGATTGGCTGGGAGATGCTGCTGGAGGCTGGTTGATACTACTGATGATGATGGTTGTTATTTGGTGTTGTGTGTTTTCTGTTTGGGTTGGTTTTTCTTCTTTTCTTCTTTGATTTTTCTTTTTTGGCATGGGTTGTAAGGGGTTTTTTGGGTGTGGGTCATTTGACCCCTCCCCTCTCTTGTCTACTGGGTCTCTTTTTTTCTTTCTAATAAATTGGGGGGGGGGTTGGGAATAGCCTGACCCTCACATATTCCTTTCCCTAAAAGCTCAACAAAAACCAATAGAACCCTATAATCCCAAAATACCTAAAACGAACACTAAAAGAACCCAAAATACCTAAACAGTTCTAAAATATCCTTAAATCCCAAAAAACACCTCAAAAATCATAAAAACCTAAAAATTCAAAAATAAACCTAATATCCCAACAACCTCTAAAATCCTAAATAACCTAAAAGGCCTAAAAGTCCCTAAAAACAATGAAAATATGAAAAATACTTAAAACCCATGAAAACCCTAAAAACAACAAAAACCCTAAAAAGAATCTAAAACCCCTAAACCAATAAAAAAACAAAAAACCCAAATAGAAACATTGAAACCACCTAAAAGACTCTTAAAAGAACCTAGAAAAACTTTAAATCCACTAAAATAATCTAATAACCTAAAAATCCTTAGAAACAGTGAAAACCCCAAAAAACCAAAAAATTAAAGAACCCATTCAAACCCTAAAATAGTAAAATACTTAAAAACAATAAAATTTCCATAAAACCCTAAAAAACAAAATTTACTAAACACCCAAAAAACTCATAAAACCTTGAAAAGACCATAAAAACCATAAAATACATAAAATTACTAAAAATTACTAACAAACTATAAACCCCTAAAAACCATTAATACCCTGAAAAACCATAAACAACCTAAACCCCTTAAGTACCCCTAAAACCCATTTAAAACCCTTTATACCCTAATAGAGACTAAATTTCATAACACCACTAAAAATCCTAAATACCATGAAAACTATAAAAATCCTTAAAAATCATAAAAACCATAAAACAACTAAGATCCCCAAAAACAAAAATATTATCTAAAAAATCTAAAAAATCCATTAAAATCCTTAAAACCCCTTAAAACAAAATAAACCTAGAAATAACCATAAATACATAAAACCTTTAAAAACACTAAAAACCATAAAACCCACTATGAACCTCAAAAACCTAAAAACCCAAAAGACCCAACACCCCTAAAAGACCCTTAAAATCATAGAAGAACTTAAAATTCCTAAAACCGAAAATAAACTATAGAAACCCATAAAACCCTAAAAGAACCTAACAATACTATAATACCCAAGAAGCCATATAAAACCCAAAAATACCCTAATACCTCTAAAATGACCTAAAAACCACTAGAAACTCTAGAAACCCAAAAACCATACAAGACAATAAAAACCCTTAAAACCCTAAATTCCATAACAATCCCTAAAAAGACTAACAAAACAAAAAACCCTAAAGACACTAAAAACCCTTTAAAACCCTAAACACCATAATAAATCCTAAAAACCATGAACAACAAAAAAATCCCAAAAACCCCATAAAAACCTAAAAACCCTAAAAAACTCTAAAACCCCTAAAAAGATATGAATCCCGAAAAATCCCTAAAAACCGCTAAACCCTATTAAGAACTCTTAAAACCCCTAAACCCATTAAAACCCCTTAAAACGCTTAAAACCCCAAATAACCCCAAATTCTCTAATAACCCAAATATATATATATAACATCATAAAAACACTTTATTACCCATAATATCCCAAAAAACTCTAAATTACATGAAAACACCTAAAAATTAAAAAGAAAAAATTCCCTAAAAACCCTAAAAACTCGAACAAAATCACTAAAATGCATAATATACACAAAACGCCTAAAACGAAAAATAACCCCAAAAACACTAAAAGGCCCCAAAAACCCAAAAAACCATAAAATGCATAAAATAAACCTAAAACACCTAAATGCACTATTAAAAGACAAGAAGACCCAAAACCCCCTAAAATCCCTAAAAAACATAATAATACATAAAACCCCTATCCTACAAAAAAACACTTTGAAAAACTGAATGTCCCCTAAAAACCCAAAAAACTCAAAATTCGCTAAAAACCATTAAAAATCTAGAAAACCACAAAAATATTCAAAATCCTTAAATCCTAAAAAACCTTAAACCATGAGAAACCTAAAGATCCAAAAAAGTACCAAAACACATTAAAAAATCCTAATAATCCCAAATATTCTCTAAACCACACTCTCTAAACCCATAGATATAATAAAATCAATAAAAATACCGAAAAATCCCTAAGAAACACTAAAACTATTTAATACCATAAAAACAAAAAAAAACTCCTAATAACATTTCGAAACCCTAAGAAACCTTAAAATACCCAATGGAGTCAAAAAATCCCTAAACCCCTTAAATAAAATTAAAACCCTAAAACCCATAAAAATAAACTAAAACACTTAACACCCCAAAAAACACTAAAACACCGAAAGGGCATTAAAATCCCCAAAAACTATAAAAAAAACCCTATGAAAACCTAAAAAACCTAAAAACCTAAAAACCCTAAAACTATTAAAAACCCAAAAAAACCATAAACCACTAAAGACCCCAGACCGCTAAAAATTTCTAAAAGACTATAAAAAAACCTTAAAACCCCTGAAAGACCCTAAAGGACCCTAAAAAACCTAAAAACCCCTAAAAGGCCCTAAACCCCCTAAAACCCCAAAAGTCCATAAAACTCTTAATCGACCCCCCAAAAAATTAAAAACCCCTAAATGATACTACAATCCGAAAACCCATAGGAGTCACAAAAATAATCTATGCCCCCTAAAAGACACAAAACCCCTCAAAACCCTAAAGGCCCCTAAAAACCATAAAAACCTAAAGGATTCTTAAAAATGCCAAAACCCCTAAAGGACCCTAAAAACATAAAACTCCTAAAACTCTCTAAAAACCCAAAAAACCGTAAGGGATCCCAAATAACATTAAAACCCTAAATGACTCCAAAAACACTTAGTAACCTAAAAACCCTAGAAAATCCCTAATAACATAAAAACCCAAAAATCTTTAAAAACCATAAAACTCCAAAAACCGTAGAAAACATTAAATACATTAAATACATAAAACCACATAAAAACAAAAAAACTATAAAAAAATAATAGGTTATAAACACCATAAAAATAATAAAAAATAATACAATCCATAAAAAATCCTTATAACTATAAAAACCATAAATAAAATTAAAAACTCTAAAAACCAAAAAAACATGGAAACCCCTAATAACAATAAAAATTCATAAAACCTTAAAACCCTAAAACCATTAAATAACATATATAACCCTAAAACCCCTAAAACTGTAAATTACACTACAAAACCATAAAATCCTAAAACACCCTAAAACCATAAAAATAATAAAACACTAAAAACTCTAAACAACCATAGAAATTAAAAAAAAACATATTACCCATAAAAGTCATTTTAAACCCCAAAACCATAAACAACCTAAATACCCCAAAAACCATAAAAACCTGAAAAAACACTAAAACCTAGAAAACCTAAAAAGACACGAAGAACACTAAAAATATTAAAAACCATATTACCCATAAGAGACAGTAAAAAATTAAAATACCCAAAAAAACATTTTAAAAACCCCAAAAACACTAAAAACACTCTAAAGCATCTAAAAATATAATAACCCCTAAAAACACCTGAATCCCTAAAAACCCCTCAATACTTTAAAAACACCTTAAACCCACCAAAAATAGAAAACCCACCAAAAACCCACCTACCCTATAAATATTGAATTTCCCAAAAACCCTAGACTCTCTAGAAAAACCTAAAACTCTAAAAACCATGAAACCCCTAAAGACATAAAAACAAAAATCCCTAAAAACCATAAAACCCATAAAAGACCATAAAACCCCTAAAACCCCTTATAACCCAAGAAACCTAAAAATCCTAAAAAAATTTAAAACCCTTACAAACCCCAAAAGCCTATGCATCCCTAAAACACCCTAAACCCCCATTAAATCCGTAAAAGTCCCTAAATACCCTAGAGAAAAAATAAAAGTCCAAAAATAACTCAGAAAATTCTAAAGGGCCCTAATATCCCTAAAACCCTAAAAAGACCCTAACAATCCCTAATTGACATTGAAACCCCATAAACACCCATAAATACTATTAATACACAAAGAAACCCCAAAAAATTAATTAAAACAAATAAAACCAACAATCACTAGAAACCTCTTAACGTCTAAAACCCTAAAAACCCTTAAATTCCCTAAAAATGAAAACACCCTAGAACCCCAAATACTATAAAAACCATTAAATCCCAAAAACCATAAGAACCTTAAAAAACATTGAAAACACTTAGAAACCTTAAAAGGATGAAAAAACAAAAAAAACCACCTAGATACCTTAAAAAACTTCTAAAATCCACAAAACATTAAAAACCATAAAACACTAAGAATCTTTAAATCATTTAAAAACCTAAAATACCATAAATACGATTAAAACTCGAAACCCCAAAAAACACCAAAAAACCAAAAAAACCCAAAATATGCTAATAACCCTATAAAAATTATAATACCATATTAAAACATTAGAAACCCTAAAAACCTAAAAAACCATAGAAACCCCAAAATACCATAAAACCCGTAAGCAAACTCACAAACCCTTAAAAGGCCTAAAAACCCTACAAAACCCTAAAAAACTAAAAACCATAGAAATCATTAAAATTACACTAGAAACCCTAAATGAATATTAAAAACTACTAATAAAAAAACCCATAAAACATCAATAAAATGAAAAACATAATAACCCCATGAAAACACCAAAAACCATATAACACACATTAAAGAGAAAAAACCCACTAAAACCCAATAAAACCATAAAACCAATAAACATACAATTAAACCCAACATAAAGACACAAAAAACTCAAAAAATACTAAAAAATATAAAAATTCCTAATAACCACAAAACCCCTAAAGGAACCTTGAAAGATCATAAAACCCCTCAAACACTTAAAAGGCCCTAAAACCCCTTAAAACCCAAATAACCATAAGACCCATAGAAACATTAAAAATATCAATAAATCCAAAAAAATCCATAAAAAACCCCAAAATTCAAAAATACCATAAACACCCTAAATCCCCTATATAAATTAAAACAAACCTTAAACCTAAAAAACCTCAAAAAAACCCTAAAACCCAAAAAATCATAACAATCCCATTAAACCACTAAAATAATTTATAAATCTAAAAGCCTAAAATCATGAAAAACAATAAAAACATAAAACCCCCTAAAAACACTTAACACACTATAAACCCTAAAATCCCTAAAATCCTAAAATCCCAAGAAAAATCCATGAAATCTGAAAAATCACAGAAAACCACCTAATAAAAGTCTACAAAACCTTAAAGCCCTCTAAAAACCCTACAACCCCTAAAAACTATGAAAACCCCAAAACCCTAAAAATTCTAAAAAACGTAAAAACGCATAAAACCAAAAAATACAAAAAAAACCTATTAAAATTGTAAAAAACATTAAACCCCCTAAAAATATAAAAAATTTAAAACCCCAAAATCACTGAAACCCCCAAAACCCCATAAAATTATAATAGACCATAAAAACCCTAAAAACCTAGGATGATCATAAAACCCTAAAACCCCCTAAAAACCACAAAATACCCTAAAACACCTAATAATATATTCAAAACCCTAAAAGATCCCAAAACCCCTTATAAACTCTATATGACCCAAAAACTATAAAAACCATAAAACCTATTAAAACCCTAAAAAAGATCGAAGATACCCAAAAAAACATCAAAAAACTAAAAATAATATAAAAAATAATACCCCTAAAAACTATAAAAACCCTAAAACCATTAAAAAGCCACAAAACATTTAAATAAATTTATATAGAATAAAGGTCATGGAACGTTCATGGAGAAAAATGATCTGATGGGGATTGTGCAGTATGTCAGTTTTATCTTACAATAGAGGTTCGGCAGTAAAGTGTTTCATGTCGGACTCATACTTTGTGCTTCATCCCAAAACGTTTTGGGTCTGATAGGTGATTTTAGGGGGGTTAAATGTTTGCTAAATCGATCCATGTTGAATTCAATAGTCTCATATGGTCTCTAATGGGTTTATTTTTAAAGTCTGAAACACCCAACGACCCTTTTATCTATAATTCATGGACTTACATTCCAAACGAAGGCGCTCGTTGGATGATTTGGATTATGAAACTTAAGGACACACATTGGTCAAGACAATGGGAACTTGGGGCTCATCTCACACTTTTGGAGGAATGTTTTGCCTATTATGGGACTCTTTTATAGTTTTATGCAATGTTCATATGTTTGGTAATCCTTAGTTCATTCCCAAGGATGTGTTTGTGGATTACTCTTGGGTAGTAGGGTCAATCATAGATACATATGGGATCGAAAACATCCGTATAAATCTTGGGATCCCTATCAATGAATTCAGCTATGATTATTATAGTTTCTTAATTAATGATAGCCCTTTTATGGATATATTAGAAATTATTTAAGTGTTTTGTGAGACAATTTTAATTTCATGCAATATGGGATGGATCTCTGGATTTTATGATTATCTAGGGGGCATGGTAATTGTTCTAATATGGGGGGTCAGACCCATAAGATGGGCTTCCTACAAATCCTCATTAGAGGAATTAGATCCCATGTAGTTCAGTGCCACTTATCTAGACACATAACCTTTTAAGTTCATGTAATGAGGACCTATCCATAGAGTTTAAAATCATGGGACAAGGAAATCAAAGAGGAAAGTTCCATGTCAAGAATTTGTGTGGGACATACACCGAGGCAGCCTAAGACACCAGAAAGTGATGATGTATTTTGTGTGGTGGAAACCCTACAGGGGATATGACCTGGAAAACATTAGGTTAATCTTCTATGTTGGTTTTGGAAATCAAAGAGGTTTTCTATGTATCCTCATTGGTTAGGAATAAAATACCTCTTAGTTTAGTAATATGGTTATTACGGATGGAAGCTTCCCATTAGGGAGTCATAATTTTTGGATCATGATGAGGGTAACTTTTGAGAAGGATACCCTTTGAGATCAGGATTTATATAGGAATCCTATGTACCTTTATTAGGGAATGAATCAGAGTTCTCATAGTTCATGGTTTGCGGATTACACCTAGGAGGAGGCCCTTTTGAGGAGAAACTTGATTTGATTTGGGATTAAACCTTATTGGAGGACCATTTTATGATTTTTATTTGATTAGTGATTAAAACTTATAAGATTACCATCCTTTGGAATCAGGTAGATTTCATGATCGCCACCCACCTCTATGCCCACAACAATCATACCTGGTGTGAGAAATAAGAGGTTGCAGTGGATCTGAGGATCGCTTGTCCCACTTCATATCATGAAAGATGGTACTGGAGTCCAAATGGAGACCGAGAAAGATGGAGTTGAGTTTACGCACCTCCTATTTTGTTTTCATACCATAGATATTCAAATTAACTTATCTGGGTATACCCTAGGTGGAGGTAGAGACAATACTGATGCGTCCTACTGTAAGAAATGCGTCGAGCTTACCTTAGTGGAAGAGCCATAAAATTGGTTCTAAGAAATGGGAGGAATGTTTCCTATTATTTAAGGTAAAAGAAAGTGTGATTTATCTTACTTATCATGGTACATCAATTAATGAAAAGTAAAATGATTAACCTTGATCTCTAGAATGGGTAGGTACATGTGAGAATCTTGAGGTTGGCATCGAAATTACCATGGTAATGTAATCATGGATTCATTCCAAGGGTCTACACCGTTGTAGGGATCATTCACGTGATGCCACTTACCATGGGTAAATAAACTAAAAATTTCAATGTGATGCGCTGAATGGTCTTATCATATGAGCTTGGTGGATTTGGAAGAGGCCTTGTCCTGATACCAATAGATTGTCTCGTAGAGGGTCTATGGATGTCATGATAGGAATGATAGTAACTGAATCTATCTAGAGGACCGAATGCCTAAGAACACCCCATTCCTCATAGCATTTTCCCATGCGGGATGGGGTTCCTCCAACATAGCATGCTGGTATGTGGTTGAAGGGGCTATCTGCATACCATAGTGTTATAGAGAACTGAATTTGGCCTACATAGAATTGTTCTATGTAGAACCAGGTTCCGCCTGCGTAGTGCTTTGCTACATGGGGATAAGAATCTCCTGCGTACCGTGGTTGTACTCATGTCTGGGATACATCTGCTACTATGATGGTGTGTAGGAGTGAGTTCTTTATGTGCAGCAACTATCTATATAATTCATAGTTCCATCCACATAAAACAATGCTATGTGGGACATAAGTTTGAAGAAGGGGTGCTGGTCTTGCAGTTCACAGTAAGTTCATCCACAGAAGAAGCTGGTTTGTGGTTTGGTCAATTATAATTATGTTTTTTTCTTTCAAGGTATTTCTAGGGATATACATGCATTGAATCATCAAAAAATTCCATCTTTTCATATCATTACTTCTTCATCAATCATTAACCCTTCAACGCTCCATAATTCCTCTCTCAAACCCATCGAAGTACAAAAAAATCCAATCCCCAGCATGTCCTTTCATCATTCCCTATTAGGGTATTTTTATAGAGCAGTGGAGGAGATAGATAGATGGGTCTCACGACACCTTTTGTGGATTCTCAAAGAACAATCACCCCACCCGTGGATGACACACTCAAAAATGGCCCACGGGGATGTGGTTCGCAGAGGCTCAAATTACCGCCTCTATCCCATGAATGAAATGATTTGTAGGACACCATATTACTTGCCTTGATCATGAACTATCCAACTATTTAGAATATGGTTTGTAGGGGAAAACAATCTCTACCATCATTCCACAAATGATAGCATTCAAAGTGCACTGATGCTTCCATTTTCCACGCATGAACCCATTGGTTCACATATGGTGCGCGGCCCAGACATTCAGGTAATGTGATGGTTTGTGAAGGATGTTTTTTTCTTCATGGTCCAACCTTTTCCTATGATGATTTTCACTTATTTATCCTTCTTATTTGATTATTCCTTAAAAAATTTTTCCTTAATTTTTAAAATCTATGGGAGTATTTTTTTCCATTTTCATTGTTTTTAGGATTGTGCATATTCCCCCATCGGAATTTGATCATATTTGGATGAATAGAAGTCTATTATGATGTAAAAAGTGGTTCAAACATAATTCGGTTTGAGTTATGATGGTATACCCATAGGAGGGGACCACACCTATATATAGGGTGTCTAGGTAATTTATCTTTTACCTATTTTCTAGGCTAACCTGACGGCCTCATGATTTTTTTTTCTCTCTCTCTCTCTTGCTTCAGCGTGCCGAAAATCATTCGTGGTCCCCTTCATCTGCAAACTAGACTTCAAATCTGAAAACTGAATATTGAACCTTCGACTGGTGAGTTCCGACATCCATGTAGTGAGGGTTGGTGTGTGACATTCCAATTCTAAAAATCATCGGTTCTCTTGCCAATGTTTCACAGGCCATCACCTTTCTATCTCTTGCGAAAAATCAATTCGCAAATGATTCTTTCTGTAAACTATTCATGGGACTATATTACGTAGAATCCTTTTAGTCCTTTTACAATTTCATTGGAATAACCTTTTTTTGATGAACTTTTGTAGATACAATAATGTATTTTCCCTCAATTCTCCAGATGTGACCAGATGAAGGTTAGATATGGTCGAGAAGATTGAAGGTAACCTTCATTCTAGAATCATCCCTCAAGAGGGTATTCTCAAAGATCTATTTTTTGGAGCTTATAGCTTACCCACTATACAATATATTTCCACATTATAACTTTATCCACTAGGATGATGCCCCTTCGACCAGTTAACTGGTGAACCTTTATTATTCTTCTTGAGAAATCTTGAGAGTATGACTAGGAAAATATTTCTTCCATGGGGATAATCAGAACTATTTTGATTTAAGATGACATGTTCATTCTGAATGGATCTATGTGGATGTAGGGAAATAAATGAAAACATATCTTGCTATCTGAATCAGTTGTCCATGACTCTCTATCCATCATCAATCATTCGTGAAATGATCTTAGTAAAGGATTGAGATTTAAATGTGATCTATGATCTGGAGGGTTATTTTTCGATGACCAGACCTGAGTGTTCTATATTTATCAAAATAGTTTGGAATTCCTCATCAAATTTAGAGTGGTTAATTTTAATCAAGGCATGTGGGTTACCCATATTTCAATATTTTCACTGGGTGAGATACTTTATGCACTTCTCAACCACTTGTGTTCAAGCACCAATATCTTCCATATACTGTATGGGGAAGTGGGAATACGTTTGTGGAATATCAACAAGATAGGGGGACTTACCAATCTTGAAAACATGTATGATGAATTCTTACTAGAATCCAATACTTGGTAGAGTTCTGATCAAGTATCACCATTGGAGAGGGATTTTATGATCATGGAAGAGAGACTACTTGGTGGACCTCTTCATGCTCACTCACTCATTTCATTTAAGGAATGTACATGGATATTCCTATAGGTGTGTGGGAAAAGGCTGAGAGTTCTCCATACCTGAAGCCATCCACCCCAGTAGTAAAATAGTATTCTTGGCTCTTACTGTTCTATCCTCAAGGTGGGTCGATACACCACTTGGGGTAATGAGGTCCTGAAAAAAATACTTCCTTAACTTATATGATTATATTTATTTATAATATTCTTAAACAGGTGTCTCTTTCATTATCTTTCATTCCTTTGACATTTATACTTGTTTCTGAGCCTACGATGTAATGACGGGAGCAACATTAGGTGAGGGATAGGACAACAACCTATCCCTCATCACCCTTTCCTGAATTTAAAATTTGTTTGGGAAGATTCAGAAAGGGAAATCTCCAGATCATCTTAGTGAGGCATTTAATTTTTTTATAGTAGGATAGCGGAGCACTTACCCTTCTATGTGTATCAATATATTGTGATTTTTATTTCTTTTTATTTCCATCCATCGCTTTTCAACATCACTATTATTTTCCCCAAGTCATTAAGAACTCACTTCATAATTCATTTTTTGAGAGACTTTTCTTTTTTTATTTGTGTGCCTTACCTCATGCCTCATGTGGTAGTACTAGATGATGGGATGGGTTCTTCAAAAGCATGTTCTTATAACATCGTGCTTCAGGATGGAATATTCAATGCTCACGTAAATAGAATATCTATCTACAAAACGTTTTATCCTTATAGGTTCGATAGACAATTCAAATATCTGATGTGAGTCAAATTACTCCCAGTCACCTAGTTCAAGAGGGATTCTCATCCAGTAATCCTTCACCAATTATGGATGATGATGAAATGGGAGTATACTACCATAGAAGTTCTAATTACTTCTGCAGTGGATTTAACATGCTTTTCACTAGAGTATTATCAACTTTGGTGGCATGTTACTCGGAAGGAACACTTGCCAAACTAGCTTGACTCATAAAAAGGCCCTTAACTTCTTTCAGTTCCATTTCAACGATCATAATTTTACCATATCCATCTATTTTTATTTCAAGATGGCACTCCATCCATCATCACCTATTTTTAGAGAGGACTTCCTCTAAACAACCAATCTCAGTGGAGAGCGACTCCGACCCCATATCACTGACTGTAAATGTATGCAACCATACTGAATCCAAATTAAGTAGGACATCGCCTATCATTCATGAGATTGTTGTTGGCCCCATACATTTAACACTGGGGGTTGGACCATCTGCAGAGTAGGAGAGTACTCCTACTTGGGTACCTCAAATAAGGACAACTCCATCTACTATTATGGAACATCCTGATTATATACCTATTGGTGGAGGGGAAAGACCAAAGTCCCCTTGATATAAAAAAACACTGATCCATGTGAAGATGAACATGGATTCAAATATATAATATTTCTATAGATACTCCCTTGATATAATTTTCTAATGAGGAGGATAAATAACAATGATTATTTATCCACAAGAGTTTGGGTGGATTTAATTACCGCCATGTGTGTTTTCTTGTAAATCAAATTTCCATATATCGAGAGGATCTAGTTGCTTGTGAGGATATCCTGGCTTTGTTTAACACTTCCCATCAGAAAAATAAGTCTTTTCAAGATATTAATGGGGAATTTCATCATTTAGAGGTCGAGGAATAAAAATATCAAGAACAAGTGATTTCTCAATTAGAGGTACTACATGATTACGAGACTCTCATGGAAAATATTAGGCAAAACTATCATCGATGAGTGCCAATTTTAAGTCCATATAGTAGAAAGGATGAGATTTCAAGGCTATTATGAAAAATGTTCATCAAGTAGTCAAATTAGAAGCTGCACAAAGGAAGGATTTGGAACAACCTCTCCAAGGTCCCTCTCATACAATTATTGATCTACTAGAAATATGTAATCAGGATTCATTGTAATCATTCATATTATCTTGTTTCATTGGTCCCTTTTACTGTAACATTATAGAGAGACTCCAAACTATGGTTTTCCCCCCCATTTTCATTTAATCAAATGATTGTTTTTCTATTTAATGATTCTGTTCCATTTATTTCAATGTAAATAAATTAAGATTAACAACATTTTTAATGAAAATATCAATCAGTTGTCAATTTATATCACAATTAGGGATAGTCAAATTGAAAATATCAAAGAATGATATGTATTTTTCTTAAGCAAAGGGACTCAGAGAGCATAACAAGACAATTCCAACGGTTATATATAAGCCTCTACAATCTTTACATATTTTTATTTTATAATAATAATTTTTTCTGAAGCCCGTTAGGATGAGGGCTTAGAGGGTACAACTTGACTTTTTCTTAGTTTTCCCATTTTCGGTTTTCTACCAAAAAATATTTGTGTCTATTTTTATTCTAGTTGTTCACCATGTTGGCAAAACTATATTATGTGTATGTTTAGTGAGATGGAACTCGACTTTAGTCTAAGGCGCCCTTTGTAGGTTTTCACCCTAGTGAGTTTGGTGTCTCTTTTTGTGGGAAAGTCTCATAAGTGGACTAACATAAATTATGTTCTAGGTAAAACATATTGGAACATGACTTATTGGGAAAGGAACCCAATATAGGATTAATTTACCGAGGATTTCCCAATATTTTCCAGACATGAATGATGCATTTTTCTTGAATATGATTTTTTGGTTTCTAGATATAGGAAATAGTGTGGGGCATAGGAGCCATGGGTGTAAAGAAGTAGGAAAATCCAATCCTAAGGATTAATTTTCCCTTGGTTGAAAGACCTTTTCCAGGGGGAAATTATGCAGATCCGCCTAGGAATTGTCCAAATAGACAAACAAAGGTGTTCTTAGGACACCGAATTTCCATTTCTGATGGAGAGGAAATTTTATTGGAATATGAACTTGTAAAAACTATGAGTGGTGGATTTCCCAGGGATTGGTGTCTGAATACTATGAGAGTAGTTGAATTGATTGTAATCATGTATGAGATACCACTTGTACATGTATTTTGATTTTGTAAAAAAGGGTTAATGTATGGTGTAATTTTACATCGTGAAACTAAGACATTTGAGACTTATGATTTAATTTAACTTTACCATAATCGAAGGAGTGGGGGAATGATTCATCCTTTTCATTTATGTCTAAATATAAATTCTCTATAATATTCATGAATAATGGGGTAGAAAGGATGTATACTATAATCTGGGGGGTTTCTGAGAACAAGGAATGAGGTGAGACATAAACGTCAGAGGGTGTACTAATATAGGAAAAGATTCTCCTAAGGAATAATTTTCCTTTTTTTGATTTGAATTTTTGTGAAGAACTTATGTAGAGGAGTTGGGACATTTTGTGTGCAGTCAAAATAGGATTTCCTCAGGAAACTGGTATTCCATATCCAACAGACAAGGATGATTTTGGGGATTTAGAGCTTTTTTGACCTAGTGTATGGGTGGTGAACAGGGAATGTATGATCCCAAAAGGGGGAACATTATGTAAAGTTATTCTAGGAATAGGTAGATATGTACCTCCCATATTTTTTTGAAAAAACCCTTTGCAAACGGCAGAACCATGTACAGGAAAGGGGGAAACATTGTTTCACAGGTGGACTTGAGGAATGAGAGTTCAGGTGTCACCACGTATCGTATAATGATAGGAATCAAGCCAGATATGGTTCTCTTAAAACATTTTCATATGTGGATCTTATTTACACATTGGGATTGAGGAATTTTTACTTTATATGTAGGCTCACCATTTAGGTGGGACTCACATTGGGAATTCCTATATGGATTCATTTCATGTACCATATAGTTTTAATGTTGTGATATTAGGACATTGACCTAGGACCATTGAGTAACTTGAGGATAAATGGGCTAGGATGATCTTATATGTCCATAAAGTGGGTTTAAAGGAATGTATAATCCACAAATTTAGGGTGATATCTGATTGGGATGAATAATGATGGTCTTGGAATCCATTGAGCATATAGATGTTGGAAATCCTTTCTTGAGGATGGATTTTCATTTGGTTGAAAAACCCTTTTGTGGGAATCTTATAAAAAGAAACTAGAGGATTATGTGCATATTCAAAAAAATGATTCCGTAGGACATTGACCTTCCATTTCCGATGGTCTTGGAGGTATATTATTATCTAAAACTTCTCGGAGAACGGGGTTTGATGGGTGGAAAATATGTGTCTGAATATATCAAAAAAAATCAAGATGTGATTATCTATAGAATTGGGAATTACACAACTTAAATCTGACTCATATGTAGAGTGGCACATTTGAATTCCTTGGTTGGAGCTAGACCTTTATTTGATGGTCTGGGTGTTTCATAATTAATCTCCTCACATAGGTATGATTCATACATAAGGGAAGGGGAATTTTATCCATATCTAGGATTCCATGTAGTTTAATGTCATATGGTTATTAATCTGGGCTCCCCATTATGGGATAAAAGAACCATAGTGTTCCTTATAAGGTCCCACAATGAATAAGATTAACCATATAGTTTAACGTCATATGAATATGATGATTTTTATATAGTTTAACACCATGTGAAAATTACGTAGGTTACTTGAAGTTTATCATCATGTGGTGCAGACATGGATGAATCGATGTGAATGGAGATTGATGTTATTTATCCCTGCAGTTTTATGTCATATGATAAGGATGAAGATTCTAAGAATTTTATTTTCATTTGGTGATGATGTTTTGACCGTGCAGTATAATATGTTATAGTGAGGATTTATTGGAAACAAAGTCTTACATAATATTACTAGGATCTACCACTATAGAGACCATGAGTAAGTTTTGGCTAATCAAGATAGTATATTATGGTATGCCTCAGACGCCAGGGGGGAGGAAAGTGTAAAACAAGATCCCCAGCATACTTGGATCATGAAGAATGACTCGGGGCTGAAAATTCATTGGGTTTATGGAGGTTTGGTAAGCATCACCTCAGGATGAATTTTCCCTTAGTTGAAAGACCTTTTTGTTGGAAACTTATGCAGACCAACTGGGGCATTGTGTACATAGTCAAACAAAGATATTCTCAAGACACTGGCCTTCTATATCGGATGGTTGTGGATATTGATGGGGATCCAAGGATTCCCAATTTATGTAGTTTTATGGATGAAAATGACATATCTTGGTATATGAAGAATATCCACACTATGATTAGTTGTGAATCATGAATCCCCTACATATATTTGACTTATTTATAACGTGGGGGACATGATCTTTTGACAATACCTTGTTGTGGGAATCATGGTTCGAGATCTCATGCATGGATTTGTATTTTTGTGTAGGAGATATGGGAGTTCACATTTTCTCATTTTGCGTGGCTGGACCTAGGTTTGATGATTTGGGAATCACTATGTATCAGACTATAATGAGAATCAAGCCACACATAGTTCTTAGGGTACCTTTCTGGTTCACATCATGTGGTAAGGACTTGGGCCATGTAGTTTTACATTGTTCCGTAAGGACTGTGGATTGTAGTGGATTAATATACCTATTAGGAATACCAATATAAAAATCATTATACCACGTTAGTGGAACTCCATGTGAGAAACAATTTATGAAAAATGATTAATCTTCTACATAGGGGAAACATGATAAAGGAGAAAGTTGTTTTTCGTTTAATATTTTTTTGCAACCAGACCCATTTTTGAAGACCCGGGAACAGATTTTGTACCCTGTGTGGATGGGAATAAATTTTAATGTTGTTCCATGAATTTCCCTAAAAAATATGTTCATATATGCAGGGTAGGGGCACTTTTGTTCTATTGGTGGCTAGGACAGAATGTGGAGATAGTGTGTCACATTGTATGTTGCAAGGGTAGGAATCAGGCTACACGTAGTTCTTAGATGAAAATTACCTGCATAGATATCATCCTTACATAGGAAAAATCGAAATTTTGGATGGAAGATGGATGAATATGTAGAATTCAGGCATCACTACATATCCTGTAAGAACAAGAATCATGAGACATGTAGTTATAAAGCTCCATGCACTAGTCGGGTCCACGCACAAAGAGGATGTATTTTATCCATCATTTTTTCATGAGCCTGTAGTGTACCTTTTCCCTTGGATATTGTGAGGGAATATTTCATCACTATTCCTAAGCTCAAATGAGCCAAGATCGGCCTTAGATTCAAGGAAGGGAAGGGGTTTCCTCTTGCAGTACATAGGCATATGAAGGGACCATAGAGGAATTTTGTATCATGTGGTGGCTAGACCACTACCTAATATCAAGGAATCACTATATATCCCATCGAATGATGGTAATTACACCACACCTACTTTTTTAGAGAGACCTTCCTGTATAGGAATGGTTTATACACATGGAAGGGGGATTCTTTTTATTTCTTGGTCCTAGTGGCTAGACCAGGATATTAAAACCAGGTGTCACTGTGTATCCTGCAAGGACATGAATCAAGATACACATTGTTCTTGTAGAATCTCTCTACATAGGTCATACCTGTATGTAGAGAGATGTGTATTTTTTGTATGGTGGTGGTGGATGGACCAATATTTATAATCAGGGTGTTAGTATGTATCTTAAGAGGTCATGAATCAAGCCACATGTAATCATTGAAGAAATATGTTCCTCATGGGGATATTTAAATCACATAGGACACTCACATAGGATCAGGGGAACTTTAGTATTTCCCTAGAATAGATCTATCTCGTGTTCGGTGAATCATTGACTGGAACACAATGGACCTCATATAGTTTACCGTCTTGCAGTTGGGAGGATAGATTCCATACATTTTAATGTCTTGTGGTTATGATCGTTGTTCATGCATTTTAACATCTTGCATCGAGGATGATGTTCAACCATCGTAAAATGAATGGCATGTTGTAACATGTAGTTTTATTTCATGCGATCTGGACATGTTCCATATAGTTTAATGTCATGTGGTTAGGATGATATTACTTTACTATATGAAATACTTCTTCAAGAACCTCACATTGTTCAGGGAAATGGAAAGTTGTTCAAGAATTTAAATTAAGGAATATGATCCATTAGAGTAGACCTTCTTAATGAAATATGTTCCTTCCCATTTTAGCTCCAATTTCAGAGGTTTATTTTTAAGTATCGTTGGAGTTCGGAGGACCAATACCATTTCTCCATTGAAGAAACACCAGAGGTGAAATGTTTTGTTGAAGGCCTGTGAAATAAAGTTTTGGTAGATTTCCAAATGGTAAAAGTTGTTCACTCTTTTCTCATCGATATATTCACATTTATATAGTCACTTATGTGATTGATCAACAATAGATAACTAATCATTAATTGAATCATGGAGCTAGGGTAGTTGAACATCAATTAGTATAACCACTTCCTTCCTGTATACCAACAAATAGAGGGATGCTTGAGTGGAAGTGCATGTTGTAGTCATGTAATACAAAAAATCATGGAGGATCTTGTCCATCCAAGAATTATTATCCTTTTTTACCATCATATAGAGTACATTTGCTAGGGACTCGTGGAAAGCCACTATCTATCTATTGGAAACTATGTGGTAGTAGGGTGAATATTTGGCCTTGATTACAAACTTCTGAAATAGCTTATCTCATTAAATAGAGAATAAATTTTTTCCATAGTCAACTAGTGTTGTATGAGGGACACAAAATTTGGTGAAGATACATTCTTTCAAAAGGATGAGAATTCTTTTTACCATGACGTCTTTAAGGGGTGCAGCTTCTACCCATTTGTAAAAGAAGTTGGGTTTTGTGAGAATATACTTGAATTGTTTGGTCATAGTATAATGATACAATCCCATGACATCCATTATCTATATGGACAATGGAATGAAGTACATGGTTGTATGAAGTACCATTGAGGTTCGATGATTGAAATTGGAATGAACTTGACATGATTGACACATCTTGGTGAACTAAGCACAATCTTGCATCATAGTGGGCCAATAGTACACAAGACTTTGAATTTTATTCGAGATCTTGAATGCTGATTGATGTGCCCCAAAATCTCTAAAATGTACTTAATTCATGATAGTGGAGGTCTCTTCTTCAGAAATACACCTGATAACAACAACATCATGTTCCCACTTATAGATTACATGTTGTTGGTATGTGTTTTATTGAAGCATGAATTTGACTGATCATCTTTGGATTTGTTCCCTTCCATCCTAATCTGGTGGGAGATCTCCCCTTTGACGGTAATATACAATGGGAGTCATCCATCAGGTGATAGGACCATATGACATAGATATAGGACTGTTCTTGTTGATTTATTCCATTTTGGACTCAACAAATTGTTAGACCATCCATCAGTGATCAATGTTGATGATAGTTTCCATTCGATCTTGGTTAGATAGAGCCATGGCTACATTTTCTAATTCATTGGCCTATACATTTTGTCACCAGGGGAAATAAGTCAATATCAGCTCTGATGGGAACTATGTCATCAATTCTAAAACACAGCACATCAGAGGGTTCAAATCTTCATTCCTGATAGAATAGTCACCATTGACTTGTTTAACGACTAGTTTGGAATCACCCTTTATCTTTAGACATCTAGCTTGGGCATGGAGTTCTAGATTCAGGCCTACGATAATGGCCTCATAATCTACTTCATTGTTTTTGTACCCCTCTGATAGGAGGAAAGAGTATGGAAAAACTTCCTCCTCTGGGGATATGGGTGTGACTCCCAGCCCCACTTTTTTGAGAATTGGAACTTCCATTCATTTTTCCTATTAGGATTCTTGTTTCACCATCGATATAAATTTCCCTTGATTGGGAGTTGTCTTGAATAGAGAACACTTATTTATCGGATAGCCCAACTTCTAATGGAGCCACATATATTGAGGGATGATCTTCCATGAAATCTGATATCACCTAGCCTTTGTCATCTTTCTATGGTATAGATGAATTGTCGAATTTCTATTGGATGACCACCCACCGTAATAGGTTCCCAGTCAACATTGGATAGCTGAGAATATACTTGAGAATGTTTCTATGAGAGATGAAATGAAACTCATGGTGCCTCAAATAATGATACAAATTTTTGACCACAAATATTAGGGAAAAGTATCTCTTCTCGATATTGAAATATCAGGTCTCAGCATAATCCATTGTTTGGCTGAGGTAATATAGGCTATTTTTTCTGAAAGCATCATTCTTTTATGCTAAAAGGCACCCAGGGATTACTCCAAGGTGGTCACATAAAAAATGATTGGTCTTCCTTTGACAAAAGGAATTATAATTTGAGGACTTAAGAGATCTATATTGAGGATGTCAAATACTTTCGAACAATCATAAGTCCATTGATCCTCGACCCCCTTTTCATCAACTTGGTGTACAAAAAAAATTTATATCAATGTTTGCTATGAAGTGCTAGATGTTGGACAAATTTCCTTCTATTCCTCTCATCTTACTGAGTTTGTTATGATGTTACATGACAAGGATAACCTCTGTCGTCTTGGGGTTGAATTTGATGCCACTATGGCATATGAAGAAGCAAAAAATTTCTCTAATGTGATGCTAAAATCACATTTCAAGGGGTTCATTTTCAGACTGTACTATCGTAGTTCTCTTAAAATGGTTTCAAGATATAATAGGTGGTTTGATAATTTTATTGATTTAACCACCAAATAATCCACATAGAATTCAATGAAATATCCTAAGAAGGGTTTAAAAATGCGATGAATAGTGCCTTGATATGTGGCGACATCATTTTTCAGACCAAAGGGAATTACCATGTCGAAAAATACTCCCTGGGGGCACTGAAGGTGTCAGATTTTTCATCATCATGGTCCATTCGGATTTGGCTGTATCATTAATAACAATACATTGAAGAGAGGGCCTTGTATCCAGTAGTTTCATTGATCAGCAATTCTGTGATTGGGGCTAGAAAATCATCTTTCGGGCAGTTATGTTTGAGATCACTGTAATTGATGAAGACAATGATTTTTACATTCTAAATTTATAAGGGTACAATATTGGCCAATCATGTGGGATATTGAACCTCCCTAATGAATTTAGCTCTGATGATCTTGTCAACTTCAACATCTATTTTCACAACATGTTTCTGATGCATCCTTCTAGCAGCTTCCCTGTAACCAGGATGGTCTTTCGGGAGGCCCAAGAAGTGAGTGTCCACCTCAGGATCGATGATTAATTTTTTTTAAACTTCTAGGTGAAAACATCTTGATTGTTCTTTTGTAAGGTGGTGTACACCTAATTCTCTTTAGAATACATAGTTTCACTAATCAGAGTTGGTGAAAGGTATTATTCAATACCCAGGTTTATCTCCCTGAGTCCATCGATGGTGGTAAAATACATCTTCCTCTAATATTGGGGGTGAATCCCTAATATACTATGTAACACCCCGTGCTTCCACGATATGCTTCTCATTCAATAATGCAATAGCTTGCATTGTACGCAACTTCGAGTTCTAAAACACCGCGACTAATCAAAGTAGTCGTTATGAATAGTAACAACCACTTTTTAAAATTATAGAAATTTTATATTTCAAAATGGACTTCATTTTTGTATTCGTAATATCGAAATTATCCTATGTTGAATTTTTGGTATTTTTCTGAGAACTTCTATTTTTTTATGAATAGTGAAAAATACTTAAAACAAATTTGTAATCAAAATAATTTATTGTGATAAATTATAATATTTAGTGGTTTTAAAGTATAATTAGAATATATTTTTACCATTTTATCCAATGATGGTCATTAGAATTAATTTAACATTGAAATTGGACATAAACAATTGCCAATCTTTTGATATAAATTGTTTCTTAAAAACACGCTATTTGTCGTAACAGCGGTAATTAATTATAAAATTAATTAATGAAACTTATATGTTTGGAATTTTGTAAAATAGACATCATTTTTGAATTCGGAATATCAATTATATCTTAGGGTGAAATTTTGGCCTTATTCTGAAAAACATCAATTTTTGATGAATAGTGAAACCACTAAGTGGTAGTTAAATAACTGATTTTTCGTTTAAATGAAATATTACCACTTTTGTGATTTGATTTTCAAAAATCCAAAATACATGGTTTTCATTAAGAAGTAAAATGTGGTTCAATGAGATTAAAATAATTTTTTGGGGAATAGTAACTTTTAAGTTCTTAATCGCGATTAGAGGTAATTAGTGTAGTTTAAGGTACAAATAATGTTTTAATAATATGAGATGAGCATGAAACTTGTCCTACTCCTATTGGATGAGTCAAGGCCGACCAGGAAAACCCATGGGTCAACTTGGGGACCCCATGGAGCCACTTTAGTTGGAAAATGACATTAATATATATTTATTTAATGCTAAAATTAAATTGACACAAACATGAGTTGTTTTACTAAAACAGTTTTTAAGTGGGGTTACACAAGTCCAAATTTTGACTATAAATATTAATTAGAAATATAAAACTATTTCCTACATCATAGTAGTTTTTTTATAATTTTTAGACATTAAATAAATTATATTATTTATGACATCATTATGATGCAGCGATGACCTCATTATTTAACGATTTTAATAAAATGAAAAGATAATGTAAAATCCAAGGCTTAAACTTGTCCAAAGACTATTGGATGGGTAGATTTCGAACCCTTATCACCTTATCCACGAATTATATATGTTTTGGACCTTTAGAATCCTAAAATAATTTTGTAATAATGTAACATTTCAATCTTTCCAAAAAAGCCCCTCCTCTCCACTTATAAAAGGCCCCCACCTCTTCCACCTTATTCACACCATCAAGACATTTGTCTCGGCCAAACCCTGCCCAAATACTCTCCCAACTTCCCCCTCTTACTCCTAGAAGCCTAACTTTGGGAAGAACTATTATCAAGGAAGCCTTTGGCTCAAATCAAAAAGAGTTACCCGATTTTGAGGTAATGTCTTCTCTAATGTTGTTTTGTTTTATTTTTCTTCTCCAACCCCCTAAACTCTTTTTATTCATTTCTTTTGTAACAACACCAGTATCCTAAATATACTAGGATGTTTTTATAAGAAGTATTATAGCTACACTTACACACACCTACATCTAATGGTTATAGAACATACAGTTTCTGTGGATGGCGAATTTCTGCCTCACGAAACGATGATTGTTCAACACTCATATAACACATTCAAAGGTGGCCATTAAGATGTCACTATTTTTATATATGATATCTAATATGTTTATGTTTTACTTATGCTTCTGTATTTTTCATTTATGGCATACTTTATGATTTCCATTATGGGTAAAACGCGATAATTTCATTTTAGGAAGTGCGGACTACCACCCCCTCAAAGTGATGTGAATCATTAATGCCATATGTGGGATGTATAAAGGATGGAGTAAATGATATTATATATGATATTATACTGGAACTATATTATACCTTTATATAATTATGATTTCATTACATTAAATACGAAAAGAAATGAAAGTAGCGTTCATGCGTACGTACGGCTTACCGTCTCCATGAACGGTGCATTTCATTTCTTACCTCTAAATGTTACGTAATATTATGAATGAATGTATATACTGGATATATATGATATATATGATATCTACATCATGAATATAATTCTGGATATAATGGATATTTCACCACATGAACAACTTGAAATTATAAGAAGGTTATTGTTGACACAAGTAACAAAGATCGACAAAACGACCGTTATTAACTTAAATAATTACATTACGTTCATAACATTGTAATAAGTGATATAAAAAAGAATAATGAAATTGAAAATGGTTATTAATAAGGTAGATATTAACTCTAGTTTATTATTCAGGAGGTTAAAGAACGGTTGAGTCAAGTTGGACATGAGGTAAGGGAATTTCTTAACCCAATTTTCACTCTTTGGGTTAATCTCCTACATTCAAATTATGTCATGATATTATTATGTCCTATATTGTATTTTTACATTATTTATGTGTACTTATAGCGAATACACAATATAGATGTGCTTTATTTAAAAAAATGATCTTTTTATGGGACTTTGTCTCAATCTCCTTTCATTGAGGAATATTTTATTTTATACACAACTTTCTTTTATACGGTGTATAAACCCCTTTGACTTTTACGTTTATTCAAAAGGAATATTTTTTATACGAAGCGTTTTACTAAACGACAAAAAGGGAATGTTTTTCTTTCAGTACTTATGCGGCGACAACGACTTCTCCGCCGCCGTGACCATTATTTGAGTTTCGTCTTCCTCTACAAGCCATCATTTTTTTAATGAAAAATAAATACAATGTTTTAACTTTCTTTTATTTTTGTATTGAAAATGGTTTTGAAAGCGTTTTTATTATATCAATGTGTTGTATTTATATCTTGTGATTGAAATGTGGAAATGTTATGTTTCCTTTATGCATGTTTTATGTGATACTATTATGTTATCGTTTATGATATGTTTAAACCTATTCATATGAAGAATGCGTTGGACTTAATAAGTGATGGGTGGAGCCCGCTATAGCTCCTCGATGCATCGGCAGGTCTCATGAGACAAACTAGTGTCTTGGCACGAGGCCTTGACAAAATCTTATTTGTGGTCTTGGCACGAGGCCTTGGCTACGTGGTTATGATAGTCTGGCATTATGCATTCCATCATTATGAAAGTGGTTTATTGATATTTCATGTGATTATTCGACCAGTAGAATATCCATGTGAAGAAGTAAATGGCATTATCTCATTTTACTTTTTCCATATTATGTTGAAGTTCAAGTTTAAAAGTATTTTGTTTTAGTTATACATTGCCTTAAATGTTAATGTCTATTTATGAAAGCTTCCGCTATATTGTTAACCTTACTGAGCATCTGAGCTCACCCCTTTCAATGTTTTATTATTTTTCCAGGATGTGAAGAAGTAATTTATGAGTGACCTACAGGGGTAGTCAGAAAGGGATATTATTGTGGACTATGAAGACCACGTTATTGTAGTTTGTTTACTTTTTGATGTAATGAAAGAATTATGAATGTATCTAGTGTTTCCAAGGCTACTAAACTAATCGGTCTTTTGAGACTTGATCTTTTGTGATCATGCCAATGTTACGAAGTAATGCACCGGCTCTGGGTAGCTGGGGTTGGGGCGTTACAGTCGGTATCAGAGGAAGTTTAGTACTAACCTTGGAATCTAGATTTAGATAAACTCTGATTAGAGCACATAGCCCGAAGATAGACATTGAGGATTAGTATAGAAGAACTTCCTATAATTTTGTTATTGTAGAGATTTTGTGACTTTTCCGAGAAATACATCCCTGTCTGGATACGAGAAAGTAGAGGCGGCTCTGGCACAGATGTACCTAGGGGTAAAACCCGAAAACACCGCTTTGAGCTAGACTCGAACGAGAACTGGTGCACGACAACGGGCCTTGCTGCACTCTTGGTTACGACACTCCCGGGGGATATGTTTTGGATAATTCTCATTTTCTTTATAAACCACTATGACGGGTTATGAGTATATACTTCCTCAAAGAAAACATTTTTATGGATTATATCCATAAATAGTTCAATTTATGTTTAGTATCTTACAAGTATGGAATTATGTATTTTGATTTATAAACTAATATAGTTTATGCCATTGTTTAGAAATGGAGCCTAGTAGAAGGAATGAAAACTGTATCAATGCACGCACTCCGTGTAGGGATTGCCCTCCTGCTCAAGATAATTATTGTAGAGCTGGAGATACAACTGGTGTTGATCAACTTATTACCATACTGGGACAACTCACTCAGGTTATGAATAATAACCTTACTCGTATGAAGCACCCTGATCCGCAACGTGGAGGATCAATGCTAGACCGTTTCCTGAGGCAACAACCACCAACCTTCAATGGGAGTACAAATCCTATAGTAGCTGAGCAATGGATAAATTCCTTAGAGAAAATATTCCATGCCTTGGGAGGTAGTGAAAGGGAGAATGTTGTCATGGCAGTTTACCGCCTCATTGGAGATGCCGATCAATGGTGGTCACTAATTCAAAACACAAAGGAAGATGATGAATTAACAAACATGGAATGGCATGAGTTCAAAGAGCTGTTCTTAGAAGAATACTTTCCTCGAGACAATCGAGCAGTTATGGAAAGGAAATTTCTGAGTTTGAGGAAGAAGGAGGATGAGAATGTCGCAAAGTATGAGGCTAACTTTACAAGGTTAGCGAGGCATGCTGCCGATTATATACGTAACCCAAGGAGTAAGATTGATCGTTTCTTTTATGGGTTAAAACCATTTATCCTTCGATCATTAGTATCACAATCCTTCTCATCATACGAAGATATTGTCTCGTGTGCTATCAAGACAGAAAAGAAATTCTCTAAGTCTTATGACAACAATGTAAAGAAAGAGAAGAAGAGAACGGTGGAACAAGATATAGATAAAGGGAAAAAGGGAAAGAAGGATTTTCCATTATGTGATAATTGTGGGAAGAGTCACCCTGGTACTTGCCTAAAAGGAATGGGAGGTTGTTATAAATGTGGAGAAAAGGGTCACCAGGCTCGTGATTGCAAGGGAAAGAAAGAGGTTGTCAAAGTTGAATGCTACAATTGTAGGGAAATGGGGCATTATGCAAATGAATTTCCTAAGCGTCAAGGAAACTTACCTCAGAAAAGGCCAAGGGATCAAGGCCAATCTTATGTTGTGACTACAGTTGAAGTGGAATAATTAATGTATTGGTGCTTTTGGACTCAAGGATTATATTCTGGTTATAAGAATAATGTGATATATATAAAGACTGTACTGTAGTACTTTTTGATTTTAGTAAGGTTTTAATATGATGAAGTTAATCATATTTTTAGTATGTGACAAAAGAGAAACTTTAATTTGTTTGGGGAATCTGATGTTACATTTGATTTTGGAATTTAGAGACCTTTTAGAGAAAGTCTGGATGGAGGTATTTTGGATAACTATAATGGTTTGAGTGGATTATGTTGATTTTGGATAGTATTGTTTAAGGTTAAAAAATTTATGAAGATTATTTTTGGAATATTATGATACTATAGTTTTAGGAAAAGGACAACCTGCAGGGTGGGGAATAACCTGTCGCGTCGGACAAAGCTGTAGGAATCAAACCCACAACCATAGTGCGACAAGCCTTTATTTCCTACCACTAGCCTACAGGAAGTCCCTGGTTATTACAAAATAGTTTTACTAATATAAATGGTATGTGTTATCATTTGTAACCTTATACAATTAGGATAAATAGAATATTTTTGAGTTCCGTTACCATTTGGAGTAAAAGTTGGGTTTGTGGTAAAAATTTATTAACGAATGAAAGTATACATAACAAGTATGTATATTCCCTTACATTCTTAGTAAATCTCCTAAATAAATTCCTCAACATTATAAAAGGTAACTTAAAACAAAAATGTTGTCGGTTAACTTTTCCAACTGGGGATTCAATGACCGTTTAACCAATCACAATTTTTGTGATTTTCTTGTGGTTAAACATTCTCCTAATCCAGTTTTCTATAACTCTCCATCAGACCTTGATGGTTTGTTTCTCCTCCATATCCATAGTTTCATAGAAATCTAGAATGGTCTATATCGGGTGACCTTGTACTTATCTTGCTTTCTTTTAATGTTATATATTTATTAACCTTATTTCCGATGTGGGTTTTCCTCAAAGGTATTTCCTCTTTTCAACATTTTATTTTCAAAGAAAAATTTCAAATTGCGAGGATGAAATTTATTGAAGGAGGGGAGAATGTAACACCCCGCGCTTCCACGATACGCTTCTCATTCAATAATGCAATAGCTTGCATTGTACGCAACTTCAAGTTCTAAAACACCGTGACTAATAAAAGTAGCCGTTATGAATAGTAACAACCACTTTTTAAAATTATAGAAATTTTATAATTCAAAATGGACTTCATTTTTGTATTCGTAATATCGAAATTAGCCTATGTTGAATTTTTGGTATTTTTCTGAGAACATCTATTTTTTTATGAATAGTGAAAAATACTTAAAACAACTTTTTAATCAAAATAATTTATTGTGATAAATTATACTATTTAGTGGTTTTAAAGTATAATTAGAATATATTTTTACCATTTTATCCAATGGTGGTCATTAGAATTAATTTAACATTGAAATTGGACATAAACAATTGCCAATCTTTTGATATAAATTGTTTCTTAAAAACACGCTATTTATCGTAACAGCGGGAATTAATTATAAAATTAATTAATGAAACTTATATGTTTGGAATTTTGTAAAATAGACATCATTTTTTAATTCGGAATATCAATTATAACTTAGGGTGAAATTTTGGCCTTATTCTGAAAAACATCAATATTTGATGAATAGTGAAACCACTAAGTGGTAGTTAAATAACTGATTTTTCGTTTAAATGAAATATTACCACTTCTGTGATTTGATTTTAAAAAATACGACATACATGGTTGTCATTAAGAAGTAAAATTTGGTTCAATGAGATTAAAATAATTTTTTGGGGAATAGTAACTTTTAAGTTCTTAATCGCGATTAGAGGTAATTAGTGTAGTTTAAGGTACAAATAATGTTTTAATAATATGAGATGAGCATGACACTTGTCCTACTCCTATTGGATGAGTCATGTACGACCAAGACAACCCATCGGTAAGCTTGGGGACCCATGGAGCCACTTAATTGTCAAATGACATTAATATATATTTATTTAATGTTAAAATTAAATTGACACAAACATGAGTTGTTTTACTAAAACAGTTTTTATGTGGGGTTACACAAGTCCAAATTTTGACTATAAATATTAATTAGAAATCTAAAACTATTTCCTACATCATAGTATTTTTTTTATAATTTTTAGACATTAAATAAATTATATTATTTATGACATCATTATGATGCAGCGATGACCTCATTATTTAACGATTTTAATAAAATGAAAAGATAATGTAAATTCCAAAGCATACACTTGTCCAAAGACTATTTTATGGGTAGATTTCGAACCCTTATCACCTTAGCCACTAATTATATAAGTGTGGGACCTTTAGAATCCGAAAATCATTGTGTAAAAATGTAACATTTCAATCTTTCCAAAAAAACCCATCCTCTCCACTTATAAAAGGCCCCCACATCTTCCACCTTATTCACACCATCAAGCCATTTGGATCGGCCAAACCCTGCCCAAATACTCTCCCAACTTACCCCACTTACTCCTAGAAGCCTCACTTTGGGCAGAACTCTTCGCAAGGAAGCCTTTGGCTCAAATCAAAAAGAGTTACCCGATTTTGAGGTAATGTCTTCTCTAATGTTGTTTTGTTTTATTTTTCTTCTCCAACCCCCTAAACTCTTTTTATTAATTTCTTTTGTAACAAAAACAGTATCCTCAATATACTAGTATGTTGTTATAAGAAGGATTCTAGATACACTTACACACACCTACATCTAATGGTTAAAGAACATACGGTTTCTGTGGATGTCAAATTTCTGCCTCACGAAACGATGATTGTTCAACACTCATATAACACCTTCAAAGGTGGCCATTAAGATGTCACTATTTTTATATATGATATATAATATGTTTATGTTTTACTTATGCTTCTGTATTTCTCATTTATGGCATACTTTATGATTTCCATTATGGGTAAAACGCGATAATTTCATTTTAGGAAGTGCGGACTACCGCCCCCTCAAAGTGATGTGAATCGTTAATGCCATATGTGGGATGTATAAAGGATGGAGTAAATGATATTATATATGATATTATACTGGAACTATATTATAACTTTATATAATTATGATTTCATTACATTAAATACGAAATATAAATGAAAGTAGCGTTCATGCGTACGTACGGCTTACCGTCTCCATGAACGGTGCATTTCATTTCTTACCTCTAAATGTTACGTAATATTATGAATGAATGTATATACTTGATATATATGATATATATGATATCTACATCCTGAATATAATTCTGTATATAATGGATATTTCAACACATGAACAACTTGTAATTATAAGAAGGTTATTCTTGACACAAGTACCAAAGATCGACAAAACGACCGTTATTAACTTAAATAATTACATAGAGTTCATAACATTGTAATAAGTGATATAAAAAGGATAATGAAATTTAAAATGGTTCTTAATAAGGTAGATATTAACTCTAGTTTATTATTCAGGAGGTTAAAGAACGGTTGAGTCATGTCGGACATGAGGTAAAGGAATTTCTTAACCCAATTTTCACTCTTTGGGTTAATCTCCTACTTTCAAATTATGTCATGATATTATTATGTACTATATTGTATTTTTACATTATTTATGTGTACTTATAGTGAATACACATTATAGATGTAATTTATTTAAAAAAATGATCTTTTTATGGGACTTCGTCTCAATCTCCTTTCATTGAGGCATATTTTATTTTATACACAGCTTTCTTTTATACGGTGTATAAACCCCTTTGACTTTTACGTTTATTCAAAAGAAATATTTTTTATATGAAGCGTTTTACTAAACGACAAAAAGGGAATGTTTTTCTTTCCGTACTTATGCGGCGACAACGACTTCTCTGCCGCCGTGACCATTATTTGAGTTTCGGCTTCCTCTACAAGCCATTATTTTTTTAATGAAAAATAAATAAAAAGTTTTAACTTTCTTTTATTTTGGTATTGAAAATGGTTTTGAAAGCGTTTTTATTATATCAATGTGTTGTATTTATATCTTGTGATTGAAATGTGGAAATGTTATGTTTCCTTTATGCATGTTTTATGTGATACGATTATGTTATTGTTTATGATATGTTTAAACCTATTCATATGAGGAATGCGTTGGACTTAATAAGTGACGGGTGGAGCCCGCTATAGCTCCTTGATGCATCGACAGGTCTCATGAGATAAACTAGTGTCTTTGCACGAGGCCTTGAAAAAATCTGATTTGTGGTCTTGGCACGAGGCCATGGCTACGTGGTTATGATAGTCTGGCATTATGCATTCCATCATTATGAAAGTGGTTATTGATATTGCATGTGATTATTCGACCAGTAGAATATCCATGTGATGAAGTAAATGGAATTATCTCATTTTACTTTTGCCATATTATGTTGAAGTTCAAGTTTAAAAGGCTTTTGTTTTATTTATACATTGCCTTAAATGTTAATGTTTATTTATGAAAGCTTCCGCTATATTGTTAACCTTACTGAGCATCTGAGCTCACCCCTTTCAATGTTTTATTGTTTTTCTAGGATGTGAAGAAGTAATTTATGAGTGACCTGCAGGGGTAGTCAGAAATGGATATGATTGTGGACTATGAAGACTATGTTATTGTAGTTTGTTTACTTTTTGATGTAATGAAAGACTTATGAATGTATCTAGTGTTTCCAAGGCTACTAAACTAATCGGTCTTTCGAGACTTGATCTTTTGTGATCATGCCAATGTTACGAAGTAATGCACCGGCTCTGGGTAGCTGGGGTCGGGGCGTTAAATACTATTCTAAATTATCCTGATAATATTCATTCTATTTTGATGAGGTGACAGTTTTTAGAAGATCTTTTCATAATTAGCATAGGCATCCCAATTCTATTATTTGTAGTCTAACAAATATTTTTCTGTCCTAGTTTACTATAGGGAATTTTATGGATAGGATGAAGTGAGGGGTGGAGGAGTATCCAATACATATTTGGGTAATGATATATCTTCTTCTTGTATTGGTGGGTGAGGTAGGGATAATCTGGAGATTTGATGATGGTTTAGGGAAATATTTGTCTAATAATTGACCATAATCTTGGGTATTATAGTATTTTTCAACACTTTGAGGCTGGGGCTATGACTAAAATTTTGAGCATTGTCGAATACACATCCGAACATGGACTTATTCACTTCACCTGATTGATGGGAAGTATTTATTATTTGCTGAGCTACCTGAGAGGTTCAGTGGGGACCACCTCATGTCTTTTGGTAGTGGTGACCCAATCAATCCCATTGACTAAAGGTTTCTTCTGTTCATGGTCATAGAACCCCCCATCGATATAGTGTGAGTCACTAGATTCAAATGAGTCTTTATTGGCATTTAATGTTCTATTATGCCCACTAATGATATACATGACACATTGAAGATATGATGAGAGGATTTCTAATGCTGATGTATCTCGGGCCTTCCTAGAAATACATTGAAGGATGTATTTTGTAAAACCACAAGGAATTATGAGTCAAGTACAAGGTTTACAAGCCATGTTTTGAGATTTATTTGGCCCATAAAATTATTCCCACTTCTTTCACAGCCCTATAAGTTCGTGGTGATGGTCATCAGTTTGTCCCCATTGTAGCCTAGTCGATGAAGTCTTCAAAGTCTAATGAAATTAACTTGGAATACATTAACGATGAAGAGTTTTTGAATATCGACACCATTTATATTTATAGACAAATATAGTGGTTTATGTTCCCTTTCATAATGATATATTCATCATGATATTTTTGGGAAATGTCAACATAGCATTCTGCATGACTGGACTCCTTTTTATAAACATTAGTAGCTACTACTTCAACTTCAAACTCATGGGGGATTAGAAAACCATCGATGAGTACTTCTCTGAGGTCTTCTTATAGATTCAGTGTTCCCAAAATTTATAGATTGGCTAGTATCAAGGATTAATATTTCATAATATCATATTTTTGTTCTAATGACTAGCACTTCCTGACTTAGAGATACTCTGTCATAGGTTCTTTAGTGGTTTGAGAATTGTATATAGATGGAACGGATCCCGAAGCAGGAGTTGGTGTTGTTCCTATACTTTTTTGATTCAGCCGGACATGTATGCTTGTACGTCATGGGAGATCAAACATCTGATCTTCATATAATGGATATTCTAGGATGATCGGTCCAAAGAATCTTTCAAAAAAGGGAGAGAATTTTTCTATTCCTATTGGGGTCCATTGGCGGTCTATTCTATGAGTTTCTTCAACGTTGAAGGCTTGAGTGAGTGTGCAGCCTTGAATATAGTTTCTACCATGATTGTGTCAACCTAGGTATCCTAGGCATATACAAACCCTTCCTCCATATCCACAATTGCGTGTTTGAAATTTGAGTTCTTATTTATATTCTTCATCAGATAAGGGATCCACTAAGAGAATATCATTAACAGAGCTGAAGACTAGTTCCTCATCTGATGAAGACTCTACCTAGTCAACTTTCGATGGTGGCTTCATTTTGTGAGGTGATTCCATTGGTGCCATTTTGTGGGGCTGTTCCTATCCCATCATATCTGTTAGCATGAAATCTGATAGTGTCAAAGTCAACTTTGGATTTGGTGTAGGTTCATGTTCTTTCACATAATCATCTCTACCCTAGAATAATTGTAGGGTTGAGGATGTTATTTTTTATTCATTAGGGGACATTGGGGGCCCTATCGGTTGCTTCATCTATTCATGGAGGATACAATGTGCTCAGTTGACTATTTTTGGAGTCATCCAACTATCAAACTTCATAAAATTATTTCTGAGGGGTTTTTTACACTCCCCTTCTTTAACAGGGTTACTGGTGGAAACATACACCACTTGTGCTAGTGGTGGTATCAGTTTGTCCTATCTAGAGTCTATCATCCTTTGTAAGAGTTATTTAAAGATAAAACACTCAGGTATGGTTTTTCCTAGTATCCTATACAAGGGACAATAATCATGTTAGTCGTCGATACATACTTCATCAATCCTTTTCAGATCTAGAAACTGGAGAAAGTTTCAAATCATTGAATCTACAAAGTAGCCATAGATTTCATCATCTCAGAATGAGTAAACATTATTTCTTCTTTCCTCTAATTGATTTCTTCTATACCCCCTTCACATTCCTTATCGATGTGGGGCATTTTTTGACATCTAGGGGGTCTGCATAGTTTGGTGTGGGCCTCAGTGTGGGGGATGAAGCAGGGGGAATCATGAGTGTAACATAAGCTGCATCATCCTACTCACTCTTTTCCCTAGGGACGATTGAACATACCGAGACTTGAGATTAGTTCATTTCAAGGAATCCTCTATTCTTTTTGAAATGGTAGAGAAATCCCAGAACCCAATTGTATACTTCATCTGGATGAGTAGTGCTCGTATCCCGTCATGATGGTTATCAATACACATGGAAGGAATCTAATATTGGGGATTGTCCAGTCTAGGGAGTAACTCAGACAATTCCATCTAGTAATGAAATATGCAACCCTTTAATTTTCGAACGATTTATAGTTTATGAGATCATATACTATTGTTTTTAACAATGTTGAACTGAACTGGGAGTGGAACTTCCATAAGAGGTCCTCCAAGACTCTTGTAAAATTAGATAGAAAACCGGTATACCATATGAAGGGTTAGCCTTGCTAAGTTTTCATGAATAATATGAGTTTCACTACATCTTATTTCTCTAGATTTCCCATCATGGGATCCTTGTAAGTTGTTTAGTGACTCCATAACTGTTCCGGGTCACCTTATCCATTGAACACTAGGAATACAGGGTTCCCAAAATCATGCGGCAGTGTGATGTTTCTCACCCAATCAGGGTAGTAATTCCATTCTAGTTGTATCGAATCATGCCATAGTTCCATGTCTTCCAATAGAGTCATGAATTACTTTGATGGTATTCATGAGACCTTGATGTATGACCTGTTGATCCTGATCTTCAGAGGGTGCAACAAGGGGAATCATTGGTCATTCTGGAACTTCTAGAAGCATTGGAGGATATCCTACTGGGGGAATTATTTATATATTATCCTTAATCTATTTTGTTTTCTTTCCCAATGGATGGAAATCATGATATCCTTCTAGGATTGGGTTTAGGTAGACTTATGGTCTTGATGTTGGATTTGACGAGCATCTATTCCTTAATTCATTTTCTAGGATGAGTCCTTGTGAAAGAGGTACCTCTGTTGGAAGTTTATGATGACACTCTACCTAAGGAACATATCTTGTGCTATGTCTCACTTTTAGTACCTCAGTGTCGATTCTCCTTAGTGCTTTCATTTCTTCCTCTTTCCATGTGAATCTATCCTTGATCATCAGGGACACATTATCTTAAAAAGTAGGTTGTGGGTTGTATGAAAAATTAATTTTTTTTTTCTGGTTATTAGGGATTTATATATGATGTAGTAAGGGAATGACAAAATTATTTCCTTGATTCAAGATGAACCCACAGTTCTGAATATGCACACCTTCACATTCAGTGCAGATTGGATCCTAGGTGGAACCATCCTCTCTTTTTTCATCTTAATTTGTATCATTTTCAGTGAAGTTCATGGGATTTATATCCATGATGGCCACTGATGTATACCTCATTGGGGGAAGCTAACCAGGAACAAAATAGTAGGGTAGCTTCTTATATACATTACTATATTTTCTCCTTCCATTTTGAGATCATTTTCTAGTTTCTTGGTGAAGCGTAACTCGTAGAGAACCTGTATATGTCCTAATTGTACAACTCCTTTCACGGGTACATGAGTAATGAGATGAGATAGAATGGTTAACCTCTCTATTTCTTATTCTCCTTAGGCCGGAAAATACTGATGTCTGATGGGAGAGTAATTAAGGTAATAATTTCCCCGCCCTATGGGCTGGGGTTTCTCTTGTTCTTTTGTTGTCATAACTCGACCCAGATTTGTTGGTATTACAAAGGAATTTTTGGTTAAAAATTCCCCCATCCAGATAAGCCAGGGCTGATCATGTGATGTGGAAGTATCTTCTACTTTTACAACTTTCTTGATCTCATGAATTTTCATTTGAGGGTGAGCAGAATATAGTGTCTGGTCTATACGTGAATTACCATTTTTAGAGAATAGAAGTAGTGCACATTGATTGGATTCCCTTTACCAATATAACAACTGAATACCCTCAATTTATAGATTCATGATCACTTCATTGGCTATTTTTGATTTGGATTGGTGCCTTTGAGACATACATAAGACTGGTTCTTTTCAAAAATGGATGCATTCCTGAACATGGATTTCATTCGACAGTCATCTCAGAATAATGTCAATACAGGATGTCATTTCCAATGGGTTCTACTGGATGGGAAGTGTGGTGAAATTTAATTCTCCATGCTCTCCCTAACCCCATATATGAATTCCGGATGGTGTGTTGCAGATAAGAAAATGAAACTTGTGCATCAAGTGTAGGCAGACCCGTTCGAGTTGTTTGTTCTACCTCTCATATTTTGGTCATCAAGCACAAAGAAGAGCTTCTAGGTCAATTTGATGGTTAATTTCCCCAAACATGTTGGCATGATCGTTATACCCATTATAGGGTTGGAATTATGACTTCAAATGGTATATATTTGTCCAGACATTAAGACAAATGTTATGCATACATTGTTTTAACAACCATGTTGGTAAGTCATACTGAGAAGTGGTCATTGGCCAAATCATAATCAATATGTAATCCTTGGCTTGTTTTCTTGTCATGAGTAACAAATCCATTTGTTCATTATCCAAAGATTCTTCATCTTGGTCATCCCCATGTTCATACTTCTTAATGATTTCATACACAAAATTGAGGTTAATAGAGGTATAATTAATTTAGAAATGGTGTGAGGGTGGGTTAGATGATGAGTATGGGCCCATACCATCATCTATATAGGAATATATGGCACCTATCACAGATAGGTTATCTAACATGACAGAATATATCATTCTATGAACCTTAGAAAATGAGTTCTTTCTCATTTTTTATCTGGTGAGGGCGAGACCTTCTTACCTATGTGAATTTTGACTGCGGGGTGGACCTTTGTGGTTGGCACTGCAATAGTGAGGACTACCGTCACAAATTAATGTCTGACCAAAGGGATTATCCCCATGGGGTATACCCTAGGGAGGGCTTTCAGGGATGACCACAGTGAGGGGAGGGCCTTCTTGATTCTTAGTGTTGTGACGAGGAGGTACATTTCTATGGATGCTATCTTGGTATAGAATACCATCATAGCATGATATTTGGATGCTGGGAGAAAATCTACAGTGTGAATCCTATGGAGGACCATCAAGATATAGTGTAATAAGGGGATGAACTTCTTTTTTAATAGTTCCATTGCAAGGAGGGCCTTCTCCATGGATGCTATAATGGTGAGGACTACTATCATTGTTTGGTGTCAGAATACAAGGAGAATTTCTCTAGTGTATACCCTTGGGAGGACCATCATGGTGAAAAATAGTAAGAGGAGGAACTTCTAACTGTACGATCTTCTTGTTAATGGGATTTATACCATGAAACTTTTCAAGAGATCGGATCTCATGATCAATCATTTCTTTCCCATGAGCTAATCCCTTGTGGGTTCTCTAGGGTGGGCCTTCAGATCCACTAGCAACGACATTGTAGGTAGAACCTTTGCAACTTCTACTGTCACATCCATTATTTTGTGATGGATCGATAGGAAATTGAGCCACTATTGATAGATGCTGGATGGAATCAAGAACTCTAGATTGTTTAAGAGTATAGTTATGAATGTGCAATCCATTTTCTAGCATCCTTTGGTGAATTTCAATTTTGGGCCCTCTCTTGAGGGAAATGAGGGTCGCATGATATTGGTAATGTCCTTCATATATGGGTCCCTTTTTAATTAGTTCCCGTGATGTCTCTGGGATATGATGATGAAAATCTTGAGTTCTGTCAGAAATATTTTCTTACACCAGAGTGGCCACCATGTTGGACCGGTGTCCCCTAGTTGGAATGTGTTTTTGTTCCCAATATAGTTTTCCTTGTATCATGGAATATGTTCGCCGACCCTCCTATATTGGAATAGAGAAGTAGGTCTACTTTGGAGTGACTATCTTATTATGTGTATGATTAACCCTCTTGGGAAAATAGGTTCGTGGGCCCAAATCCATGATTTTTCTATAGATGCAATTATGTCTTGACAAGTCTAGAGGATATGACCTGGAATAGATATCTAATCCTCCATCATTTCCAGGATGTGTTGTGATGAGCCCTTGGATGGAATGGGTATAAATATCTATTTCGATGTCAGATCTAGAGTTTGTACCAGCTCTGTTCCTCAATGTGATTCTAGTGGTTACTGGATATTCTCTTGTTTGGAGTTATATGAACGAGTCTACCCCTAGTTTATAGCTAGGATACAGTAGTTGTTTTCTCCCGTTGTCACCATATTTGGGGGATGGACTTCATATTTTTGGGTATGAAATTTCATTTTCTCATTTTCCATTGTATTTTTCGCATGGGCTTAATGTACAATCATAGGAATTTTTCCCTTCTTATATTATTTCAACCAAATCTGACCGGTGGCCTTTTGTGGTAGGTAAGAATTTGCATCTTCCTATTTATTTTTAGTATATTTGAATTGCACAATTCATGTGTATTTCTAGTGTTTTAGGAATATCAATACTTTATTCCCAATTTAGATGGTGGGATTGGTGTGCGTTAGTAGGAATTTTTTTCTACTTGCAGCTTGTTTGCACCATATATAATGTCGGGCCCCATTGTAATCGACAAGGATTAAAATCTACCTATAACTTTCCACTCTATTTTGTGGTAGGAAAAGTGTGAATTTGTGTGAATTTTTTTCTTCTTGTAATGTGCCACCGTATATACATGTTGGGATTTAGAAGATATGACGAGTTTTATGTCACCCCATAGTCTTCCACTGTGTTTGTATGGAGAATCTCTTCCTTAAAAACCAGTGTGATGGCATGCTCTTGGTCGTACATTCGCTACCCTTAGCTAGAATCATAAGGGGCCTATGTTTGTTGGACTTCTACATGATCCCTCGATGTGGTATCCCCTTTATAAATAGGATACTGAGTCACACAACATTAGCCGTGACATTCTCCAGTAGGGGATCTTGCATAAGACCCCTGGTTAGCTGGGATGAAGTCATCAGTGCCGACATCATCTGCCTCTTTAAGATAAGGGAGTTACTCATTGTCATGTTCTGGGGACAGACTCCCAAAATGGTTATGGATGGAATGTGGGGCCTCATAGTTCTAGACCACTGGTCACCATTACATGGGTGATTGGAAAGGTTTTATGTTCAGGAGGGCTTTCCATGAATCCTTCATGGTGGTGAGAGTATTGTTTTGATGTCACCCCATAATCAGTGCATTTGAAACCCAAAGTTTAAGATACTGGGTGATCGATGGTGTCATGGTCCACATTTAGGATAATGTTACATGTGTGGTTGTAAACATTCATGTATAATAAAACATTTGGGATTCCATTAGATTGATGGATGAACTACATAATGCCTATAATATACATGACATGTATAGAAAAAAACCTCACCAAAGTACCATCTCATGATCACATATAAAATTAATGATCTTTCTTGGCCCTCCTCCTTTTGAATGAGAAAGGGGATTGTGGTATGGTAACCCTCAACCTTGGAGAAGGATTCACATTGGGTTCACCATTTCTTTTTGGACCTAAGGTCATGAAACATTCATGGTTCAAAATTATCCAATAGGGACTGGGAAACATGCCCTTTTATCTTACAAAGGATGTTCTAAAATCAAGTGTTTCACATCAGACTCATACTTTATTCTTCTGCCGAATGTATGTTGGGTATGATAGGCATTTGTAGGGGTTGAATATTTGTACAATCGATCCATTTCAGGTAAAACGTACTTGGATGATCTTCAGTGGGTTTATTCACGAATCCAAAAACACCCAACGACCCTATTATCCATGATTCATGCACCATATTTCCAATTTCATGCACTCATTGGATGATTTGGGAAATGAAACTTATGGAAACACATTAGTAGAGAGGATGGAAACATGGGATCATCACGCCATTTTGGGTTGAATTATTTACTATTCAAGGACCCTCTAATAGATTTAATCAGTGTTCATATTTTCAAGAATCCTTAGTTCTTCCCCAAGAATGATTGCATAGATTACTCATGGGTTTCATGGTAAATCATTGATACACATGGTTTAATAATCATCAATATGTATATGAGGTTTTCTATCAATTAAGACATATGTGTTTTCAAGTTTCTTAATTAATGTATCCCCTTTTGTGTATAGATCATGAATTCCTTAGGCATTTTCTGAGATAATGATAATATCAAGCCATATAGGATGGAACTCTAGAGTTTATCACCTTCCATGGTGGATGAGAATTGTCCTGCTAGTAGGTTTGGACCCATATGATAGGCTTCCTACGTATCCAAGTTAGAGGTATCAGAGAACGCATAGTTTAGTGACACTTATAGGATAGATAACCTTTTAAGTTCATGTGACGAGGACATATCCATGTAGTTTAACATCATTTGGAATGGACGTCTAGGTGGAATGTTCCTAGTCAAGATTTGGTGTGGGACTTATGCTGAGGTGGTCCAAGGTACCTAGAAGTTTGACTCATGTGGTCATGTGCTTTGTTGAATCTTTCAAATCCTCTTGTTTCTCATACCATTCATGGCTCACGTGGGCTTAGATGTTTTTGATAATTAGAACATCCACATGAATCTAAAAAATAATGGCAATGATTCCTGATCAAATCGGGATGCGTATGACACTATCTAGAAGGCCTGAGCTCAAAAGGGTGCCCATACAAAAGTGTCCACCCAATCATGTATATAAAATGGGAAGCTCCCATGCTTAATCCCCACACTATCTAAACTACAAGAACTTGGATTCATGATCAAATCAGGATACGTAGGAAACCTGCCAGAAGGCCTGAGATCAAAAGGGTACCCATCCAAAAGGGTCCACCCAGTCATGTATATCAAATGGGAAGTGACCATGTGTAATCCCCACACCATATGAACTATGAGAACTGTGATTCCTGATCAAATCGAGATATGTAGGAAGCCTACCAGACGACCTGAGATCAAAAGGATACCCATCAAAATGGGTCCAGACAATCAGGTCTATCAAATGGGTAGCTACCATGCATAATCCCCACACCATATGAACTATTAGAACTCTGATTCCTAATAAAATCGAGATGTGTAACACACCTGCAAGAAGGCTCGATATCAAAATGGTACCCATCCAAAAGGGTCCACCCAATATTGTCTATCAAATGGGAAGCTCCCATGCCTAAGACCCACACCGTCTGAACTATGAGAACTCTGATTACGAATCAAATAGGGATATGTAGGATGCATACCAGAAGGTTATAGATCAAAAGGGTTCACATCCATAAAGGGTCCACCCAATAATGCTTATAAAATGGGAATCTCCCATCCGTACACTCCACACCATCTGAACTATTAGAACACTGATTCGTGATCAAATAAGGACACATATGATGCCTACTTGAAGGCTCTAGCTCAAAAGGGTGTCCATCCAAAAGGGTCCACCCAATCATGTTCTCTTAAATGGGTAGCTTCCATGTGTAAGCCCCACATAATCTGAACTATGTGGGTTCTGATTCCTCTCTCAAGGATACGTAGGAAGACCTTCTTATGGGTCCAATCTAAACATCAAGTCACCTTTTGTCCCCTGGATGATGATAAACACCAGAGAACCTTATTATATGAATCAAGTCAGCATCACCTCCATAGCGTAAAATATTTTCATGCATACGCCGATCGTGAAAACCATGGGTATCTCGTGGGAACACTCTCTAGCAATGAACCAAGGATTCATGAACATATCAACATGACTGAAGATCTATAAGAGAGTATTGAAACAGGAATCAATCCTCCCCTAAAAGGGTGTGATGAGCCTGACCTCCCATCCCCTTGACTAATGGAGTCTTTAAGTGTCGCTGGTTGAGTCATTAATCAACGAGCACCTGTCTTTGGAAGGTAAGTCCATTAATATTGGATACTATGGTCATTGGGTGTTTCTGGCTCTATAGATAAACCCGTTGCAGACCATCCAAGGAAGTTATATCTGAGGAGGATCGATTGCACAAGTACTTGACCCCCATGAAATCGCCCATTTGGACTAACTATTCTAATGGGGTTAATCCAACATTCTTTAAAGGATAATGACGCAAAAAGGGTTGAAACAAAGGAATAATGAATTAGATGAGAACAAATCTTTATTGAAAAGGGATGGGTGGTGATCCTCAGTGGACCATTTCAGCACCGCTGAAAACATGCCACCTAAAATGTGGAACAAAAAATGGTGAACATAACATGAATCCTTAACCAAGGTGGAAGTTCTACCTCAATGATTAAAGAAAAAAATGTACATTGCATGTCGACCAATTTTTTTTCACCAGTACACGTGAAATGCACCACCTTAGAGACAGAATAAAAATGTTGAACAGGATGTGAATCCTTAACCAAGGTGGCTATTCTACCCCAATGATAAAAGGCAAAAAGGCATGGCACATCAGCCCATTTTTTATCCCCAGAATGTGAAAAACAGGACACATCAGTGGTGGAAGTAAATTGGGGATCCCGACATGAATCCTTAACCAAGGTGGTGGTTCTACCCAAACAGTAAAAGAAATAAAGGACATTTCATGTTGGCCCATTTTGATCACACCAGTACAGGTGAAAGGCGCCACCTCAGAGGTGGAACAAAAATGGTGTACCCGATGTTAATCCTTTACCCGAGGTGGTCATTCTACCCTAATGATAAAAGAAAAAAGGACATGGCACGTTGGCCCATTTTTTTAACCCCAGTACGCATGAAACATGCCACCTCAGTGGTGGAACAAAAATGGTGAACCCAACATGAACCCTTAACCAAGGTGGCGGTTCGACCCCAATGATTAAAGACAAAAGGAAATGGAATTTTGGCCCATTTAGTTTTCCCCTGGTATGCACGACACACACCACCTTAGAGGTGGAACAAAACTGATTAACCCAACATGAATCCTTAACCAAGATGGTGGTTCTACCCAAATGATAAAAGAAAAAAATGACTTTACACATTGTCCCATTTTGTTCACCCCAGTATGCACGAAACGCGCCACCTCTAAGGCGGAGTAAAAATGTTGAAATCAACGTGAATCCTTAACCAATGTGGAGGTTTTACCCCACTTAATCCCCTTTACCCCATAGTAAAAGAAAAGAGGAAGGGGGAAAGATGAATCTCCAAATATGAATATGTTTGAAAGAATGCTACTTTAATGGGGTTTTGTGGTCTGTATGTCATATATGTATGTCGTTGGTTCCAGAAGAGTAACCTTCAATCCAAATTAAATCCTGATGACTGATGCAGACAGACGCATCAGTGATCTTGCAGGTGGTCGGGGCCCTAATGAACAGCAAGGCACCCACAACTACTCAGTGTCTTCAACACTGGTATCCGATAAGATCATAAGGAAGTACCACTAAAGTGGTACTCTCCGCACATTGGAGGCTGAGAGAAAAGACCTCTAGTCTGAAAATGTTCGCCAACTGCCTCCTTAGCTGTGGCCAGCACCCTTGAACAAGGCGGCCTTAGTGGCCATCTCAAACCGTTTTGGGAGCCTGTCCCTGAAATGTGAGAATGAGTACTTACCATATCATAGAGAGGAAGATGAAGTCGATGCTGAAAAATTCATCTCAACTACACATGGGTCCTACTCACGGGCCCCCACCAGGGAGCATCGCCACTGACACTGGGCTACCAAGCCTCCTCCAACTGAGGAGAACCTTATGATGAGGACACCTACCAAATTCCAGAAGACCCGATTACTTAGAACAAAATTATTAAGAAGAAATCAAGCTGGGAATATCATGTATAGAAGCATCTGAAAAAAAAATCATGATATATTGGTTGTTAGAAGATAACTAGCTGGGGATAATATACTAGTGATGTATTTTCATATGACCACTTATCACTTCAACATACCAGGAGTGTTGTCTGGGGAATGCACGAATGAAATTCACCTCAATATTTGAAAAAAACTTCTCTAAAATAAAATAAAAATTCCTACCCTACGAAGGGTATACAGACCACATCAACACATTAGGGGAGATTTGCCGTCTAATCAACCTAGAAGATCTCCAATCCACATGCATCCATGATCATAAAGACGAAAGAAAATCCATGAGCTGGCCGACCTCTATGCACTGCATAAGTTGCATCACCTCGTTGGAAACACCCCAATTGGAGTTCATATTATAGGATGGGAATAATATTGATCCTTATACATCCCCCCATCATCCTATCTAGTAGGCCTCATTGGAAATGAAACCTTGAAATGTGATCACCCAAAGGAATCAATCAAGTGAAACCCCTACTCAGTAATGATGGGATACTCGACAAAAACCGTCCCGGAGTAAGTCTCAAAAGCATCATTACCAAAGATACCAATCCATTGAAAATATTATAAGTTTGGAAACCATGAACATTCAAAAGCTATACTACTTAAAGGAAGCTAACCATCCGACAGTACTCATGTCTTAGAAAGACCACATATTTTGTGTAGGCCCAATTCCAAACACAGCTCACACCCTCAAAGAAGTACGTGGAATTGAAAAGATGTAAATTGTGGTGGCTACTTCCAAAATACGGAACCAACCACAACCCATAGGTTTAGGGTAAATATTAAATGAAAATTCCCCCATAAGACCAAATAATCTTTGTTGTACTGCATCAACAGAATAATGGAAACAACCCCATCCCATAGGGTCGGGGACATTGTTACCTTAAGTCCCGACACAGTGGATTACTGTCTTCTGCCTCATAGGAAGAACAATGGATAACAGAGTCACCCATTCCACCCCTTCTTGTGGTTCACACCCTCTGAGTCAAAGGCGCATTGTGAGGTCAGACCAGGACTCCCTCTAGGTAAATATATTCCATGAAACCTAAATAATACTGAGGAATAGAAGGATAAATTACAATAAAGGGTATAGAAATCCATTCTACCATTCTACACCAGGTACACCACCCTCAATGTGGTATGCCTAAGTTAACGTGGTAAATGTACACTCCACGGATCTCATAGAAAATGACTCATAGGTAGAGGACGCAAAAGAAGATGGTTCCCTCTCAGAGGCATCCCACACCAATCCTGATGGTGTACATACCCAGAACCAATTACAGGTCTGAAATCTAGATTCCCCCTTAGCTAGTTTGTCGCTACCTCCCCCCATGAAACCCCAACATGGAGAAGAATAAATCCATGTTCATTTTTGACCTTCCTCCTCCTACCAATAAATATATGTCCATCACTATTGAGGAATGTTTCACCATGAAAGAGGAAGAAATGAAAGAGATCAAAAGAATTAATGTTGAGATGTGGCGAGGGAGAAACCTCGCCGAATGTGTTCTCCCTTCGGAACATAAGATGGTCCTCCCAAAAGAGGTTCCCATAACACAAGAACTTATCCTGGTGAATAAATCCAAGCTCAATACCCATTCAATCTGGCCATGGAAGGACATCATGACTCCCCCCCCCTCTCTTGGAAGGCAGCTGAAATATATTCAAGAAAACCCACAAATGATACCCCTGGCTGGGTAACCACCCAAAATTCTAGCAACATCGGCACACCTAGTCTTGGACATTGTCTCATAATCTCAAGATAAATCTCAAAAAGATATGCATCAAGGTCTCTTGAATACCATCGAGCAATTAATAGATTGACTTGAAGAAAATGGAGGGGTGGCACGCTCTGTTACAGCCAGAGCGCAAACCCTACCCTGATTTAGTGAGCAATGTTCTACTATCTACAAACTTCAAAAACCCTATATTCAATGTATTAAACGGCTCGGGGGACTTGAAGCTACATTTCATGCACTATGACTCATATTTTGACCCCATGATGGGAACACTACAACAGCAAGAAATAGTGAAAACATGTGATTCGTACGAACCCTGTCGGGATCAACCTTCGTATGGTATACTAGCCTGCTGGCCAATTCAATTACAAGCTGGGAGGACCTCTGGCAACAATTTCTCTTCCAGTTTAGTTAAACAATTCCTAAGATAACGATTAGGGTTCTGATGAACTACAAATAGTGAGACAATTAATGATACCCAGAATTCTTTTCCATATTGAAAGGCATGGCTTATTCCATAAAATGGCTACTCCTCTAAGATGAGATGCTCACCATGTGCATCGATAACCTTTGGGATGAATTGAAAACACCACTCATCCCAATGAAGTACACATAAAGGTTTAGATATTTCTTTTATGTTTACCAATGGATATAAGACTCCTTAAAATGGGTCAATATTAAGTCCTGAGTGGCTGTATCAGCCCCTGGGAAAAGAGTGGGAAAAGATGAAGCGACTTCTGTCACACTTAAGCCCCCCCTAGCACTAGCTCCTATTGTGAGGCCCCTACCAAACTATGCGGGACCCCCTAGACACCACCAACCACCCCCACCTTGGTAATATGAGAGATGCAGTGCTAAAAGAAATCAGGAAAATCCCTATCAACGATTCTCTTGGACCATCCTCGGGATATCAAACAACCCCTACCTCAATCACTAAGGAAAAAGATGGTCTCTCACCCAACATTGGAGGATTATCCTCAAAATTCATCTCTCTATAAAAAGTGGAACAAGATGAGGTTGATGATGAAGAAGAAGAAGAGGATGAATATCTCAAATATGTCCCTTCTGCATTAGAAGAAGGTGTCCCCACCACAATTGATGAACTTATGGAGATAAATCTGGGCACCAAAGATGACATGCATCCCACGTTGATCAGTGTGGCTATGCTTGTCGACGTAAAGAAGGCATATACCTCCATCCTAAAGAATAATTGATATGTGTTTGCCTAGAATTACACAAAAATTCCATGTCTCGGTCCTGATTTTCGTACTCACCATCTGCGCATACCAGAAGACCATCATGGTTATAAGAAGGCAGCCGGAAGGACCCACCCAATGCATGCTACCAAAATGGATGCTGAAGTTGACAAGATGATAAATGACAAACATTATACAGGAGTTCCAATATCCAGTCTGGTTTAGAAACATAGTCCCTTTCAAAAATAAGAATGGACAGATTAGAATCTTCCTTGACTTCAGGGACCTAAATCAGTATATTTCAAAAGATGATTTTCAGGTCTCAATTATTGATTTTTTTGTCAATTTAATAGTTGGATATGAGGATCACTCTTTCATGGATGGATATTATGGATACAAAAAAACTTGGATGGCATGAGGAGAAGAAGAAGCTATTACTTTTTGAGCCCCTTAGGGATTTTTCTATTATAAATTGATTCCCTTTCGTTTAAAGAATGTTATCACCACATATCAACGCTCCATGCATCGCATCTTCAACACATTTTTGGAAAATTAAATCCAGTGTTATGTCAATAATCTAGTGGTTAAATCATGAAAATGCTCAAATCACATGGTAGATCTTGAAATTGTCTTCAACAAGTTATGGTGGAACAGTTTAATGTTGAATCCCCTAAAGAGCTTATTTGGCATTACCTCGAGAAAATTCCTCGACTTCGTTGTATTCCATCACAACATCAAATTCGACCCCGAGAAGACAATATCCATAGTTGGCATGTTCCCACCTCACATCCTCATTGAGTTGAGAGGTATCTAGGGAATCCTCACCTAAATTCAGCATTTCATTGCCAACCTAGCTCGTAAATGTTTACATTTCAATAGGCTTTTGAAGAAAGAAGTTATGTATGAGTGGGTTAATGATTTTCAAGAATTATTCAACAATATGAAAAGATATCTTCTAATCCCATCAATGATGAGGCCACCTATTAAAGGGATATCACTCATTTTATACATAACCTCTCTAGAATGGTCATTAGATTCCTTCCTTGAACAGAAGAAGGATTTCAGTTGTGGGAACAACCTCTCTTACCTCAGTCGAAAAATGATTGATGACAAAACTTGGTATTTGAAAATTGAAAAGAATTTACTAGACCTAATATTCGTAGTTCAGAAAACCAGGAATTACCTATAGAACCATGAGGTAAAACTAGTTTCCCACTGCAACCCAATCAAATATACCCTTAAATGTCATATGCTAAATGGGTTCCTATAATGATGGGCGATCATCCTCCATCAAATTGACATACAGTACGTACCCGAGAAATACATCAATGTTAAGGCATAATCAGACTTCCTAGAAGATAACCCCGCGAAATAAACAACACTGTTGGATTTCAAACTTGTAGATGTAGTGTTCTCCATCGAGGAGGACCCCCACACATGAGAAGTGTTCTATGATGGTGCGTTCGGAATCCAAAAAGGGAAAAGGATGGAGGATCCCTAGATCAACAGAGTGGGGTTGGGAGTTATACTAATATCTCCAAAAATGTCATCTTTCCTTACTCTTTCATGATTTCGTAAGGGTGTACAAATAATGAAGTAGAATATCAGGCCCTCACTACAGGCCTAGAACCAAAACTGCATTTGCAAGCCAAACACCTAAAAAAAGGTGATTCAATGCTAGTCATCAAAGAGGTTAGTAGTGACTAAGCCATTAATAAATAACTATTGGTTCCCTTGATGATCCATGATCGATAATTGATGTAAAAATTCCCATCAGAATCAACATTGACCTATGTCCCCCGGTCACAAAATTCCCAAGCCGATGATTTGGAAAATGAAGCCAAGCCTAGGATGATCTAGATCAGGATGAAACAACCATTATCATTGACCATTGGCATATGGTCTTTCCATTCTTCTAGAGAAATATAGAGGATATTGAAGAAATTATCCTCATTTCTGAGCCTCGTGGTCGTACCACCGGATGGATGATGCCTATTAAAAATTACCTTTGGAATGGGGAACTCCCACTGGATAGTGATGGAAGGGAGATGGCCTAAATACAGGTGGTCAAATTTGTCTTTTACAATGGGGGTAAACCATGAAAATGTTCTCTAAAAATGATTCCATGAGGGATTCCTAATTAGGTGAATTGATGGAGAAGAGATTTCTACCATCATGAAAGATGTGCACGTCGGAGCTTGTGGAGTGCACCAATCAGAAACCAAGCTCTCTCAGTAAATCTGATGGATCAGGTATTACTTTCACACTATGATACAGGATTGTGTCATATTCACCAATATGTTACATTACTACAAAGTTCATGCTAATTTCATACACTACCCCATGGAGATACATCATACATTTCAATTCTCTTGGACATTTGTCACATAAGGGATGGATGTTATGGGATAGTATCTTCCTACCACATCCAGACAATTCAAGCTAATAATCACAGTGGCCTACTTCTTTTCCAAATGGGATGAATCCATACCCCTTAAATCAGTCATGGTGAAAAAAGTGTTTTCTTTTTGAAGTCCAACATCATTTATAGATTTGGTGTCCCTCATACAATACTGATGGACAACGACACCAACTTCTTCTCTGTTGAGTTGGCCAATCTATACCAAGAGTATGGAATTAAATTCAACTATTCATCATGATACCATGTAGCGACCAATGTGAAAATAGATTCTTTGAATAAGAATCTATCCAACATACTCCCTAATATGGTTGAAAAGGACAAGAAATCGGGGCCAGACAAGCTCCCTCGTGCTTTGTGGACTTACCGGACCATGAACCACACTGCCCCCAAAGCAACCCCCAACTAACTACTATATAGGGAAGAGGAAGTATTACCCATCAAAATCCATGTTCCATCACTTTGGGTTTCCATTTTTAATCAAATTTACATGGATGATAAATCCTAGAGATAGTTTAAATAATTAGAGTAGCTAGATTAGAAAAGGATTCACACTCTACAACATTTGGAAATCTACCCAAACCTATTTGCACAAGCCTTAAAAAAAAGGTTCGCCTTCAATCGTTCCTCGAAGGAGAAATGGTGTTAGTCCTCCAAACCATGATGATACTCAGGAAGAATCCCCCAAATCTTCAACTAAAGTGGGAAGGACCATATTTCATACATAGAGTCTATTCAAATGGAGAATCTACATTGATATAAATGGAATATATGCTCATCATGGCTCCCATGAATGCAAAGTTCTTGAAGATGTATTTCTCATAATATCCCCCTTACTATGATTCAAACTAAATGACCCTAAACTATGAGTTATAATACCCAGAATCCACAGTCCAAACTCTATGACCTTAAACTATGAGTCACTGTCCATTCAACATGATGTTAAACTGTAATGAACTTGTCCCAAAAACATGACATTAAACTGTGATTCATGTCCTCAATGTAATAAGTTAAACAATGTGGAACAAAGAATCCTAATTGTATGAAAATAAACTACATGATTTATCACAAAACTACTTACAACATGATTCTTTCCTTTCCATGATATGTAGCGATGCCTCGATCCTCAATCATGGTAAAACACCCAAAAATAAATACCCCATCATATTCTCTACCTTACGACACTTTCAAGGAAGACCGTATGTTCACTTCTTCTGTCTCACATCGAGTATAACTCACATGAGATTAGGATCAGTGCTAAGGATTATCTTACGTAAAAAAAATTATAAGGAAGATATGGTCTACCCGACAGCTGTATATAATGAAATAAAAAGATTCCCTACATATGGACCAAGATAGATCAGTACAGGGAACATCTAGAACTATGTGCAGCATGATTCCTACCCTCGCAGGATACATAGTGACTCCTGGATTTGGCCTTACAACCCCCACTATAAATAAATGCCTCCATCAAGCCCCCTATCTACCCTTATTCATAAGGGAAACCCTTATCACTTATTTTTTCTTCCACATATTATAACTCATATGAGATTAGGATCAGTAATAGGGATTCTCTTATGAAGTCAAACTATTGAGTAACATGGTAGACCTAGAAACCATTATGGATAGAACAAATATACCCCAACCATATGGACGGATCCATATCAATACAGGGAATGTTCAAAACTACGTACGTCATGATTCTTTCCCTCGCAGGATATGTAGTGATGCCTGTATTTGGAATCCCGACCTAACCATAATAAAAAAATACCTCAGATGTCCCTACATATTGAGAAAAAATTTATGATGAACATTAATAACTACATGTGGCTTGATTCTTACCCTTTCTAGGATACGTAGTGACGCTGGATTTGGCATCCCAACCCATCCACCATCAAAAAATGATTCCCCTTTTCACCCATACATAGGAAAGACTTTTATGGGGAGTCCATGAAAGGTCATAATCGCATGATAATAAACTCTAAAATTCTTCAAGGGTTATTTGTGGTCTATTCTATGGTGTTCTGAAATCCTACACATTCCCCCACTCTTGAGAAGTCAAAAGATCTTGCTTCCCCCTATATATATGAGTCAAACCTATGTGGAACCACTAGTGGTTCATAGATAATCAAAATCTGGATATTTCGTACATTTCCAGGCACATCTCTCCCATTTTTCAAACTCCATACCCCAGGAAAACTTCGATCCCAATAATCATTCATCACCATTTAAGATTGAAGTCCAGTGTCTGGCGGACACCTTTTCTTGACTATTCACATCATGCCCCGATGGCTCTACATATGTTTCCCAGAAAAAATGGTTGTCAATCAAAGGAAAATTCATCTCTAGGAAAGTTCTTTCTTACCTAAGTACGCCCAATGTCTTCCAATCCCCATGTCATCCCTCATGATTCATGTTACCCCTGAGACTATGGCTTACAACTTCTATCATCATTCATATATAGGGAATGACAGAGCATCCTGATTATGAATAACTCAAATATATTAATGATCTTTATGACCACATCATCATCATCACTACAAGACTCTAAATTGTATAGTATTATGTCATCACTGCAGGGAATTAAACTACGAGGTCAAAATAATCCGTGCTATATGACATTAAACTGAATAGAAAGGGATTAATCCCAAATAGCCCTCTGATGTTGATTTTTCTATTCCTAGGTAATGGCTCGAAAACCTAGTAATCCTTGTTTTCTCATGTCAATCATAGCACACATGATAATAAGGATCTTAAGGAGAGATACATTGTGACATTTTGGAAAAACACTCAAGGGATTTTGTCCTAACAACACGACCCTAAATGGCATGTCACGGTTCCCTCCCCCGAGAGGAACCCCACATCCGGGCCATGAGACGTTAAATGACCAGGTACTCCAAATATGGAATGAATGACTCACCCCATGTATGGTTCAGATCTATGTAAGGTATACCTAATTCCATGAGTTAATTGCATCCCAAATGTCCCCAATATGTCCGGATATACTTCTACCATATCCAAAACTTGATCCTTTGAGTGTTATTGAATCCCCATAACCCTCACAAGATATATGAGATGGAAGGTTAGTGTCCAATAAACAAATTTGTTTGACTATACACATAATTCCCTAGAGGCTCTACATATTTTCCCCCTACAAGGCCATAAATCAAAGGAAATTTCATCCCCAAGAGAGTCTTATCCTATCCCAGTTCACCCAATGGAATCCAAGCCTTATTCCATCCCTCTTGATTCAAGGCCCTAAAAGTAATGGTGTACATTTTCTTCCTTACACACATCCTGGATATACCAGAACATACATTCCAGATTCATCTCTGGTCTCTTTTGTGGTTTATTAGGATAACCCATTCATATACGTGATGTTGGTCTGCATACAAAAGAATAGTTCCTATACTCATTTCTGGGAGAAGTTTTGTTAAAATGACCCTTTTTGTGTTCAGGTACACCCCTTATCGAAGGTCACTTGCTGTATTAAGAAAGTTCCCAATCTCCATAATCTTCCATAGCCATCGAAGATTGAAGGCCAATGTCTTACAGACACCTTTTTCTAACTTTTCACAACATGCCTCAGTGGATATTCATACAATTCCCACAAGAATGGCTGTTAATAAAAGGATAATTCATCCCCAGGAGAGTCCTTTTTATCTCTCGTAAGCTCAAATGACATTCATGTTCCGTCACACCCCCCCAAATTTTAAAAACTCATGGATAACAACTTATATTCCTTCATTTTTTAAAATGCACCTTATATAAAAAAAGGATTTATTTTTAACTAAACTAACCATTCACCGACTCTCCCTCACAAAAGTAAGAACCGTGTGGGAACAACTTCCACTGTAATCCGATATGAATGTCCCTAACTTTTTTAGACAACACTACTCATACCATCCACCCATTGTGGTTCCCAACTTCAAAATAAATTCAAACTATGGAAAATCCCACCATGCCATTGGAAATGGAAGGAAAGTATCCTACGAACACCTTTTTTTGACTATTCACATCAAGCCCCAGTGGCTCTACATATGTTTCCCACAAAAAACAGTCATCAATAAAAGGAAAAATCGTCCCCAGGAGAGTCCTTTCCTACCTCTGTATACCTAAAATGGCTCATGATCCTCATGCATGACCATGATCATAAATTAAGGGTCAATAAAATACCTAAAACATGTATGAATGATATTAGAACATTCCAAGATGATGGTCCCAAATTGGGCCCCTTCTCCGTTATGTTTGGTCAACGTTGTTCGACCTAAAACATCATAAATAACTCTGATTGGTAGGAATGTGAACTTCCAACAAAAAAGAAACAATAAATTCCATTGGGAAAATCCGCAAAAAGAAACTCTGGATAAAATTAGTGTTTCGTTTCATTTAAAAAACAACGAGCCATAAAAAATCCTTAAAGCATGTTAGGTCAAAAACCCACAAAGGGTGGCCTAATAAAAATTCATGTTATGCCTGGTAATCCCGTACCTATAAGGCTTAGGGAAAAACTAGGGTAATAATGAAAAATAAATAATAGTTCATGAGGTTTTCTATGAAACCCCAACAACAGTTGAACAATGCACACTGAGCCTCGTGGATTAGGAAAAAATTATACCCTGATTCGATTATTTCAGTTAACTAGTTTAAATAATGGTTTAGAATTAATGCCTGATTGAAATGATGTTTACATGATAGGAAAATGAATAGAAGAAGCATTTAGAAGATAATCGGTTCCATAATATTACATAAAATTATATGGTGGGCATCCACAGCCTAGATCCTCTCCTTGTAAGAAATATTAGACCTTTATAAAAGGTATTCAAAATAATCACAAAGTTTCATCAACAATTGGTACGACTCCTCAACTTCTAGGTGAAGCTTCAATAAATTAGAAGTCTCAGCTTGTACACTCGTTCATAGTGCCTCCTCTTCCCTGATGGGTTGGAGGCTTGTCCTTTATCCCTCCTGCATTTTCCATCAACCCTCCTCAATAGTAGCTGCGGCCAGGGGCCACTCTTTTTTGATCTACTCTAGTTTCTATATTTGTTTCTCCACTTCCTGGTCAAGTTTTTCTATCGAATACTATTTATTAATGAGTTCATTTTTCAATTTTGTAATCATTCCATCATCAGTGGCTGTTTCTTCAATGAGAATTTTCCATGTAGCAGCCATATAAGCTGTTGACTCTACCATAGAAAGGTGATATTTGAGTGCACAATTTTCTTCCTGAGCAGCAACCACATGCTTTAATACATCATAAATTCCACGATAGTTAAATCCACCAAATACCAGGACTAGAAACTGGAAGTGTAACATTGGAAATTTCATTGGGATCTCATCCAATGGAGTTTGGGAGATTAATCTCCAAATGTTCCTCAACACCTTTTGTCGAGTGGGAATAAGATCGACTAGGCTTTCTTGATTGGTCTCAGAATGAATCACTGACAATGAATTGTAGTCAGGAATGAAAATAACCAGAGAAGGATTAGATTTAGAAGCTATAGCATGGATTGGACCTAAAATAGCCTCGTCTACGTTAATTTTAATAGATGGAAAGGTAGGTCCATCCACAGCCCTTTCCAAGGCTTGTGGTTGTGATTATGATGATGGAGGGGAGATGGATTCAATAGCTCCAACCCATGTAGTAGTAAAACTATCTAAATTAGGTTGTGTTTCATCTTCAATCATCAGTGGGACTCTTTGGATACCCAGGAATACTAAAGACCTAGGGCCACGCTCGGTTGAAACAATTTCCCTCAATGAGTCCCTCAAAAGGATACAAGTAAATAAAAGGCTTTTAGGGATAGTAAGTTCAGATAATTATATTGGTCTGGGAATCCTTAGAGAAAAAAAATAACCCCTCTCAGAACTAAAAAAGGGCATGACAGCCCACTACAAATTTTCAGCTGTCTGGATATCAGCCTCCATGATTGTGACTTCTCTAGTGCCACCATGAGCAAAGAAGACATCATTCTCTGAAGTGACTCCCTTTATAGGTGAAAAGGCTGATCGATTAGGACTAATTGTCTCTTAAAAATTCAAAGCCCCTCCAATACATAAAAAGGAATGTGGCTCTCCACTATACACATACCCTAAAATAAAACACACCCTATCTCCCTCCATTAGATTTGGCTCAGCACTATCATGTGATACCTCAACTTATGGACATCCTTACATTGTTGGGGAAGAGATTGTTCGAGCGAGAGAAGGCCCACCTGAGGGGTCATCAAAACCCCATGTCTCTTCAGATGTCCCTGCTTCCTTGTTTCAATCAACCATAACAGATGGCAACCCTTCATCTACCATAAAAGAGAAAGGAACTGTATATTCCTGAGCAGTTCTCATCTGGTCACCAAAAAGACCTCTGTCAAAGTATATATATGTACCAAAAATTCACCAAGATAAGGTTACATGTTTCAATCACAAGATATACAGACAGTTACTTATGATCTCCCTTTAAATATGCTTGGACAGCTGAGAGGCTTCCTTGCATTTCTTTGACTACCAAGTGGATGGCTCTGGAATAAGATCACCCAGAGAAGATGGAGGAGGAAAATACCTTGTAGGGTTTTCAATAACCTCTTCCATTTGTTCTTAGGATCTAAGGGATCCTTCCCTTGTACCCTCTACCATTGATGGGGCATATTCTCCAGCAAAATTACCTCCGAGAGAATAAGTTGAGGAAATTTCCATTCCCGACACCTGGCAGACACCTGAAAAATAAGAAGGAAAGTAGAAAAAAATCATAATCTCTGCAATAATTAAATATAAGGCCATAGGTTGCGGCATGAATAATCACTACCATCAACCATCAGAATACTTACATCAACACAATGTGGTCCATCCAGTAATTTCTGTCTATAGGAGTGTGAAGATACTTATCCATTTTAGTCATGTTAGTATCCACTTCATCAGTCCCTTCATTAGCTGAAATACTAGTAGAATCAATGGCTCCCCCAAAACCTTAATGGTCGAAGAGTTCCCTCTGAAGAATCATTTATATATCTTCATCTGAAGCACTCTCCATCAATTCAACCCAGGCTCTCCAAGCATCTAGAAATAGAGCCATAATTGGGACGACCAATGATGGAGGGTCGATGCAAGGAAGAGAAGTGGGTTTTGAAAATCATAAACATTTTTTGGGTGTCCCTACAAACTCAATACCCTGGGAAGTGGAATTTTTATGATGTGATGGGACCAATTAAGAAGTATATTATATAGTTGTTGAAATAGGTAATCCAATGACATCATCATTCAAATCAATCGATTCTGGTCACACCATGGTAAGTAACCTATGAGAGTACTTACAACGACCACATCAGGAGTGAATGAGGGTCTGAAGGTCCTTAAGACAGTAACTCACCCTATCTAGATCCTCATCAAAATAATGGTTTGCCGGTGCTGACAAGAAGCTAATTCTAGTAAGGGAAACTTCCCTAGTCTGGAGGAGCTTCCATAAATCATGAGTGGGCCAGTCATTAGTAGATGGATGACCTTTCAAATGGTACTATTTCCTCCATGCCACTGGAAATTCAGTCTAAGAAGGAATGGATGATGGACTCCTTGGAGCAGCTCCAGCACCTTGTCCAGCCTGCCATGAGGTCACGACCCCATCTTTCACAACATTCCTGGGGGAGGGACCAAGAGGCCTCATGAGGGCTTTTCCTGGCTGAGAGTGTTCAACAACTCCCTTTTTTCTCCTTTCTCTTCACCTTGTATGCCTTGGAAGGTCTCACGATGGGAACCAGATCAACTAATTTTCCATCAGGATATGACTTAACCTTGGACTCAACATAGTTTTTGGTAAGGAAGGGCACCAAATCCCTAGGATCTAGAAGTTTGTTCTAGCTCATTATGTCCTTCGAGGTAAACATTTTCCATAATTTATGGGATATCATCAGGTGTTTCTCCAGTTGAGCACTATTTAGAGCAGGAGGGAACAATGTCTGGATTCAGTTTAATTGTCAACGAAACCTGTTGGGTGTATAGCCCTCGTAGATAAGTTCCCGACTGATACCGTCAACCATGATGCCTTCTCAAACGGGAAAAAAAGTAATCTCGATTGGTGAAATCTTTATATGCATTATTTTTAATATTACCAATAAAGGAATCATAAGGTTGGTAAGAGAAACATTTGTAAACATTGAGAAAATATATTTATTCATGCTTGTTCTTTTCAGTTTTCTCGCCTTTCTTATCTAACGAAGTGCAAGCTGGCCTGACCCGAAAATTGCTATGAAGATACAGTCGGAGGGTGGAATGCACAATTGAGAAGGAATTGATGATGGAATAACCCCATATGTGGGCTCCCATCCAGACCCAAAGAATTTGAAAGGGCCTAGTCATCTGATAAGGTGACCCCATGCAGATTCAAACCAGTAGGCATTAAATCTTGGCCAACACTGTGATAGCCAAATTGATGCATTTTCTGGTGGTAAACTAAGAAACTATGATGAATCATGAGGCTCTTACACCACCAAATTCCCACACTGGTAGGAGCCACCCAGTCAGAAACATAACCAAGAAATCCTCCGTTAAAAAAAACTGATCGATGTTAAGGATGATCCCCCATCCCCATTTCTGAAAATTCCCATCTTCAGGGTGGGATAGTAAGTACCTGCTCGATTCCAGGTGGTTTTGATAGGGCATGATGTGGGTCTTTGTGGATCGGGCTCTATACCCATATACTAGGAAAAAGTTCCAAACTAGTCATGAAAAGATACATCCTTCTACGGACATGGATAACATTCCATCAGAAGTGACCTCGCTTGGATAATAAGGTTATTTGATAAGGGTGGGGGGGGTTCATTCCTCATTATCCCAAATAGAGGAGGGGGGAAGAAATTCAACATACATCTCCTCGACGATAGGTACTCCAAAAATCAGTTACATATACCAAAGACTGATGCCGACCTTTCAATTGGTCAAATGGAAGGTATTGGCATCAGAACTCCACCTGCTTAAGAGCAATGAAATAAGGGTATTAGGATGATGGGTGCATGTCTGTGAAACCCAAGAGGCCTCGTATAGTCCCACATTCTATAGCTCAGTTCGGAATTCTTCTGGACTCTACCGAACCCAAAAAGGCCGCCCTAGTACAAGACAAACAAGGTTTGAGGGCGAAGGTCCTGCCAGGATGAACTAACTCACTTATAGTTCTTTTTATCCTTCCTCATGATGCTCTTGTAATAGTGGGTCATCTAATTGGGCCTCCTCTTAACCCCCTATAATGTTTGTGGTGTGTAGTTCAAAAAATACCCAGACATAGTATCTCCTTGAAGGTACCTACCCTTGGAAGAAATCATTGCCTTCAGAATGGAGGTATTAATTATCCTAGTAGTAGGCTAATCAATCAGTTTGGGATCCATGATCATTGGGTCAGACAATAGAGCAAACCCATAAGAAGGAAGTCTTTATGAAGCCGGATACTCCCATTGGCCCACTATGAGCAGATTCTCCAGAGATTTGTGAAATGGAACAACCAGAATTTTGTCATCAACTGAATTCTCCATGTTCTTCAATCATTCGTCAGTAGAAAAAAGAGGGGAAGCAATAGTAGCCCCAGAAGAAGAAGTCGTGTCAGCATTAACCTATGAATCTACCATTGTATCCTACACAGGAATATCTAGAAGCCGAAAAAAATTATGTCCAATAAAAATTGTTGGATGAAGGATTTATTAGAATGTATAACAGACTTAAAACATGTTCACATAAGGATTCAAGTACTGTTTCTGAAAACATTACATAGTATCCACATACCACATAATGAATAGTGTGTGAAAGGAAAAATTTTCATACTGCATGATATGTGGAAGTAACACTTCCTACCACTATGGTACGCAGATGTATTTCATCACGTACAACCATGGTACATGAACCATCCAGGAGGTGTTGGACTGTGGATCGTTGGATCGTTAGCCAGTGAAAAAAAAGTTTAGAGGAAGATGGATACCGTGAACCAAGGCCTTGCTTATGATCATGTTCATAATTTGTGAATTAAAGTTTATGTTCAGATTATTATTTCTTAATGTTCGGTTTTCCAATCCAAGCATGGTAAGTGGACACCCCAGCTGCATAGCATCCTCCTACATGGGATCCATATATTATTCTTAAAATTTTACAATGTTGTTTGTGAAAACCAAAACGTGGTCCAAAAACAGACAAATGGTGAGAAGATCGGTTCGTGGCACGTATGAAGTGGTTCACGTATGGTATTTTCTCAAGGATCATGGTATGCGAGAGAAAAGGAAGCTTGGGAGGTTGGGAGTGATTTTCTCATTGAGAAATGGTAAACAACAAATGACATGGGCCCCTATATATAAGTGTGGTCCCCTCCTACTGGTCCTATATGTTCTACCACAAACCATTTCTGTTTAGGACCGCTTCTACAACATAATAGACCCCTTTTCATTCTGAACGGACCCTATTCCGATGGGGGGAATTTGTAGGGTCCTAAAAATTCCACCAAGGGAAGAAAATACCCCCACAATCACTTTGTAGAAGGAATAAACTATTACTACAAGTCTAGAAAGGTGAATAAACTCAAATCATGTTGCGTATTTCAGATGAAACTTGAAGGAATTTATGTTTTCAAAGAATTTCATGTGGCCCATGTACCATTACCAAGAACGGTACATAGACCAGATGGGTCACGGACCAACAGGTACGTGGAATGATCTGCGAACCACTTTCCCATGGAGCGATGGCCAGCGAACAAGGTGTACCATGAACCGTGTCGCTAAAATACTCATGTGTGTGAATTCCATCCATGTATTGTGCTGCAAACTCATCAGTTCATGAATGAAGAAAACCATAAGGGTTCTGCAAACTGTCATCGTGAACCGAAGCCACCACAAACCCCAGATTGACTAAGTCTTCCGTGGGTTAGGATATTGTTTCTTGGGCTTACGAAAATGGTTTTGTATGACCAATAGATACAATTGTCTTGATTATCTATAAAAAGATCATAGTAAAAGGATGAAGGATGGAAGATGAAAGACTGAAGGAAACCCAGCATTTGGAAGAAAGAGTTCAGAGAAGACTCTGACTTCAATATCAATTCATTGACGAAGCCCGAATCATGAACCACTCTCTACGTAGGTACAACCAGCTGAATACCATGAAATGGGGGAATTTTATAATAAAAAGGGAACTAAAAACCTAATTAGTGAACCGAGAACCACATACTTCTCACGGATGAACTCCTCGTGAATGATAATCCCCCAAATCCTCCTTCAATATGTTGGTCCATGTAGTGTACCACTATGTGGACTAAACCCGGCGTCGCATACTGAATTAGTACACAGATGGAACCCAAAGCTGTGTGATGGTCCATGTACCACTATGGTACGTAGTTGTCCATACCCATGCTTGCGTGTAACGCCCCGACCCCAGCTACCCAGAGTCGGTGCATTACTTCGTAACATTGGCATGATCACAAAAGATCAAGTCTCGAAAGACCGATTAGTTTAGTAGCCTTGGAAACACTAGATACATTCATAAGTCTTTCATTACATCAAAATTAAACAAACTACAATAACATGGTCTTCATAGTCCACACTCATATCCTCTTCTGACTATTCTTGCAAGTCAGTCATAATACACTTCTTCACATCCTGGAAAATTTTTAAACATTGAAAGGGGTGAGCTCAGATGCTCAGTAAGGATAACAATAATGCGGAAGCTTTCATAAATAAACATTAACATTTAAGGCAATGTATAACTAAAACAAAAGCCTTTTAAACATGAACTTCAACATAATATGGCAAAAGTAAAATGAGATAATGCCATTCACTTCTTCACATGGATATTCTACTGGCCGAATAATCACATGCAATATCAATAACCACTTTCATAATGAGGGAATGTATAATGCCGGACATTCTGAAACATTTTGTCAAGGCCTCGGCCAAGACATCTAAAATGATTAAGGCCTCGGCCAAAACCATAAATCAAATTGGGAAAGGGCCTCGGCCAATTCCACGTCTAGTTGTCTCATGAGACCTACCGATGCATCGAGGAGCTATAGCGGGCTCCACCCGTCACTTATTAAGTCCAATACATTCCTCATACGAATAGGTTTAAACATATCATAAACCATAACATAATCGTATCACATAAAACATGCATAAAGGAAACATAACATTTCCACATTTCAATCACAAGATATCAATACAACACATTGATATAATAAAAACGCTTTCAAAACCATTTTCAATACCAAAATAAAAGAAAGTTAAAACTTTGTATTTATTTTTCATTAAAGAAAAGATGGCTTATAGAGGAAGCCGAAACTCAAATAATGGTCACGGCGGCGGAGAAGTCGTTGTCGCCGCATAAGTACGGAAAGAAAAACATTCCCTTTTGTCGTTTAGCAAAATGCTTCGTATAAAAAGATTCCTTTTGAATAAACGTAAAAGTCAAAGGGGTTTATACACCATATAAAAGAAAGTTGTGTATAAAACCAAATAGGACTCAATGAAAGGGGATTGAGATGAAGTCCTTAAATAGATCATTTTTTAAAATAAAATAGATCTAATATGTGTATTCAATATAGGTACACATAAAGAATGTAAAAATACAAAATAGGACATAATAATATCATGACATAATTTGAAAGTAGGAGATTAACCCAAAGAATGGAAGTTGGGTTAAGAAGTTCCCTTACAAGATCATTTATAAATAAAATAGATCTATTATGTGTATTAACTATAAGTACACATAAAGAAAGTACAAATACAAGATAATACATAACAATATCATGACAGAATTTGAAAGTAGGAGATTAACCCAAAGAACAGAAATTGGGTTAAGAATTTCCCTTACCTTGTGTCCGACTTGACTCAACCGTTCTTTAACCTCCTGAATAATAAACTAGAGTTAATATATACCTTATTAAGAACCATTCTCAATTTCATTATCCTTATTATATCACTTATTACAATGATATGATCATTATGTAATTATTTAAGTTAATAACGGTCGTTTTGTCGACCTTTGGTACTTGAGTCAAAAATAAACTTCTTATGATTACAAGTTGTTAATGTGGTGAAATATCCATTATATTCATAATTTAGATGTCATATATATCTTATATATCCAGTATATACATTCATTTATAATATTACGTAACATTTAGAGGTAAGAAATGAAATGCACCGTTCATGGAGACGGTAAGCCGTACGTACGCATGAACGCTACTTCCATTTCTATTTCATATTTTCTGGAATGGAATCATAATGATATGAGAGTATATTATAATTCCAGTATAATAACATATATAATATCATTAACTTTATCCTTCACACATCCCACATATGGTATTAACGAATCAAATCACTTTCAGGGGGCGGTAGTCCGCGCTTCCTAAAATGAAGATATCGTGTTTTACCCATAATGGAAACCATAAAGGTATGCCCAAAATGAAAAAAAACAGAAGCTTAAGGAAAACATAAACATATTATATATCATATATAAAAATAGTGACATCATAATGGCCACCTTTGAAGGTGTTAAATGAGTGTTGAACAATCATCGTTTCGGGAGGCAGAATTTCGCCATCCACGGAAACCTTATGTTCTTTAACCATTTGATGTAGTTGTGTGGAAGTGTAGCTCAAATAAATCTTATAACAACATCCTAGTATATTTAAGATACTGGTGTTGTTACAAAAGAAGTAAATAAAAAGAGTTTAGGGGGTTGGAGAAGCAAAATAAAACAAAAGAACATGAGAGAATAAATTACCTTAAAAAGTGTAACTCCTTTTGAGTTGAGCCTAAAGGCTTCCTTTGAAAGGATTCTGCCCAAAGGGAATCCTCTAGGATGAGGAGAGGGATGTGGAGAGAGCAAATGGGCAGGGGTTGGCCGAGCCAATGGCTTGAAGAGTGTGTGAAATGAGGTATAGGTGGGGGCCTTTTATAAGAGGAGAGGAAGGGCACTTTTGGAAAGTAAAGGAACATTACATTATTTGAAAATGTGTTTCGGTTTTAAAAGGTCCCACATTGATAGAATTCGTGGATAAGGTGATAAGGCATCGAAATCCACTCATCCAATTGGTTTTGGCCATGTGTAGTTCATAGATTTTATATTACCTTTCCATTTTATTTAAATCGTCAAATAATGATGTCATCGCTGCATCATTATTATGTCATAAATAATTAAATTTATTTAATGTCTAAAAATTATAAAAAAAATACTATGATATAGGAAATCTTTTTATCTTTCCAATGACTATTTATAATCAAAATTTGGACTTGTGTAACCCTACTTAAAAATTGTTTTAGTAAAACACTTTATGTTAGTGTCATTTTCACTTTAACATTAAATAAAAAGTAATTTATGTTATTTCCCAACACAAGTGGATCCATGGGGTCCCCAAGTTAGGCCATGGCTTGTCTTGGTCGGCCATGACACAACCAATGAGGTTGGGACATGTGTCTAGGTCATTTAATATTATTAAAGTATTATTTATACCTTAAACTACCCTAATTACCACTAATCGCGATTAAGAACTTAATAAGTTACTATTCACCAAAAAATTATTATAATCTCATTGAACCACATTTTACTTCTTAATGACAACCATGTATGTCGGATTTTTGAAAATCAAATCACAGATGTGGTAATATTTCATTTAAACGAAAAATCAGTTATTTAACTACCACTTAGTGGTTTCACTATTCATCAAAAATTGAAGTTTCTCAGAACAATGCCAAAATTTCATCCTAAGCTATAATTGATATTACGAATTCAAAAATGATGTCTATTTTATAAAATTCCAAACATATAAGTTGCATTAATTAATTTTATAATTAATTCCCGCTGTTACGACAAATAGCGTGTTTTCAAGAAACAATTTATATCAAAAGATTGGCAATTGTTTATGTCCAAATTCAATGTTAAATTAATTCTAATGACCACCATTGGATAAAATGGTAAAAATATATTCTAATTATACATTAAATCCACTCAATAGTATAACTTATCACTATAAATTATTTTGATTAAAAAAGTTGTTTTAAGTATTTTTCACTATTCATAAAAATTTTGAAGTTCTCAGAAAATTACAAAAAATTCAACATAGGCTAATTTCAATATTAGGAATACAAAAATGAACTCCATTTTGAAATATAAAATTTCTATAATTTTAAAAAGTGGTTATTACTATTCATAACGGCTACTTTGATTTGTCGCGATGTTTTAGAACTCGAAGTTGCGTACAATGCAAGCTATTGTATTATTGAATGAGAAGCGTATCGTGGAAGCTCGGGGTGTTACATTCTCCCCTCCTTCAATAAATTGCGTCCTCGCAATTTGAAATTTTTCTTGGAAAATAAAAGGTTGAAAAGAGAAAATACCTTTGAGGAAAACCCACATCGAAAATAAGGTTAATAAATATATAACATTAAAAGAAAGCAGGATAAGTACAAAGGTCACCCGATATAGCCCATTATAGGATTCTATGAAAATATGGATATGGAGGAGAAACAAACCATCAAGGTCTGATGGGGAGTTATAGAAAACAGGATTAGGAGAAAGTTTAACCACAAGAAAATCACAAACTTGTGATTGGTTAAACGGTCATTGAATCCCTAGTTGGAAAAGTTAACCGACAACATTTTTGTTTTAAGTTACCTTTTATAATGTTGAGGAATTTATTTAGGAGATTTACTAAGAACGTAAGGGAATATACATACTTGTTATGTATACTATCATTCGTTAATAAATTTTTGCCACAAACCCATCTTTTACTCCAAATGGTAACGGAACTCAAAAATATTCTATTTATCCTAATTGTATAAGGTTCCAAATGTTAACACATACCATTTAGATTAGTAAAACGATTTTGTAATAACCATGGACTTCCTGTAGGCTAGTGGTATGAAATAAAGGCTTGTCGCACTATGGTTGTGGGTTCGATTCCTGCAGCTGTGTCCGACGCGACGGGTTATTCCCCACCCTGCAGGTTGTCCTTTTTCTAAAAATATAGTATTATAGTATTCCAGAAATAATCTTCAGAAAAGTTTTAACCTTAAACAATACTATTCAAAGTTCAACTTAATCCATCCCAACATTTATAGTTATCCAAAATACCTCTGTCCAAACTTTCTCTAAAAGGTCTCTTAATTCCAAAATCAATTGTAACATCAGATTCCCCACACAAAGAAAAGTTTCTCTTATTGTCACATACTAAAAATATGATTACCTTAATCATATTAAAACCTTACTGAAACCAACAAGTACTGCAGTACAATCCTTATATAGATCACATTATTCTAATAACCAGAATATAATCCATGAGTCCGAAAGCATCAATACATTAGTTATTCTGCTTCAACTGTAGTAATAGCATAAGATTGTCCTTGATCCCTTGGCCTTTTCTGAGGTAAGATTCCTTGACGCTTAGGACATTCATTTGCGTAATGACCCATTTCTCTACAATTGTAGCATTCAACTTTGACAGCCTCTTTCTTTCCCTTGCAATCACGTGCCTGGTGACCTTTTTCTCCACATTTATAACAGACTCCCATTCCTTTTAGGCAAGTACCAGGGTGATTCTTCCCACAATTATCACATAATGGAAAATCCTTCTTTCCCTTTTTCCCTTTATCTGTCTCTTGTTCCACCGTTCTCTTCTTCTCTTGCTTTACTTTGTTGTCATAAGACTTAGAGAATTCCTTTTCTGTCTTGATAGCACATGAGACTATATCTTCGTATGATGAGAAGGATTGTGATACTAAAGCTCGACGGAGAAATGGTTTTAACCCATCAAAGAAACGATCAATCTTACTCCTTGGGTTACGTATATAATCGGCAGCATGCCTCGCTAACCTTGTAAAGTTAGCCTCATACTTTGCGACATTCTCATCCTCCTTCTGCCTCAGACTCAGAAATTGCCTTTCCATATCTGCTCGATGGTCACGAGGAAAGTATTTTTCTAAGAAAAGCTCTTTGAACTCCCTCCATTCCATACTTGATACGTCGTCATCTTCCTTTGTGTTTTGAATCAGCGACCACCACTGATCAGCATCTCCAGTGAGGCGGTAAACTGCCATGACAACCTTCTCCCTTTCACTACTCCCCAAGGCATGGAATATTTTCTCTAAGGAATTTATCCATTGCTCAGCTACTATAGGATTTGTACTCCCATTGAAGGTTGGCGGTTGTTGCCTCATGAAACGGTCTAGCATTGATCCTCCACGTTGCGGATCAGGGTGCTCCATACGAGTAAGGTTGTTATTCATAACCTGCGTGAGTTGTCCCAGTATGGTGAGAAGCTGATCAGCACCAGTTGTATCACTAGCTCCACCATAATTATCCTGAGCAGGAGGGCAATCCCTACACGGAGTTCGTGCATTGCTACTGTTTCCATTCCTTCTACTAGGCGCCATTTCTAAACAATGGCATAAACTAGATTAGTTTATGAATCAAAATACATAATTCCATACTTGTAAAACACTTAACATAAATTGAACTAATTATGGATATAATCCATAATTATAAAAATGTATTCTTTGAGGAAGTATATACTCGTAACCCTTCATAGTGGTTTGTAAAGAAAATGGGAATTATCCAAAGCATATCCCCCGGGAGTGTCGTAACCAAGAGTGCAGCAAGGCCCGTTGTCGTGCACCAGTTCCCGTTCGAGTCTAGCTCAAAGCGGTGTTTTCGGGTTTTACCCCTAGGTACATCTGTGCCAGAGCCGCCTCTACCTGCTCGTATCCAGACAGGAATGTATTGCTTGGAAAACTCACAAAATCTCTACAATACCAATATTCTAAGATGTTCTTTTATACTAATCCTCAAAGTCTATCTTCGGGCTATGTGCTCTAATCAGAGTTTATCTAAATCTAGCTTCCAAGGTTAGTACTAAACTGCCTCTGATACCAACTGTAACGCCCCGACCCCAGCTACCCAGAGTCGGTGCATTACTTCGTAACATTGGCATGATCACAAAAGATCAAGTCTCGAAAGACCGATTAGTTTAGTAGCCTTGGAAACACTAGATACATTCATAAGTCTTTCATTACATCAAAATTAAACAAACTACAATAACATGGTCTTCATAGTCCACACTCATATCCTCTTCTGACTATTCTTGCAAGTCAGTCATAATACACTTCTTCAGATCCTGGAAAATTTTTAAACATTGAAAGGGGTGAGCTCAGATGCTCAGTAAGGATAACAATAATGCGGAAGCTTTCATAAATAAACATTAACATTTAAGGCAATGTATAACTAAAACAAAAGCCTTTTAAACATGAACTTCAACATAATATGGCAAAAGTAAAATGAGATAATGCCATTCACTTCTTCACATGGATATTCTACTGGCCGAATAATCACATGCAATATCAATAACCACTTTCATAATGAGGGAATGTATAATGCCGGACATTCTGAAACATTTTGTCAAGGCCTCGGCCAAGACATCTAAAATGATTAAGGCCTCGGCCAAAACCATAAATCAAATTGGGAAAGGGCCTCGGCCAATTCCACGTCTAGTTGTCTCATGAGACCTACCGACGCATCGAGGAGCTATAGCGGGCTCCACCCGTCACTTATTAAGTCCAATACATTCCTCATACGAATAGGTTTAAACATATCATAAACCATAACATAATCGTATCACATAAAACATGCATAAAGGAAACATAACATTTCCATATTTCAATCACAAGATATCAATACAACACATTGATATAATAAAAACGCTTTCAAAACCATTTTCAATACCAAAATAAAAGAAAGTTAAAACTTTGTATTTATTTTTCATTAAAGAAAAGATGGCTTATAGAGGAAGCCGAAACTCAAATAATGGTCACGGCGGCGGAGAAGTCGTTGTCGCCGCATAAGTACGGAAAGAAAAACATTCCCTTTTGTCGTTTAGCAAAATGCTTCGTATAAAAAGATTCCTTTTGAATAAACGTAAAAGTCAAAGGGGTTTATACACCATATAAAAGAAAGTTGTGTATAAAACCAAATAGGACTCAATGAAAGGGGATTGAGATGAAGTCCTTAAATAGATCATTTTTTAAAATAAAATAGATCTAATATGTGTATTCACTATAGGTACACATAAAGAAAGTAAAAATACAAAATAGGACATAATAATATCATGACATAATTTGAAAGTAGGAGATTAACCCAAAGAATGGAAGTTGGGTTAAGAAGTTCCCTTACAAGATCATTTATAAATAAAATAGATCTATTATGTGTATTAACTATAAGTACACATAAAGAAAGTACAAATACAAGATAATACATAACAATATCATGACAGAATTTGAAAGTAGGAGATTAACCCAAAGAACAGAAATTGGGTTAAGAATTTCCCTTACCTTGTGTCCGACTTGACTCAACCGTTCTTTAACCTCCTGAATAATAAACTAGAGTTAATATATACCTTATTAAGAACCATTCTCAATTTCATTATCCTTATTATATCACTTATTACAATGATATGATCATTATGTAATTATTTAAGTTAATAACGGTCGTTTTGTCGACCTTTGGTACTTGAGTCAAAAATAAACTTCTTATGATTACAAGTTGTTAATGTGGTGAAATATCCATTATATTCATAATTTAGATGTCATATATATCTTATATATCCAGTATATACATTCATTTATAATATTACGTAACATTTAGAGGTAAGAAATGAAATGCACCGTTCATGGAGACGGTAAGCCGTACGTACGCATGAACGCTACTTCCATTTCTATTTCATATTTTCTGGAATGGAATCATAATGATATGAGAGTATATTATAATTCCAGTATAATAACATATATAATATCATTAACTTTATCCTTCACACATCCCACATATGGTATTAACGAATCAAATCACTTTCAGGGGGCGGTAGTCCGCGCTTCCTAAAATGAAGATATCGTGTTTTACCCATAATGGAAACCATAAAGGTATGCCCAAAATGAAAAAAAACAGAAGCTTAAGGAAAACATAAACATATTATATATCATATATAAAAATAGTGACATCATAATGGCCACCTTTGAAGGTGTTAAATGAGTGTTGAACAATCATCGTTTCGGGAGGCAGAATTTCGCCATCCACGGAAACCTTATGTTCTTTAACCATTTGATGTAGTTGTGTGGAAGTGTAGCTCAAATAAATCTTATAACAACATCCTAGTATATTTAAGATACTGGTGTTGTTACAAAAGAAGTAAATAAAAAGAGTTTAGGGGGTTGGAGAAGCAAAATAAAACAAAAGAACATGAGAGAATGAATTACCTTAAAAAGTGTAACTCCTTTTGAGTTGAGCCTAAAGGCTTCCTTTGAAAGGATTCTGCCCAAAGGGAATCCTCTAGGATTAGGAGAGGGATGTGGAGAGAGCAAATGGGCAGGGGTTGGCCGAGCCAATGGCTTGAAGAGTGTGTGAAATGAGGTATAGGTGGGGGCCTTTTATAAGAGGAGAGGAAGGGCACTTTTGGAAAGTAAAGGAACATTACATTATTTGAAAATGTGTTTCGGTTTTAAAAGGTCCCACATTGATATAATTCGTGGATAAGGTGATAAGGCATCGAAATCCACTCATCCAATTGGTTTTGGCCATGTGTAGTTCATAGATTTTATATTACCTTTCCATTTTATTTAAATCGTCAAATAATGATGTCATCGCTGCATCATTATTATGTCATAAATAATTAAATTTATTTAATGTCTAAAAATTATAAAAAAAATACTATGATATAGGAAATCTTTTTATCTTTCCAATGACTATTTATAATCAAAATTTGGACTTGTGTAACCCTACTTAAAAATTGTTTTAGTAAAACACTTTATGTTAGTGTCATTTTCACTTTAACATTAAATAAAAAGTAATTTATGTTATTTCCCAACAAAAGTGGATCCATGGGGTCCCCAAGTTAGGCCATGGCTTGTCTTGGTCGGCCATGACACAACCAATGAGGTTGGGACATGTGTCTAGGTCATTTAATATTATTAAAGTATTATTTATACCTTAAACTACCCTAATTACCACTAATCGCGATTAAGAACTTAATAAGTTACTATTCACCAAAAAATTATTATAATCTCATTGAACCACATTTTACTTCTTAATGACAACCATGTATGTCGGATTTTTGAAAATCAAATCACAGAAGTGGTAATATTTCATTTAAACGAAAAATCAGTTATTTAACTACCACTTAGTGGTTTCACTATTCATCAAAAATTGAAGTTTCTCAGAACAATGCCAAAATTTCATCCTAAGCTATAATTGATATTACGAATTCAAAAATGATGTCTATTTTATAAAATTCCAAACATATAAGTTGCATTAATTAATTTTATAATTAATTCCCGCTGTTACGACAAATAGCGTGTTTTCAAGAAACAATTTATATCAAAAGATTGGCAATTGTTTATGTCCAAATTCAATGTTAAATTAATTCTAATGACCACCATTGGATAAAATGGTAAAAATATATTCTAATTATACATTAAATCCACTCAATAGTATAACTTATCACTATAAATTATTTTGATTAAAAAAGTTGTTTTAAGTATTTTTCACTATTCATAAAAATTTTGAAGTTCTCAGAAAATTACAAAAAATTCAACATAGGCTAATTTCAATATTAGGAATACAAAAATGAACTCCATTTTGAAATATAAAATTTCTATAATTTTAAAAAGTGGTTATTACTATTCATAACGGCTACTTTGATTTGTCGCGATGTTTTAGAACTCGAAGTTGCGTACAATGCAAGCTATTGTATTATTGAATGAGAAGCGTATCGTGGAAGCTCGGGGTGTTACATTCTCCCCTCCTTCAATAAATTGCGTCCTCGCAATTTGAAATTTTTCTTGGAAAATAAAAGGTTGAAAAGAGAAAATACCTTTGAGGAAAACCCACATCGAAAATAAGGTTAATAAATATATAACATTAAAAGAAAGCAGGATAAGTACAAAGGTCACCCGATATAGCCCATTATAGGATTCTATGAAAATATGGATATGGAGGAGAAACAAACCATCAAGGTCTGATGGGGAGTTATAGAAAACAGGATTAGGAGAAAGTTTAACCACAAGAAAATCACAAACTTGTGATTGGTTAAACGGTCATTGAATCCCTAGTTGGAAAAGTTAACCGACAACATTTTTGTTTTAAGTTACCTTTTATAATGTTGAGGAATTTATTTAGGAGATTTACTAAGAACGTAAGGGAATATACATACTTGTTATGTATACTATCATTCGTTAATAAATTTTTGCCACAAACCCATCTTTTACTCCAAATGGTAACGGAACTCAAAAATATTCTATTTATCCTAATTGTATAAGGTTCCAAATGTTAACACATACCATTTAGATTAGTAAAACGATTTTGTAATAACCATGGACTTCCTGTAGGCTAGTGGTATGAAATAAAGGCTTGTCGCACTATGGTTGTGGGTTCGATTCCTGCAGCTGTGTCCGACGCGACGGGTTATTCCCCACCCTGCAGGTTGTCCTTTTTCTAAAAATATAGTATTATAGTATTCCAGAAATAATCTTCAGAAAAGTTTTAACCTTAAACAATACTATTCAAAGTGCAACTTAATCCATCCCAACATTTATAGTTATCCAAAATACCTCTGTCCAAACTTTCTCTAAAAGGTCTCTTAATTCCAAAATCAATTGTAACATCAGATTCCCCACACAAAGAAAAGTTTCTCTTATTGTCACATACTAAAAATATGATTACCTTAATCATATTAAAACCTTACTGAAACCAACAAGTACTGCAGTACAATCCTTATATAGATCACATTATTCTAATAACCAGAATATAATCCATGAGTCCGAAAGCATCAATACATTAGTTATTCTGCTTCAACTGTAGTAATAGCATAAGATTGTCCTTGATCCCTTGGCCTTTTCTGAGGTAAGATTCCTTGACGCTTAGGACATTCATTTGCGTAATGACCCATTTCTCTACAATTGTAGCATTCAACTTTGACAGCCTCTTTCTTTCCCTTGCAATCACGTGCCTGGTGACCTTTTTCTCCACATTTATAACAGACTCCCATTCCTTTTAGGCAAGTACCAGGGTGATTCTTCCCACAATTATCACATAATGGAAAATCCTTCTTTCCCTTTTTCCCTTTATCTGTCTCTTGTTCCACCGTTCTCTTCTTCTCTTGCTTTACTTTGTTGTCATAAGACTTAGAGAATTCCTTTTCTGTCTTGATAGCACATGAGACTATATCTTCGTATGATGAGAAGGATTGTGATACTAAAGCTCGACGGAGAAATGGTTTTAACCCATCAAAGAAACGATCAATCTTACTCCTTGGGTTACGTATATAATCGGCAGCATGCCTCGCTAACCTTGTAAAGTTAGCCTCATACTTTGCGACATTCTCATCCTCCTTCTGCCTCAGACTCAGAAATTGCCTTTCCATATCTGCTCGATGGTCACGAGGAAAGTATTTTTCTAAGAAAAGCTCTTTGAACTCCCTCCATTCCATACTTGATACGTCGTCATCTTCCTTTGTGTTTTGAATCAGCGACCACCACTGATCGGCATCTCCAGTGAGGCGGTAAACTGCCATGACAACCTTCTCCCTTTCACTACTCCCCAAGGCATGGAATATTTTCTCTAAGGAATTTATCCATTGCTCAGCTACTATAGGATTTGTACTCCCATTGAAGGTTGGCGGTTGTTGCCTCATGAAACGGTCTAGCATTGATCCTCCACGTTGCGGATCAGGGTGCTCCATACGAGTAAGGTTGTTATTCATAACCTGCGTGAGTTGTCCCAGTATGGTGAGAAGCTGATCAGCACCAGTTGTATCACTAGCTCCACCATAATTATCCTGAGCAGGAGGGCAATCCCTACACGGAGTTCGTGCATTGCTACTGTTTCCATTCCTTCTACTAGGCGCCATTTCTAAACAATGGCATAAACTAGATTAGTTTATGAATCAAAATACATAATTCCATACTTGTAAAACACTTAACATAAATTGAACTAATTATGGATATAATCCATAATTATAAAAATGTATTCTTTGAGGAAGTATATACTCGTAACCCTTCATAGTGGTTTGTAAAGAAAATGGGAATTATCCAAAGCATATCCCCCGGGAGTGTCGTAACCAAGAGTGCAGCAAGGCCCGTTGTCGTGCACCAGTTCCCGTTCGAGTCTAGCTCAAAGCGGTGTTTTCGGGTTTTACCCCTAGGTACATCTGTGCCAGAGCCGCCTCTACCTGCTCGTATCCAGACAGGAATGTATTGCTTGGAAAACTCACAAAATCTCTACAATACCAATATTCTAAGATGTTCTTTTATACTAATCCTCAAAGTCTATCTTCGGGCTATGTGCTCTAATCAGAGTTTATCTAAATCTAGCTTCCAAGGTTAGTACTAAACTGCCTCTGATACCAACTGTAACGCCCCGACCCCAGCTACCCAGAGTCGGTGCATTACTTCGTAACATTGGCATGATCACAAAAGATCAAGTCTCGAAAGACCGATTAGTTTAGTAGCCTTGGAAACACTAGATACATTCATAAGTCTTTCATTACATCAAAATTAAACAAACTACAATAACATGGTCTTCATAGTCCACACTCATATCCTCTTCTGACTATTCTTGCAAGTCAGTCATAATACACTTCTTCAGATCCTGGAAAATTTTTAAACATTGAAAGGGGTGAGCTCAGATGCTCAGTAAGGATAACAATAATGCGGAAGCTTTCATAAATAAACATTAACATTTAAGGCAATGTATAACTAAAACAAAAGCCTTTTAAACATGAACTTCAACATAATATGGCAAAAGTAAAATGAGATAATGCCATTCACTTCTTCACATGGATATTCTACTGGCCGAATAATCACATGCAATATCAATAACCACTTTCATAATGAGGGAATGTATAATGCCGGACATTCTGAAACATTTTGTCAAGGCCTCGGCCAAGACATCTAAAATGATTAAGGCCTCGGCCAAAACCATAAATCAAATTGGGAAAGGGCCTCGGCCAATTCCACGTCTAGTTGTCTCATGAGACCTACCGACGCATCGAGGAGCTATAGCGGGCTCCACCCGTCACTTATTAAGTCCAATACATTCCTCATACGAATAGGTTTAAACATATCATAAACCATAACATAATCGTATCACATAAAACATGCATAAAGGAAACATAACATTTCCATATTTCAATCACAAGATATCAATACAACACATTGATATAATAAAAACGCTTTCAAAACCATTTTCAATACCAAAATAAAAGAAAGTTAAAACTTTGTATTTATTTTTCATTAAAGAAAAGATGGCTTATAGAGGAAGCCGAAACTCAAATAATGGTCACGGCGGCGGAGAAGTCGTTGTCGCCGCATAAGTACGGAAAGAAAAACATTCCCTTTTGTCGTTTAGCAAAATGCTTCGTATAAAAAGATTCCTTTTGAATAAACGTAAAAGTCAAAGGGGTTTATACACCATATAAAAGAAAGTTGTGTATAAAACCAAATAGGACTCAATGAAAGGGGATTGAGATGAAGTCCTTAAATAGATCATTTTTTAAAATAAAATAGATCTAATATGTGTATTCACTATAGGTACACATAAAGAAAGTAAAAATACAAAATAGGACATAATAATATCATGACATAATTTGAAAGTAGGAGATTAACCCAAAGAATGGAAGTTGGGTTAAGAAGTTCCCTTACAAGATCATTTATAAATAAAATAGATCTATTATGTGTATTAACTATAAGTACACATAAAGAAAGTACAAATACAAGATAATACATAACAATATCATGACAGAATTTGAAAGTAGGAGATTAACCCAAAGAACAGAAATTGGGTTAAGAATTTCCCTTACCTTGTGTCCGACTTGACTCAACCGTTCTTTAACCTCCTGAATAATAAACTAGAGTTAATATATACCTTATTAAGAACCATTCTCAATTTCATTATCCTTATTATATCACTTATTACAATGATATGATCATTATGTAATTATTTAAGTTAATAACGGTCGTTTTGTCGACCTTTGGTACTTGAGTCAAAAATAAACTTCTTATGATTACAAGTTGTTAATGTGGTGAAATATCCATTATATTCATAATTTAGATGTCATATATATCTTATATATCCAGTATATACATTCATTTATAATATTACGTAACATTTAGAGGTAAGAAATGAAATGCACCGTTCATGGAGACGGTAAGCCGTACGTACGCATGAACGCTACTTCCATTTCTATTTCATATTTTCTGGAATGGAATCATAATGATATGAGAGTATATTATAATTCCAGTATAATAACATATATAATATCATTAACTTTATCCTTCACACATCCCACATATGGTATTAACGAATCAAATCACTTTCAGGGGGCGGTAGTCCGCGCTTCCTAAAATGAAGATATCGTGTTTTACCCATAATGGAAACCATAAAGGTATGCCCAAAATGAAAAAAAACAGAAGCTTAAGGAAAACATAAACATATTATATATCATATATAAAAATAGTGACATCATAATGGCCACCTTTGAAGGTGTTAAATGAGTGTTGAACAATCATCGTTTCGGGAGGCAGAATTTCGCCATCCACGGAAACCTTATGTTCTTTAACCATTTGATGTAGTTGTGTGGAAGTGTAGCTCAAATAAATCTTATAACAACATCCTAGTATATTTAAGATACTGGTGTTGTTACAAAAGAAGTAAATAAAAAGAGTTTAGGGGGTTGGAGAAGCAAAATAAAACAAAAGAACATGAGAGAATGAATTACCTTAAAAAGTGTAACTCCTTTTGAGTTGAGCCTAAAGGCTTCCTTTGAAAGGATTCTGCCCAAAGGGAATCCTCTAGGATGAGGAGAGGGATGTGGAGAGAGCAAATGGGCAGGGGTTGGCCGAGCCAATGGCTTGAAGAGTGTGTGAAATGAGGTATAGGTGGGGGCCTTTTATAAGAGGAGAGGAAGGGCACTTTTGGAAAGTAAAGGAACATTACATTATTTGAAAATGTGTTTCGGTTTTAAAAGGTCCCACATTGATATAATTCGTGGATAAGGTGATAAGGCATCGAAATCCACTCATCCAATTGGTTTTGGCCATGTGTAGTTCATAGATTTTATATTACCTTTCCATTTTATTTAAATCGTCAAATAATGATGTCATCGCTGCATCATTATTATGTCATAAATAATTAAATTTATTTAATGTCTAAAAATTATAAAAAAAATACTATGATATAGGAAATCTTTTTATCTTTCCAATGACTATTTATAATCAAAATTTGGACTTGTGTAACCCTACTTAAAAATTGTTTTAGTAAAACACTTTATGTTAGTGTCATTTTCACTTTAACATTAAATAAAAAGTAATTTATGTTATTTCCCAACAAAAGTGGATCCATGGGGTCCCCAAGTTAGGCCATGGCTTGTCTTGGTCGGCCATGACACAACCAATGAGGTTGGGACATGTGTCTAGGTCATTTAATATTATTAAAGTATTATTTATACCTTAAACTACCCTAATTACCACTAATCGCGATTAAGAACTTAATAAGTTACTATTCACCAAAAAATTATTATAATCTCATTGAACCACATTTTACTTCTTAATGACAACCATGTATGTCGGATTTTTGAAAATCAAATCACAGAAGTGGTAATATTTCATTTAAACGAAAAATCAGTTATTTAACTACCACTTAGTGGTTTCACTATTCATCAAAAATTGAAGTTTCTCAGAACAATGCCAAAATTTCATCCTAAGCTATAATTGATATTACGAATTCAAAAATGATGTCTATTTTATAAAATTCCAAACATATAAGTTGCATTAATTAATTTTATAATTAATTCCCGCTGTTACGACAAATAGCGTGTTTTCAAGAAACAATTTATATCAAAAGATTGGCAATTGTTTATGTCCAAATTCAATGTTAAATTAATTCTAATGACCACCATTGGATAAAATGGTAAAAATATATTCTAATTATACATTAAATCCACTCAATAGTATAACTTATCACTATAAATTATTTTGATTAAAAAAGTTGTTTTAAGTATTTTTCACTATTCTTAAAAATTTTGAAGTTCTCAGAAAATTACAAAAAATTCAACATAGGCTAATTTCAATATTAGGAATACAAAAATGAACTCCATTTTGAAATATAAAATTTCTATAATTTTAAAAAGTGGTTATTACTATTCATAACGGCTACTTTGATTTGTCGCGATGTTTTAGAACTCGAAGTTGCGTACAATGCAAGCTATTGTATTATTGAATGAGAAGCGTATCGTGGAAGCTCGGGGTGTTACATTGCGTACTGCATCAGTGCGTGGAAGGACCCTTTTCTCGTATACCACTACTGTTTGTGGATCTTCCCGCATCACGCATAAGAAACTAGTACATGAAATGGGGGTGTTTTCAGGTATTATTTACTCCGGTACCACACTCACCCATATATTACTGTCTTGTCCACTATAATCCCTAAGATAACCATTCCTTCGGTATTAGGACTAATCCTCATCCAAATCTATCAGACCCGTATGATCATACCATCAGGAACATCAGCGAGCCACTTTGAGTCTACACACCCAGGGTAAGCGGAGTCACAAAGGCTCTCCCCACAACGGTTGGGCTTCAGGAATTCCTGTGGGTCTACATTCTCATGGAAACCCAGAGTACAACCTTAGGATGCCAACATGAACTTCCTTGTTCTAGGGATTAAGGGTGATCACTCAATTTTCTATTCAATGATGAATAGTGATCAGTTAAAGGCTTTATGTTTTCTCTCACCTTTGACGAGGATGGAACTCATCCACATCCCAAAACATATTTCATGGCCCTCCCATTGAGATAATTACCAAATCTTCTGAGGTCGGGCCGAATGACCTATAATTACATTTCATATGGAAAGGTTCTTCGCTCTATTCCCTCGCCAAAGGCAACCCCGAACTCTTCCATCGTGGGATCTTCCTCTCTCACCAACAAGGGAAGAAGCATGTTCATTGTTGAATCTTTCAAATCTTATTGTTTCTCACACTAGGACTGACTCACTTCGTATTAGAGGTTTTTTAGGATTACAACGTCCACATGAATCAGAATAATGATAACTCTGATTCCTGCTCAAATCAGGATACGTTGGACACCTTCTAGAAGGACTGAGCTCAAAAGGGTACCCATCCAAAAGGGTCCACCCAATCATGTCTAAAAAATGGGAACCTCCCATGCATAATCCCCACACCATCTGAACTACAAGAACTATGATTGCCGATCAAATCAAGATACGTTTGATGCCTTCTAGAAGGCCCAAGCTCAAAGGGGTACCCATCCAAAAGGGTCTACCCAATCAAGTCTAACAAATGGGAAACTCCCATGCGTAATCCCCACACCATATGAATTATGAGAACTCTAGTTCCTGATCAAATCGGGATACATAGAACGCCTACTAGAAGGCCCGATCTCAAAAGGGTACCCATCCAAAAGGGTCTACTCAATCAGGTTTATCAAATGGGAAACTCCCATGTGTATTCCACACACCATCTGATCTTCAAGAACTCTGATTCATAATCAAATCGGGATACGTAGGATGCCTTCGTGAAAGCCCGAGCTCAAAATGGTGCTGATCCAAAAGGGTCCACCCAATCATGTCTATCAAATGGGAATCTCCCATGGATAATCCCCACACCATCTGAAATATGAGAACTCTGATTCCTAATCAAACCGGGATACATTGGATTCCCTCTAGAAGGCCCCAGTTCCAATGGGTTCCCATCCATAAAGGGTCCACCCAATCATGTATATCAAATGGGAAACACCAATGTGTAAGCCCCACACCATCTGAAGTACAATAACTCTAATTCCTGATCAAATCGGGATATATAGGATGCCTACCTGAAAGCTCGAGCTCAAAAGGGTGCCCATCAAAAAAGGTCCACCTAATCATGTTCTCTTAAATGGGCAATTTCCATGCATATGACCCACACAATCCGAACTATGTGGGTTCTGATTCTCTCTCAATGATAAGTATGAAGCCCTTCTTATGGGATCGATCCCAACATCAAGTCACAATCCATCCCCCCAAGAGGACAATAAATTCCATAGTGACTTATTATATGGATCATGTCAGCATCACCTCCATAGCATCAAATATATGCATTCCTGTGATGATCTTACAATTTAAGGGAATCCCATTAAAACACTCTTCGGGAATGAACCAAGAATTCATGAACATATGAACATGACTTAAATCTATAAGAGAGTCCTGGAAAGGGCAACAATCCTCCCCCAGAAGGGTGCAGTGAGCCTGACCTCCCATCCTCTCAACCAATGAAGTCCTTAAGTGTCGCTGGTTGAATCATCAATCAACGAGCACGTGCCTTTGGAAAAAAGGACCATGAATCAAGGTTACTAGGGCCATTGGGTCTTTCTGGATCCACAAATAAACCCATTTGAAGACCATCTGATGATGTTATATCTGAGGAGGACGGATTGCACAAGTACTTGACCCCCATGCAATCGCATATTAGGACCAATCGTTCCCACAGGTTTAATCCAAACTTTTTAAAGGATAATTACGCATAACGGGTTAAAAAAGTAACGGTGAATTTGATGACAACCCATCTTTATAGAAAAGGGACGAGTGACGATCCTCATCAGACCATTTCCACCCCACCCGAAATGCACCACATTGGAGCCGAAACACCTATGAAATCCAATAAACAACAAAACCAAAAAAACCATAAAATCATAAACACCCCTAAAAGACCCTAAAATCCATAAATGACCATAAAACCACATGAAAACACTAAAAACCCATAAATTATCAAAAAACATTAAACCCCTAAAAATTCCAAAAACCCCTAAAAATACATAAAACCCTTAAAATTTATAAAATCCCAAAAAAGATGCTAAATCCCTACAACCCTAAATCCCAATAAAACCCAAAAAAACTAAAACTCCAACCAAAAAAGCCCTAAAATCTCCCAAAAACCAAAAACCCATTAAAATCACTTGAAAAAACACTAAAATACCATTGAATACCCTACAAAAACCTAAAACCCTAAAATACTCTAAAAATCAGTAAAAAAACTTAATCATCCATAAAAACCAATGAAAGCCCCAATAAACCACTAAAAAACTAAAAACCCATTAAGAACCTAAGAAAACCCTAAAACATTGAAAATTCTAAAAACACTAAACACCCCTAAAAATATTAGAAAACCTAAAACCCTAAAAAACCTTAAACCATGAAAACCTTAAAAATAGTAACACCCATTAAAATCACTAAAAACTCTAAAACCCCTAAAAATACACAGAAACCCCTTAAACCCCCAAAAAACCATAAATAACCTTAAAAGATATCAAAAACCCCAAAACCCTAAAAATAAAAACTACTCTAAAAGACCGAAAATAACCTAAAAACCCTAAAAGAACATAAAAACAGTAAAAGAACCTAAACCCATAAACAACCTAAAACCCTAAAAAACCATAATCACATAAAAACAACAAAAACCATAAAATCCATAAAACCCATAAAAATCCATAAAGCCCTAAAAAACAAAAAAAAACCTAACAAACCCTAAAAACCCAAAAAATATAAAATCTCCCAAAACCCTAAACCCCCTTAAAATATAAGAAACCTCCTAGAAATAACTAAAATCGATAAAATTCCCTAAAATCATGAAAAATCAATAAATTTCTTAAAAATACATAAAAATTGTAAAAAAATACAAAATAGGCATCAAAACCCAAAAAACTCTAAAAATTACATAAATGACCCAAAAAACCATAACCCCAATCCATAAAAAAACCTTGAGAACCACTAAATCCCATTTATAACGGTAAAATAATAAATACCCTAAAAATCCTAAAAAACCCGTAAACCCCTAAAAACCATAAAAACTCTAAGAAACCTTAAAAACCCTAAAAACCATAAAATAATAAACCAACTTAAAATTCCATGAAATATTCTAATACCCACTAAAAACCTATAAACATAAAAACTATAAAAACAATAAAAAACGTAAAACCCCTATGAACCCTTCAAAACCTTCAAACCCCAAAAAACCTCTAAACCATAAAACCCCTAAAAACACTAAAACCCCTAAAAACACTAACACCCCTTAAAATTTTAAACACACATAAATCTACTAATAATCCAGAAAAACATTAAAATATATATAGAACATAAAACTATAAATCCCCCAAAACACTTAAAAGCCTAAAATTCATTAAAAATTCTAAAACCTCCTAAAACTTCTTAAACCCCACAAAACCTAAAAACTCTTAAAATCATACAAACTAAAAAAACCCTAAAACCCTAAAGTACCCTAAATTCCCAAAAGATCACTAAACCCTCTAAAAAAAATTAAAAACCCTAACATTCCTAAATAACACTAAAAAACTTAAGAAATCTTAAAATCCTAAAAAAAAAAGGAACCCATAAAAGATGATAAAACCACATAAAACTCTAAAAGACTCCAATAAATCCTAAAAACCATAAACCCCTAGAAGACATAGAAATACCCAAAAATGAAAAAAGATATTAAATAACCTAAATACTCTAAAAGGTACTAATACCCCTAAAAGCCTAAAACAATCTGAAAAATATTAAAAACACTTCATGTCCTTAAAACAATACAAACCCCAAAATTGCCTTAAAAACTCTAGAAACCACAGTGGACTCCCAGAACCCAGAAAACACCAATTGACCCAAACCCCCTAAAGGTACCAAAAACTCTAAAAACCCTTAATGACCCTAAGCTTCCCAAAAGAACCCTAAAACCCCTAAAAACCATTAAAAACCCAATACCCCTTAAACGCATTCAAGATTCTAAAAATTCAAAAAAACCCAAAATGACCTAAAATCCCTAAAAACCTAAAACACAAAAAACTATAAAAACCCTAGAAATATAAAAATACCCTAAAACCATAAAAACTATTAAAGACCCTAAAAACAATAAAAACCCGAAAAAACCTAAGAGACCCTCAAAACCATAAAAACCTTACAAACAACATAATACTATAAAGCCGCTGGAAAACCAAAAAACCTAAACAATAATGAAAAACCCCAAAATTCAAAAACACCAAGAAACCATAAAAGTGATAAAAATCAAGAAAATAATAAAAAAGCTAAAACCCCCCAAAATCACAAAAAATCAAAAAAATCCCCCCCCCCCAAACAACTAAAACTATTAAAAAAATTAAATCCCCTAAAGGATAAAAATATTGAATAACCCTAAAGGACCCTAAAAATCATAGACATCCATAAACCCCACTAAAACCCATACAATATCCTAAAACCCACAAATAATGATAAACAGCCCTAAAAACCAAAAACAAACAAAAATATCATTAAAAACCTAACAAAACTAAAACCTGTAAAAACACAAAAAAATCTATGAGACCCTAAAAACCCTAAAAACATTAAGAGATCTTAAAACTGTAAAAACCCCTATATACCCTAAAACATAAAAACCTTAAGACCCATAAAAACCAACAATATACCCTAAGACCATATAAATCCCCTAAAAACCATAGAAACAATATCACACCTTTAAAATCCCATGAAAAAACCCTAAAACCCAAAAATTCCCAAAACCCCATAAAACCCCAAAAAACATTTAAAAAATAACCAAAAAAAATCGCTAAAACCCCTTAAACCAAAAAATAGTAAAAAATATGAAAAAAAAGAAACACTAAACCCCCTGAAACCCTAAATCCCCTAAAACCTCTAAAATCCTGAAAACAACCTAAAAACGTAAAACACTAAAACCCCTAAAAACCAAAAAACACCCAAACCCCCCACCCCACCCCACTCCAAACATTAATCCTTCAAACTGCTATTATACTAAAAATATTAAAAATTCATAAAAATACTCTAAACCCCTTAAAAATATATAAAAATCCGTGAAAAATACTAAAACCCTAAAACCCTAAAAACCCTACAAACCATAAAAACCTTAAAAAATATTAATTCCCTAAAACCTCTAAGAAGTTAAAAAATACTAAACAAACTAAAAACCATAAATACACCAAATTACATAAATAAAAAAAACATAAAACCCCTAAAATTTATAAAAAACCTAAAATTCCATAAAAACTATAAAATCCCCAAAACCCCCAAAAATACATAAAACACCTAAACTCATTAAAAAACCCCCACAAAACCTAAAAGACCAAAAAATTCCATAAAAACTCTAAAATCATTAAACCCATAAAATTCCATAAGACCCCTATGAATACAGTAAAAGTCACAAAATAATCCATTAACCCCTTAAAACTGTAAGACCCATAAAAAACTAAAAACACTTAAATCCCATAAAAGAATTATAACCCCATAAAAATCAAAAAAATAAAAAAACCATAAAACCCCTAAACCCCTTAAAAATCTAAAAACCTCGAAAAAACTATACCCCCAAACCCTAAAACCCCTAAAATCCCAAAAATCTATAAAACCCTATGAAAACACTAAAACCCAAAAAAAACAACGCATAAAATTCCTAAAAACACTATAAACCCAAATTAATAAAAAAACCCCCAAAACCATGAAAATGTTGTCACAATTATAAAAACCCTTTAAACCCCTAAAACCGTAAAAAATATCCATAATCCCCCAAAAAACCAGACTAAACTCTTTAAAACCCTAAATACCCTTAACCCCCTAGAAAAGAATAAAATTTAATTTAAAATAATTAAACCTCTAAATGTTATAAATATGGCTAAAACCCCATAAAAACCCAAACACCCCTAAAATCCTTTAAAATTTGTTAAAACACTAAAAACACTAAAACACTAAATTTTCTTAATTCCCCTAAAAAACAGAAACCATATAAACACACAAACAGCCAAAACCCCTAAAACACAAAAGTCACCTAAAATCCCAAAAAACCACATGAATAGGCTTATAAAACTAAAAAATCTTGAAATACATAAGAATAACCTAAACAAACATCCTGAACAAGGAGAAAATTAATAGGTTCCTTCAGCCAGTTCTCCACATGACCTCAGGTGTGCCATCCTATATGTCAGATGTTGCCAACTAGTTGTGAGGGTCTGTTAGGGAATGTGGGGAGAGTATAGCCTCTTTATTCGAGGAGGAAACAATGAGAATTATAATAAATAATAAATGAAATAGAAACCAATAACCAGAATATAACAACATATTACATAATTGAATCCCAAAACATGTTAAATGACTAAAAACCGTTACAGTAAATATATCATGATAAAATAGTGTCATGTTCAAAAGATACTGAAAATAAAGTCACACTGAAAATTCCCCAAAAAAGATCCTAATGTCATGTTTGGTTATCTCATCCATTCTCTATCCTAGGTCCTAAATAATCCATTTAACCCAGTCCCTACACTACCGTAAAACCCCATTTCTTTTAAAATACCATTAAAACTGTAAATAAGACAAAAAATCCTACAAGACCAAAAAATCCAATAAAACCTAGAAAACCATAAAACCATAAAAACCCTAAATAACATTAAGAAAAATAAAAATCTAAAAATGTTCTAAAAACCATAAAAACTCAAAAAATCCAAAAACTCTATAAAACCCCTAAAAACCATAAATCTCCCTAAAAGAAGAAAAAAACATAAAACTCCCTAAAACCCCAAAAGGACCATACAACAAAAAAAACTGATAAAGTGCCCTTACAACTCTAAAAACACACAAAAAACCTATAAACAAAGAAAGCCAATGAATACGCTATATCCACCTAAAACCCTAAAATATCGTAAAACCCTAATATAAACCCTTAGAAAAATGAAATACTCCCAAAACCCTAAAAGTCCTTAATAACCTTTAAAAACCCTAACCCCAACCCTAATGATACTAAAAACCTCAATAAATTAAATGACACTGATGTATAAAAAACATTAAAAAAACCTAAAACCCTATAATATACTTAAGACACTAAGCAACCCCATACCCCAAAAAACATTAAAAACCCTAAAAACCAAACACCCCTTAAAAACCTAAAAACCCAAAAAATACCATAAAAACCCTCAAAACCGAAAATATCCCCATAAAACCAAAAAAACCTACAAAATTAGGAAATAAAAACCAAAAACCAAAACAACGATTAAAAAATCAAGACCCCCTAGAAACACCTAAAACCCCATAAAGCCGCAAAACCCCGAAAAATCCTAAAGATCATTAAAATCCCCAAAACCACCCAAAACACCTAAAATCTCCAAAAAAACCCTCAAACCCCTATAAATACATAAATATCTAAAACCCCATAAAAATACTAAACACCCATAGAACCCAAAAAACCAAAAAATACCCCATAACCCCAAAAAACACAGAAACACTGAAATCCCTAAAAATCTAAAAAATTAAAACCCTAAAAACCATAAAAACTAGAAAAATACTAAAATCCTTAAATAACTAAAATACCTTAAAACCCGTAAATCTCGAAAAAAACTCAAAAAACACATTAAAATCCTAAAACCCTAAAACACCTAAATCAACCTAAAAATCGCTAAAAGATCATAAAAGACCTAAAACAGCCTAAAACCCTATAAACCCAATAAAAACACTGAACGAACATTAAAACTCAAAAAAACCTAAAAAAACTAAAATCCTTAAAAACCATTAAAAACACAAAAACCGATTAAAATTTTAAAAAACCCCCCAAACCCTTTAGAACTCTATAAACCATAAAAGAACCCTAAAAGCCTAAAACCATATAAAATCTATATAAACCATAATCCCCCCTAAAAGACCATAAAATCCCAAAAACGTGAAAAACACTAAACCCCCATAAAACCCTAATCGAACAATAAAATCCCTTAAAACCCCTATGAATTATAAAATCTATAAAACCTTAAATAATATTAAAAAAACATCAAAATCCTAAACACCCTAACTAATCTCTAAAACCCCATAAAGAGATGAAAACCCTAAAAACTATAAAACCCATAACAATATTGGAAACCATAAAACCCTAAAAATTTTATAAATCCTTTTAAAACATGAAAAACCCATAGAACATTAAAACCCCTATAAAAAAAATAAACAAATACCTATAACCCCCTAAAATGCCTAAAATACCTAAAAACCTTAAAAAACACTAAAAACCTAAAAAACCTTAAAATCGATAAAAATAACTAGAAATCCAAAAAACACATAAAAATAAAAAATACCCGACAAATCCAAAATCCCTAAAAAGACCCCAATAACACTAGAAACCCCTAAATACCCCTAAAAACACCCTAGGAAACCAATACCTACTAAAACCCTTAAAACCAACTTATACCAAAAAACCCCCAAAGAATCTTAAGAACTAAAAAAACTAAGAAACCCATTGAAACCCTAAACCCATAAAAATCCATTAAAACCCCCTAAAATAACTAAAAATCTCTAACCCCCCAGGCCTGAAAACATCCAAACTCCTTAAGAGCCTTGAAAACCCCATAAAATACTATGAAAACACAAAAAACCTTAATAAACCCAAAAACCCTAAATAAAACAAAAAACCACTAAAATCACCTATAACTCCCTAAATACCATAAATACCTAAGTTTTATAATATCCTTAAAATTTTAAAAAACACCTAAAACTCCAAAAATCCAAAAAGACACTGAAAAACCCATAAAAATCACTATATTACATAACAACCCTAAAAACACAAAAAAAATCCTAAAACCCAAGAAAACCCCTAAAAGTCACTAAAAATACTAAAACCCTAAAAGACACAAAAAACTCTAAAAATTCCATATTATTCTAAAAACCCTTAAACATGAAAAAAACCATATATACACTATAAAAATAAAAAAATAAAAAAAACCCAAAAAACCTAAAACCCCTAAAAAAGATTGAAAACTTTAAAACCCTTTAAAACCCCTAAAAACACTAAAACTCCTAACAATAAAAAAACAGTTCTAAAAAACTCTATGATCCCTAAAAAATGTAAAAAAAATCCTAAAAACCTTATAATCGTGAAAACCCTATAAAATCTTAAAACCCTTGAAAACCTTATAACACACTAAAAATACTAGAAAACACTAAAAACCATAAAACCCCTAAAACCCTAAAAGGCAATAAAAAATAAAAAATAACCAAAACCCCTAAAACTCTTAAATCGCCTAAAATACTAGAACCTATAAACCCCTAAACCCCTTTAAAACCCAAAAAACACTAAAAATACTCTAAAACCATAAAACTCTAAAATTACAAAAAATTAAAAGCACCATAAAACCCTCAAAAAAATTCCCTAAAAAACTCAAATAAGACTAAAACCCCTAAAAACCATAAAACCCCAAAAAACCCCTAAAACCCACTTAAAATACTAAAAACCATTAAAACCCCTTTAAAACCTTAAATTACCTAAAACCATAAAAAATCCTAAAAAATCTAAAAACCAAGTAATACACACTAAATACTAAAACCTTTAACAACCTAATGAACCCTAAAAACCATTAATACCCTAAAACCATAAGATATCTACAAAACATAAAAACCCTAAAAACTCTTTATAGAATCCTAAAAGACCCTAAAAACACTAAAATACCAAATAAACCCCTAAAATACTTAAATAACATAAAACCCATAAAACCCTAAAAGAACCTAAAAACCATGATGAAACATAAAAGATTGAAAAAACCATAAAAAACCCAGAAAGACCATAAAATACCAATGACTCTAAAAAGACTAAAATCCACTATAGGGCCCTAAAACCCCCTGAATGAATCTAGAAACTATAAAAAGTCCTAAATGAATCTAAAAACCCAAAAATCCCCAAAATACCTTAAAAACATTAAATAAAGTACAATACTTTAACCCCTTAAAAACCATAAAACCCCTTTGATCCCCAAAATTCCTTAAAAATTGTAAAATACCCAAAAGACCCTAAAAATACCTAAAACCCCAAAAGACCCAAATAACAAAAATCCCTAAAAAAGTAATTAAAACATTAAAGTCAATAAGAATCTAAAAAAATACTAAAAATCCTAAAAAACCATAATAACCATAAAAAATCCCCTAAAATACCTCAAATCCCTAAAAACAAAGAAAAAAACTAAAATCATATAAAACCACTAAAATATCTAAAAAACCAAGACCCTAAAAATCATAAAACCACCTAAAAATAATTAAAACCTAAAACCTTGAAAATCACAAAAAAAATTAAACCCATAAAGGATAATAAAACCCAAAAAGTAACCAAAAAATATAAAACCCATAAATACACTAAAACCACTTAAAACTATAAAACTATAAAAATCCATAATCCTTTTTAAAAACCGTAAAGGCCATAAATACCCTAAAAACCAATAAAACCATAAAAACTCCAAAATAACATAAAAACCCTAAAAACTATATAAAATAATAAAATACCCTATAAAACCTTGAAATATATAAAATCCCTTTAAAATAGTAAATATCCTAAAAACCCATAAAATCCCTAAAACCTTAAAAACCCTAATACCCTAGAAATAAAAAAAACCTAAAAATAATATAAAACCATTGAAAAACTCCAAAAAACCCTAATAACCCTAAAACCTATAAACTCTAAAAACCCTTAAAACCCAAGAAAATAAAAAAAATATGAAAATCACCTAAAACCCAAAGAATGCAAAATAAATCCTAAAACCCAAAACCAGTTTAAGATCCTAAAAAATATTTGACCCCAAAAACACCCAAAAAAACACCATAAAATCCCTAAAACACCAAAAACCCCTAAAAATCCAAAAACCAAATAATAACCTCAAAATTCACTTAATAATCTAAAAAACCAGAAAAACAGTTAATCTCTAAAAACCCAAAAATAGCCTAAAAACAGTAAAAATATTAAAATCTAAAGAAAAACATAAAAATCAAAAAAACCCTATAAATCCTTAAAACCTATAAATCAATTTAAAACTGTAAAATTTGAAAAAATAAAAAAACTCCAAAGTAAAACATAAACCCCTAAAAATACAAAATACCATAAAATACTAACACGTGTGGAAAAAAATGTTTAACACGTTAGTATTTTTCAAGTCAGTTCAATATAACCGATGTGAAAAGCTATAAAAATATATTTTTCATGTCAGTTATAGAATAAATGACGTGATAAATCAATGAGGATCCATTTTTTTCATCGGTTATTTTATAACTGACCTAAAAAATACTGAGAATAGCTTTTTCACATCAGTTATTTTATAACTGATTTGGAAATCAAATCTGGTGTGCTTTATCACGTCGGTTATTAAATAACTGATGTCATAAACATATAAATTTCTTTATCAAATTGATTTTTAAATAACTGATCTGATGAAGATTTTAAATGATTTATCGCACCCCATATTTAATAATTCTGTTTTCTTTGATCAAGCGTATAAGTCCCTGGCCTTAAACCTTACTTAATATTGAGTTATTACAAGATTACACATTGAGGATCTTTTCGGGTTTAGAGTTTTAGAGAATTAGATCATAAAACTTGCATTACATTCCACATATAAACAAAGTTGTTACATAAATATAGTATTCATCTTTCCCATAAATGGAAACATATTTAAAATAAAACATGGATTCTTTCTTGACACATCCTTGACACTATCATCATATCATGTACCTTTCCCTTGACCTATGAAAAACATTTCAAAAAACTTGGGATGAGCAAAAAAAGCTCAGTAAGGGATATAAAAAATATGGAAAGGAAACATGGGTACATATATACAGAAGAATTAAATCATACTTTAACCATAAAACATAAGCACTTTAACAAACCTCATCAAATCATGAATAAATCATAGAAATCATAATACATAAAGGTAACATGAGGCATTCATAACAATCTTACGTAGGGAGTAACCCTCTTGGTTACATTTGGAATACCCATCAAAGTATATTCCCTAAATCTTTCCAGAGAAACCTTAACGTTTCACCCCTTCGTGTTACCCAATGCATTGGAGAGCTATATCAGGCTCACCCGCCCTTAGTCTATCACGGAACCACCTGTCTTCATAATAATTCCCAAAAACCTCAACCTAATCGTATCACATAAAACATGCATAAAGGAAACATAACATTTCCACCTTTCAATCACAAGATATCAATACAACACATTGATATAAAAACATTATGAAAACAATTTTCAATACCAAAATAAAAGAAAAGTAAAACATGGTATTTATTTTTCTTTTCTTAAAAAAAGGTATGCCTTGTAGAGGAAGCCGAAACTCAAATAATGGTCACGGCGGTGGAGAAGTCGTTGTCGCCGCATACGTATGACACAAACATTCCATTTTGTCATTTAGTAAACACTTCATATAAAAAAAGATTCATTTTGAATAAAACGTAAAAGTCAAAGGGGTTTATACACCGTATAAAAGAAGGTTGTGTATAAAACAAAATATGCCTCAATGAAAGGAGATTGAGACGAAGTCCCATACCTAGGGTCCGACTTGACTCGATAGTTCTTTAATGTCCTGAATAATAAACTTGAGTTAATTTATACTTGCGTAAGAAAATTTTTCAAGTTCATTATTCCTTTTATATAACTTATTGCAATGTCATGAACACTATGTAATTATTTAAGTTAATAACGTTCGTTTTAATGATCATTGGTACTTGAGTAAAAAATAAGCCCTTTATAATTACAATTCATTCATGTATCCATTATATCCAGAATGGTATTCATGATGTATATATCATATATTTTATATATATCCAGTACATGCATGCATTTATAATACTACATAATCATTTAGAGGTAAGAAATGAAATGCACCGTTCATGGAGACGGTAAGCCGTACGTACGCATTAACGCTACTTTCATTTCTATTTCGTATTTTATAGAATGGAATCATAATGATATAACGGTATATTATAATTCCAGTGTAATATCATATATAATATCATAACTCCATACTTTATACATCCCACATATGGTATTTAACGAATCAAATCACTTTGAGGGGGCGGTAGTCCGCACTTCCTTAAATGAAGATATCGTGTTTACCCATAATGGAAACCATAAAGGTACGACCAAAATGAAAAATACAGAAGCTTAAGGATAACATAAACATATTATATATCATATATAAATATAGTGTCATCATAATTTCCACCTTTGGAGGTGTTAAAATAATGTTGAACAATCATCGTTTCGGGAGGCATAAATTCACCATCCACGGAAATAGTATGTCCTTTAACCATTAGATGTAGCTGTGTGTAAGTGTAGTTCGAATCCTTATTATAAAAAAAACCTAGTATATTGAAGATAATGTATTTGTTACAAAATAAATGAATAAAAAGAGTTTAGGGGGTCGGAGAAGAAAAATAAAACAAAAGGACTCAAGTGAAGACATTACCTTAAAATCGGGTAACTCCCTTTGGTTTGAGCTCAAAGGATTCCTTGGGAATACTTCTGCCCAAATTGAGGCTTCAAGGAGTATGAGAGGGAAGTTGAGAGACAAAATGGGCACGGGTTGGCCGATCCAAAGGCTTTGGGAGTGTGGGTAAGGAGGTAGAGGTGGGGGCCCTTTATAAGAGGAGAGGAGGGGCACTCTTGGAAAGTAAAGAAAATTCACTTTATTTTAAAATGGTATTCGGATTTAAGAGGTCCCACATTGATATAATTCGATGATAAGGTGATACGGGTTCGAAATCCACTCATCCAATAGGATTTGGACATGTTTAGGTCTTATATATTACATTATCATTCCATTTTATTTAAATCGTTAAATAATGAGGTCATCGCTCCATCATCTTGATGTCATAAATAATTTAATTTATTTAATGTCTAAAAATTATAAAAAAAATACTATGATGTAGGAAATATTTTTATCTTTCCAATGACTATTTATAGTTAAAAATATTACTTGTATAACCCCATGTAAATATTGTTTTAGTAAAACATCTCATGTTTGTGTCATTTTTACTTTAACATTAAATAAAAAGTTATTTATGTCATTTCCCAACCAAAGTGGCTCCATGGGGTCCCCAAGTTCACCCATGGATTTTCTTGGTCGGCCATGACACATCCAATGAGGGTAGGACATGTGTAAAGCTCATCTGATATTATTAAAACATTATTTTTACCTTAAACTAAACTAATTACCACTAATCGCGATAAAGAACTTAAAAGTTACTATTCACCAAAAAATTATTTTAATCGCATTGAAACAAATTTTACTTCTTAATGAAAACCATGTATGTCTGATTTTTGAAATCAAATCACAGAAGTGGCAAAGTTTCATTTAAACGAAAAATCAGTTTCTTTAACTACCACTTAGTGGTTTCACTATTCATCAAAAATTGATGTTTTTCATAAAAATTCCAAAACTTCACCCTAAGCTATATTTGATATTATGAATTCAAAAATGATTTCTATTTTACAAAATTCAAAACATGTAAGTTTCATTAATTAATTTAATAACTAATTCCCGTTGTCATGATAAATAGCGTGTTTTTATGAAACAATAAGTATCAAAAGATTGACACTAGTTTAAGTCCAATTTCAAAGTGAAATTGATTCCAATGACCACCATTGGATAAAATGGTAAAAATATATTCTAATTTAACTTCAAAACCAATTAAAAAGATAATCTAATCATATAAATAAATTAGATTAAAAAGAGGTTTTGAATTAAAATACAACATTTTTCAGTATTCATTAAAAAATGAACTTTATCGGAAAAATACCAAAAATTCACAAAAAGTAAATTATGATGTCCCAATCATAAATAATAAGTTTATTTTGACAAAAATAGCTTATAAAATTGTCAAATGATAGATTTAAAAATGGTTTTCCATCAAAAGGTAGTAAAACAATCTTTTAAAAATATTAGTGTATTCCATGCATAAGATTGTATTTATTTTCATTTTAAGCCTCTAAAACACTATCTTAATCATTAATAGACATAGATAAAAATATCTATTATTCATTACATACTTGGGATGTTACATCCTTCCCCCCTTTAGAAAATTGCGTCCCCGCAATTTATTTACTTATCGAATAAATGGGGGTACTTATCCCTCATTGAATTTTCAGATTCCCATGTTGCCTCTTCCATCATGTGGTTTTTCCAAAAAAACCTTTACCTGATTAATCACCTTATTCCGTAACACTTGCTCTCTATGGTCAAGAATCTGGACCGGTTGTTCCTCATATGATAGGTTCTCTTCAAACTGAACTACCTCTGGACTCAAAACATGAGATGGATCTGGCATATAATTTCTCAACATCAAAACGTGAAAAACATTGTGTACCTGAGATAAACTCAGAGGTAAAGAAACTTGGTAAGAAACAGATCCAACTCACTCCATAATTTCATATGGTCCAATGAACCTTGGACTCATATTTTCATTTTTACCAAATCTCATCACACTTTTCCATGGTGATACTTTGAGAAAAACATGATCACCTTCCTCAAAAGAGAGATCCTTCCTCCTGTTGTCCGCATAACTTTTCTGCCTGCTCTGAGCTGTTATCATGTGTTTCTGTATCAGCTGAACTCTTTTTGCCAAATCATCTACCAATTATGGTCCCATCAACTTCCTTTTACCCACTTCATCCCAGAAAGCTATAGTTCGACACCGCTTCCCATATAATGCCTGAAATGGTGCCATCTGTATACTGGAATGAAAACTGTTATTATATGAAAATTCAACCAAAGAAAGATGTTGGTCCCAAATTCCCGGATAATCGATCGAACAAGATCGTAGCATACCCTCCAAGTTCTGAATTGTTCATTCTGACTGCCCATATGATTGAGGATGAAAAGCTGTAATAAAATTTAATTCAGTACCCAACGACTTCTGAAGGCTTTTCCAAAAGTTAGAAGTAAACCTGGGATCACGCTCAGATACAATGGAGAGAGGAACTCCATGTAACCTGACTATCTCTTTAAGATACAAACAGGAAAGTTGATCTAGGGAAAAAGTATCTCGTATAGCAAGGAAATGAGCAGACATTGTCAAGCGATCAACAATAACCCAGATTGCATTATTACCTCGAGATGTCTTCGGTAATCCCACAACAATGTCCATGGATATATTCTCCCATTTCCACTCTGGAACTGGTAAAGGATGAAGCATCCCTTTCGGTAACTGCCACACTTCTTTAACATGTTGACAAGTCAAACACTTCATAGTAAAATCAGAAATATCTCTTTTCATTCCATCCCACCAGTAATACTCCCGCAGATCTATGTACATCTTAGTACTCCCAGGATGAACTGAAAACGAAGAACTATGAGCTTCACATAACAACTCTCTCTTCAACTGTGAATCATAAGGCACACACAATGTCTTCCCAAATCTCAAAACGCAATCATTATCAATGTTTAATTCATGCAAATTACCTTTCTGAACCAGCTTTACCTTTTTCTGTAACTCACTGTCTTGCTTCTGTGCTTGCTTGATTCTGTCTGATAGAGATGATCTCACAGATTCTTGAAACAAAACAGAAGAACATCCTGCACCAACAACTTCTATGCCAAAGATCATCAAATCCTTAACCAAAGGATCACGTTCCAAATGCAACATTGCTAATGAAGCATTACTTTTTCGACTCAAAGAATCAGACACTTTATTTTCTTTTCTCGGATGGTAATGAATTATACAATCATAATCCTTGATTAATTCTATCCACCTCCTTTGTATCATGTTCAACTCTTTCTGAGTGAATATATACTTTAAAATTTTGTGATCAGTATATATTTCACACTTTAATCCATAAAAATGATGTCTCCAAATTTTTAATGCGAAAACAACAGCATCTAATTCCAAATCATGTGTAGGGTAATTTACCTCATGAGTTTTCAACTGTCGTGAAGAATAAGCAATTACCTGATCATTCTGCATTAGGACGCAACAAAGTCCTTTCAATGAAGAATAACTGTAGATAACAAACTCACCATTCCTGGAAGGTAGTGCCAAAACTGGAGCATTCACCAATCTTCTTTTCAGTTCCTGAAAACAATCATCACAATCTATTGTCCAGATAAACTTAACACCCTTCCGAGTTAGCTTAGTCATTGGAATATATAACCATGAACAATTTCTAACAAACCTTTGGTAATATCCTGCCAAACCAAGGAAACTAAAAATCTCTGTTACATTTGTGGGTCTTGGCCAGTCTTCCACAACTTTTGTTTTTGCAGGATCAACAGTTATCCCAACTTTAGAAACAATGTGACCAAAGAAAGAAATTTGTTGCCACCAAAACTCGCACTTTCTGAATTTTCCATACAGTTTCTTTTATTTTAAGGTTTGAAATATATTCTTTAAATGTCTTTCATGCTCCTCTTTACTTTTAGAAAACACCAAAATATCATCAATGAAAACCATAACAAACTTATCCCACAACTCATGGAAAATTCTATTCATTAAGTCCATGAATACAGAAGGTGCATTGCTTAGCCCAAAAGGCATTACTACAAATTCATAATGGCCATATCTTGTACGGAATGCGGTCTTCGGAACATCTTCTTCCTTTACCTTCAACTGATGGTACCCCGATCTCAAGTCAATCTTTGAAAAATACTGAGCTCCCTGGAGCTGATCAAACAAATCATCGATATGATGCAAAGTATATTTTTTCTTAACAGTGATATTATTCAATGGTCTATAATCAATGCATAGTCTCATAGAACCATCTTTCTTTTTAACAAATAAAACAGGAGCACCCCATGGTGATGTGCTAGTTCTAATGAAACCTTTCTCTAATAAATCTTGCAATTTCTCCTTCAACTCTAAAAGTTCAATTTGAGCCATTTGATAAGGGGGTTTTGAAATTGGCTTAGCATCAGAAACTAAGTCAACAGTAAACTCAACTTCCCGATTTGGTATTATTCCAGGCAACTAATCAGGAAAAACATCAGGATACTCATTTACCACTGGCACGTCATTAATCTGAATAGTTCCTTTATTTTCAACTATGTGTGCAAGGTAACATTAATTTCCATCTTTTACATGTATCTCGGCCCCTTGATATGTTATCAAAAGTAAGGGTTCATTCTTGTAAAAAAACTGAAAGTCTTTCTAAAAAGAAACTTCTTTAGCTCTACATTCAATCTTAGCAAGGTAAATAGAGATCCAATCCATACCCAGGATAACATCAAACTCTACTAGAGGTAGAACAATAAGGTTTGCAAGTAGGTTCTTTCCACAGTGAAGGATATGAAGATTATTATAAATTCTTCTTGCCTCAACATTTCCCCCAGGTGTTTTTACCAAAAGTTCAAGAGTCATTTCTTGAGATGGTATTCCCATTTTACTAGAAAAGGTTTCAGAGATGAAAGAATGTGTAGACCCCGAATCAAACAACACACTGCAATAATATGAAAAAACAAACAAAGTACCTGATACAACTTCATTTGACGGCCCACATATGCTGAAGTAGTTGCAAAGGATTTCACCACCCCTTTCTGCTTATAGTCTAACTGCTTACCATCACTCAAGCTCTTTGTCAGACACTCGTTTTCATAGTGACCCATCTCATTGCACTTATAACATTTCACTAACTGTAAATCAAATTTGGTCTTACCTTCACCCTGATCATTTTCAGTGCAATAACGAGCCTTATGTCCCATCTTACCACATCTGTAGCACTTTCCAGAATTCAGAAGACATTCCCCAGCATGCCTTTTGCCACATTTATCACAAACTGGAAACTTAGTTTTCTTACCATCAGACTTTTTTGAAGAATTCTTACCTTTCTCCTGCCACCTCGGTCTCTTCTTCTGTTGGTTGTTATAGAACACTTGATCATTGGCAAACTCCATTTCCACCTTCTTAGCACAACGAACAAGATTTTAATAACATTTAAACTCACGAGAAGCTAATTCTATTCGATATTTTGGCTTTAATCCTGAGTAAAAATGATTGATTTTACTATCAAGGTCTCGGATAAACTTTGGAGCATACCTTGCCAATCGAGTGAACCATTCATCATAGGTATCCACTGAGTCTTCCTATTGCCTGAATTCCAAGAATTGTTTTTCCATCCTAATTCGAACAGCTTTAGGAAAATACTTTTCAAGAAACATACCTTTGAATTCATCCCAGTCGAGAGCATCAATCTCATCAGCGTCCCTGATATTTTTAACCATAGACCACCAGTGATCTTCTTCTCCCTCTAAATGGTAAATAGCAAGACTAACCTTTTGATTGTCTGAACACCCCATGACATCGAAAATCTTCTCCAGTTCTTTAATCCACCCTTCAGCTAGCACAGGGTCAGATGATCCTCTGAATGTTGGGGGATGTTGCCTCATGAAATGTTCCACCACTGACATGTTCTTATGCGGTTGATCTGGCTGATCTCGTGCATGGATACCACCACCATTTATCGCTTGAGTCAACTGCGCTATTACTGCAACAAACTGTTCAATTCCAATTCCGACCATCTCAGGATGCTGATTCGGAAGGTTATTTCCTTCTGCATGCCTTCCTAGCACTACTTCCCTGTTTCCTCTGCGGAAAACCATTCTGAACAAACATGTATTAGATGAAGCAACATGGTAATCTTCAAATACTATATCACTTCAATTTGACCATACAAAAAATATTTTCGAATAATCATTTAATATAATTCTAACTCCTAAAGTTATCTAAACCGACCATTGATGCCAACTATAAGGCCCCAGCCTTAAACCTTACTTAATCTTGAGTTATTACAAGATTACACATTGAGGATCTTTTCGGGTTTAGAGTTTTAGAGATTTCGATCATAAAACTTGCATTACATTCCACATATAAACAAAGTGGTTACATAAAGATAGTATTCATCTTTCCCATCAATGGAAACATATTTAAAATAAAACATGGATTCTTTCTTGACACTTCCTTGACACTATAATCATATCATGTACCTTTCCCTTGACCTGTGAAAATCATTTCAAAAAACATGGGATGAGCATAAAAATCTCAGTAAGGGATATAAAAAATATGGAAAGGAAACATGGGTACAAATATACATAATAATGAAATCATACTTTACCCATAAAACATAAGCACATTAACATACCTCATAAAATCATGAATAAATCATAGAAATCATAAGACATAAATGTAACTTGAGGCATTCATAACAATCTTATGTAGGGAGTAACCCTCTTGGTTACGTTTGGAATACCCATCATAGTATATTCCCTAAATCTCTTTGGAGAAACCTTAATGTTTCACTCCTTCGCGTTACCCAATGCATTGGAGAGCTATATCGGGCTCACCCGCCCTTAGTCTATCACGGAACCACCCACCTTAATAATAATTCCCAAGAACCTCAACATAATCGTATCACATAAAACATGCATAAAGGAAACATAACATTTCCACCTTTCAATCACAAGATATCAATAAAACACATTGATATAAAAACATTATGAAAACAATTTTCAATACCAAAATAAAAGAAAAGTAAAACATGGTATTTATTTTTCTTTTTTTAAAAAAAGGTATTCCTTGTAGAGGGAGCCGAAACTCAAATAATGGTCACGGTGGCGGAGAAGTCGTTGTCGCCGCATACGTACGACACAAACATTCCCTTTTTCGTTTAGTAAACGCTTCATATAAAAACAGATTCTTTTTTAATAAACGTAAAAGTCAAAGGGGTGTATACACCATATAAAAGAAGGTTGTGTATAAAACAAAATTTGCCTCAATGAAAGGAGATTGAGACGAAGTCCCATACCTCGGGTGTGACTTGACTCGATCGTTCTTTAATATCCTGAATAATAAACTTGAGTTAATTTCTACTTTCTTAAGAACCTTTTTCAAGTTCATTATTCCTTTTATATCACTTATTTCCATGTCATTAACACTATTTAATTATTTAAGTTAATAATGTTCGTTTTAACGATCATTGGTACTTGAGTAAAAAATAATCCCTTTATAATTACAAGTTGTTCATGTATCCATTATATCCAGAATGGTATTCATGATATAGATATCATATATGTCATATATATCCAGTAAATGCATGCATTTATAATATTACAGAATCATTTAGAGGTAAGAAATGAAAGGCACCGTTCATGGAGACGGTATGTCGTACGTACGCATTAATGTTACTTTCATTTCTATTTCATATTTTATAGAATGGAATCATAATGATATAAAAGTATATTATAATTCCAGTGTGATATAATATATAATATCATAAATCCATCCTTTATATGTCCCACACATGGTATTTAACGAATCAAATCACTATGAGGGGGCGGTATTCCGCACTTCCTTAAATGAAGATATCACGTTTTCCCATAATGGAAACCATAAAGGTATTCCCAAAATGAAAAATACAGAAGCTTAAGAAAAAAATAAACATATTATATATCATATATAAATATAGTGTCATCATAATGTCCACCTTTGAAGGTTTTAAAAGAATGTTGAACAATCATCGTTTCGGGATGCATAAATTCACCATCCACGGAAACAGTATGTCCATTAACCATTAGATGTCGGTGTGTGTAAGTGTAGCTCGAATCCTTCTTATAAAAACATCCTAGTATATTGAAGATAATTTAGTTGTTACAAAAGAAATGAATAAAAAGAGTTTAGGGGGTTGGAGAAGCAAAATAAAACAAAAGGACTAAAGTGAAGACATTACCTTAAAATCGGGTAACTCCCTTTGGTTTGAGCTCAAAGGCTTCCTTGGGAAGACTTCTGCCCAAAGTGAGGCTTCAAGGAGTAAGAGAGGGAATTGGAGAGACAAAATGGTCAGGGGTTGGCCGAGCCAAAGGCTTTGGGAGTGTGGGTAAGGAGGTAGAGGTGGGGGCCTTTTATAAGAGGAGAGGAGGGGCACTCTTGAAAAGTAAAGGAAATTCACTTTAATTTAATATGATATTCGATTTTAAGAGGTCCCACATTGATATAATTAAAGGATAAGGTGATAAGGGTTCTAAATACACTCATCCAATAGTTTTGGACATGTGTAGGTCTTAGATATTAAATTATCATTTCATTTTATTTAAATCGTTAAACAATGATGTCATCACTGCATCATCATGATGTCATAAATAATTTAATTTATTTAATGTATAAAAATTATAAAACAAAATACTATGATGTAGGAAATCTTTTTAGCTTTCCAATGACTATTTATAGTCAAAACTATGACTTGTATAACCCCATGTAAAAATTGTTTTAGTAAAACATCTCATGTTTGTGTCATTTTTACTTTCACATTAAATAAAAAGTTATTTATATCATTTCCCAACCAAAGTGGATCCATGGGGTGCCCAAGTTTACCCATGGATTGTCTTGGTCGGACGTGACACATCCAATGAAGGTAGGACATGTTTCAAACTCATCTTATATTATTAAACATTATTTTTACCTTAATCTACACTAATTACCACTAATCACGATTAACAACTTAAAAGTTACTATTCACCAAAAAATTATTTTAATCTCATTGAACCACATTTTACTTTTTAATGACAACCATGTATGTCGGATTTTTGAAAATCAAATCACAGAAGTGGCAAATTTTCATTTAAACCAAAAATCATTTTCTTTAACTACCACTTAGTGGTTTCACTATTAATCAAAAATTGAAGTTTTTCAGAAAAAATCCAAAACTTCACCCTAAGCTATATTTGATATTCCAAATTCAAAAATAATTTCTATTTTACAAAATTCAAAACATGTAAGTTGCATTAATAAATTTAATAACTAATTCCCGCTGTCATGAAAAATAGCGTGTTTTTATGAAACAATAAGTATCAAATGATTGACACTAGTTTAAGTCCAATTTCAAAGTGAAATTGATTCCAATGACCACCATTGGATAAAATGGTAAAAATATATTCTAATTTCACTTCAAAACCAATTAAAAAGATAATCTAATCATATAAATAAATTAGATTAAAAAGAGGTTTTGAATTAAAATACAACAGTTTTCACTATTAATTAAAAAATGATCTTTATCAGAAAATACCAAAAATCCACACAAAGTAAATATTGATTTCCCAATCATAAATAATAAGATTATTTTGACAAACATAGCTTATAAAATTGTCAAAAGATAGATTTAAAAAGGGTTTTCCATCAAAAGGTAGTAAAACAATATTTTAAGAATATTAGTGTATTTCATGCATAAGATTGTATTTATTTTCATTCTAGGACTCTAAAACTCTATCTTAATAATTTATAGACATAGATAAAAATATCTATTATTCATTACTTACTTGGGATGTTACAGGGAGACCTACGACTCATCTCTCACATGCAGAAATAGTAGAAAGGATTCTTTGATGTCATGACCTCCAGCCTCATTTTTCCAACACCGTTCATCATCTTTATAGTCACAAGATCTATCAGGTCGACTCGCAACACTCAATTAAGCCTCACACAGGTCATTTTACGTTTTTATTTTTCATGATTCCCTAAACTAATTTTTTGAGATGTTATATTTCTATTGTGGTCTTACTATAATAGTATGTTTCATAGTGTTCATTTATAAGATGTTAAATTCTTTTCTAGTAAAAGAAACCATGGAACTGATATCATTAAATTCTACGATTTTTGTGTGTGTGTGCGTACAAGGGGTGTCCATGGGGGTGGGGGGCTGTCCAAGTGGTTGGGGTTTCCCGGGGGTGGGGGCTATCCAGGGTGGTGGGGGTGTCTAGGTGGGGTCAAAGGGGGTGGGGGTGGTGTCCAAGGGGGTGCAGAGGCTGTCCAAGGGGGTTGAGGTGTCCAAGTGTGTGCGGTGGGTTGGTGTATGGGGGGTGAGGGGGTTGTTCAATGGGATAGGGGTGTCCAGGTGGTGGGGGTTGTATCTAGGGGGTGAGTGGGATGTCCAAGGGGGTATGGGGTGGGGGACTATTCAGGGGGTTGGGGATGTCCAGAGGGGTGGGGGGCTGTCCAGGGGGTGGGGGCTTTCCAAAGGGGTGGGGACTGTCCTGAGGGTTCAAGGGACTGTCTAGGGGTGGGGTGGGGGGTATCCAAGGGGGTGGTGGAGTCCAGGGGGTGTCTAAGGGGGTGGGGGTGGTGTCCAGGTGGGGAGGGAGATTTCCAATGGGGTAGGGGTGTCCATGGTTGGGGGTGGTTTCGAGGTTGGTGGGTGTAGTCCCGGTGGTGGGGGTGTCCCAGGGGATGGGGGTGTCCAGGGGGTGGGGGTGTCTAGGGGGGTGGGGGGCTATCCAGAGGGGTGGGGTTGTCCAGGGGTGGGGGCTATCCAGAGGGGTGGGAGGGTGTCCAGGGGTTGGGGGTCTGTTAGAAGGGTTGGGTGGATGTGCAGGGGTTGGGGTTGTCCAATGGGGGGGGGGTGTCCAGAGGGTTGGGGCGGGGGGGGGGGGGGCTGTCCAGAGGGTTGCGGTGTCCAAGGCTATAGGGGGTGGGGGTGTCCAGGGGTGGGGGATGTTTAGAGGGGTGGGGGACTATCCAGGGGGTGGAGGCTATCCAATGCTTTGGGGGATATCCAGAGGGTTCGAGGGCTGTCCACGGGGGACGTTATGTCTAGAGGGGTGGGGGTGGGGGGTGTCCAAGGGGGTGGGGGTGGTGTCCAGGGGTGAGGATAATTTCTAATGGGGTAGGGGTGTGTAGGGGGTGTTAGGGGGTGGGGGGGTCCAGGTGGTGGGGGTGTCTAGGGGTGGTAGTGTCCATGGGGTGGGGGTGTTAAGGGGGTGGGGACTGTATAGAGGGGTGGGGGATTTTCAGGGGTGGGGGGAGGGGGGGAAGTCCAGAGAGGTGGGGGCTATCCAGAAAGTTGGGGGCTGTCTAGGTGTTGGGGTATCTATCCAATGGGGTGGGCGATGCCCAGAGGTATGGGGGGGAGGTACTGTCTAGAAGGGGGGGGGGGGTTCCATAGGGTTGGTGGTGTCCAGGGGGGTTTCCAAGGGGGTATGGGTGGGGGTGGTGTCCATAAGAGATGTGGTTGTCCAGGGGTGGGGTGGGGTCTATGGGGGTGAGTGGGCTCTCCAAGGGGGTATGGGTGTCCATGGGGCGGGGTTGTCCAGCGGGTGGGGGTTGTCCAAAGGGGTTGGGGGATGTCCAGGGGGTAGGGGTTGTCCAAGAGGGTGGTGGTGTACAGGGGGTGTCCAAGGGGGTTGGTGGGGGGGGGGGGGGCTGTCCAAGGTGGTCGAGGTGTCCCGGGGTGGTGTCCAAGGGGTGAGTGGGTTATCAAAGGGGGTAGGTGTGTCTAGGGGGTGGGGGTGTCTGTGGGGGTGGGGTGTCTAGGGGGTGGGGGGATATCGATAGGGGTGGGAGATATCCAAGGGGGTAGGGATGTCCAAGGTTTGGTGGTTATCTAGAGTTTTCATATCATTGGGATCTGTTTAATTTTCAGCAGTGCATGTATACATATTTTAATATTTATACTTCATATTTCTTTTTTACGGAAGGGTAGATTTGGTATCCAGTTTCACTGGGATGTATTCTTTGTGTACCTGAAGAGTAAAGGATCCAAGATGAATTTAAAATTGTTATATATAACTATATTTTCATTTTAAAATCATTTTCATACATATTTTCATTAAATATGTATAGATTTGTTTTATATTACGAAAAAATTTTACATTGAAATTATGATATTTTTCATATAAACATATATTGGTCTTATCTTAGAAATATGTATAATTTTGATATTTGTTATAAGTAATAATGAGTTGAAGTTGTATTATGGTACATCGAATGAGTACTGAATATGAGGATGGTGTTGATGCCTTTTTGAAATTTTCTAAACAAAATGTTCTAAGTAGTGACATTTTTCTACCCTTTCATGAAATGTTTGAATATGAAGAAGTTGAAAATTAGAGAGATAAAAGATCATCTAATTTGTCATGGTTTTTATCTGAGTTAAAACCCTTGGATTTTTCATGGTGAAACTGTATAGAATGTCAGATCTACTGATGATGATGATTCACAAGATGGTCACTCTGATGGAATTGAAGAAATGATTCATGATATTACAAAAAAAACAAATTAAGATAGAACCGACAGTTTCAAGTCAATATGGTGATGATGAAAAACCATGGTATCCTAGTTGTACAGATTTTATGGTTTTTTCAGTGTTTTTAAGATTGATTAACCTTAAGGTGAAACATGGATGGAGTGAAAAAAGTTTTATAGAGATGATACAATTGATGAAAGACATTCTTACAAAAGATAATGATCTTTCAGATTCACATTATAAGGCCTAGAAAATATTATTCCTGATGAGATTGGTATATAAGAAAATATATGCCTGTCTGAATGACTGTATGATATATATGAAGGAATATGAATTTCTTTCAGAGTGTCATAAATATGGTGCATCACGGTATAAGGAGAAATAAAAATCATAGGCTGATGTTGAGATTACAAAGATCCCTTCCTAGGTATTTTGGTATCTTCCTATAATTCTTCGTTTGAAATGTATATTTTCTAATTCACATAACACAAAAAGGATAATATGGCATGCTGATGAGTGGATATGTGATGGAAAAATATGGCATTCAGTTGATTGGCCACAATGGAATAAAATTTATGAGTTGTATCCTACATTTGTAAATGAAATTATAAATGTCAGACTAGGGCTGTGCACTGATGGAATGAATCCATACCAAACCCTTAGTAGCACACATAGTTCATGGATTGTTTTATTGGTAATTTAAAACCACCCTCCTGAAGTTTGTATGAAGCACAAATATGTCTTGTTGAGTATAATGATATCTGGTCTGAAGAAACCCAGAAATGATATTGATGTTTTCTTGCCACCATTGATTGATGATTGGATACTTTTATGGGAGGATGGTATTATGGTATACGATTCTTATAAAATGGAATATTTTCAACAACATGCAGTGCTTATGTTCACTATAAATGACTTCCCAACATATGGAAATTTTCTTGGATGCAGTGTTAAAGGGAACAAAGAATATGCAATTTGTGAACAACAGACTTCATATTGTCAATTGCATCATGGGAGGAAAAAATGTAAATGGTTCATCAAATTTTTTTGCCTATGGATCACTCTTATAGAAGACTAAAAAAGGAATTCAATAGCTAACAAGAATTTAATATTGCTCCACAACCTTAATCCCCTTATATTTATTTTGAGAGGGTGGAAAACCATGATGTGACATTGGGAAAGACACAGAATGTTGGTAATAATAGACATATTTAGAAAAAAAGGTCAATATTTTTTGTGCTACCATATTGGAGATATCATGGAGTTAAACATAATATTGATTCCATTCACATGGAGAAGAATATCTTCAATAGTTTGATTGGAACATTGATAGATATTAAAGGAAAGACAAAAGATGGGTGGAATACAAGATTAGACTTACTATCAATGAGAATAAGTTTGGGGGGGCCAGTGGAGTGGGGGGGGGGGGGGTTCCAGGGGTGTGGGGGCTGTCTAGTGTGGTTGAGGGGGGGGGGGGGGTCCTGGGTGTCCATAAGGGTGGGGTAGTCTAGGGGGTGGGAGTGTTTCTAGGAGGGTAGGAGGGTTTCCCAGGGGAGTGGGAGTTGTTCAGGGGGTGTCCAGGGGTGTGGGGTGTCTTGTGGGGTGAGGGGGGGAGGGGGTATGGGGCGTGGGAGGGATGTCCAGTGGGTGGGGGTGTCCTGAGTGTCCATGGGGTGGGGGGATGGGGGAGGGTAATCCATGGGGTGGGAGCTTTTCTAGGAGGTTATGAGGGTAGTCCATGAGAGTGGGGGGAAATCCAGGGGGTGTCTAGGTTTGGGGGTTGTTCTGTGGGGTGAGGGAGGTTTCTATGGGTGTGTGAGGGATCTCCAGTGGGGTGGGGATGTCCAGGGTGTCCATTGGGGTGGGGGAAGTCCAAGAGGTGGGAAGGTGTCCATGAAGGTGGGTGAGCTATCCAGGGGAGTGGGGGTGTCAAGGGATATGGGTGGGGGGGGTGTCCAAGGGGGTGGGTGGGTTTCCAGGCATGTGCGAGGGTTGTCCAGGGGTGTTTGGGGTGGGAGGGGGGGTCCATGGTGTCCATGGATGTGGGGGGGGGGGGTATTTTGGGGTGAGGGGGGCTTTCAGTGGGGTATGGGAGGGCTTCCTAGTGGGGTGGGGGTGTCTTGGGTGTCTATGATGGTGGGCAGGAAGTCTAGGGGTGGGAACGTTTCCAGGAGGGTGGGAGGGCTATCCAGGGTAGTGGGGTGCTATCCAGGGGGTGTCATGTGGGGTGAGGGGGTTTCCAGGGGGTGGGCGGGTTGTCCAGTGTGTTGGGGTGGGGGTGTCTAGGTTGTCCATGAGGGTGGGGGTAGTCCAGGGGGTGGGAGAATTTCTATGAGGGCTGGAGGGATGTCCAGGGGAGTGGGTGGCTATCCAAGGGTGTGTGTGTTGGGGGGGGGGGGGGTCCTGTGGGTGAGCGGGGTTTCCAGGGTTGTGGGAGGGTTTTACAATGTGTGTGGGGGTGTCCAAGGTGTCCAGGTGCTGAGGGGTAGTCCAGGGGGTGGGAGCGTGTCCAGGACGGTGGGAGGGCTGTCCAGTAAGGTAGGAGGGTTCAGGGGGGTGGGGGTGTCTATGTGGGGGGGGGGGGCTATCCAATAGGTGTCCAGGCGTGTGGCATGGTGTCCAATGGGGTAGGGGGTTTCCAAGTGTGTGGGAAGGCTATACAGTGGGGTGGGGGGGGGGTTAGGGGTGTGGCGGTGCTGTCCAGGGGTGTGGGAGTGCTGTCCAGGGTTTTGGGAGGGCTATTCACGGGGTTGGGGTGTCCAAGAGGGTTGGGGGAAATCCAAGGGTGACTTGGGGGGGGGGGGGTTGTTTGATGGAGTGGGAGGGGGTTCCAGGTGTGTGGGAAGGTTGTCCAAGGATGTGGATTGTCTATATAGGGGTGTGGGGGCTGTCTATGAGGTGGGGGCTGTCCAGGAGGGTGGGGGCAGTCTAGGGTTGTGGGGGGGGGGGGTGTCAGGTGGGGTGGGGGTTTCCACGTGTGTGGTGGGGGATGTCGAGTGGGGTGGGGGTTTTGGTCTAGTTTCGGTCGGGTTTTGGTCTGTTTTCGATCTTCTTTTTCTAGGGAATAATAGTTGGGGGTGTCTGGGGGTGTGGTGGGGGATTTCCAGTGGGGGTGGTATGTTTTTAGTCTATTTTCGGTCTATTTCTGGTCTTCTTTTGGCATGGAATAGCAGTGGTTTTATGATTTTATTTAAAAAAATTGTTTTTTATGTCGTCTATTTTATAACCGATGTAAAAAATGCATGGGGACTAGTTTTAATGCTTGTTATTTGAAAACTGACGTAATTGATGCATGGGAAAAGCTTTTTACGTCGGTTATAAAATAACTGACGTAATAAATGGAAAGGAGTAGTATTTTACTGTGTTTATTTTGCAACCAATGTAGTTGATATATTTTGACGTTGGTTATTATTCAACCGACGTGTAAAACTGCTTGGAAGGAATGTTTATCACGTCAATTATTTTCATAACTGACATGATAAAAACTTTGGAGGAGTGATTTATGAGGTCGGTTATTATATAACCGACGTGAAAACATATATACCACCTCGGATTTTAAATAACTGACATAATAAACCATGACTCCAAATCATTTTTCATGTCGGTTTTTGAGTGACTGACGTGTAAAACTTTTTAGATTTTTGGTTTTAACTGACATAAAAAACAATGTTTATAATGTCTCCTGTAATAACTTCGGCCAAAATAAGACCTAAAAAATAAAAAATAACCACCGTAAATTTTTTTTTCTCCAGTAGTGTAAAATCACTAAAATTCTTAAAGACCCCTAAAAACACTAATATCTGTAAAAAAAATATAGAACCCCTAAAAATCCTAAAACCATAAAAACCTAAGAACCCAAAAACCCTAAATTAATATAAACACTAGAAATCACCAGAAGACACTAATACCCCTTAAAACTCTAAAATTCCAAAAAAAACAAAAAAAAACACTTAATCACCTTAAAAAATATAACACACCAAAAAAATAAAATAATAAAACCCTATGAAACTCTAAAGCACATTAAATCCCTAAAATCCCAAAAAACCCTACTCCCCCCATATTTTTCAAAATCCACTAAAACAACCCAAAAATACTAAAAACCAGAAAAATCCAAAAAATCCAAAACCCCATAAAACTATTAAAACCCCAAAAATTCCTAAAAACATGAAAACCCCATGGAATTCCCTAAAAACACAAAAACCCTAAATAATAAAAACAACCCTAATAAAACCCTAAACCCTCTAAAAACATAAGAAAACACTAAAAACCTAATACCCTAAAATCTTTATATACCCTACTACCCGATGAATGGTTGAAAAACTTGTAAAAACACTATGATCCCTTAAAACTAAAACATTCAAAAATATATAAATAGAAAATAAATAACTAAAACACCTTAAATCCCCTAAAATACTAAAAATAATATAAAACCCCAACAAACCCTAAAAACACAAAGAAAACATAAGACACTAAAAAACCAAAAAACCATAAAGACCCTAAAAGTCCCTTAGAAACTCCAAACACTCTAAACCACACAAAATCCTCTAAAGACCCAAAAAACAAGAAAATAATTAAAACCCTAAAAAACCCAAGAAGACCTAAAACCAAAAAATCCAAAAAAAATCCCTAAAGGATCCAAAAAACCCCAGATGTTCCTAAATAACACTATAAAAAACTAAAATAACGTAAAACCCTTAAAAATCATGGAAAACTAAAAAAATAAAAAAAACCCTAAAACCCTCAAAATAAATAAGTACCACTAAAATCCAAAAAATCCCAAAAAATCACAAAAACACTAAAAACCCTAAAACCCCAAAAATAATCCAAAAAACTCTAAATAAACCTAGAAACAAAAAATCCCTTAAAATGCCTAAAAGCAATGAAAAACACTAAAATCCAAAAAAACCTAGAACCTACTAGACACCCCAAAAACACCTAAAACCCTTAAAAATTCTAATAACTCCTTAAATCCCTTAGAATATCATAAATTTCTAAAAAATCTAACAACCTGTAAAAACCCAAAATCAATAAAAATAATATTGAAACCCTAAAAACATAAAAATAATAAAAACTCTAAAAATAAAAAAACAATAAATACCAATAAAACCACTAGAACCCTTAAAATCTCATAAAAGGCTTCCAATACCTAAAAATACATAAAAATAAATTAATAACCTAAAACAACAAGAAAAACTAAAAACCCATAAATATAAAAAAACATAAAGAGCATAAAAACCCTAAAAACCCTAATGACCACAAAAACTCAGAAAATCATTAAAACCATAAAACCCACAAAAAATCCTAAAAACCTAAAAACTTCTGAAATCCCTAGGTCAGTGATGTTGCTGCTTGTGGTCTGGTGATGATATTTGCAGGTTTTGTTTGGTTTGGAGGTGACACTGGGGTCTTTGCCTTTTCGTCTTTGTTTCTTTTGTTTGCTTTTTGGTCTTTTGTTTTGGGGTTTCTTGGGTGTGGGTTTGTTAGTGGTTTTTGGGTGGGGTCATTTTCCTTCTCCCCTCCCTTGTCTACTGCATCTTTTTTCTAAAAAATTTGGAGGGGGTCTGGAATAGCCTGGCGTTCGAATCTTCCTTGCCCTAAAAGACCCTGAAATCCCTTAAAACCCTAAAATGATAAAACCCTAAAAGACCCCAAAACTGATATAAGCCATGAAAACCCCCTAAAATAATAAATGAAAAGAAAAACCCTACAACCCACTAAAATACACAACATCCCCAAAACCCATAAAAGACAATAAAAACCCATAAAAGACTCCAAAAATCATAAAGGGCCATCATAAATTTGAAATGGCACTAAAAGACCCTAAACACCTAAAGAGCCCCAAAAGACACTAAAACCCCTAAAAGACCATAAAACCCCATAATAGACTATAAAAATAATAGAAATATAAAGGACCCTACAAATACTACAAAACCCTTAAAGAGTTAAAAATACCTAAAAACTATAAAAGGCCCTAAAAATAAACCAAAAAACCCTCCAGGACCCTAAACCCCCCAGAAAATCCAAAAGACCAATAAAACCCCCTTATAGACCCTAAAGACCATAAAAACCATAAAAGAACATAATAACCCTAAAACCATTACAGTCCATAAAAACCAAATAATTCCCATAAAACCACTAAAAATCATAAAAAAAGTAAAAGACCGTATAACTGAAAAAGCATTAAAAGGCATCAAAAATCCAAAAAACACTTAAAAGTCACCAAAAAGACTAAAACCAAAAAATCATAAAAGTCCCTACGACCCCAAAAAACATTAAAAACCCTAAAAAATAGTGAAAATGATAAAAACCTAAAAGATCACAAACCCCCTAAAATCCCAAAAAACCCAAACAAGGAAACAGGTAAAATCCCCTAAAAAACATAGAAACCCCTAACAAAACCCTAAAACTCCTAAAACACCTTAAAAAAAATAATTATAAGCAACCTAAAACCACTTAAACACCAAAAAACAAAAAATACCATGAACCCTCCAAACCCTAAAATCCCTAAAAACCAAAAACCACCAAAAAAAACTGAAAAACCCATAATTACCCCAAAAGATTAAAAACCATAAAATACCTAAAACCCTAAATCACCCAATAAAAATCAAAAACCCCAATAAAATCATAAAATACATCTAAAACACTAAAACCCCTAAAACCCCTAAAACCCAAAAAACTTTTAATATTTTATACAAACTCTAAATAACATTAAACCCCCTAAAACCATTAAAATCCTAAAACAACTAAAAAATACTAAAAACCTAAAAAATCCTTAAAAATACATAAAAATCCCTAAAAATCCAAAAATCAATTAAAAACCATGAAATCCCTAAAAAACCCAAAAACATTTAATACCCATAATAATCCTTAAAAAACATAAATTCCCCCACAAAAAAAACCCCCAAAAATACTAAAATCTGTAAATACCCTAGAAAACCATAAAACCCAAAAACCCAACTAAACCTTAAAAATGCAAGAACAACAAAAAAACCCCTTAAAAATAAAAACCCGTAAAATCCCTTTTAACCCATAAATACATAAAAATCCTAAAACGCTAAAAACACTTAAAACCCGTAAAGACCCCAAAAATTCAATAAGACCCTAAAACACCTAAAATCGCAAAAACCCCTAAACCAATAAACCCATAAATCCTGCAAAATCAAAAAAACATTAAAACCCCTAAAACCGATAAAACCCCTAAAAACCTAAAAACCCCTAAAAAACCAAACCCCCATAAAATCTAGAAACAAACCCCTAAACACTATAACTCATATACTAAAACCTAAACCCTACACCCTAAACCTTATACCCTGCACCCTAAACCCTACTCACAATACCCAATACCCAATAACATAAACCATGCACCCTACTCCTTACATATTGAACTATAAACTATACTCTTTAAACCATATACCCTACACTATAAACCATAAAACCTATACCCTAAACCCAAAACTAGACACCCAAAACCCAAAACCATACACCCTGAATCCAATACCATTCATTATAAACCCTAAACGGTACACCCAAACCCTATAACCTACCCAATAAAATCTATATTATACATCACAAACCCAATTCCCAACACCATATACCCTATACCGTACACCCTAAACCCTGCACTGTACACCATAAAACCAAAACACTACATTATAAACCCTATACCTTAAACCAAAAAAATCTAAACCCTACACCCTACACCATGACCCCTATACCCAACACCGTAAAGTTCAAACCCTAAACCATAAACCATATACCATACACCATATACCTTATGAAATATACCATACACCTACCCTAAACCATATACCCTACAACCTAAACTGTAAACCCCTCACCGTAAACCTTATACCCTACACCATAACCCCTGAACCCTATACCCTAAAACCTATACTGAATACCATAAACCCCAAACCATATGCCCTAAACACAATACTATACACCCTAAACCAAATTACCCACACTCTATACCCTATACCCTATACCCTAATCCATACACCCAACCCCATAAACCATAAATTTTGATCCCTACACCCTAAACCTGAAACCCTACACCATGAATGGTATATCCAACACCCTCAACCCTCAACCATCAACCCTACACTCTAAATTCTATACCCTACACCATAATCCATAAATAATAAAACCTAAACCCTAAACCCTACCCCCAAAACCACATACCCTAAAACCTAAACAATACACTCAAAAACCTAAACCATGGACCTTAAAACCTATACCCTTCAACGTAAATCCAGAACCCTATCCCCGAAACTAGATACGCTATTCCAAAAACCCAAAACCACAAAACATATACAATATTCCCTAACCCCTAAACCCTAAACCCATCACCCTAAACCCTATTCACAACACCATAAAACTTACACCCAAAACCTTATACTATTTACACTAAACCCTAAACCCCAAACCCTAAACCCTTAACCTTAAAGCCTTCACCATGAACCCTAAACCCTACATCATATACCCTAAAACCTACACCCAACACCTTATTCCCTTCACCATAAACCCCACACCCAAAATCTTATACCCTACACCCTAAACCCTAAACCCTATACCATAAACCCTATAGCCTATAATCATAACCCTAAACGCTACGACATAAACCCTACACCATATACCATAAACTAAAAACCCTACACCCTAAACCTAATACAATAGACAATAAATACAACACCATAAACCATAATCACAACACCATAAACCCTATACCCTAAAACCTAAACCTCGTTCCCGGCACGATGAACCCTTTACCGTACACCCTATACCCCATAACCTACACCCTAAACCCTATATCATACACCATACACCATAAAACCAACCAATATCCAAAAATTCACTAAAAATTATGAAAAAATTCCTTAAAACCAAAAAAAATCCATTAAATTCCAAAAAATCCCTAAAAGATTAAAAACCCAAAAAACCATAAAAACCCTCAAAACCTTAAAACCCATAAAACCCCTTAAAAACCCTTAAAATCCAAAAAATCCCCAAAACACCTAAAATCTATAATAACCCAAAAAATGTATAAAAACCCCAAAAAATGCGATGAAAACCGTAAAAACATAAGAAACCCCTAAAAATAGTAAAAAAACCATGAAACCACTAAAAAACCATGAAAACCATGAAAACTATAAAGACCCTAAAAACTATTAATGAACCTAATTAATCGTAAAAAATCCTATAAAACCATAAAACACAACAAATCTCTAAAAATCATAAAAGTACTAAAAACCCTTGAAACCCTAAAAGAATCATACAACCCTAAAAGAACTCGAAAACATGAAAAAACCCTAAAAGAACCCTAAAAACCATAAATTCTCAAAAACATCATGACTGAACCCAAGATCACGGAAAAACTCCAAAAACATCTCTAGAAACCATAAAAACCCAAAATCCCCAAAAAAACAATAAAAAATCCAAAACACCCAAAACACCATGAAAACCTCTCAAAACCCCTAAAACACTGAAAACCCTAAAACGCACTAAAACCTTAAAAATGGAAAACAGTAAAAAAAATCCTAAAATACCCTAGAACCATAAACCCATAAAAACAAAAAAATCATTTTAAAACCCTAGAAAACCCTAAAGGGCATAAAACCCTAGAAACCCTAAAACCCTAAACGCCCTCAAAACCCCAAATTTATAAAAATTTGTAAAAAGTTATAAATCCCACAGAACCCATAAATTTCCATAAAAACTCTTAAAACCCTAAAAACCGTAAAACCCATAAAAATCATAAAAACCCAAAAAACCCCCAAAACCATAAAAACCTAAAAACCGTAAAAACTATAACACCCCTAAAAGACCCTAAAAATCATTGATGGCCCAAAAATCCCCCAAAACAATTAACCCATTAATCATAAAAGACCTTAAGAACCCCTAAAACCCAAAAAAGACACTAAAAACCCTATAAAAACCCTAAATGTTCATAAAAACTATAGAGAACATTAAATATTAAAAAAAATCAAAAAACCCTAGAAACAAATAAAAAATTTAAATGACCCTAAAAACCCCAAAAACCCAAAAAAAATTCCCAAATAGCTAAAACCCGTCAAAAACCATTAAACATCCTAAAAATCCAACGAAAACACTAAGACCCCTAAAAAATATAAAGTAATCTTAGAATCCCCTGAGACCCTAAAAACCCTAAAGCCACTAAAAACATAAAAATGCATAAAATACCCTAAAAATCCTAGAAAACCCTTAAAACATTTAAATCCCCAAAATAATAAAAAAAACATAAAAAACACTAAAAACTAGAAAATAAAAAACACCCATAAAACCCTAAAAAGCCTAAAATATCCTAAAATGTCATAAAAATACCTAAAACCCATAAATCCCTAAAACCCACTAAAAACTCTAAAATCCAAAACACCCATAAAAACCCAAAAAGCATAAAACATCCTAAAATCCCATGAAAACCATTAAATCACATAAAAACCCAACAAACCCATAAAACTCCAACAAACACTAAAAACCCATAAAAATTAAAAAAATCCTTAACAACCCTTAAAAAATTAATAACCCATAAATCACCTCAAACCCTACAACATAAAAGACTTGAAAACCCAAAAATCCACTAAAATACTAAATATATTAAGAATCAGAAATGACCCTCAACTTTGAAAATACAATGGATTTACCAAAAATAGTTGAAGACACAAAAAACCCACAGAAACACTAAAACACCCTAAAAATCATTAAAACCCCTAAATATCTTAAACCTGAAAAAACCCCTAAACCCCTAAAAGACAATAAAACACTAAAAATACCCAATAACCTAAAATACCATTAAGGCCTCTAGAAATTATGAAAAACCTTAAAAGGCCATAAAAATCATAAAACCCCCTAAAACCCTAAACAAATCCCAAAGGACCCTAAAACATCTAAAAACCCTAAATCAAAACAATTCTATAAAATCCCTTAAAATAAGTTTAAATTGAAAACACCATAAAATTCAAAAAAAATCCCAAAATCGAAAAATATTGTCACACCCCTAAAACATATAAATTCTTGAAAACCATTAAAACCCAAAAAAATCCCGATAAACCCTAATAACTCATGATACCCATAAAACTCTTAGAATACAATATAAACCAAAAAAATACCTAAAATCCTCAAAAGACAAAAAAGACCTAAATGGCCCCAAAAAACCAAAAAACATGAAAAACCCTAAAAACAATAAAACACTGAAAGACTCTAAAACTCTAAAAAACCTAAAACCCTAAAAACATATAAAAACCATAAATATTCTTAAAAACCTAAAAATTCCTATAATTATAAAAATCAAGAAAATACCCTAAATACCCTAAAGCCCCTAAAAAATACTACAAAAAAAATTAAAACCATTAAAAATACCCAAAAAACTCTTAAACCCCTTAAAACCCTAAAAAACCTAAAAAACCAAATTAAGCTAAAAACCAAAAAATACTAAAAAAACCATTGAAAACCCAAAACCCCCAACCCTAAAAACCACACAAAACCTCTTAAACCCCAAATTTTTTATCAAAATAATAACCTTTAGAAAAACCTAAAAACACTAATTTCCCTTTAAACACTAAAAACCATTAAATAGTCGAAAAACTATCTAAAGAACCTAAAACCCCTAAAATTTCATAAAAATCCTAAAACAACAAAAACCCCAAAAAACCGTAAAAACCCCTAAAAATAATAGACCCTACACCGAACAACCAAAACACAAAAAACAACACCCTAAACCACATATTGTAAACCATATATCATAAAACATAAACAATAAACCATACACACAAAACCCTATACTCTGGACCATAAACCCAAGAACCTACTCCCTAAACCCAAAACCCCACACACCAAACCCCAAACCTTACACCATACACCCTAAACCCCACAACCTAAACCTTAAACCCTACACCCTAAACCCTAAACACTAAAAGAACCTAAAAACATTTAAAACACTAAATAGAACTAAAATCCCTAAATATCCAAAAAATGGAAAAAACTATAAAACCCCTAAAAAACCAATAAACCCTTTAAAACAATAAAAGACCCTTAAAACCCCTTTAAACTCCTAGAATTCCCTAAAACCCCATAAAAATCCTAAAAGTCCCTTAAACAAGGAAAACATTAATCACCTTAAAACCCTATAAACCATAAAATCCTAAGAATACTTCAAACACTTTTAATCCAAAAAAGACAAAAAAACATTAAAAACCCAAAAAACATTAAGAACATAAAAAACCCTAAGATGCCCTAAAACCCATAAAAAGAAAAAAAAACACTAAAACTTTATAAAACCCCTAACAAATCACACAAACAATAAAAAAACGCTAAAACTCAGAAAAAGTCCCAAAACCCATAAAACGCTAAAATCATAAAAGACCCTAAAACCCAAAAAAACCCTGAAAACCCTAAATTAACCTCTAAAAATAACATAAAACCACTTAAACCCTAATAAAACCTAATAATCAAAAAAACCTGATAAAAAGTCTAAAAAACATGGCCTAAAACCAAAACAAAGACCTAAAAACACACTAAAAGAACCTAAAATAACCTATAAATACGCAAAAAACCGTAAAGTCCCTTAAAACCCCTAAAAGAATGAAAACACCGAGACACCCCTAAAACCCAAAAAATACATAAACACCTAAAAACCTTACTGTTCTAAAAAACCCACAAATCCTATAATACCTTAAACCCTAAAATCCAAAAAACCAAATAAACCCAGAAAGACAATAAAACCCAAAAAACGAACCTACAACAAATCTAAAATACCTTGAAGCCACTATATACTATAAAACCCCTAATAATCTATAAAAAACTAAAAGTCCTTGAAATTACTATAAACTGCTAAAAACAATAATACCTTAAAAATCTAAAAACCCCTAATAACCAAAAAATTATTAAAACCAAAAAAATTATAAATATACCTAAAACCCCTTAAAAACCACAAAAAAACCCTAAACCATAAAGACAAATTAAAACACTTAAAACCCAAAAGGGAATACAAAAATTCTAAAAAAACCAGAAAAACCCAAAAAAACAACTTATTGCCGCTTAAATACCATATAAAGCCCATAAACCCTAAACCTCTAAAAGACCCAAAATTTCTTAAAACACCAAAAAAATCCCCATGAAACCTAGAATACCGTAAAAGATCCTAACAAACCTGAAGCTATAAATGACCCTAAAAACCATAAAAACTCCAAAACCCTTAAAAACACTTTTAAAACCCTTAAAAAACTAAATGAACCTAAAAACCTAAAAACTATAAAATACAAAAATCCCTGAAAATACCATAAAATACCGTAAAACCCTAAAAGAATCTAAAAACCCAAAAAACCATGAGGGACACTAAAATTATCAAAAAACCATGAAATATAATAACAAGACAAAATATCAAAAAAACCTTTAAAACCTAAAAAGACTATAAAGACCCTAAAAACAAATAAATGACCTTATAAAATAAATAAATCCATAAAATTCCCAAATATCCTCAGAGGACCTAATACTCAAAAAATATATATCCCTAAAAAATCATGAAAAGATCCTCTAAACCCCAACAAATAATAAATACCCAAAATCCCTAAAAATACTACAAATTGCCAAAAAACCCGAAATTCCCCTAAAACCCCTAAAAATTATAAATAACCTATAACCCATAAATACATAAAATACCTTAAACCCCCCCCGAATTATATATACACGAAGTACACTAAACCACCCAAAAACCGCTAAAAATCCTAAAAACACTGAAACATTACAAAAAAATAAAACACAACATAATTCTAATCATTATAATAACCTCAAAAACATAAAAAATATTAAAAATCCTCAATAACCATAAACCAAATTCCCTACACACTAAATCCTTCACCCTTTACCATATACCATACTCCTTAAAACCTAAACTACACACCTAAAACCCTATATCCTATACCCAAAACCTTATCCACCAAGCCTTAAACCCAACTACCTAAACCCTATACCTTACACCATAGACCATAACCCCTATAACCTAAACCCTATACCATGAAACATAAATACTAAACCCCATATAATAAACCCTAAAATACCTTAAAACTCTAAAAAATCCTAAATGATCCAAAAAACCCTGAAAATACCATTAGAAAACTTAAAAACTCCTAAAATTCCCTATGATACCCAAAAAAATATCTAAACCCTATAAAAGATCATAAACATTCAAAAACTGAATAAATGATCAATAAACCCAAACATCCATAAAAATTCAAAAAACAATAAAAAATCATAAAAAACCCTAAGACCACCAAAAATCCCTAAAACCCTAAATAATTCTAAAACCCCTATAAAATATTTAAATCCCCTTAAAACCCTTAAAAATCATAAAACCCATTAAAACACATTAAATGAAACTTTGAACCCCAAAACCCTAAGAACTCTCAAAAAGTACCAAAAAATAAAAAAACTATAAATGAAACGAAAACCCCAAAAAACTCTAAAAACCATTACAAATCCTTTCAATCCATAAAAACCCAAAAAATGTCTAGAAACGCTAAATTCCATAAAATGTCCAGAAACCCTATATTCATTATAAAACCCAAAAACCCCAAAAAACAAAAAAAACCTAAACCCTTAAAAATCAATAAAAATATTAAAACACTAATATCCCCTAAAAATGATAAAACCCTCAAAAAACCATTAAAACATTTAAAACAATAAAACCCTATAAAAACCCTAAAAACCCTAAACAACCATAAAATACATAGAACCCATTAAAAACATGAAAAAACCTAAATCCATAAAAATATAAAACCAATAAAAATATTAACAGACCCCCAAACGGCCTAAAAGACCCTAATAAAACCCTAAAAGGCCTTAGATTGCGTAAAAACCTAAAAACACTAAAATCCATAAAACCCAAAAAAATTATAATAACCCCTAAAAATCCCAGAACCTAAAAACCCATAATAAGAAAAAAAATCAAAAAACCCTAAAAGACCATGAATAGCCCAAAACCCCCTAAAACCTGTAAAAATGTTTAAAATCTCTAAAAAACATAAAAATCCCTAAATACCCAAAATATCCCCAAAAAAAAGAAACACAAAAAAACCCTATCGCCCGAAAGAATACTGCAAAACCATAAATGACCCAAAACCCTATGAATACATTAAATACCAAAAAAATACACTACAAAAAACATAGAAGACCCTTAAACCCTAAAAACCATAATCCCCTAAAAGACACTAAAAACCCTTCAATCCTAAAAATAATCCTCTAAGACACCTAAGAACAATAAAAAACCATAAAACCCAAAAAACCATGGAAAACCCCTAAAATCATAAAACCAAAAAAATCCTACAAAAAAATAAATAAAAAAATAAACCCTATACAACCCCAAAAAACTAAAATTATAAAAACACTTTAAAAACCCAATTACCCCTTAAAAACCCAAAAAATTCTAAGTCCCTACAAAACTGTAAAAAAATAAAAAACTGCATAAAACCCTAAAACCCATAAAACCATAAAAGAACACTTAAAACCCTAAACGAACTAAATAAACCTAGAAACCCTGAATCCAGAATAAATTGTTTGAATCCCTAAAGACATTGAAAAACTCATTAATCCCTAAAACCCCCAAAAAATACTCATAAAAACCATGAAACTCACTAAAACAATAAAAATAATAAAAACCCTAAATCCATATAACATCATAAACCCCCTAAAAACAGAAAAACATAGTAACCATTAAAATATCCTAAAATACCTAAAAACAGTAAAATATCCTAAAAATTAAAGAAAACCCCAAGAGATCCTAAAAATCCTAGAAACCCCTATATACCAAAAAAACCTAAAAGGCCCTACAAACCCTAAAATACCATAAAACCCCATAAACACCCTAAGAACCTAAAACTCCACAAACCCAAAAACCAAAGAAAACCCAAACAAATCTTTTAAACCCTAATAATGCTAAAAATTCAAAAAACACTAAATACCCTAAAACCCATAAAAGCCCCTAAAACCCCTAAAACTCTAAAAAACCCAAACAATTATAAAAAACCCTAAAAAATAAATCCACTAAACCATCATATTACATAAAACCCTAAAAAAATTTAAACCCTTTTAAATACTTAAAATACCTAAAAACCATGTAATCCCCTGCAATATCCCTCTAAACCCTCTAAACCCTTTTAAACCAAAAACCCCAAAAACCCTAAAAACCCTAAAAACCATAAAAACCATAAAAACCATAAATCCCCTAAATCCTATACAGTCCCATATAACACAAAACACACTAAACCCCCCAAAAAATAATAAAACCCTAAAACACATTAAAACCCCTCAAACCCAAACAACTGAAAACATACATAAAATCTATAGAAACTATGAAAACCCCTAAAACCCTAAAATCCATAAAAACATTAAAACCCTAAATCCTAAAAAAAACCCATGAATGAAAAAAATAAAAATAAAAACCCCTAATAAAAATAAATGAAAAATAAAACAATATAAAAACCAATAGAATTTGAAAAACACTTAAACACCCTAAAACACCGAAAACCCCTAAAAACCCTAAAACCCCTAAAAATACTAAAACATCCTTAAACCCATAAAAATCCAAAAAACCCCTAAAATACCCTATGACACATAAAACCCTAAAATCCCTTAACACCCAAAAGACCCAAAAATCTATAAAATCACAACAATACATAAAATATCTCTAAAAACCCATAGACACCCCAAAAAAATTTAAATCCATAAATCCCATTAATTTTTTCTAAAATCCTAAAACCCCTAAACCCCATAATAACTAATAAAACCCCCCAAAACCCTAAAACCCCATAATACCGCTAAAAATCCTTAAATATCACTGAAAAACCTTAGAAATCATAACCACTATGAAAGCCCAAAACCCTATAATCATCATAAAAACCCTTAAATCCCTAAAACCCCAAGAAACCCCAAAATTACATAAAAACCTGTAAAGCAACCAAAAACCGTAAAGACAAAAAAAACTATAAATTCAATTTGAAAAAAATTAAAACTATAAAATACCACATAGAGGCCTAAAACTCAAAAAAATATATAACAACACTAAAAAACTCTAAAACCCCAAAATTCCTTAAAAACCATAAATGTACATAAAAAACCATAAAAAATTATGATGGATCCTAAGAAATCAAGAAAACCCAAAATCCAGAAAAAACAAAAAAACCATAAAACCCTCTAAAAACATAAAACCCTATTAACCTAGTAAATCCCAAAAAATCCGAAAAAACACTAAAAACTCTAAAAAAAAATGAAGCCTAGAAAACCCTCAAAACAAAAAAACCCAAAAACCCTTATAAAACCCTTAAGCCCTCTAAGGAACATAAAAATCCTAGAAGACCCTATAATACCCTAAACACCAATAAAATCATGAAAAACACTAACAATCCTTAAAACCATTACAAATCCTAAAATTCCCTAAACCCCTAAAATCCCATAAAAGAAAATCAAAACACAATCTCCCTAAAAATCCATAAAACCCCAAAAAACATAAAAAACCATAAACAACAATAAAAACATATGAATCCTAAAAACCCTGAAACACTATAAACAATAGAAAACTAAATACCCTAAAACCCCTAAGAAACCAAAAACCCCTAGAAATCCTTTAAAAACCCTAAAAACCCTAAAACCACAAAACCCCAAAAACCCCTAAAAGCATTAAAAACCCTACAACACCCTTAAAACTATAAAGCACCCAAAAAATCCATGAAAAACTATAAAACCCCTTAAAATATAAAAAACTCCTAAACCCTAAATAAAATCCTAAAAACCCCTATAAATTATAAAAATCACTAAACCCTAAAAACTATAAAAACCCATAATCAGCCTAAAAATCACTAAAATTATAAAGAGCCGTAAATTTTTAAAAAACACTATGTAACCATAAAAATCTAAAACCCCATAAAAGCCCATAAAACACCTAAAATCCCCCAAAACCATAAAAATACTAAAGTCCATTAAAACACATAGGAACATAAAAAATATGAAAACCCCAAAAAACACTAAAACCCTAAAAAACTAAAAATACCAAAAAAGTCATAAAAACCATACGAAAACATGAAACCCCTAAATAAATTTAAAAACAATAAATAACCCTAAAAACTCAACAAACTGCTAAAAATTAATGAAGACCCCTAAGAACCACCGAAACCAATAAAATCCTAAATCCCCTAAAATTTTTATAAAACCCTTAAAAATAAAAAATATATCAAAATACACAAATAATTATTCAAAAAAACATTAAAACTCAAAATAATCCAAATAAACCAAAAAAACACTAAAAACACTAAAAACCCTAAAACACAGTAAAGCCTTAAACCCCCAAAACACCCAAAAATACCTAAAAATACTAAAATCACTTAAACCCTAAAAACCCAAAAAACCAAAAAACCCAAAAAACATTAAATAACACAAAAGGACCCAATAAAACAAAACCCCCAAAACACGTAAACATCCAAAAAACTCCAAATCCTCAAATAATAAAAAATATAAAAAAACTCCATAAAACTCCTAAAAACATAAAGGGGCCTAAAATCCCAAAAACCCTATGAAATAAAAAAACCATAAAAATATCTAAAATCCTTACAAACCTTTTGAATATCCTAAAAACCCCAAAAGACCCTAAACCCCTATAAAAAGCCTAAATGACCATAAACCAATAAAACCCTAAAAACCCTAAAAAATTCTAAAAAACTCAAAAAGCCACTGAAACCCAAAAAAGCCATAGACCGCCATAAAATACCCCCAAACCCTTAAAGGCTCTAAAAACACATTAAAACCTAAAATGGTTGTAATAATCATAAAACCTTTAAACATCTCAAAAACCCCAGAAAACATATAAAGGGCCCCAAAAACCCATAAAAACTCTAAAGGACCATAACAAACCCAAAAAAAACAGAAAAAAACCTAAAGTTCCCAAATTAAACATAAAGCCACTTATGGACACTAAAACCTCCAAAATAAACCAAAAAAATACCATAAAATCCTAACATACCATAAAAACCGAAATACCTAAAAACCCCTATAAATGTTAAACTCCTAAAAACATAAATGTCTCTAAAAAACCCTTAAAATCCATAAAAACACTAAAGGAATGTAAAAAGCCTAAAATACATTAAAAGAAAAAAAACTCATAAAACCCAAGAAATGACTAAAAATTCCTAAAAACAATAAACCCCCTAAAAATAATAAAAACCCTATGAACCCAAAAAATCATAATCAGTACACCCTAAACCATATACCCTACACCCTAAACCCTAAACCCATCACCGCAATCTCTATACCCATCACCCTAAACACTATACCCTACATCGTACACTCTAAACCCTACAGGAAAATACCTAAACTCCATAAACAAAACGGAAAAGAAAACTTCCAAACCCATGTACCTTACACTATAATCTATAGATCTTACACCCTAAATAGTATACTATACAACCTAAATTCTACACCCTAATCCCTATACCTGACACCCTAAATAATAAACCCCAACCCATACACCATAAAATCTAGACCCTATACCCTAAACACTACACCCTAGATCATACACCCTGAACTATAAACCCCACAACATAAACCATACACCCTACACCCTAAACCCTACATACTAAATGCCATACCGTAAACCCTAAACTCCACACCCCACACCCTATACCCCATAGCCTACACCATAAACACTAATACCAATTCCCTAATCCCAATACCCTTCACTATAGACCCTAAACATTATACCCCAACACCTAAAACCAACATTATAAACCCTAAATATAGAAGAAAAACCCAGAAACCTACACCCTAAACCCTAAATACTACCCCATGACCCCTATAACATACACCATGAACCATGAACCTCACACCTTAAACCCAGCTCCCAACACCCTAAACCTTAAACCCTTCACCCTAAATGTCATACCCTACAACCTAAACCCTAAACCCTACAGTCTAAATCCAATACCCTACACCCTAAACCTTAAAAACAACATTCAAAACCGTATACTATACACCATAAAACATAAACCCTACACCTTAAACCCTAAAACTTACACAAAAAATACTATACCCTACACCCTATACCATATACCCTACGTTATAAACACTGTACCTTGCACCCTAAACCACATACCATACACCTTAAACTGAAAACCCTAAAACCTTAAAACAACCCTATAACATTAAAAAATAAAAAAACCTATAAGACCCTATGAAATCCTTTAAACCCAAAAAATTACAAATACTAAAAATCATTTAAAAATCCTTAAAAACCATTAAAATCTCAAAAAATATAAAAATATAATTTCCATAAAATGCCTAAAAAGTGCAAATATCTGAAAAACCCCTAAAACCCCTAAAATCCTTTGAAAAACCTAAACCCCTTAAATCCTCAAGATATACATGAACATCATAAATAACTCATAAATAAAAAAACCATGAAAAAACCCTGAAAACCCCTACAAAACCATAAAAATCTAGAAAACCCAAAAAATACATTTGAAACCCTAACAAACCTTAAACCTCCTAACACCCCTAAAACATTATGGAGAACTTAAAATACCCCTACAAACACCTGTGAAACCCTATAAATCACCTTAAACCCCAAATCCCTAAAACCGTAAATGAACTCTAAAACCTCTAAAATAACCATAAAATCTACTAAAACCCAAAAAAACCCGAAAAAAACCCTAAGACCCAAAAAAATTTCTAAAACCTCTAAATACATAAAACCTTGAAACCCCTAAAAACAATAAAAACGCTAAAACCCTAAAACAACAAAAAATACTAAAATCCCTAAAACACTAAAAAACCTAAAAAGATTCTGATAACCAAAAAACATGAAAAACACAATAAAACTCTAAAATCCATAAAACAAATAAATAGTTGGGAACCAAAAAAATCCCTACAATAACCTAATAGACTCTAAAACCTGTAAACCTCTACAAGGAAATAAAAGGCACTAAAATCCCTGAAAACATAAAATACCTAAATCACCAAAAATACCCAAAAACACTAAAAAATGTGAAAGACAATTAAAACTCTAAAACCTATTAAAACCCCTAACAACCCTTAAAATACCCTAAAAAACAAACCCCCCCAAAATTCCTAAAAATCGTAGAAAATTTAAAAAAACCCTAAAACACCAAAACCCCCCTAAAAATCCAAGATTCCTAAAAAATTGTAAAATCCATAATACCCTCCCAGAACCCTAAAATCTTAAAAAACCAAAAAACTATTAAACTCACTAAAAACCATAAAGTACCACAAAACCATAAAATACACTAAAACCCATAAAAATGTTAAATGGCCCTAAAGAAAAAAAAATCCTAAAGACCCAAATAACACTTAAACACAATAAGAGACCCTAAACACCCCTATAAAACCCCTAATGATTTCCAAACCCCATTAAAAACCATAGGCACATTAAGAAAACCTAAAACCCTTACTAGACCCATAACAGATGCTAAAACACTAATAACACAAAAATCACGAAAAACCATAAACCCCTTAAAACTCTAAAAACCGTGAAAGACATAAAAAATTGTAAAAACTCTAAAATATTAAAATCCTTATATCAACTCTAAAACCCTATAAACCCCCAAAACCCCTAAAACACACTACTAAAATCCTTAAAACACTAGAAACCTTAAAAATAAAAAAATAAAACCCTAAAAAATCCCATAAATTCAATAAAAACCCTAAAACCCTAAAAAATATAAAAATAACTAGATACACTAGAAAGCATAAAAATATTAAAACACTAAAAACTATAAAATTATAAAAATAATAGTAACTCATAGAAACAATAAGAATACCATGACCCATCCCCCAATCCTTAAAAACCCTAATTAATTCTTAAAATCCTAAATAAACCTAAAAACCCCCTAAAGAATCATAAAAACCCCTTAAGGTCTCAAAAACCTAAAGACCATGAAGGACTCAATAATCCAAAATACCTAAAACACCCAAAAAAAGAAACCCAAAACCCCTAAAAATCGTAAATGTCCAAAAAACTCCAAAAAAACCAAAATCCCTAAAAAAAATCAATCCGTTAAAAACCATAAATGAACTTAGACACCCTAAAAATAATATAATTCCCTAATAATCCTAAATATCCTAAAAACCCTTACAACCTATAAAACACCCAAAAAACTCTAAAACCCTAAAAGACACTTAAAATCAAAAACAAAATCACTAAATGAAAATTAAAAATTAAAAATACAAAAAATTAATATAAAAACCCTAAAATACACTAAAAACCCAAAAAACATTAAAGGCCCTAAAATAGTAAAATACCCTAAAGAATCTAAAGAACCATAATACACTAAAAACCCTAAAACCCCATAAAACCACTGAATTACCATAAAATCCTAATGAAAATAAAAGAATTAAACTTTAAACCATAAAAATATTAATAGACCTTAAAACCCATAAAAAATCTAAAACCCTGTAAAATTCCCTAAAGACTCTAAAATCCCAAAAACCCTAAAAACCAGAAAACAATAAAAACCCAAAATTTATAAAATCCTAGAAAAACATAAGCATGCTAAAAATTTTAGAAAACCAAAAAAATCTCTAAGATACATTAAAATAACCAAACTATATGAAGAAAACCGTAAAATCCTAAAACACCTAAAAACCTAAATAACTCTAAAAACATAAAAAAATTCCTAAAAACAAAAAGTACCCAAAAAATTCTTAAAACCAATTTAAACCCCCACCCCCCAAATCCCAAAAATCCTTAAAAAACATAAAATGCATAAAAACCCAAAAAACCCCAAAAAACACAAAAAAATAACCAAAACCCCCAAAACACCTAAAAACACGAAATAAACCCATAATACCCCCCTAATAACCCTATGACCCCCTAAAATCCATAAAAACTCTGAAAATAATGAAACTCATAAAAAACCCATAAAAACACCTTAAAACACTAAAAACCAGAAATATCCCTAAAACCCTAAAATCCCCCAAAACCCCCCAAAAAACAAACAAAATAAAAAAAAACATAAAACCCATACAAACAAAAATACCCCTAAAGACCCTTAAACATAGGAAATTCAAAAAACGTTACAAAAAAATAAAATCCTAAAAACCCATAAGAAACCCTAAAAAAGATCATAAGAACCATCAAATTTATTAAAACCCCTAAAAGCTCCTAAAAACCACAAACCCAATAACCTACACCCAAAACGATAATCCCTACACCCTAATCCCTATAACCTAATCTTTATTCCCTACACTATAAACCATAAACACTACACCTTAATCCTTATAACTTCCAAACTAAACCCAAAACTATACAGCCAAAACCATAAAACCTACTCCCTAAACACTACACCTTACAACCTAAACCCTATTCCCCAAACCCTAAACATTAAAACCTACACCTTAAATCCAAAACCCTATACCATAAACCATAAACCCTATACCATAAACCCTATAATATTCAAAAAACCCTAAATAATAAAAGAACATAACACACCTAAAAATACTCTTAAATGTTAAAAATTATAAATCACTAAAATTCCCAAACACCCCTAGAATATTACAAAAATACCCTAAAACCCCTAAAACATGAAAGGCCAGAGAAAACCTTTCAAAACCATAAATTACTAAAAGCCATGGAAACCAAAAGAAAATAAAAAACTAGATAAATTCACTAAAAAGTTAATAAAAACATTAAAACCCCTAAAAACATTAAAAACCCTTAAACAAAAAAAAAACCCATAAAAATCCTAAGAACCTAGAAACTCTAAAAATTCCAAAAAAAATCATAAAAACCAAAAAACACTATAAACCATAAAAACCGTAAAAATTGATAAAAACACCTCAAACCCTAAAATCTCTAAAAATAATTAAATATCTTTTGAAACCTAAACAAATCCTTAAACACCCCTAAATTCCCTAAAAACAGCTAAAATACCTTAAAGACCATAAAATCACTAAAAACCAAAAAGTAGAAACGAACCTCAAAAAACCCATATTTTTACCTCAAAATACCCTAAAAACATTAAGAGATCCAAAAAACCCAAAAAGACCATGAAAACCTAAAATCCTATAAAAGTCCCTAAAAACCCTAAAAGACCCCAAAACCCTAGAACCCCGAAAAACCATTACAAACCAAAAAGGAACTAAAAACCCTATAACAGCATAAAACCCATAATAGATACAACAAAATTATAATGATCCTACAAAATTCCCTAAATTACTAAAACACTCTATAAACATAAAAACACTTAAAGGATCATAATAACCAAAAAGTCCCTAAAACCCTTGAAAATCATAAATGATCACGAAACCCCTAAGAAGCAACCAAATCCAAAAATTCAATAAAATCCCTAAAAATGTAAAAGAACCAAAAAAACATAAAACCCCTTAATACTACTAAAAAAATTCAAAATACCTTGATAAATAAAAATCCATAAAAACCCCTAAAAACACTAAAATGTCTAAAAATCCTAAATCTCCTAAAAACCCAAAAACCCGAAAAACCCCTTGAATACAATAAAATCCAAAAAAACCCCATAAAAGTCATAAAACCCAAAAAACTATAAAAAGTAATAAAACCTTATAAAACCTTAAAAAACTGAAAATCCCAAAACCCATAAAATAATAACAACCTTAAAACACCCAAAAAATAAAAAACCCATGGAAATATTAAAAACTCTAAAAACCCAAAGAAATAATAATAAAATTAAAAACACCTAAAACATAAAAAAAACTAAAACTGATAAAAACACCAAGACCACTAATATCCAAAAACCATAAAAACTAAAAATACCAAAGAAACCCTAAAACCAAAAAACCCATAAAAGAACTATTAAAACCCTAAAAACTCTATGAAAACCCTAAAACCCATAAAAACCATAAATAACCTAAAAAACTTTAAATCTATAACCAACTTTACAAATCCAAAACCCTATATCTGAAATCCTATACCCTATATAATAAACCAAAATCCCCGAAACTTTATACATGAAACCCTATACCCTACACCCGGAACCCAAAACCCAAAACCTTTTTCCATTAACCCCAAACCTTATACCCTACATCATAAAAATCAAACCCTATAACTTAAACCCCAAACCCTACATAGAAAACCATAAATCCCACCACCCTAAACCCAAAAACCAAAATCATTAATTCTTTAATTCCATAAAACCCATAAAAACACAAAAAAAACCTAAAAATCCAAAAAAAACCTTAAAACATAAAAAACCTAATCACACTAAAAGTACCCTTAAAACAATAAAAATACCAAATGACACAAAAAACCTAAAACTCCATAAAACCCTAAAAACCACAAAAAACATAAAATTCTCAAAAAACATGAAAAACCCTAAAAAAATAAATTTTCCTAAGAATAGTTAAAACCCCTAAATTTTTTAAAATACAATAAATCCACAAAAACCCTTAAAACAGTAAAAAACCTAATAACATAAAAACCCATAAAACCCCTCAAAATACTTAAAAACTTAAAAAACCCAAGTAAACCTAAAAACCATTAAAATCCTAAAATACCCTAAATAAAATATAAAAATCCCTAAGACCCATGAAAGACACTAAAAACCCAAAAAAAACAAAAAAAAACATACAATCCCTAAAAATGTAAAAACAAAAAAAATTATTAAAAAGGATCTCAAAAAAAAATCCTTAAAATCCAAAAAATCAGAAAACCCATAAAACCCCTTAAAAACCCTAATCCCCCAAAAAACAAAACAACACTAAAAACCCTAAAAACCCAAAAAAAACCCACATAAAACTAAAAACCCTAAATTGACTTGAATACCCCTAAAATACCCTAAAACATCCAAAAAAGTACTCTAAAAGCATTAAAAATCATGAAACCCTAAAACCCTTAAAACCATAAAAACATTGAAAACCCATAAAACCATAAAAAACCTAAAATCCCATAAAAACCCAAAAACCCCATTCAACCTTATAAACATTAAAAAACCCTCCAATAACCTAAAAACCCTAAAACTTTTATGAATCCTTATAAAACCCAAAAACCCATAATAACCCAAAAAGAAACTAAAAATAATAAATGACTCTAAAAGAATTTATTAAGATAGTAAAATACCATAATTGACCATAAAAACAAAAAAAAACCCTAAAAAGATATCTCAAACACCCTAAAATAGTACTAAAAACATAAAAACCTAAAAAACACAAAAAATACATAAAACCACCTAAGCACCCTAAAAACACCAAAAAAACTAAAAAAATAAAATAAATAAAAATCATAATACCATAAAAGTCATAAAAATACCTAAAAAAACTAAAAAAATCTAAAACCCTTAAAACCCAGAAATATCCTAAAAACACTAAAAACCCTAAAAACCAAACATTCCATAAAAACCACAATAAACCCATAAAAACCATATAACATCCCTAAAAACCATAAAATCCCACAAAATTCCCTAATATCGTTAAATTACATAAAAATCCAAAAATACCATAAAAAACAAAAACGCCAATAAAAAACATAAAATCTAAAACCCTAAACCACTAAAAACACCCAAAATTCCGAAATAAAAAATAAAACCACTAAAAATTTCTCAAAGACATTAAAATACCATTAAAACCACTAAAACCTCTTATGCCCCCTAGAAAACACTAAACCCCCTTAAATCCCAAAAATCCTATAAAGAACCTCAAAAACTATGAAAACACTAAAAGTACCCTAAAACCAAATAAACCCCTTAAAACCCATAAAATATACATAAAAACCAATAAAAATATGAAAATCATAAAACACTATAAAACCCCATAAAAACACGAAAACAATAAAAAAATTCTGAAAACCCAAAAAACAAAAACAAACCACTATGAACCCTAAAACGCCATAAAAAACTAAAAACCACAAAAACCATAAATCTAATAAAACACACAAAAAAAACTATAAAACCATCAAAACCATAAGAGGCCCTAAAAACCTAAAACCCATTAAAGACCCAAAAAATTATAAAACCCTTAAAACACCATTAAACTCATTTAAAAACATAGAAGACCCTAAAAAGCTATAAATTACCTAAAACCGCTTTAACGCTCTAAAAACCTCATAAAATTCTTGAAACAAAAAAACTATGGAAAACCATCAAACCCCATTAAAACTTTTAAACCCTTAAAATCCATAAAACCTATAAAAACCCTTAAAACCCCTAAAAACTATAAAAATCCTAAAAACCCTAAAACCTTCAAAAAACCTAAAATCACTCTAAAAACCCTAAAGAACATAAATTAATCCTAAAAACCCCAAAATAGCTAAGAAAACCATAAAACACAAAAAAAACCCAAAAACACTAAAAACCAAGAAAAAAATAGGATAAAAATAAACCCATAAAATCTCTAAAAATATAAAAAATAATAAAACCCTAAAAATCTAAAAATTGTAAAAAAAACCTTTAAAAACTAAAAAAACTCTAAAAATTCTAAAAACAAAAAAATACAAAAAACACTAAAGAAAACCAAAAAACCTCTCAAACCCCTTAAAAACCATAATATTATAAAAAAACCCTTAAAACCATTATCCATAAAAATATAAAAAACCATTAAAACCAAAAAAGACCCTAATACACCTATAATACCCGAAATGGTCATAAAATCCCTTAAAACCCAAAAAACCCCAAAAAAACTAAAAACCCAAAAACCAGTAGAACACCCTAACCCTTAGAATCCATAATAACACTAAAACACTCTAAAACCCTTAAATACCCTATTTATACCTTAAAAACAATAAAACTAAAAAAATCATTGAACTACTTAAACACTAAAACCCCTAGAAACACTAGGCTACAAACCCTCGAGAAGATGGCAGCGCACTCTCCCGGGTCTCTCTCTCGATCGGCGATTAATCTGGTTCTTCCCCTGGATTCCGCTTGGAGCTTTGGTTATGGATTTGTTCTGCTTACAATTTCTCGGCGAAGGTGGGCTATAAAGGCTTTCAATCTCAAGGCGGTGGTGGTTTCCATTCCTTAGCGGCTTTGACTTCCCAAAGGTTTATTGTCGCATGGGTTCTTGGCCATGGATCCAGTCGAGAATCTAGGTGTTTGGGCATCACTGACTATGGAGGATGCACGGACGGATGTTCTAATTGTCTGGATCAAGTCGGAAAGTGATGATGCAGATGAACCCTTGGGGGATGGAAACCCTACTGGTCCTCAACTGCAGATCGGGGTTGAGCTTGCAGATCCTGGGATTCCATGGATGGGTCAACAATGTCGATGGATTCAATGATAGAGGGGGTTGAAGCTGCGACACATGATTTGGCTTCTTCAACGCTTGGTTAACTTTTCTGGTCTGCTGCCTCGATCTTCAATTTCTTCTTCGACGATGCTACAAATCAGGTATGTTGTCTCCTCTGTGGTGTTGATCCAGCAATTTGTCTTAGTTCATGGTGTTTTTGTGGTTCAGGTTTTCAAATTCCTTCTATTTAGTGGGTTCTCATGTTGTCTGCTTTTATGGATTGGTTTCCTGGTGGTTTTTCCCTTGGGTTGGGTTGTTCTTCTGGCTTGGGGTATCCTGTTTGAGGTTCTGTGTGAGTTGGATCTGGTCTGTCCACTTATTTTTATGCTGTTGTGGGAATTTTCTTGATCCGCTACATGTTTTTGGTTGTGTGATGCTGCTTGGTTACGAGGTCTGGAAGGAATTTCTAGTTGTCGGAATCCTTGGTGCTGGATGCTGCTTGGTGTTGCGCTAGGATGTGATGAATCCATTGATTATAGCCATGGGTGTTGTTGGTCCAGTGGTGTTTATAACAACTACTGGTGGTTGGATGCTACTTGGCTGGGTACACTTGAAGGGGCTGTTGGTTGCTGGAAACTAAGGTGCTGGAGTTTGGATGCTTCTTGGCTAAAGGATGAAGTCGCTGTTTATGACTCTGTTATTGGCGGTTCTCTGTTGTTGGTTTTTTATTGCTGTTATTTCTGGTGGTTCGATGATGATGGTGGTGGATATGCTTTGGATTGGAAGCGATGGTCACTGGATGCTAAGTGGCAGGTCACTGGCTGCCGCTGTTATGGATGTGATGATTGGAACTGGTGTTTCTGGTTGCTGGAACTGACGTGGGGTGTTGGGAGATGTTTGGTGAGTGAAAGATGTGCTGGTTGTCTGAAAATGAGGTGTCGGATCCTAGTTGTTGTATGGATGGGATGTGACCAGGTTGCTGCTTATGATTTTAGTGCTGGTTGTTTGGTGCTGATGGTGGTGGACATGATTATAAAGGAGGTGAGGGATGATGAAATATGTGCTGTAGGATGGTGGTTGCTGTTTTGGTTTTTTGATTTTTCGTTTTTTTGGTGTCATTTGTGTCTTGGATTGTAAGGGGTTTTTGTGTGTGGGTTGATTTACCCCACCCCTCCCTTGTATGCTATGTCTCTTTTTCCTTTATAATAAATTTGGGGGGACTGGGAATAGCCCGACCCTCACATCTTCCTTTCCCTAAAACACTAGGAAGCCAATACTCCCCCAACCCATAACCCCCCCAATCATTAAATATCACCTTAAACCCAACAAAATCCCAAAAAAATTCAAAAAACACTTAAAACTATAAAAACCCTAAAAACACTGAAACCCTAGAAGAACATAAAAACCCCAAAAGCCCTAAAACCATAAAACCCCTAAAAACATTAAATACCATAAAAATCTAAAAACAATAAAAACCACTAAAAATTAAAAATCCTTAAACACCCCAAAAATACCTGAAAACTTATAAAACCACTAGAAACCCCTAAAAACACCTAAAACCACCTTAAAATCCCCTAAAACGCCTTAACACCCATAAAACACTTGAAAACCCCAAAAATATTAAAACCCCATAGAAAACACTAAAACATTATTAAAAAACCCCAAAACGACAATAAAAACCAATAAACGCCCAAAAAAACATAAAACTGTAAAAACCCTAAAACCTAGTTAACACCTTACAACACCCTATAAACATTAAAACATCCAAAAAACCTTAATAACCTCTAAAACACTAAAAATCATAAAAACCCAAAAGTCCATAATACACCCTAAATACCCTAACAACTCGAAAGCCCCCTTAAAACCCAATAAACCTTATGTAAAACAAAATAACCCTAAAACCCTAAATACCCTTGAAACTGCCTAAAACCCATAATAAACCTGGAAACCCTTAAAAATATCTACAAACCTTAAAAAACATTAACCCCCTAAAACCCCTAAAACCCCTAAAAACTATAAAACCCTTAAAAACAGTAAAAACACCTAAAAACACCTAAACCAATAAAAATGACACTAAAACCCACTAAAACCCTAAAACCCCAAAACCCTAAAAACCCTAAAACACACTAAAAACTGTATACACCCTAAAAAAACCCAAAACACCTAAACACTCTGAGAACTAAAAACTATAAAAAACCCCAAACCCCTATACCTTACAGTTGAAATCCTAAACCCTACACACTGAATGCTATAGATGACACACTACACACTAGAACCTCCACCCGAAACCATATACCCTACACCTTAAAACCCACACCGTAGAACTACACCTTAAAACCTAGACTGTACACCCAAAAATTCCAACCATACACAGTAAAATATATACCCTATGCGCAAAAACAAAAACCCGACACCTGAAACCAAAAACATTAAACCATTAAACCTACCCCTAAACCCTAAACTACACACAATGAACCCCAAAAGACACTAAAAACATTGAAAAACATACATGATCATAAAAATAATAAAAAAAGTAAAAACATTAATAAATCCTAAATCCTATAAAAACCCTACAACCCAAAAAAATATCCTTTATTCCTCAAATATTTTTAAAAACTGTAAAACACATAAAATCCCATAAAACTCTACAACATTACACAAATCCAAAAAAAACCCTAAGATACCTTAAAATCCCAAAAATCCCAAAAAAACTGACCCCCAATCCCAACAAATCATAAATAAACCCTTGAAAATCCTAAACGGAATAAAGAACCATATAAACCATAAAATACCTTAAAACCTAAATGACTATAAACATATAAAGAAAACATTAAAGACTCTAATAACCCAAGAAACTATAACACATTATAATGACCATAAAAAGTCCCTAAAACAAATAATTCCTAGAAAACCATAAAATCCTCTAAAAATCCTAAAAATCCAAATGACCCTAAAACTAAATAAACCCCTTAAAAACACTAAAAACTATAAAAGTCACTTAAAAGACTATAAAAGTCCTAAATATTAATAAATCAATCTATAAATATCATAAAAGTCTTAAATACCATAAACCATACAAAACACTGTTAAACAGAAAACCCTAATAATTCATTAAACCTGCAAAAACCCCAATAAACCCACACAATACCATAAAAACCCTAAATTCTATAAAAACACTAAAACAAATAAAAAAACACAAAAACCTGAATACCTAAAAAAGATGATAATAAATCTCTAAAATACCTAAAACACTAAAAATATAAAACCCTATAAATAATTCCTAAATAACTTTAAAACATCCAATCCCCATAAAAACTGAAAAAACCCCAAGAAACACCAAAAAACACCTAAACCCTAAAACCATGAAAATTATAACAAAACCCAAAATAATCCCTAAGAAACCATAAAACCCTAAAAACCATCAAAAACAAGAAAAAACCAAAAAACCTCAAACACTTAAAAAGCCTTAAAATCCATAAAAACTCATAAAACCCATATAAAGATAGAAAAATTTCTATAAGACCAGAAAAACCCTAAAAACCCTAAAATATTATAAATAACCTAAAATTCCCTAAAAACCCAAAAGAAAAATACTTTAAAGAACCTAAAATCCCTATAATATCTTAAAATATTTGAAAAACTTAAAAACCCTCAATAAACATTAATAAACTTAGAAACCTTTTATGAATTCATTCAAACCATAAATGAACATAAAAATGCTAAAAACTTTTGAAATCCCTAATAACCCTAAAAAAACCTAGAAGCCCCTAATTAAACCAGATATAAACTAAAATCCCAAAAAAACCCCAAAAACCTATGAAAACCAAAAAACCCTTGATAAACGTACAAAACCATACATAACACTAAAAACCCAAAAACCCCAAAAATACCAATAAACCCCAAAATCCCTAAAGGAACCTTAATAATAAAAAATATACCCTAACAGCTGTAAAACCGGAGAAAACCCAAAAAATATTTCAAAATAACTCGTAAAATCCTAAAAACCCTAAAAACCATAAAACCCCAAAAAATCCATGGAAACACTAAAAACCATAAAAAACCTTAAAACCAAAAAAACCCCTAAAACCCTAAAAATCCAAAAAAAAACATAAAAACCCATAAAAACCTAAAAAGCTTATAACCAATAAAAACACCTCAAAACACCTAAAAACCCATAAAATAACTTAAAACCCTAAAAGGACATAAATCACTAATAAATATAAAAAACCAAAAAAAAATCCTAAAAAACCCTAGTTGAACATAAAATCAATATATACCCTACAAACCCTAAAACACTCGAAAAATAATTTAACACTAAAACCCCAAAAAAATCCTTTAATAACCATAAAACCCCCTAAATCCCCCCTACTTTGAAAAAACCAAAAAACCCATAAATACCCATAAAAACCATTAAAAATTCAAAAAACTATAAAAACATGAAACATCTCTGGAAAGAATTAAAAATCCTAAAACAATCATACAAAACCAAACAAAACCCTAAAACCCCTAAAGACCCTAAAACCCTAAAACCCATAAAAACCCTAAAAACCCTGAAATCCCTGAAAAGTCATGAAAATCATTAAAAAATTAAATGGACTAAATACATCGAAAACCCCTAAGAAACTCTAATAATCCTAAAAATCCCTAAAAATCCTAAAAACCAAAATAACCTAAAACCACTAAAAACTCCAAACACCCTTAAAAACCTAACAAACCCTAAAAACATACACCCCCAAAACCCCGCAAAGAAACCTAAACTTCTAAATACCTTAAAAATGATAAAACACCCCTGAAACCCTTTAAAACCACAAGATCCCTAAAACCTGCAAACATCCTAAAACCCTAAAAAATACATTAATGCCCTAAAATCACTTTAAAATTCTATAATACCCCAAAAAACAAAATACCCTAAAACCTAATGAATCCCAAAACCATAAAAAACAAAAAAACCCCAAAAAATCCAAAAAGCTTTAAAAAATTCCAAAAAACACAAAATACACTAAAAATCGTAAAAAAATCATAAATCCCCTAAAAATACATTAAACAGATAAAAATTATAAAACCCCTAATACACCATAAAAACTTTATTACCCATAAAAACCCTAACCCCTCACATTAAAACCCCCAAAAAACAAAAAAATCCTAAAAACTGTCCTAAAAATCCTTACACCCCCTAAAACATAAAAAACTGAAACCCCTGAAAATGAAAAAACCCATTAAACCCTAAAAACCTAACAAACATGGAATACCCCCAAAACCCATAAAAGTTATAAAAAACCCTTAAAATCACTAAAATCAACTAAAAATAAAAAAACCCATTGAAATCCCTAAACATTTCATGAAGTACCCTAAATCCCCTAAAAAGATATAACAACCTAAAAATAACCCAAAACCATAAAATCACTTAAAAAAATAAAAAACCTAAAAACCATAAAACACCTAAAACACCTGTAAGAGAACATAAAACCCTTAAAAATAATTGAAACCCTCAAAACCATAAAACACTAAGAGAACCTTATAATACTAAATATCATTAGAAGACCCTAAAAACCTAAAAGAAACTAAAATCACACAAACACCCTAAAACATTATATAAAAAACCGAAAAAACCTAAAATCCCCGCATCACCCTAAAAAAATAAAAGGCCCTAAAAATACTAAAAACCCTGAAATCCCTAAAAACCCATAAACTCCCTTAGAAACCAATAAACCCATAAAAATATTAAAACTAATAAAAACCAAAACACACCCTAAATGTCGAATAGCCACGAACGACGTCGATAGTTCCCATCAGTACAATGAATTTTTTTATAAAACTCAAGTATGCTACTCAATTAATGTAGTAAAGTGGATGTCGAGGTCGATCCCACAAAGGCAATGATTTATCTTATTAAAATTTCATAAAATTAATTTTATTAAATGTAGAAAAAGGTGACATAATAGTGAATGGATTGGTTTTATGAATACATAGTGAGAAATAACCCTCTGATTGACTGATTATGGGAAAAAAAATTATAAAAGTGTGCCGAGGTAATGTAATTTCCCGTTCAAGTGAAATTGGATGTTAAAAAATTTATTCGTTATTTCATAATTTGGTGTCATTGTTGATATGTGGTTGATCCAATGGTAATGGTATACCCACCTTGACACAACAATTTTCTATTTCCGTTTATCGAAAAATTTAGGATTTTATCGAAACAAGTTTGTCTTGATACCATGTTTAAACCCAATTTCCTCTACAGTTGAAAATGGTCATACCATTTTTAGGATAGTCAGTTGAAAAATTTAAATGTTCTTTTTTTATTCGAATATTTATGGTCATGATAAAATACAAGTAAAGGGATTTGAAGTTGATGAACAAAATTATGAAAATCAATGACATTATTTATAAAAATAATTAACTCCAACGACACCTTCCTTATTCATTTACATCACCCCAGAACTGGCGGGTTTACCCCCTCATCCTAGTGATGAGATAAAAAGGGGGAAAGGTAGAATAAAAGAAATTAATAAAGGAAGGAAATAAATACTCAAAAAGGGTGAAGCAGCTTCGCTCCAAGCCTTGAAATCTAGCCGAATATGAATTCCTCAATGCATTAGCCAGCAACTCAATTTATTTGATTCAACTGCGTTCTGCCCGACCTTAATCAATACATGTACTTGAACTACATGATTTGTAATTTTGTTCCTCCTTTAGTGACTCCATGTGGTGCATGCGTGGATCTTGACTCAGATTTTGGAATTTTGAGCACTTACATGATGTGTACTTAGGTTACATGTAGTGTAAACTTTATCTGTGTTGCCTCCACATCTGCAAGAATCATCCATAAATCTCAACTGCCATCACATCATGTACATAAGGTACATGACGTGTAATTGTCATTCACAACCTTTATGCAGGTCATGTCCTATCTACCAGCATGTCACGAACTAAAACTACACATCATGTACTATCACAACACAATGTGTACCAGTTATCCTCCAGAATTTACATCTTCCTTCTCTATCAAAAATCTATTGTCATTCCACATTCTTTAATCATGGTGGGAAATGTTTTTCATCTCCATTTTCCACCACTTTTCATAACTTTTTTAAATATTCAATGTTTCTTTCCATTAAACATAAAACAAGTCAAAACACAAACAACATGGAAAGATTAATCAATTAAATATAAAAATCAATATAATTAAACACTCAAAAACATATTCTTGAAATACACTAATCAAATCCCCACATACTTGAATTCAGCCTTTTCCTCAAACATGGAATCTCAACATAATACAAATGACTGAAACCTTACCATGCTTAAAATTTAATTTCAATAAAAGAATTTGATCAAATGGAAAATAAAATTTTTAGAATCACATAGAAAAATTCATTAAGGACTTACATTTCAAAGAAACAAACCAACCATGAATTTTACTTTTCCTATTTTGAAACAACCAATCCAATTTATTTATCCATTAAAAAATTTCAATTTATTAATAATACGTGTGAAACTTGAAATTTACCTCATATGAATTTTTCCACTCATCATCAGGGTACAATTGTAAATAGAATTATACACATTCTTCAAAAACATGTAACATACCATATGATTTCAAAGCATCTAATATCTAAACCTCATAATGAAAAAATCACTATTAATCATGAGAGCTTCACTGTTATGGGTCAAATGACTCTCATGCTTCAAGGTAGGCTGGTAAATGATATAAATAGACAATCTCAAAAAGGAGGTTTTACTCTAATGAATTTTTCTTGATATCAAAATCATCTAAATGAATGTCTCCCTTTTCAAATGTCATCTCCCTATTCCCCCCAAAAATCTCAAAGTGGGCCCATGATACATGTAAGAACACTGAATTAATGAACCACTCATGATTTTTTGTATATTTTATTATTTTCATTTTTCAAAAGAAATTATTGGAAGAATTCCACATCCATCACCTAATCACATTGGATAAAAAATCATCAGTCCGGAAAATGGTGATTTTTGATCATCCCAAAACACCACTAAAATAAATAAAGACCACTAAAATCCTAAACATCCATAAAAGCACCAAAAACACTAAAAACCCTAAAAACCCTAAAACCCCAAAATAATCCTAAACACCCTAAATAAACCTAGAAAGAATAATTCCCTAAAACTCCTAAAATAAATGAAAAACAGTAAAACCCCAAAAACACATAAAACCCACTAAACACCCCTAAAAACCCTAAAACCCTTAAAAATTAGAATAACCCCATAAAACCCATATAATATCATAAAACTTTAAAAATATAACAACCTCTAAAAACCTAAATCCCCAAAAATAATAATGAAAACCATCAACACTTAAAAATAATAAAAACCCTTAAATTACAGAAAAAACAATAAATACCCATAAAACCACTAGAACCCTAAGAATCTCCTAAAAGGCTAAAAATCCATAAAAATTCAAAAAAATAAATTAATAAACTAAAACACCTAGAAAAAATAAATAACCATAAATACAAAAAACACATAAAATGATAAAAACCCTAAAACCATATTGACCTCAAATAACTCAAAAAACCATAAAAACATGAAAACCAAAAAAACAAATCCGAAAAACCTAAAAACCCTTGAAATCCCTAAAAATTCTAAAAACCTTGAAAAATAATAAAACCCCTTAAAAACAAATAAATGAACCTGAAACACATCAAAAGAACATAAATTCCAAAAACACCTAAAAGACACACAAAACCCCCCAAACCCCTAAAAGACCCTAAAATCCCTAAAATCCCTAAAATGATAAAACCCTAAAAGTCCCCAGAACTCAAATTAGCCCTAAAACCCCCTAAAACTATAAAAGAATAGAAAAACCCTAAAACCCCCAAAAATACACAACATCCCCAAAACCCCTAAAAGACCATAAAAACACATAAAAGACTCCAAAAACCATTAAGGACCACAATTACATTGATACGACACTAAAAGACCCTAAACACCTACAGAAACCAAAAAGACACTAAAACCCCTAAAAGAACATAAAACCCCATAATAGACTCTAGAAATGATAAAAATATAAAGGAACCTACAAATACTAAAAAACCCTTAAAGTGTAATAAGTACATAAAAAACCCTAAAAGGCACTAAAATACACAAAAAACCCTACATGACCCTAAACCCCTCAAAAAAATCCAAATGACCAAAAAACCCCTTACAGACCCTTATAGACCCTAATAACCATAAAGGGAAATAAAAACTCAAAAACCTTTAATGTCAATAAAAACCATTAAATACCCATAAAACAACAAAAATCCATAAACACCTTAAAAGACCATATAACTAAAAAACATTACAAGGCATCAAAAATCCAAAAAAGCCTTAAAAGCATCCAAATAAACTAAAACCAAAAAACTATAAAATTCCCTAAGGCCTCAAAAAACATTAGACACCCTAAAACCCATGAGAATGCTCAAAACCTAAAAGATCATAAACACCCAAAAATCCCAAAAAAACCCAAACAAAAAAACCGTAAAATCCTCTAAAAACAAAGAAATTCAAAACAAAACCCTAAAATGCCTAAAACACCTAAATACCAAAAAAAAATGAAACATAAAACAACTTAAACAGAAAAAACACAAAAAATACCATGACCCGTCCAAACCCTAAAAGTCTTAAAAACCAAAAAACACCCTAAAAAACAAAAAACCCATAATAACCCTAAAAAGCATAAAAACCAAAAACAATACCAAAAACAATAAACCACCCAATAATAACCTAAAACCCCAATAAAATCATAAAATACGTCTAAAACACTAAAACCCCTAAAACTCCTAAAACCCAAAAAACTCCTAAAATTTTATAAAAAACCCTAAAAAACATGAAACCCCCTTAAAACCATATAATGCCTAAAACAACCAAAAAATACTAAAAACCCCAAAAGTCCATAAAAATCTAGAGAAATCTATAAAAATCAAAAATCCATTAAAAACCATGAAATCCCTAAAAAACTCAAAAACCATTAATACCCATAATAATCCCAAAAAAAATAAATTCCCCCACCAAAAAATAAATTCCCCCCACCAAAAAGAGAAATACTGCAAAAATCATAAAATCTGTAGAAACCTTAGAAAACCATAAAACCATAAAAACATAACAAAACTCTAAAATCCCTAGAACAATAAAAAAATCCCATAAAAATAAAAACCCGTAACAACCCCTTTTAATCCATAAAACCATAAAAAATCTAAAACCCTAAAAAACACTTGAAACCCCTAAACACCCCAAAAAATCAATAAGACCCTCAAAACCCTAAAACTATTAAAAATCCTTAAAATAATAAACCTATAAATCCCCCAAAATCCAAAAAACACTAAAACCCCTAAAACCCATAAAAACCCTAAAATCCAAAAAACCCGTAAAAACCCAACCCCCTGAAATCCAGAAATAAACCCATAAACTCCCCCATATACTAAAACCTAAACCCTAAACCCTAAACCCTAGTCACAATACCCAATACCCAACACCCTAAACCACACACCCTAGTCCCTACATCCTGAACTCCAAACCCTATTCCTTAAACCATATACCCTATACCTTGAACCATAAACCCTATACCCTAAACCCAATACCATACACCGAAAAAACAAAATCGTACACCCTACACACTAAATCCAATACCATTCCTTCTAAACCATAAATCGTACACCCAAACCCTATAACATACCCCAAAAAATCTATAGTATACATCACAAAACCAATTCCCAACACCATATACCATATACCCTACACCCTAAACCCTACATCTTACACCTTATAACTAAAACCCTACATTATCAACCCTATAGCCAAAACCCAAAAATCTAAACCCTACACCCTACACCATGATCCTTGTACACAAAATAGTAAACTTCAAACCCTAAAACATAAACCATAATCCATACAACATATACCTTTTAAAATATACCCTACACCCACCCTAAATCATATACCATACAACTTAAACTGTAAACCCCTCACTGTAAACCTTATACCCTACCCCATAACACCTAAATGTTACTCCCTAAACCCTATACCCAAAACCGTAAACCCCAAACCATACAAACTAAACACAATAACATAAACCCTAAAACCAGTTACCTACACCCTATACCCTATACCCTATACCCTAATCCCTACACCCAACACCACAAACCAGAAATTTTGATCCCTACACCCTAAACCTGAAACCCTACACCGCGAACGGTATATCCTACACACTTAACCCTCAACCCTCAACCCTACACCCTAAATCCTATACCCTACACCATAAACCATAAACAGTAATCCCTAAACCCTAAACCCTACCCCATAAACCACATACCCTAAAACCTAAACCCTACACTCAAAAACCAAACTCGTGCACCTTAAAACCTATACACTTCAACATAAATCTTGAACCCTATACCATAAACCATATACACTATACCATATACCGAAAACCACACAACATATACCATATTCCCTAAACCCTAAACCCTAGACCCATCACCCTAAAACCTATACAAAACACTATAAAACCTAAACCCTAAACCATATACTATTTACCCTAAACCCTAAACCCTTCACCATAAACCCTAAACTCTACATTATATACCCTAAAACCTACACCAAATATCATATTCCCATCTCCATAAACCCTATACCATAAATCTTATACCCTACACCCTACACCCTAAACCCTGCACTATAAACCCTATAACCTATATTCTAAACCCTAAATGCTACAACATAAACCCTACACCTTACTCCCTAAACTATAAACCCTACACCCTAAACCTAATACAATAGACACTAAATACTACACCATAAACCCTAAACACTACACCATAACCCCTATACCTACACCCTAAACCTCATTCCCTACACTATAAACCATTTACCGTACACCCTATACCCTATAACATACACCCTAAACCCTATATCATACCCCATAAACCATAAACCCAAAAAATATCGTAAAATACTTTAAAAATATGAAAAAATACCTTTAAACCCAAAAATTCCCTTAAATTCCAAAAATCCCTTAAAAGATAAAAACACAAAAAACCATACAAACCCTAAAACCTCTAATCCCCCTTGAAATAATTAAAATCCAAAAAAAAACCCAAAAACACCAAAAATCTACAATAACCCAAAAATCCCTGAAAACTATGAATATGCAATGAAAACCGTAAAAACAAAAGAAACCCCAAAAACCTTAAAAACCCTAAAAATAGTAAAAATCTATGAAACCACTAAAAAAATCATGAAAACCATAAAACTATAAAAACCTGAAAATCTATTAATGAACCTAATAAACCTTAAAAATCATATAAAACCCTAAAACACTAAAAATCTATAAAAATCCTAATAGCACTAAAAACCCTAAAACCCCTATAAGAATCATAAAACCCTAAAAGAACTCGAAAACATGAAAACAAATCCTAGAAGAACTCTAACAGCCCTAAAATACCTAAAACATCATGAGTGAACACTAGATCACTGAAAAACCCAAAAAAAATCTGTAGAAACCCTAAAAACCCAAAAACCCATAAAAACCCAAAAAACAACAAAACACCCAAAAAAACATGAAAACCTCTCAAAACCCCTAAGAACACTAAAAACCTTTAAAAGCACTAAAACCCTAAAAATGGAAATATATTAAGAAAATCCTAAAATAACCTAGAACCAGAAACCCATAAAACACAAAAATCATTTTAAAACCCTAGAAAACCCTAAAGGGCCTAAAGCCCTTAAAACCCTAAAACACTAAAACCCCCTCAATATACTAAAACTATAAAAATTCGTAAAAAGTTTTAAATCGACCAGAAACAATAAATATCCATAAAAACACTTAAAAACCTAAAAACCATAAACCCCATAAAAATAATTAAAACCCTCAAACCCCCCAAAACTATAAAAATCTAAAAACCTTAAAAGCCTTAACACCGATCAAAGACCCTAAAAATCAAAGATGACCATAAAATCCATAAAATCCCATAAAAACAGTTAACCATTTAAACATAAAAGACCCTAAGAACCCCTAAAACCCAAAAAAACACTAAAACCCCTATAAAACACTAAATGTTCATAAAAATACTTACGAACCCTAAAAAAATCAAATACCATGGAAAACAATAAAAAATTTAAATGACCCTAAAAACCCTAAAAACAAAAATAAAAAACTGAAATAGCTAAAACCCATCAAAAACAATTAAACACCCTAAAATACAATGAAAAATCTAAGACCCATAAAAATATAAAGTGATCCTAGAAGCCATTAAGCCCCTAAAAAACCCTAAATCCACTCAAAACATAAAATTGCATAAAACCCCCTAAAATCCAAGAAAACCTGTAAAAACATTTAAATCCCCATAAAAATAAAAATCATACAAACCACTAAAAACCCAAAAATAAAAAAACACCCATAAATCCCAAAGAAGCCTAAAACATCTTAAAATCCCATCAAAATCCCTAAAAATCATTAAACCATAAAAACCACTAAAAACACTAAAATCTAGAACACCCATAAAAACCTAAAAAGCCTAAAACATCCTAAAATCTCATCAAAACCCCTAAATCCCATAAAAAACAACAAACCCATAAAACTCCAACAAACCATAAAAACCCCAAAAATTATAAAATCCTTAACAAACCTAAAAACGATAAAAACCCATAAATCCCATAAAACCCTAAATCATAAGAGACTTAAAAACCCAAATATCCACTAAAACACTAAATATTTTAAAAATCAGAAATGAACCTCAACTTTTTAAATGCCCTGGATAACCCAAAAAAACTAAAGACCCAAAAAATAGACCAAAACACTAAAACTCCATAAAAATCATAAAAACCACGAAATAACCTAAACCCTAAAGAAACATAAACCCCTAAAATACCCTAAAACATTAAAAACCCCCAAAACACTAAAATAAAATTAAGGCCTCTAAAAATTATGAAAACCCCTAAATGGCCATACAAATCCTAAAAACCCTTAAAACACTTAACAAATACCAAATGACCCTAAAACTCATAAAAACCCTAAAAAACTCAAAAAAATCCCTTAAAATCCTTATAAATTGAAAACACTATAAAAATAAAAAAATCTCCCAAAATCCAGAAATATTGTAAAACCCCTAAAACATATAAAATCCTAAAAACCATAAAAACCCAAAAAAATATCTATAAACCCTAACAACTCAATACACCCATAAAACTCTTAGAACACGATAAAACCCCAAAAAATACCTAAATTCATACAAAGATCATAAAGATCTAAAAAGCCAAAAAAACCTAAAAAACACAAAAAAAACCATAAAAACACTGAAAGACTCTAAAACTCTAAAAAATATAAACCCCTAAAAACATATAAAAAACCTCAAAATTGTTAAAACACTAAAAAATCGAATAATTGTAAAAAAACAAGAACAAAACCCTAAATAGCCCAAAACCCCAGAGAACTCTATAAAGAAACAAACAATTAAAACCCATAAAAATACCCAAAAAATCTAAAACCAATTATAACCCTAAAAATAGTAAAAAAAAAATTAACCGAAAGACTAAAAAATAATCGAAAAACAACTGAAAACCCTAACCACCCCAACCCTAAAACCCCCACAAAACCCCTTAAACCCAAGAAAATATTATCAAACTAAGAACCCTTAAAAAAACCTAAAAACATTAACACCCCTATAAATACTAAAAACCATTAAATACTCGCAAAACCGCCTAAAGAACCTAAAACCCCTAAAATTCCATAAAAACCCTACATCATTGAAACCCCCAAAAAACCCGTAAAAAGCCTTAAAAATACAAGACCCAATATTGAACAGCCAAAACACAAAAACCAACACCCTACACCACATACTATAAACCATATAGCATACAACATAAATAATAAACCATACACACAAAACCCTATAATCTCAAACTTAAACCCAAGAACCAACACCCGAAACCCAAAACCTCACACACCAAACCCCAAACCAAACACCCTACACCCTAAGCCCCACACCCAAAACCTTAGTCCTGACACCCTAAACCCTAAACACTACACATTAAACCCTAAATCCTATGAATAAAATACTAAACCATATACCCTAAACACTAAAAGAACCTAAAAACATTTAAAAGACGTAATGGACCTAAAAACCCTAAAAGTCTCTAAAAATGGAAAAAACTATAAAACCCCTAAAAACCCTAAAACCCCCTTTAAACGATAAAAGACCCTTAAAACCCCTTTAAACTCCTAGAATTCCCTAAAACCCCATAAATCCCTTAAAATTCCCTAAAACCAGAAAATCATTAATCACCATGAACCTTATAATCCATTAAATCCATAAAATCCATCAAACACTTTAATGCCCAAAAATACAAAAAAACCATAAAAACTCGAAAATAATTAAGAACATAAAAAACCCTAAGATACCCTAAAACACCTTAAAATCATAAAACCCCTAAAACCCTATAAAACCACTAAAAATCACACAAACACTAAAAAACACTAAAACCCAGAAAAAATTACCCAAACCCAAAAAAATGTTGAAATCCTAAAAGACCCTAAAAACCAAAAAAAACACTGAAATCCCTAAATTAACTTCTAAAAATAACATAAAACACATAAACCCTAATAAACCCTAATAATACTAAATTCCAATAAAATTATAAAAAATATATCCTAAAAACTAAACCAAGGCCTAAAAACACACTAAAAGACCCTAAAATATCCTATAAATACGCTAAACCCCCTAAAAGTCTATTAAAACCCCTAAAAACAATGAAAACACCGAAAAAAATTAAATCACAAAATACCTAAACCCCTAAAAACCATATTGTTCTTAAACACCCACAAATCCCAAAATACTATAAACCCTAAAATCCAAAAAATCCAAAAAACCCTAAAAGACAATAAAATCCAAAAAACGAACCTACAAAAAATCTAAAATACCCGGAAGCCTCTATATACTATAAACCCCCTAAAAATGTATAAAAAACAAAAAACCTTCAAATCCATATAAAACGCTAAAAACAATAAAACCTTAAAAATCCTAAAACTCCTAATAACCAAAAAAAATTACTAAAACCAAAAAATATATAAATATCCCTAAAACCCCTAAAACCCCTTAAAACCCTAAACCATAAAGACATCGTAAAACACTTAAAACCCCTAAGAGAATCCAAAACTTCTAAAAAACCCCAAAAAAACCAAAAAAAGGACTTATTATAGATTAAATACCATATAAAGACCCTAAAACCTAAAACCTCTAAAAGACCAAAAGATACATAAAACACCAAAAAAATCCCCATGAAACCTTGAAAACCATAAAGGATCCTAAAATACCCAAAACTTAAATGAACGTAAAATCCATAACAAGTCCAAAACCCTTACAAAAACTTTTAAAACCCCAAACACTAAATGAACCTAAAAACCTAAAAATGATAAAATACAAAAAAAACCCCTAAAATTCCCTAAAATACTGTACAACCCTAAAAGAATCTAAAAACCATAAAAAACCTTGAGGAACCCCAAAAATATCTAAAAACCATGAAATATCATAAGAAGAAAAAAAACCAAAAAAAACACTAAAAAAAGACTACAAAGACCCTAAAAAACCAATAAATGACCCTATGAAATAAAAAAACCCCTAAAACTCCCAATTATCCTCAAAGGACCTAATACTAAGAAAATATAAAACCGTTAAAATTCGTGAAAAGATCCTCTAAATCATAACAAAAAATAAACATCCAAAACCCTTAATTTTTTTTAAAAACATATAACCCATAAATCCATAATATACCTTAAGAACCCCCAAAATTATATATTCCCAAAAAACACTAAACCACCCTAAAATCTCTAAAAACCATAAACACCTTGAAAACTTAAAAAAACCATAAAACCCAACATAATTCTAAACTTCCTAAAAACCATAAAAACATAAAAATTGTTAAAAATCCTCAATATCCATAAACCAAATTCCATACACACTAAAACCTACACCCTTTACCATATACCATACACCTTAAACCCTAAACTATACACCTAAAACCCTTTATCCTACACCCAAAACCTAAAAACCTACACCCGAAACCTTATCCACTAAACCCTAAACCCAACTCCTTAAACACTATACCTTACACCATAGACCATAAACCCTATAACCTAAACCCTAAACCATGAAACATAAATACTAAACCCCACAAAATAAACACTAAAATACCTTAAAACTCAAAAAAATCCTAAATGAATTGAAAACCCCTGAAAATACCCTAAGAAAACATAAAAACTCAGAAAATTATCTATGCTACAAAAAAACATATAAACCTTATAAAAGAGCATAAAAATACAAAAACCAAATAAATGATAAAAAACCCAAACTTCCCTAAAAATCCACAAAATAATAAAAAATCATAACAAACCCTAAGACCCACAAAAATCCCTAAAAACCTAAATAATTCCAAAACCCATATTAAATATATAAATCCCCTTAAAAACCTTAAAAACCATAAAACACATTAAAACACCTTAAATGAAACTAAAAACTCCAAAACCCCTAAGAACCCTTAAAAAGTCCTTAAAAAGTAAAAACCTTTAAAAGAAACTAAAATCCCAAAAAACACAAAAAAATACTTTACAAACCCTTTCAATCCATAAAAATGAAAAAATGTCTAGAAACCCAAAATTCTCTAAAATGTATAAAAAACCCTATATTCCTTATTAAACCCAAAACCCCAAAAAACCCAAAAAAATACCCTAAACCCATAAAAATCCATAAAACCATTAAAACACTAATATACCATATAAATGATAAAACCCCCAAAAACCATTAAAAATTTTAAAACACTAAAACCCCCATAAAACCCTAAAAACCCTAAACAATCATAAAGTACATAGAACCCATTAAAATATGAAAAAATCTAAATCCCTAAAAACCTAAAACCACTAATAATATTAACAGACCACCAAAAGACCTAAAAGGGCCTAATAAAACCCTAAAAACCTAAAAAATCCAAAATCCTAAAACCCTACAAAATTATAATTACCCCTAAAAATCCATAAAACCTAAAAACCCATAATAAGCATAAAAAATCCAAAAACCCTAAAAATACCATGAATAACTTAAACCCCCCTAAAACACATAAAACCCAAAACCCCCTAAAACCTGTAAAAACTTCTAAAATCCCAAAAAACCATAAAAATATCTAAATACCAGAAATATCCCCAAAAACCATAGAAACACAAAAAAACCCTATCACCCTAAAGAATACTACAAAACCATAAAAGACAAAAAAACTCTAAGAATAACTTAAAAACCTAAAGAAAATACCCTTTGAAAAACATAGAAGACACTTAAACCTTAAAAACATAAACCCCCAAAAGACACTAAAATCCCTTCAAACCAAAAAATCCCCTAAGACCCCTAAGAAAAATAAAAATCCTAAAAACCCTAGAAAAAATGAAAAACCCCAAAAATCCTAAAACAAAAAAAAACCCGTAATAAAATATACAACTATAATCCATTTTAAAAACAAACATAAAAACACTTTAAAAAACCTAACCATCCATTAAAAACCCAAAAAATGCTAAAACACTACAAGACAGTAAAAAATTAAAAAACCGAATAAAACCGAAAACCCCCAAAAAACCATAAAAGAGTAAATAAAATCCTAAAAGAACTAAAAAAACCTAGAAAACTTTGAAAAAAAAATTGAATCCCTAAAAACCCTAAAAAACACTTTAATCCCTAAAACCCCAAAAAATTACTCATAAAACCATGATGCCCACTAGAACCATAAAAATAATAAAAACCCTAAATCTATATAACATCCTAAACCCCCTAAAAACCAAAAGTAAAAATAACCTTTAAAAGACTCTAAAATCCCCAAAAATGGTAAAATATCCTAAAAACACAAGAAACCCCCAAGAGATCCTAAAAATCCTAGAAACCCCTATATACAAAAAAAACCTAAAAGGACCTAGAAACCCAAAAATACCCAAAAACCCATTAAACAACCTAAAAACCTAAAACAAAACAAACCCAAATACCCAAGAAAACCCCATAAATCATAAAAACACTAAAAACCCCAAAAACCCAAAAACACTAAATACCCTAAGACCCATAAAAGTCCATAAAACCCCTAAAACTCTAAAAACCCAAAAAAATTATAAATAACCCTAAAAAATAAATCCCTTAAAACTCTAATATAACATAAAAACCTAAAAAAAATTAAAACCCCTTTAAGTACTTAAAATCCCTAAAAACCCTGTAATCCCCTACAAAAAATCTATGAACCCTATAAACCCTTTAAAGAAACCCCAAAACCCTAAAATCCATATAAATCATAAAAACCATAAAACCCCTAAAACCAATAAAACCCCATAAAACACAAAACCCACAAACCCCCAAAAAAATAATACACCAAAAAACACCTTAAAACCCCTAACACCCAAACAACTGAAAACACACCTAAAATCTATAGAAACTCTAAAAACCCCTAAAACCCTAAAAACCTATAAATACATAAAAATAATTAATCCTAAGAAAATCCATGAATGACCCAAAAAACAAAAACAAAAAAAACCCAAGTAAAAATAAAAGAACAATTAAACTATATAAAAAACCAATAGAATCTGAAAAACATTTAAACACCCTAAATCCCAGAAAACCCAGAAAAACCCAAAAAAACCCTAAAATTCCTAAAACATCCTTAATCCCATAAAAATTCAAAAAAAACCCCTAAAATACCCTAAAACACATAAAACCCTAAAACCCCTGAACACCCGCAAGACCCAAAAATCTCTAAAATAACCACAATACATAAAATATCTCTAATAACCCATAAACAACCCAAAACATTTTTAAATCCCTAAAACCCATACAATTTCTTGAAATCCTAAAAACCTTAAAAACCATAATAACCACTAATGCCCCCGAAAACCATAAAACCCTATAATAATGCTAAAAATACTTAAATAACACTGAAAAACTTTATAAATCATAACCTCTATGAAACCCCAAAACCCCTTAATCACCCTAAACACCATTAAATCACTAAACACCCTAGAAACCATAAAATTTTATAAAAAACCCCTAAATCAACCAAAACCCCTAAAGACAAAAAACTCTAAAATCAATTAAAACCCCATAAAACTTTAAAATACAACTTAGAGTAGTAAAACTCAAAAAAAAACTCAAACAAAACTAAAAAAAATCTAAAACCCTAAATCCACGTAAAACCTTAAAAACCATAAAAGTAACATAAAATACTGAAGAACCTAAAAACCCATAAAAATAAAATACCATATAAAAGTATAATGGATCTTAAGAAATCAAGAAAACCGAAAATCCCTAAAGAAACTAAAAAACCCTACAACCCTGTAAAAATCATAAAACACTAATAAAACTAGTAAATCCAAAAAAAATATGAAAAAATACTAAAAACTCATCAAACAAAAAAACCATGAACCCTAGAAAACCCTAAAAGCAAAAAAACCCAAAAACCCTTATAAAACCCTTAAACCCTCTAAAGAACATAAAAACCTAGAAGACCCCATAATACCCTGAACACTCATAAAAACATGAAAAAAACTAACAAACCTTAAAAACCTGACAAATCCTTGAGGTCCCTAAACCCCTAAATTTCCATTAAAGAAAATAAAAAAATTATCCCCCTAAAAATAGATAAAAACCCCTTAAAACATAAAAACCATAAAAAACACTAAAACATAAGTATCCTAAAAACCTAAAACACTAGAAACCAGAAAAAACTAAATACCCTAACACCACCATGAAACCAAAAACCCCTAGAAATCATAAAAACCCTAAATATCCTAAAACCACAAAAAACCCTAAAACCCCTAAAATCCCTAAAAACCATACAACACCAAATAAACAATAAAACCCCCAAAAATCCATGAAAAACTATGAAACCCCATAAAAAATTTAAAACACCCCTAAAACCAAAAATAAATTTTTAAAACCCCCTATAGACCATAGAAATCCCTAAACCCTAAAAACTATAAAAATCCCTACGCACCCTACAAATTCCTAAAATCTCTAAAGATCCCTAAAAATGTTAAAAAAAATTATGTTACCCTAAAAAACTAAAACCCCATAAAACCCATAAAAATCCCCCAAAACCATAAAAATACAAAAAAAAATCATTTAAACACATAGGAACCTAAAAAATATTAAAACCCCTAAAAACCATAAAACCCTAAAAAAACTCTAAATACCCAAAAAATCATAAAAACCATACAAAACCATGAAACCCTTGAAAAAATTAAAAAACAATAAATTACCCTAAAAACTCATCAAACTGCTAAACATTTAGGAAAACCCCTAAGAACCACTAAAATCCAAAATCCCAAAAGCCCATAAAAAATTTGATAAAATGCTAAAACCCCTTAAAAAATATTAAAATATCAAAATACACTTAGAATTATTTAAAAAACATTAAAATATCTAAAATAACCCAATAAACCCAAAAAACACTAAAAAACCATAAAACACAGTAAAATCCTAAAACCCCCAAAACACCCAAAAAAACATAAAAATACTAAAATATCTTAAACCCTAACAACCCTAAAAACCTATAAACCCTAAAAAATTAAATAACACTAAAGGACCACAAAACCCCCGAAAACATGTCAGCAACCAAAAAACCCCGTAAAACCCTTAAAAACATAAAGAGCCCTAAAATACCCCAAACCCCCTAAAATAACAAAAACCCATAAAAATTCATAAAATCCTTAAAAACCCCTAGAAAATCATAAAAACCCTGAAAGAACCTAAACCCATATAAAATCCTAAAAGGCCATAAAACACTAAAACCCTAAAAAATAAAGAAACATTACCAAAAAAACTCAAAAAGTCACTCAAACACAAAAAAACCATAGACCACCATAAAATACAAAAAAAAACCTTAAAGGCTCTAAAAACACCATAAAACCTAAAATGGTTGTAAAAACCCTAAAACCTGTAAACAAACCCAAAACCCTATAAAAATAGCCAAAGGACCCCAAAAACCCCTAAAAACTCTAAAGGACCATAAAAACCAAAAAAAAAACACAAAAACACAAAAACCCTTAAAGGGCCCCAGTTAGAGATAAAGCCAATTTATGACCCTAAAACCTCCAATATGAACCAAACAAATAACTTAAAATACTAAAATACCATAAAAACCTAACAAAATAAAAAACCCTATAACTGTAAAACACCTCAAAAACATAAAAGTCTCTAAAACCCATTAAAATCCATAAAAACACTAATGGGATTTAAAAACACTAAAATGCATTAAAAGAAAGTAAAAAACACAGAATACCCCAAAAAATGTCTAAAAATCCTAAAAATAATAAACCCCCTAAAACAATAAAAACTCTATGTACCCTAAAACTCATAAACACTACACCCTAAACCATGTACACTACCGCCTAAACCCTAAACCCATCAACGTAAACTCTATACCAACCACCCTAAACACTAAAACCAACATCGTAAACTCTAATCCATAAACCCTAATCCCTAAACCCCACACAAAAAACTCTAAAGAAAAATACAAAACCATATAACTTACACTATATTCTATAGACCTTATACCCAAAATAGTATACTACAAAACCTAAATTCTACACCATAAACCCTATACCCAACACCCTAAAAACAAAACCCAACATCCAACACACTAAAAAAACCCAATACCATACACCCTAAACTCTAGACCTTATACCCTAAACACTACACCCTATATCATACACCCTGAACTATAAACCAAACACTAAAAACCATACATCCTACAACCTAAACCCTACACACTAAACCCCATACCCTAAACCTTAAACCCCACACCCTACACCCTACACCCTATACCATGCACCATAAACACTAATCCCAATACCATAATCCCTATACCCATCACCATAGACCCTAAAAAATACACCCCAAACCCTAAACCCAACGTTCTAAACCCAAAATATAGCAGCAAAACCCTAAAACCTACACCCTAAACCCTAAATACTACACCATGACCCCTATAACATACACCATATACCATGAACCTCACACCCTAAACCCAACTCCCAACACCCTAAACCATAAACCCTTCACCCTAAATGTCATACCCTACAACCTAAACCCTAAGTCCAACAGTCTAAATCCAATACCCTACAACCTAAACCTTAAAAACAACATTGTAACCCTATAATATACAATATAAAACCTTAACCCTACACCCTAAACCCTAAAACATACACAAAAAATACTATACCCTACATCCTATACCATATACCCTACATTACAAACCCTATACCCTGCAACCTAAACCGTATACCATACTCCATAAACTGAAAACCATAAAACATAAAAACAACCCTAAAAGGATAAAAAATCCAAAACCCCATAAGACCCTATGAAACTCTTAAAACCCTATAAATAATGTAAAATAGTCAAAATAATTTAAAAATCTTTAAAAATCTTAAAAATCCCAAAAACCATAAAAAATAAATTCCATAAAATCCATAAAACCCCGAAATATTTGAAAAAAAACCCTAAAACCCCTACAACCCATTGAAAAACCTAAAACCCCTTAAATCCCCAAGAAAGAAAAGAAAATCATAAATAACCTATAAATCATAAAATCCTAAAAAATTCCTAAAAATCATTAAAATCTAGAAAACCCAAAAAACGCATTTGAAACCCTACCGAAACCTAAACACTCTAAAACCCCTAAAACATTCTGCACAACTGTAAAAACCCATACAAACCCCTAAGAATCCCTATAAATTACATTAAACCCCAAAAATACATAAACCCCTAAAACCCTAAAAGAACTATAAAACCCCTAAAAGACCATAAAAACCACTAAAACCCAAAAAACCCCGAAAAACCCTAAGACCCAAAAAATCCTAAAACCACTAAATACATAAAACCCTGAAAAACCCTAAAAACATTAAAAACACTAAAGAACCTAAAACAACTAAAAATAGTAAAATCACTAAAACACTAAAAAACCTAATAGGATTCTAATAACCTAAAAACTTGAAACACACACTAAAACTCTAATGTCCATAAAAACAAAAAAAACATTGGAAGCCAAAAAATCCCAAAAACACTTAAAAGACTCTAAAACTGTAAACCTCAAAAAGAAAATAAAAGCCACTAAATCCCTAAAAAACAAAAAAAACCTAAAACCCCCAAAAATAACATAAAACACTAAAAACCCTAAAAGACCATTAAAAATATAAAACTCTTTAAAACCCCTTAAATCCCTTAAAATACCCTGAAAATCAAAATCCCCCATAATCATTAAAAATAATAGATAATTTTAAAAACCCTAAAACTCCAAAACCCCATAATAATCCAAGATTCCCTGAAAACAATAAAATCCATAATACCCTCCCCAAACCATAAAATCTAAAAATCCCAAACAAAACCATTAAAATCACTAAATAATAAAAAGTACCACAAACAATAAAATTCACTAAAAACAATAAATATGTTAAATTACTCTAATGACAAAAAAAGAAAATACCCAAATAACGCTTAAAACCAACAATAGACCCTAAAAACCCTTATAAAAACCTTAATGATTTCCAAACCCCATTAAAAACCATAGGCACTTTAAAAATCCTAAAAATACCTAAAACCCCTATCAAGCCCATAACAGATGCTAAAACACTAATAACACAAAAATCACTAAAAACCATAAACCCCTCAAAACTATAAAAACTCTGAAAAAAATTAAAAATTATAACAACTCTAAAATAGTAAATTCTTTATAATAATCCTAAAACCCTAAAAACCCCCAAAACCCATAAAACCCACTCCTAAAACCCTTAAAACCCTAGAAAAATTAAAAATACTAAAAAAATAAAACCCTAAAAAATCCCAAAAAATCAATAAAAACCTTAAAACCCTATGAAATATAAAAATCACTAAATACACTAGAAAACCTAAAAATCATAAAACACTAAAAATCATAAAACTAAAAAAATAATAATAACTCATAGAAAAACTATGAGTCCCCTGACCCTCCTGCAAACCTAAAAACCCTAAATAATACTAAAAATCATAAATAACCCTGAAAAACAAAAAAACCTAGAGAAGCATAAAAACCACGGAAAGTATCAAAAACCTAAAGCCATGAAGGTCTAAACAATAAAAAATATCTAAAATGCCAAAAAAACAAAAAGAAACCCAAAATACAAAAAAACCCCTAAAAATCGTAAAAATCCAAGAACAACTCTAAAAAAACTAAAAACCCTAAAAAACCGCAAACCACTAAAAACCATAAATGAACTTAAACACCCTAAAAACCATATAAGACCCTAATAACCCTAAATATTATAAAAACCCTTACAATATATAAAACACCCTAAAAACTCTAAAACCTTAAAATACACTTTAAATTTTACAAGTCAATAAATGAAAATAAAAATTTTAAAAAACATGAAATTAAAATAAAAACCCTCAAATACTCTAAAAACCCAGAAAACATAAAAGGCCATAAAACCGTAAAATACCCTAAAGACTCTAATGAACCCTAAAACACTAAAAACCCTAAAAACCCTTAAAACTTCTAAATTACTATAAAAACCCTAAAAACCCTAAAAAAATTTAAACCATAAAAATATTAACAGATCTTGAAACCCATAAAAAATGTAAAACCTTGTAAAATACCATAAAAACCGTAAAACCTCTAAATAACCAAAACCCTAAATCTATAAAATAATAAAAACCACAAATTTATAAAAACAGAAAAAAACTAAGCATGTTAAAAACCATAAAAAACTAAAAAAAAAATTAAGATACATTAAAATATCCAAACAATAGGAAGAAAACATTAAAATCCTAAAACACATAAAAACCAAAATATGTCTAAAAACCTTAAAAACCTAAAAACAAAAAGTACCCAACAAATTCATAAAACCTCTTTAAACCCCCACGCCAAATCCCAAAAAATCCCTAAAAAACAAAAAATACCTAAAATCCAATTAAAACCCCAACAAACTTAAAAACATGAAATAAAACCATATAGCCCCTAATAACCATAAGACCCCCTAAAACCATTAAAACTCTAAAAATAAAGAAACTCATAAAAACCCTTAAGAAGACCTTAAAACACTAAAAAACCAAAAACCCCCAAAGCCCTAAAATCCAACAAACACCCACAAAGCCCAAAAAAACTCAAAAAAACATAAAACCCATACAAACCCAAATACCCCTAAACACCTTAAAACATAAAAAATTATAAGAACATTACAAAAATCATAAAATCCAAAAAAAAACCTCAAAAACACAAAAACCCCTTAGAAACCCTAAAAAATCATAAGAACCATTAAATTTATTACACCCCTTAAAAGCTCATAAGAACATGAGCCCCCACCACGTTTGTGAGGTATCCTTATGTGCATCCACAAGACCCATGTTCAAAACCAGGTAGAGACATATTTATGGTATTGTAGTAGTACTGTAGTAGAAATGTGCACTATACATGCACTGTAGCAGAACTATACACATTGCGGGTACTGTATGAGGTACTGTTCGGTACTATAGCAGCTGGAACTATTCACCTTGGGAAACAAGTTTGGCCTTAGATTTCTTAAGGCTTTCATGCCACTAACGCTGTAAGAATCCATGTTTTTATGAACTTTCATTTTGAACAGAAATTTGAATATTTGCAGTTGGATGCTCGTGAGGGGATAAAATGTTCATTTTACCCTAACAGCCGATGTTAGATAATTTTTTTGACAAATCTGTTGCTCCTGAAATAGGGTGTTTACCCTAGGACAAGAGTTTGGTGGATGTCTGAGTAGTTTGAATTTTAGTGAAATATTTAATATTTAATATTACTGAATTAATTTTTAAATTATTTATGAAGGTTCTTTTGCCAATAAATTCTAAAAGTAGCATCAGATTTAGATTCAATCTATGCCTTTGAGTTCAAAATGGGGAGTTTTTCCTAGGGATGGCATAAACTCATGTCGGGTGTCGGGGCCAGCCCAGGCCCCTTTGTCTTCTTCTCCTTTTCTTTTCTTTTCTTCCATCTCTTCTTTAATCCTCGTCCATTCACATGTCTCCTATGCCACCCCATTTCCCATGACCTATGGGAGATATGGAGATTAATGACGATGGAGATTTGGATGCTAATAGGTGTACCGATTCGAAACTCTCGACGTGTTGAGTCGGCGTGCGGCAACCATGAGTCGTGAAATCAACCGAAGCTAAAGTGGTGTCCGCCCAAAGGTAGGGAAATTTATGTTTTCTCCATAGATCCTCTCTAAAAATGTTTTTTTAAGTCTTTAAAGCCTTATATTTCTTGATTGTGGCCTCTTTTGGCTAGATCTAATGTTTCGGGGATGAAAATGGGTGTTTCGGGCATTTTGAGGGATTTCCCGTCGAAAAACCCAGAATACACAGCGTGTGCTCCATGGGTACATGCCATAAGTTCTTACAATTTAGGGAAGAAATTTTTTTTATGTACATTCCGTTTAATTTTAATACACTCCATGTCATTGGTGGCCGTGTGACTGGCCGTGTGAATTAGAACACAGAATAGTGGTTTTTTGGAGTACACGCCATTTAAAGTAAAGTACACGCCGTGTAGTTGTACTTGGGAACATGTTTTAGTACAAACACACATGGGGTAACTTTCTATGAATAGTACAAACTATGTACAGTAATGTACATGCCGTTTACTATTAGACAGGAATGCCCAATTTGTTCTGGCCATGTGCTCTGGCCATTTACTTCCCCATCTTAGTAATTTGGGGATAATTTGGGCCATGGAAGTCAGAATTGGGCGTGTGAGTAGTCGATTCTAAGCATTTTTCAACATAGATTGAAATGGTGGAATACTTTTGAAATTCATAGGTCATCTACGGGGGGGGTTCGATTTCTATTTAAATGGAGGGGTTCTTCCTCTAGTTATCGAGTTCTTTTATCACCTAAGAGTGTGACTTGGTGTTGATGGGTGTTCGGCCCAACTTAGTTGAGTCCTTTAATAGAAAATGAGATATGAGTTATCTCCTATAACCTATTATTTAGAGGAATTTCTCCTTGTGAGACGTTCCCTTATGGCCTATGAGTCTCTAAGATTGGATACTTCTAAAGATCGCCCGAGGGATGCCTTCACTTGTGTACTGACCTTGGGAGTTCCTTTTATGATCCCTCTCATGTTTTTTATTTTATAGGACCCATGTTATGGAATGCCTTGTTGTCCTTCCTTTTAGGATCCCATGTAGGATTTCTCCCTTTCTCTTTTCTAAGGATCCCATGTAGGATGCCTTCGCTCGTGTTTACCTGGAGAATCCTGAGTATGATTCTTTCTCAGTGTTTGACTTGAGGGACCTAGTGGGTGCTTGTTTTTTGACCGACCATGAGTTTTTATGTCGGGTTTGGTAAGAGATGGTGATCAGGTGTCACCCAGAACCCATTCCAAACTTGTGATCCCATTGGGGCTATGGATGTATTGTTGGGTTGGGCATTTGAGCCACCCTCAATGTTTGTTTATATCAGACTTGGTTTGCTGATGTTGTAGTGTTTACCAATGGTGCTTCCTAGTTGGTGGCTACTGAGCATGAAGCGAGGCAACTTTCTTGTTTGTTTGGATGCTTAATATTCCTTGTGTGCTTGAGTAGGTGGTTTGTGACTTTCTGATGAAATTATTTGAGTATTATGTCCAATTATTCCCAATACCCTTGAATGGGGTATTGTGTATTTACCGTTTTACCCATGTTGTTTTCATGCCATTCTTGTATGCTTGTGTAAAGGTAAATTGGATATGAATAGGGTTGATTTATATGCTTTGGATGTGTTTCCCATGCATGTTCTATTTACAACTATTGGTCTGCTTAGCCTTTTCGGCTGCCTTGCCTGTTTTCCATGCCTGTTGCTGTAGGGTGGAGAGTTTTTATTCTGAAATGTTTAATATACTGTAGACTGGTTAGCAAAGTAGTTTTGGAGGTTTACTTTGTCCATATTGAACTTCTGTGCTCGTTGACCTACAAAGGATCGTGAAGATCTAGTGTAGTAGACTATAAGGGGAATTGACCGACTGAGCTTCCTTAGAGAGAGTCTTTGTGCCCATTAGGCTATGAGAGGAATTAACCAAGTGAGCTTCCTCAGAGAGACTAGAACCACTTGGGTATATAAGGGTAATTGACTATGTGAGATTCCCCAGAGATTCCTTGATTGCTTTAGACTATAAGGGGAATTTACCACGTGATCTTACTCAGAGAGTCCTTGTTTTAATTGAATGACATGGGCTATAAGGGGAATTGGCCATGTGAGCTTCCTATGAGAATCTGTCACAATGGGTTTATAAGGGGAACTGACTATGTGAGCTTCCTCATAGATTCCATGACTACCTAAGACTATAAGGGGAATTGACTGTTTGATCTTTTTCAGAGAGTCTTGTTTAAAATTGACTATAAGGGGAATTGACTATGTGAGCTTCCTCAGAGAGTCTTTATATATCCTTATAATTGAACCAAAGGGGTTATACTGTGAGTACTGCCCAGAGGGATGCTTGTGTTTCTCTGGTTGAACTAGAGGGTTACTTATTTTTGTTTAAATTGTTCATAGGTATGTTTCCAGCCATGGCCGAGGTAGGTACTTGTCGATGGGATTAGAGACCTAGAAATCGAATTTTTAATAGATGGCTTGACTGGAACGAAGTCCATCTCAATGCTCTTGAATAATATGTTTACAAGACTCGACTTATGGTACCAGGTATTGAATATTGATGGTGTTTCTTGTTATTTGAATAACTTAATAAAGAATATTCTTTTTTATATATATGTGTATAAGTATGGGACTATACATGTGTACGTATATAGATATGGACATATATAATGGAAATTGCCCAGTTGACAAGGATTACATACCCCGACTTCAACCTTGGTTGCACATTTGGTTTACTTTATTTTTATAGTGTTCCAGCTATGAAGAGGACATTGTTGTTGCATTCACTTTTAGTAGAACAGTTATAGATTTCTTGTCGCAGTGCCCTACTGATATTATTTATCACCCCTGCATGTGCACCTCGGTGTACGTGTAGACCTTATGTCTAATTTTAAGGTTGAGCACAAGTTGCATGGTGGATTGGGCTGAGTCCCAGTGATGCATGATCGAGCAGAGCTACTCGAGTGGTACTACAGATCGGGCTGCTGCAGTTAGATAGTGTTTGGAGATTCGGTATGGGGATTGGCACAGAGTTAGTAGTAGAGCCCTATACTTTTAGTTTTAGTTTCTTTTGTACTTTTATTTTTATGGTCGGCCCGGTGGGTGACCGTTGTTGTATTTTATTGCATAGTTATTCAGGATTTTACAACATTTTACTATTACAGCTTTTATTTTTCAGTTTTTTACTACTTCCTCAGTATGTTTACTTTCTAATGTGTATGATAAATATTTACTTACATTATTTTCTTACTCTAGTTTGAGGTCATAGTCTCCCCACTATCACTCCCAAGGCCCTCACTACTAGTCGGCAGCCTCTGGAATACGGGGAGGCGTGCTTGGGGCCTTGTGGTGAACCAACTTGGAGCACCAGTTTAGTGGCTTTCGTGTTGGGACGTTATACAAGACATCATGTCAGTAGGGATTTAGGGCCACCTTTATGGACTTTGGGCCACCTCAAGGCCTTTAGGCCACATGTAGTTTCCCCAAACACACTGCCAAAAAAAGTATCCCCAGAAGAGGATTCAGAGCAGGTGCACTCACCAGAGCAGAGCCAAATGTATTTGTTAGAATGAGAGATTATGACTATGCCATTGGGACCAGCCTGTATTTGCACGTGAAGCCTAGCCGGATGGCCATGCTATGTTGGAGAGCTACTATCATGATGCAGATGGTGGGGAGGGGAAGTTCCCTGTAGATAGTCTGGTTGAATTCTCTATGTCCTTCAGGTCATGAAATCTCATAAACCTATGGGCCATGTGATCTCTGAGCCAACGGGCCTTGTAAGGGTTCCCCCTCATCCCTTGGAAGGGGGCTTATAAAAAATCAATAAAAATGAAGGACTTTGAGTCATTCGGGCTAAAATCTCCTAAAAATTGCAAACCCAATAACATACACCCAAAACCATAATCCCTACACCCTAATCCCTATACCCTAATCTTTATACCCTACACCATAAGCCCTAAACCCTACACCTGAAACCTTATAACTTCCAAAATAACCCAAAACGATACACCCAAAACCAACAAACCGACACCCTAAACACTAAACCCTACAACGTAAACCCTATTCCCCAAACCATAAACATTAAACCCGAAACCCTAAACCCTAAACCCTAAAGCCTATTCCATAAACCCTAAAATCCACTAAAAACCATAAAAATAAACAAACTTAAAACACTTTAAAATAAGATAAAAGGTTAAAAACCATAAATCACTAAAATTCCCAAACACCCCTAGAATAACCAAAAAATACCGTAAAACCCTAAAAACATGAAAGACCTAAAAAAACCTTTAAAAAATATAAATTACTAAAATATATTATAACAGAAAAAATATAAAACTAGATAAATGCACTAAAAAGATAATAAAAACTTTTAAAAACCCAAAAAACTCAAAAAAACTATAAAAATCCTAAAAAGCTAGAAACTCTACAAATCCTAAAAAAACCTAAAAACCAAAAAACAGTATAAACCTTAAAAATCGATAAAAACACCTCAAACCCTTAAATATCTATAAATAATTATATATCCTTTGAAAACCAAACAAGTCCTTAAACACCCCTAAAACCCTAAAAACACCTAAAAAACATTAAAGTCCATAAAACCCCCAAAAAACCTAAAAATCAAAAAGTAGCAACGAACATCAAAAAACAAATATTTTTACATCAAAATACCCTAAAAACATTTAGAGATCCTAAAAACCCATAAAGTACCTAAAAACCCTAAAATCCCTAAATGACCCCCAAACCCTAGAACCCCTAAAACCCATTAGAATCTTAAATGAAACTAAAAACCCTACAACAACCTAAAACCACTAAGAGAAACAATAAAATCATAATGAACCTCTAAAATACCTGAAATCACTAAAACACTCTAAAACCCAAAAAAAACTTAAAGGATCCCAAAAACCAAAAAGACCCTAAAACCCCTTGAAAATACTAAAAGATCCTGATACCCCTAAAAAACAAAAAAAAAACCAAAATTTTTGTAAAATCCCAAAAAATGTAGAAGAACCAAAACACATAAAACTCCTTAAAACCCCTTAAAACCATCCAAATACCCAAATAAATATGATTCCTTTAAAACCCCAGAAAACATTAATATTTCAAAAAACCCAAATTCAACTAAAAAACCAAAAAAAAACCCATGAATACAATAAAACCCCCAAAACCCATTAAAAATCTTAAAACCCTGAAAAACTATAAAAACCCTTTAAACCATATAAAACAAAAAATAGAAAACCCTAAAACCCATAAAATAATAACAGCCTTAAGACCCCAAAAAAACCAAAAAACCCTTAGAAGTCTTTAAAACTATAAAAACCCAAAGAAATAATAATAAAATTAAAATTACCTAAAATGTAAAGAATCCCCTAAAACTGCTAAAAACCCAAAAAATGCTAAAAACCCCAAAACCCCCATAATCCTAAAACCATAAAAACCCAAAATCCAGAAGAAACCCTAAAACCCAAAAACCCATAAAAGAACTCCAAAAACCCTAAAAACACTATGAAAACCCTAAAACCCCTAAAAACCATAAATAACCAAAAAAACCCTAAACCCTATTACCAGCACCATAAACCATAAACCCTATATCCAAAATCCTATATCCTATAGTATAAACCCGAAACCCAAAAGTCTACATGTGAAACCCTATACCCTACACCCGAATCCCAAAACCCAAAACCATGTTCCATACAACCCAAACCTTATACCCTACACGCTAAACATCAAACCATATAACCTAAACCCCAAAACCTACACAGAAAACAATAAACCTCGCACCCTAAACCCAAAACCCAAAATCTTTAATTTTATAATTCCATAAAACTGATAAATACATAAAAACAACAACCTAAAAACATCAAAAACTTAAACACACTTAAAATAAATATAAACCACAAAAATACTAAATGACACAAAAAAACATAAAACTCTTTAAAAGCCTAAAACACTAAGAAACATTCGCATCCTAAAAAAACATGATAAATCCTAAAAAAATAAATTTTCCTAAGAATGGGTAAAAACCCTAAAAACCAATAAAACCGTAAAAACCCTTAAAATAGTAAAAGCCTAAAAAATTAAAACCCTTAAATCCCCTCAAAATCTATAAAAACCTAAAAACCCAAGTATACATAAAAACCCTTATAAACATAAAAGACCCTAAATAAAACATAAAAACCCCTAAAACCCTAGAAAGACACTAAAAACAAAAAAAAACACACAAAAACGCCATTGAATCCCTAAAACTGTAAAAACCCAAAAATTATTACAAAGGCTCTCAAAAAAATACTTAAAATCCAAAAACTCCAAAAACCTATATAACCCCATAAAAACCCTAATCCCCAAAAAAACACAACAACAAAATAACCCTAAAAACCCACAAAAACCCAATTAAAACTAAGAAACCCTAAAACCCCTAAAAACCTAAAATGACCCTAATACCCCAAAAGACCCCAAAACATCCGAAAAATAATCTAAAAGCATTAAAAATCATAAAACCCTAAAGCCCTAAACACCATAAAAACATTGAATACCCATAAGACTCTAAAAACCTAAAATCCCATAAAAACCCTAAAACCCCATTCAACCATATAAACTGCAAAAAACCCTCAAAAAACCTTAAAACCATAAAACACTTATAAATCCTTAGAGACCCAAAAACCCATAATAACCAAAAAAGACCCTAAAAACAATAAATGACTCTAAAACACCTTATTAAGACGATATATACCCTAATTGACAATAAAAAACCAAAACCGCCATAAAAAGATATCCTAAACACCCTAAAACAGTACTAAAACATAAAAAAACCAATATAACCCAAAACCTAAAAAACACAAAAACTACATAAAACCACCTAAAACCCTTAAAATTCTAAAATACTTAAAAAATAAAATAAATATAAATCATAAAAGCATAAAATTCACAAAAATACCTAAAAAATACTAAAAATTCTAAAACCCCTAAAAACCCAATAATATCCTAAAAACACTAAAAACCCTAAAACCAAAAATTCCCTATAAAAACAATAAACCCCTAAAACCCTATGACGTCCCTAAAAACCATAAAATCGCACCAAAATCCATAAAATCATAAAATTACATAAAAATCCTAAAATACCATAAAAACCGTAAAATACACTGAAAACTATAAAATCTTAAACCCAAAACCACTAAAAACTCCAAAAAATCCTAAATAAACCATAAAATCGATAAAAAAATTCCCAAGGAAATTAAAAACCCCTTAAAAAACTAACAAACCGTTATGCCCCTACAAAACACTAAATCCCCTTAAAACCCTAAAATCCCATAAAGAACCACAAAAACTATGAAAAACATTAATTGTACCCTATAAACCCAATAATCCCATTAAAACCCATAAAATATGCATACAAACCCATAAAAATATGAAAACCCTAAAACAATATAAAACCCCATAGAAACACTAAAACCATTAAAAAATAAAAAAAATAAAAAAAACAAAAAAACCAATGTAAACCATAAAAACAAAAAAAAAACTAAAAACCGTAAAAACCTTAAATCCAGTAAAACACACTAAAACAAAAATTGCTATAAAACCATCAAAACCCTAAAAGGCCCTAAAAACACTAAAACCCATTTAAAAAGATTAAAATCCTTAAAATACCATTAAACCCATTTAAAAACATAGAAGACCCTAAAACAACTAAAAAATCCCTAAAACCCCTTTGACACTTTAATAACCTCTTAAAAGTCCTAAAACAACAAAAATACTAAAAACCCCCAGACCCTGTTAAAACCATTAAACCCATAAAATCCATAAAACTTATAAAAAACCTTAAAATCCCTAAAAACTCTAAAAATCATAAAAACCCTTAAACCTTTAAAAAAACCCTAAAATCACTCTAAAAACCCTAAAGAACATAAAATAATCATAAAAACCCCAAAATACCTAAGAAAACCATAAAACAATAAAAAAACTAAAAACACTAAAAACCTAGCCAACACATATGATAAAAATGAACCCATAAAATATCTAATATCCAAAAAATTAATAAAACCCTAAAAAACTAATAATAATAAAAAACCCTCTAAAAACTAAAAAAACTCTAAAAACACTAAAAACATAAAAAATGCAAAAAACACTAAAGAAAACTAGAAAACCATTCAAAACCCTTAAAACCCATAAAATTATAAAAACCCCCTTAAATCCTTAAAACATTAAAATATAAAAAACCATTAATACCAAAAAAGACCCTAATACCCCTATAATACTTGAAATGATCCTAAATCCCCTTAAAACCCAAAAAAACCCCAAAAAACAAAAAAACCTTAGAAAACTGTAGAACACCCTAACCCATAAAATCATTAATAACCCTAAAAACATCTAAAACCTATAAATACCCTATAGAGACCTTAAAAACAATAAAACCAAAAAAACCATAAAACAAATAATAGACTAAAACCCCTGAAAAACACTTGAAATACAATACTCCCCGAACCTATAAACTCACCACACACCCCCCCCCCCCAAAAAAACATTTAATATCCCCTTAAAACCCAAAAAATCAAAAAAAATCCAAAAAAGACTTAAAACTCTAAATACCCTAAAAACATTGAAACCCTAAAAAACAATAAAAACCTTCAAAAACCCTAAAAACCATAAAAACAATGAAAACATTAAAAACCATAAAAATATAAAATCCCTGAAAACCACAAAAAACTAAAAAACCCTACACACCCCAAAAATACCTAAAGACCCCTAAAAAACCTAGAAACCCCTAAAAATACCTAAACAACCCAAAAGCCCCTAAAACGCCTTAAAGCCCATAAAATACTTGAAAACACAAAAAATCCTAAAACCCCATAGAATATACTAAAACATCCAACAAATCCCCAAAATGACAATAAAATCCAATAAACACCCTAAGAACACATAAAACTGTAAAAATCCTAAAACCTATTAAACACCTTACAACACCCTATAAACAATAAAACATCCAAAAAACCAAAAAAAACCCTAAAACTCTAAAAATCATAAAAAACCTAAAATCCCTAAAACACCCTAAATAAACTAAAAATTTGAAAACCCCCTTAAAACCCAATAAATCATATGTAAAAAACAACCCTAAAACCCTAAATACACTTGAAACAGCCTAAAACCCATAATAAACCTTAAAACCCCTAAAAATATCTAAAAACCTTAAAAAACATAATCCCCCTAAAAATCATAAAAACTAAAAGACCCCTAAAAACAGAAAAAATACTTAAAAAACCTAAATCCCTAAAAATGACCCTCTGAAAACTAAGAACAACCAAAACCCTAAAAACCCGAAAAACCCTAAAAACCCTAAAATTACACTAAAAACTGTATACACCCTAAAAATCCCAAAACACCAAAAACATCTGAAAATAGAAAACTATAAAAAACCCTAAACCCTATATCTTACACCTAAAAACCTAAACCCTACACACTAAACCTTATAGCCAACACACTACACCCTAGAACCTGCACCTGAAACCATACACCCTACACCCTAAAATCTACACCCTAAAACTACACCCTAAAACCTAGACCCTATACCCAAAACATCAAACCATACATAGTAAAACTTATAACCTATTCCCAAAAACATAAACCCTACACCCTAAACCAAAAACATTACACCTTAAAGACTACACGCTAAAACCTAAACTGCACACAATGAACCCCAAAAGGAAATTAAATCAATGAAAAACATACAAGAACCTAAAAATAATAAAAAAATGTAAAAAAATTAATAAATCCTAAATATTATAAAAAACTGTAATTCGAAAAAAAATATCCATTTTTCCTTATACATCTATAAAAACCATAAATACTATAAAATCCCTTAAAAACCTACAACATTAACAAATCCAAAAAAAATCTAAGATGCCTAAAAACCCAAAAAACCCCTAAAAACTGAACCCTCAAACCTGAAAAAATCCTAAAAAACCCTTGAAAATCCTAAACAACATAAAGAACCATATAAAACATAAAACACCACAGCACCTAAAAAACACTAATCATGTAAAAACCCTTAACAGACTCTAAAAATCCATGAAAATCTCATAAATTTAAAAAACACAAAAGACCTTAAAAACAAATAAATCTCCAGAAAATTATAAAATCCTCTAAAAATCCTAAAAACCCAAAAGACCCTAAAATGAAATAAACCCCTTAAAAGCACTAAAAACTATAAGAGTCACTAAAAAGACTGTAAATTTCCTAAAGATGACCAAATCACTTTATAGATATCATAAAAATATTAAATACCATAAACCATACAAAACACTATTAAAAAATCTGAATAATTCCTTAAACATGCTAAAACCCCAAATACCCACAAAATACCCTAAAAAACATAAAAATATAAAAACACTAAAACAAATAAAAAACCCTAGAAAAACTCTAATACCTATAAAAGACACTAATAAAAATCTAAAACACCTAAAATAGTAAAAAAATATAAAACCAACTAAATAATTCTTAAAAACCAAAAATAACACCCAAACCCCATAAAATTTGAAAAAAAAACCCAAAAAACACCTAAACCCTAAAAACATGAAAATTAACTAAAACCCAAAATAATCTCTATGAAATACTAAATCCATAAAAACCATCAAAAACAAGAAAAAAACCAAAACAAAGACCAAAATCCCTAAAATACCTTAAAATCCATAAATACCCATAAAACTCATATAAAGACCGTAAAAATCCTAAAAGACCCAAAAAACCTAAAAACCATAAAATATTACAAAAAACCAAAAATTCCTTAAAAAAAATCCTTAAAATAACCTAAACCCTTTATAAAATCTTAAAATACCCTAAAACAATTAAAACCCTCAATAAACTTTAATAACCATAGAATCCTTTTATGAATTCAATCAAACCATAAATGAACTTAAAAACTCCAAAAACCATTGAGAACCCTAATAACACTACAATACCCAAAAAACCGCAAATTAAACCATATATACACTAAAAATTAAAAAAAACCAAAAACCCCTAAATACCTACCAAGAAATAAAAATACCAGATAAACGTACAAAACCATACATAACACTAAAAACTCAAAAACCCTAAAAATACCATTAAACTCAAAAATCCCTAAAGGAATGTTAATAATCCAAAAAAGTACCATAAAAACTATAAAACCGCAGAAAACCCATAAAATATTCCAAAAAACCCCTAGAATCCTAAAAGCCCTAAAATCCAAAAAAACGAAAAAAAAACCAAAAAATACCCTGAAACCCCCAACAAATTCCTTAAAATAGTAAAAACCTTAAAAACTGTTAACCCAAAAAGACCCCTAAAACCCTTAAAATCCAAAAAAAGATAAAACCATATAAAAATCCTAAAAAACCATATAACCCAAAAAAACACCTCAAAACACCCTAAACCCCCTAAAATAACCTAAATCCCTAAAAGGACTAAAAACACTAAAAAAATATAAGACCAAAAAATTCATCAAAAACCCTAGTTCAACTTAAAATCAATATATACCCTACAAACCCTAAAACAATTGAAAGCCCATTTAAACACAAAAAACCCAAAAAATCATTTAATAACCATTAACCCCCCCCCCCACTATGAAATAACCTATAAACCATAAAAACCGTTAAAAATCCAAAAAACTATAAAAACCTAAAACAAATATGACAACCATAAAAACCCCTAAAACAATAATAAAAACCCCACAAAACCCTGAAACACCTAAAGACCCTAAAACCCTAAAACCCCTAAAAACCCTTAAATCCTTGGAAAGTCATGAAAATCCTAAAAATCACGTAAGAGGACTAAAAACATCAAAAACCCCTAAGGAAACTGTAAAAATCCTAAAAAACCCTAAAAATCCTAAAAACCAAAAAAACCTAAAACCACTAAACACTTCAAACAACCCTAAAAACCTAAAAAACTTTAAAAACCACACACCCCCAAAAAATGTAAAGTACCAAAAAATTCTAAATTCCTTTAAAAAGATAGAAAAAATCCCCTAAACCCTATTAAAACCATAAGAGCCCTAAAACCTACAAAGACCCTAAAATCTTAAAAAATACATTAAAACTCTAAAATCCATTTAAAATCCTAGAATACCCTAAAAACATAAAAACCCTAAAACCTATTAAATCACAAAACAATTAAAAACCTAAGGCCCATAAAAAATCCAAAAACATTAAAAAATTCCAAAAAACCAAAAATACCCTAAAACTGGTAAAGAAATCTTAAATCCCCTAAAAATCTATTAAACCCCTAAAAATGAAAAAAAAACCCCTAATACACCAAAAAACCTCATTAACCCTAAATACCATAACACCCCTAATTAAAACCCCAAAATACCCAAAATTCTTAAAACATTCCCTAACAACCATTACACCCCCTAAAACATAAAAAACAAAAAACCCCTGAAAACTAAAAAACCCCTTAAACCCTAAAACCTAACAATATTGAATACTTCCAAAACCCGTAAATGACCGTAAAAACCCTTGAAATACCTAAAATCCCCTAAAAATAAAAAACCCCATGGAAATCCATAAACATTTCCTGAAGTACCCTAAGTACACTAAAAAGAACTAAAAACCTAAAAATACCCTGAAACCATAAAATCACTAAAAACCATAAAAAACCTTAAAACCATAAAACACCTAAAACACCCGTAAAATAACATAAAACCCTTAAAAATACTAGAAACCACCAAAGAACCTAAAACACTAAGAGAACATAATAATACTAAATATCCCTAAAAGGTCCTAAAAACCTAAAATAATCGAAAATAATTTAAAGAATCTAAATCATTCTATATAAAACCAAAAAAACCTAAAATCCCTACAACACCCTAAAAAATAAAAGACCCTAAAAATTCCTAAATACCCTTAAAGACCTAGAAAGCCAAAAAAACCCCCTCAGAAACCCATAAAACCATTAAAATAATAAAACTAATAAAACCCATAACCCACCTTAAATACCCAATATTCATGCACGCTGTCGTTAGTTCCCATCAGTAAAATGCAAAAACAAATTTATTTAACACAACTACGCTACTCAATTAATGTTGTAAAGTGGAAGTCTAGGTTTATCCCACAAAAAATGATTTAGCTTATTATAATTTCATAAAATTAATTTTATTAAATGGAGAAAAAATGAGATAAAATAGGGAATTTGTTGGTTTTATGCATGTAGTGTGAGAAAGTAGGAGTAGATTTATTGATTATGGGACAAAAATTAAAAGTGTTCTGAGGAAATGTAATTTCAAGTTCAAGTGAAATTGGATGTAACAAAATTGATTGGTTATTTCATAATTTGGTGTCATTGTCGATATGAGGTAGAGATAATGATAATAGTATACCCACCTTCACATGACAATTCTCTATTTTCCTTGGTCCAATAGTTTACGATTTTATCGAATCATGTTTGTCTCGATACCATAGTTAAACCCAATTTCCCCTAAATTTTACAATGGTCATGCCATCTTTAGGATAGTTAGTTGCACAATTTAAATGTTGTTTTATTCAAATATCTATGGTCATGATAAAATACAAGGAAATGGATTTCAAGTGGATCAACAAAATTATTCAAACCAAATAAATGAATTATAAAAATAATTAACTCTAACGAAACCTTGCCTATACGGTTACATCACCCTAGAACATGCGGGTTTACCAATGCATCCTAGTGATGAGATAATAAAAAGGAATGGGAGAATAAAATAAATTAATAAAGGAATGAAATAAATACTCAAAAAGGGTGTAGCAGCTTCACTCTATGCCTTGATGTCTGGCCGATTCTGAATTCCGCAATGCATCGGCCAACAACTCAATTTATAGGCTTCAACTGGGTTCTTCCCAACCTCGGTCAAGACCTGTACATGAACTACAAGTTTTGTAATGTCGATCCTCCTTTTGTGACTCTACATCATGCATGCGTAGATATCGACTCAGATTTTGTAATTTTGAGCACTTAAATGATTTGTACTTGGGTTACATGTTTTGTACTCATTATCAGTGTTGCCTCTACATCTGCAAGAATCTTCCACAAATCTCATTCGTAAATTTTAATTTTGGATTCCTTCGCATCATGTACTTAAGGTACATGACATGTACTTGTCATTAACAACTTATATGCATGTCATGACCTATCTAGCATAATGTCACAAACTAAAACAAGACATCATGTACTATCAGTACATGATGTGTACCAGGTATGCTCCAGAATTTACATCTACCTTTTCTCTCAAAAATCTATTGTCATGCCACTTCTCTTTACTCATGGGGCAGAATGTTTTTAGCACCATTTTCCACCACTTTTCATTAATTCTTTAAATATTCAATGTTTCCTTCCATTTAACATAAAACAAGCTGAAAAACTCACAACTTGGAGAAATTAATCTATTAAATATAAAAATCAATAAAATAAAACACTCAAAAATATTTTCTTGAAAAACACTAATAAAATCCCCACATACTTGAATATGGAATCTCAAAATAATAAAAAGGATGTTAATCTTAAAATGCTTCAAATTGAATTTCAATAAAAGATCTTGATCAAATAGAAAATCAAATTTTTGAGAATCACTTAGGAAAATCCATTAATGACTTACATTTCAAAGAAACAAACGAACCATGAATTTTACTTTTTCTATTTTCAAATAACATATCTTCTTCATTTATCCATTATAAATTTTAAATTTATTAATACTACATGTTCCACTTGAAATTTAACTCACATGAATTTTTCAACTCATTATCAAGGTACAATTGTAAACATAATTCTTCACATACCTCAAAATTATGTAACATTACATACGCTTGCAAGGCATCTAATATCACAGTCGCGTAAAGAAAAAATCACCATTATTCATGAGATCTTCATTGTTATGGTTAAAATGAATCTTTGTCTTCAAGGTTGGTTTGTAAATGAAACAAATGAACATGATCAAGAAGGAGGTTTTAATCTAAAGAATTTTTCTTGATATCAAAATCATCTTAATGAAATTCTCCCTTTACAAATTCCATCTCCCTATTCCCTCTAAAAATTTCAAAGTGGGCCCATGATACATGTAAGAACAATGAATGAATAAACCAATCATGATTTTTTGTATATTTTATTATTTTACTTTTTCAAAAGAAGTTATTGGGAAAAATTCCACATCCATCACCAAATCACATGGGATAAAAAATCATCGTTCAGGAAAATGGTGATTTTTGATCATCCCAAAACACAACCCATTTTTCAAATGTTTTTTTCCACAAGATAGGTGAACAATGAATTATAATGAATGATATAGTGCCTTCCCCATGTCACAATATATAATCCCATAGTCAAATATCCATAGTAATGTATATACTAGTACACAAAATAATGTTCATCCCCACACTTATTCTTTTAAATATAATGCAAAATATTTACAAGAACGTTGGAATTGATTATATAGGCTTGTAAAATGGAAAATTTCTTAATATGCTTTTCAAGGATTTTACAGGATTAAAAAGGATTGATGTTAGGTGAGTCTCAGGATAATGGGATAAAAAATATATTGCCTCAATAAATTTAAAAATTATTCTGTTAAGTCATATAATCGATAAGATGAAAAGTAATTTATAGAAGAAAAAACATGCCCGAGAATCTCAAGAAATATAATATATAATTAATGTAAAATATTTCCTTAGTGGATGTATCAGTTTTGAGATGAATGGTAAGGTAAATAAATCATGACAATTTGTATTAATAAAAAAAATCAGTCAATGTAAATTTCATAAATTCATAGTATGACGAAATCTCAGAAAAATTTCCACTACAATGATAAACATGCTCTGAAAATCTTGACTTGTAAAATCCCCATCCACATGCCTATCTATACTAATTATATTATCCATTTTTCTCATTCAATTTTATTGTAAAATATATCTAAATACATGGCATGATAATTGTCTAATGTGATTTATCTCTCAAAGATCATTTGAGTAATGAATGACTCAAGATAGGAATTGTTATTGGCAGTTAAAAACATATAATTAATTGTGGGGTGTATAATATAAAAATAAAGAATTGAAAATTTTCCTCCCCTTGAAATTGTTGCACCAACCACTTTTTTATTCCTCCTCCTTGCTACCACCTTAATTCTTTTCGGTACTACAAGTTATAAATAAACAAGTGAATGAACATTCCATTATCAATTAATTTTAAAATATTTGTAGTGAGGGTATGCACACCACTAAAAACCGAAAATAAATAAGAAAAAAACAGGGTTGACTCTCAGAAGTGATTTTATTTAACTTCATTGGCTTCAACTGACCTCTTTCAATCCCATGTAATGTGAGATAAGATTGATAATTTTGTAAATATTTATGGTCCATGAATGGTCTTAGTTGTGTCATATCGACATAGGATGACCTCTTTTATTCTTCTCTAAACATATTTATTCTTCCAGTTTGTGGTACTTGCTTTATATTTTTTGGACTAATACACCATTTCTTCCACATTACTCAAGAACTAAATGGATCTTCATGAATCATCCATACTTGTTTTCCTTTCTCCAAAGTAGTGGAGTCGGTCACTCCCTTGGTGTTATCAATATTAATCTTAATATTCAATTTCTTCTTCACTTGAACATCATTTTCCATAATATCATCTTACTCTTTAAACTCTTCAATCTCAGCAATATCCTCCACTTTATATATTTCTCTTTCTCCAATCTCATTTTCCCCTTGAACATAGTCTATCCTCATTTCCTGGTACATGTTCGGACTCACATGATCACTACCAACTCTCATATATAGTTATCAATTTTTAACATCAATTATCACATTCCATGTGGATATAAATGGCCTTCCCAAAATGAGTGTAATTCTATCACCTTTGACATCTAGCACTAGAATGTCTATAGAAAATTATAATTTTTCAACTTTTATTGGGACTTCCTTTGACGAATCCTCATGGAAATTTCACATTTGAATCTTCTAATTGAAGAAGTACTCCTATAGGATTCAGTCCATCCAACCCCAAACTCTTGAATGTTGTGTAGGAAATGAAATTGAAACTTTCACCTAAGTCACATAAATCCTTTATACATTTTATTTCTCCAATAATGCTGGGAATTGAAAAAATACATTGGTATTTTTCTTCTTATGTTGGTCATTTGATACCACTTCCAAACACTCATGTGTGAGTGGGATGGTACCAATATCTTGCAGCTTCTTATTATTTCTTCCCAGATCTTTCATTATTTTTTTCATATGTCGTCATGTTTCTAGGAGAATCTTAAAAAGGTATATTAATATTATATTTTTAAAGTGTGAAAGAATTTTACCTCTCTACACATTGTAATTTGTTTGTGCTATCTGATCTGGAAAAGGCATTGTTGGATAGTACTCAGGTGGATCTTCTTCTTATTATTTAGAAACATATTCCTAGTTAGCATCAAATTCTTCTTCAATTGCTTCCACTTGTGGTCTTCATAAAAACTATATTCCTCTTACTTGAATTTCCTTCCAACTTCTGAGCCCTATCGCCTTTAAATCGTCATGTGGGAAATATTCAGTGAATCCTGGAGGCTCCCCTCTTTTAATCTCATTATGTTAGTAAGTAATTTGGCCAACTTGACATTCCTGATTCTGAAATGAGTCCATTTTGGTATGATTCTTCTTCTATTATTTCCTTGATTGCAACCCTAGAAGTGGTCATGAATGTTTCTAGTGTATCCTCCAATGAATGAGCCTAGATTTTGAGTGTGTGTCTTTGAACTGATTGATTTTGGTACCTATATTTTCTTTGAAATCCTTGTCCTTGTTGTTGCTGTGGTGGTGGTGGTGGTGGTTTCCATCCCTGAAATTGATTACAAGGACTGTATTCAGAATAATTTTCATATTCAATACATGTACAATGGTTGTTATGCTATTGGCCCATCATGATTTCAATATTCTTGGTCAGTGAGTCCAATTGTCCTGACATCCAATTGTTGTTGTTTACTACATAAATTCTTGTGTCCCTTCTTCTTTCCATTGGAAATTTTTTCTCTCCATCTCATCCAACATGTTGTAGCCCACTTTAGGTGATTTATTCATTAAGTATCCTCCAGCTGTTGTATCATGAATTGGCCTATTTCTCTATGAAAAACCCCTTATAAAATGTTTTTATTAGCAGCCAATGTTCTATTCTATGATGAGGTAATTTACAATTCATGCCCTTAAACTATTCATATATACAATACATATATTCATCATCAAATTGAATAAATAGAATATATACCTATATATCCATTGATTTAGAAGGTGGAAAGAAGAAGGTGAGAAATTTCCTTGTCAACCCATCCCATGTAGTGATGGAATCTGTTAGTAGGTTCTGAATCCAATCTTGAGCTCAATCCCATAATGAAAATCAGAAAAGATGAATCCTTACTATATCACTCGAAATGTTGTGGAATTAGAAAGTGCCACAGAGCTCAAAAAAGTATCCCACATGCTTTCTTGGATCTTCATGTGGTTGTTCGGTGAATTGCACGCTATTTTTGATCATTGAAATTATTGCTGGCTTGATCTCTAAGTGATTTTCAGCAACCAAGGGTGCTAGGATTTTTGGTTGAAATCTTGTATTCGATGGCCACCCGTAGTCAGTGAGCATTCATAACCCCTGATCTCTTTTTAGAATTTTATTTTGTTCTTCCCCAACCATTACTCTATCTTCCTTGAACTCCAGGCTTGGTTTAGAATTTTTTATTGAATCAATGATGCCTTTGTCCTTTTATCGCATTTTTTAGGTGAGCATGTAATGATTTGAAAACATTAAATTATTAACACAAAATACCTAGTGTAAAATATTGAGTTAATATAAATAAATAAAATATAAAAATTGAAATCCTAAAAAAACTAAATGGATACCCCCCCTGATAATGGTGCCTGCTTGACATCCCTATAGGGCATCATTAGTTACATATGGTACTATGTGATTTTTTTTATAAAACTCATCTATAATACTAAATTAATGTAGTAAAGAAGATTTCTAGGTCGATCTCACAAGGATGGTGATTTAGATTTTTAGAATTTCAAAAGATTAATTTTATTAAATGAAGGAATTTTTTTTAGAAAAGAGTGAATTTATTGGTTATACGAATGTCGAGTAATAACAAATAATCATATTGATTGATTGTGGAAAAACAAATTTTAAAAGCGTACTGGGCTAATCCAATTTCAGGTTTAGTTAAAATTGGATTTTATAAATTATATTTGTTAATTCGTGATTTGGTGTCAGAGTCTAGATGAGTTATATCCAATGGTCATGGTATCCCCTCCATGACAAGATAATTCTCTATTTCTCTTAGTTTGGTTGTTTAGGATTTTTATGAATCAAGTTTTACTGTATACCATGGTTAAACCTAATTTCCCTTAATGTAGAAAATGGTTATTCTATCTTTTGCATATTGAGTGGAAAAATTTTAATGTTCCATTCTGATTTGAATATTGATTGTCACGATAATAAAATTGGAATGGATTGGAAGTTGAAGAAAAAAAATATAAAAACCAAAGACATGAATTATAATTAAATTAAATCCAACAGACCCTTCCCATTCAGTTAAATCTCCCTAAAACTAGAAAGATTACCCCTCATCCTAGTGATGAAAGAATTAAAGGGAAGGGGAGAATAAAAGAAATTCATAAAGTAAAGAAATAAAGACTCAAAAAGGGTGCAACATATTATCTCAAAACCTTAACCTCTTGACCAATCTAATTTCCTCAATGTAGAATTTAGTTTCCCAATTTATAATCTTCAACTAGGTTCTTTTTTAGCTCAGTCACGACGTGTATTTGAACTACTCGTTGTATATTTCCAATCCTCTTTTTGTGACTCTACGTGACACGTATGCAGATCTTGGCTAAGATTTTGGAATATTGACCACTTACAAAATGTGTAAATGGGTTACTTTTCATGTACTCCTTATTTATGTTGCATCTACATCCACAAGAATCTTTCAAATTTTTGAAGTTTGACTTCTGTCACGTCGTTTACTTAAGGTATAAACGTGTACTTATCATTCAAAAAATGTATGGATGTCATGACCTGTCCAAAAACATGTCACGAGATGAAACTACACGTTGTGTACTCTCAGTACCTGATAGGTACCAGTTATGCTCCAGAATTTCCAGCTTCCTTCTCTCACAAAAAATCTATTGTCGCACCGCTTAGAATCGCTCGACATGCGAAGTGACTTTTAGCTCCATTTTCCACCGCTTTTCATTCCTTTTTCAAATATTTAATGCTTCCTTATATAAATCATAAAACAAGTCAAAACTCTCACAACTTTGAAAGATTAATAATTTAAATACACATATCAATCCAATAAAACACTAAAAAATATACGCATGAAATACCTTTATCAATACACTAAAAAGTCTAAAAACCTATAGAAACCCATAAGGCATGTAAAAACCATAAGTACCGTAATATATCCATAAAAACCATAACAAGATTAAACAATAGGATATCCCTAAAACCTAAAAACCTGAAAAACCCTAAAACCCCAAAAAATGAACCAAAACCCAAAAACCCATCCCCTCTAAAAACCCTAGAAAATATAAATATCCCTAAAACATAAAAGTCCATTTAATCACCTAAAAATCCTCTAACACCCCAAAAATACTATAACACCTAAAAATCTTAAAAACACCAAAAAAATCCTAAAAATCCCTAATCACCATAAAATACATAAAACCCATAAAAGTCCAAAAAACCTTAAAAAACCTAAACCCTATACACTAAAACTTAAATCATAAACACTACAACATAATCCCTATACCTTTCAGCCTAATCCCAAAACCTGAAGCACTACACCATACACCCTAAACCCAACACCCAAAACCTAAAACCCTATACCCTGCACCATAAAAATGAATCCCTAAATCGTAAACATTATAACATACACCCTACACCTTAAACCCTACACACAAAACCTAAAATCCTACACCATAATCCAAAAACTCTATAACTGAAACCCAAAACCCTACACCCTAAACCCTTAATGACCTTCAAAAATAGTAAAAATAGTAAGAGAATCATAAAAACCTAAAAGACCCTAAAAATATTAAAAACCATAAAAATCCCTAACCCCTACCCTAAAATACCCTAAAACCATAAAAAACCCTTAAAAGCCTTAAATACCATAATATCTCATAAAATACTCTAAAAATATAAAAAACCTAAAATCTTTAAAAGATCTAAAGACCCTAGAAACGATAAAAACACTAAAAACCCTTTTAAAAACCAAAAAATGCTAAACCCCTAAAATTCCCTAAAATCCCTAAAAGGATCATAAAACCCAAAAACCTTAAAAAAATTAACCCAATTAAAACCATAAATCCCATATATAACTTGAAAAAACACTAAAAAGTCCAAAAAAGACTAAAAACCTAGAAACCCTAAAACCAAATAAAAACCCAAACACTCCTTAAAATAAAAAAACATAAAAGAGCGTAAAACCCATAAAAACTATAATAGAAAAATAAAACCCCTAAAGGACCGAAAACCACCCTAAACATTCCCTAAAAGCCCAAAAATTCTAAAATGCCCAAAAATAACTAAAATTCTCTAAAAAAACTAACAAACAATAAAACTCTAAAACCCCAAAAAAACCATGTAAACCCCCTAAAACTCATACAAACCCCTCAACGACCCATTAAATCCATAAATGAATTAAAAATCATTAAAATTGATAAAAACCATTAAAATAATGTAAAACCCCAAAATAGCCTAAAACAACCTAAAACCCAAAAAACTTGGAAAACCCTTAAAAACCACAAAACCCATAAAAGAATATAAATAAAATTATAAAATCCATAAAATCCCACAGTACCAAAAAAAAAACTAAACTCTTAAGACCCCTAAAAACCCTAATAAACCTTAAAAACCCATAATTCCCCTATAAAATCCTAAAAACCATAAAAAATCCTAAAACCCTAAATGATTTAAACACGCTTTAAACACCTAAAATCCATGAAAATCTTAAAAACACTAAAACCCCTTAAAATCTTTAAAATACTTAAAAATAAATGAAAAACCTAAAAATACATACAAACACCTAAAAACCGAAAAACCCCTTAAAAATTAATAAAAGGATATTGAAAGTCACTAAAAATTACAAAAAAGACCCAATACTCTGTACAAATCCTAAAATGTCCCTAAAGACCCTAAAAGCCCTTAAAAATATAGTAACTATAGAAGAATATATAAACCATAAAACAATCATTAATGATTCTAATAACTGGAAAACACTAAAAGAGACTAAAATCCTCAAAAGACCCTCAAACCCCTAAAAACATTAAAACCACTAAAAATACTATAATCCCAAAATAATCCCAAAACCCAAAACCACCATTGTATCCCTAAAGACCCCTAAAAACCCAAAAAATATATAAAAATCATAAAAAAAAATAATAAACCCTAAAGATACCAGAAAATGATTTAAAATCCCTTCATAACCTTTACAAACCCTAAAAACTATCAATACACTATAAACCCATAAAACAACCTAAATTACCATAGAACCCAAAAAAATCATGCAATGTCTAAAAACCCTAAGATTCCTAAAAACAGTAAATGAAAACTAAAAACACTAAAACATACCAAAAAACCCTAATACCCTATAAGATCCTAAACCCCTAAAAACCATAAATGTTTCTTAAAAACCTCTAAAAATACAAAAAAAAACCCCTTAAAATTACTAAATACAAAAAAACCTTAAAAACCCATAAACTCCAAAAAATCGTAAGACCCCCCAAAACACTAAAGAAACAAAAAATCATAAAACCCTAAAAACCATAGAACCCTAAAAATCCCATAAAACCATAAAACCCTTTAAAACTGAAAAATAACAATGAAACATATTAAAAACCATAAAACCCCAAAAAGAAACTAAAACCCATAAAACATATAAAAAGACTAAAACCCCTAAAAATCCTATTACCTTTAAAAACCATAAATTACCAAAAAATATTAAACAACCCTAAAAAATCAAAAGACCATTAAAAACCCAAAAAGGCAAAAAAGTCCCTAAAAAAACAAAAAAACCTAAAAACATAAAAAAAATCATAAACCACTAAAACCATTAAAAATCCTTAAAATAATAAAACCCCAAAACCCTTAAAACCCCTAAGAACACTTCAGAACCTAAATATCATTTACAACCTTGGAAGCCCCTAAAACCCTTCAAACCCCAAAAATAAATGAAAACCATAAATACTATAAAACCACTCAAATACCCTTGAAAGTCCTCAAAAACTAAAAAACCAAAAAAATGCCAAAACCATAAAAACAATTAAAAAATTCGAAAACCCCTAAAAACCATAAAAACCAATAAAAATAATAAAACCCTAAAAACATTAAAAACCAAAAAAATACCTAAAAATCTAAGAACCCAAAAGCCCCTTAAAATCCACTAAAATAAAACAAACCCAAAAGGACATCAAAGACCAAAAAATATCCTAAATGCTCTGAAAACCGTAAAAAACCAAAAAACCCTAAAAACCCATGAAATGCCAAAAGAACCAAACCAAAATCTAAGAGACAATTAAAACCCATACTAACCAGAAATATCCTATGAAACCATAAAATTCAAAACCATAAAAACCCATGAAAATCGATAAACCACTAACACTCAATTACAACCCAAAAAATAAAAAACACAAGAAAATCCTAAAACAAAAATTAATGAACTAAAATCCATAAATAATCCTATAAAATCCTAAAAACCCAAATAAATCCTAAAATTGATAAAAACCTAAAAAACCCTAAGACATTATAAACAATTAAAACCCTAAAAACATGAAAAATACTTAAAAATACAAAAAACTATAAAAACCATAAAATACCATAAAACCCTAAAAAATAAAAAAATAAAAAGAACCTAAATCTCCTAAAACCCCAATAAAACATTAAGACACGCTAACAACCTGATACATCTAAAAAGTACCTAAATATCTAGAATCAATAAAAACTATAAAATCCCCTAACAACCATATAACAAACCTAAAAACCCAAAAATTCCAAAAAATCTCTACAAGACCTTAAAACACCTAAAACCCCTAAAAACTGTAAGAACCCTTAAAAATCCCAAACAAACTATAAAAATATTCTAAACCCCCTAAATTCTCAAAGAATGCTAAAAGCATTAAATACCATTAAAAAACTAACAAAAACGTTAAATCCCTAAAACCCATTAAAAACCTAAAGACCATAAAGCTCTAAAAAATTTATTATAACCCTAAATACCCATAAATCACATAAAAACTCTCGAAATAATTTAAAATCCCTAAAATCATTAAAATAGACTAAAAACTATAAAAACCATAAAACCCCATAAAACGCTAAAAGTCCCTAACAAAACCTAATGGATCCTTAAGACCACAAATTCCCTAAAACACTAAAACCCCTAAAAAACCTAAAAAACAAACAAATCCTTAAAACCCAATAAAACACCAAAACCCAAAAGCAAGATAAACCCCTAAAAACATCAAAATAACCCCAAATAATAAAAAACATTAAAAGACCCTAAAACCTTAAAAATTATAAAAGATCATAAAAGACCCCAAAAAACCCTAAAAATCACAAAAAGACCCTAAAAACCCAATGGATCCAAAAATCCATAAAACCACTAAAACACAATAATTTTTTTAAAAACCTAAATGGCACTAAAAACACTAAAAACCCTAGATGTCCCTAAAATTCCATAGCTCCCCCACAGAATCCAAAAAGATCCTAAAACCCCAAAACGACTCAAAAAACACCAAAAACCACTAAAGGGAACTCAAACAACTAAAACCTATAACGGACCCTATAACCCCTAAAACCTAGAAGGACCATAAAAACCCCAAAAGGTCCCTAAAAATATTTAAATTACCCTTAAACCATAAATACACTAAAAACCTAAAATACATTAAAACACTATGTGCCTTAAAAAAACCTAAAAAAGAAAACTCTAAAAAACTATGCAACCCCAAAAACACTAAATGACCACAAACCCCTAAAAATCATAAAAACCCTAAAAACACTAAAAATCCTATAAAACCTAAAAGACCCAAAAAAATTGTAAAAACCCTAAAAACACTAAAACAAGCTAAACCCCCTAGAATAATTAAAAGACACAAAAGAACTAGAAATAATAAAACTATTTCAAAACACCTAAAATACTCAAAAAGTACATAAAACCAAAAAAATATAAAAACCAAGTAAAAACCTAAAATCCTAAGACCATAAATTTTTTTATACCCCTAAAATGCCAAAAAAACTCAAAATATAATAAAAAAACCTAGAACCCCTTAAAAATCGTAAATACCATAATAACAATAAACCATAAAATATCCTAAAACCCCTAAAAAAATTTAAACCCCTTAAAGACCCTTAAAACTCAAAAAACCCTAAAAACCAAATAAAACCTAAAAAACTATAAAAATCTTAAAACCCATAATAACATTAAAACCCTAAAAACTCTTAAATTAAGTAAAACACTAAAAATCCATTAAAAATAATGAAAATCCATAAAACATAGAAAATCGTAAAAAACCCCTAAATATCATATAAACACTTAACAACCAAAAAAATCCATAAAAACCTTAAAAAACTAAAAAATTAAATACCTAAAGAATCCTTAAAACCTCTTAAAACTATAAAAAACTACTAAAAATCGCTAAAACCTAATAAACCCTAAAATTTACCCTGAAGAAAACTCATAAACCCCAAAAATAAATTAAATCCCTAAAACCATTAAAAATCAAAATGGCCATAAACAACCCTAATTAACTGTAAAACTATAAAAACCATAAAAACCCTAAACTACTCTCCAAATTCCCATAAACTCTTAAAACTCTAAAAACCACTAAACCCATAAAACCCCTACCAAGACCATAAAATTCCATAAACACCCTAAGAAGTTCAAAAATCCCATAAAATTATAAAAAAACCCTAAAGTCCCTAAAATCTCTAAAAAATACTAAAACACTATATAAAATCCTATTAACCACCAAAAGTCACTATAAAACCAAATAAAAACACTAAAATAAAATAAAATCCCTAAACTCTCTAAAAATTCTAAAAACCCTAAAAAACTAAAACAACCTAAAGCCCCTCCCCAACCCTAAAACACCCTAAAACCCCTAAAAGCATGAAAAAGACTGTAAACCATAAAAATCACAAAACAACCCTAAAAACACTAAAAACCCAATTACACCCCAATAAGACCCCTTAAACCAAGAAACCCCTAAAACTAGAAAAATCAATAAAACCCCCTAAAACCATGAAAACCCTATAATCTCTAAAAACCCTAAAAATCATTAAATACTACAAATAATCTAAAATCACCAAAAAACCCAAAAAAATATTAAAATATCTACAACAATATGAGAAAAACTAAAAACCTTTAAAACCTTTAAAACCATTAAAACCCCATAAAATAACTAAAACCACTAACCAAAACTAAATACCCTTAAAACTCCTAAAAGACCCTAAAAACCAAAACCACACTAGAAACCCTGAAAACACTAAAAATAGTGAAAGAACATTAAAATCCTAAAAAATTAAAGAATCGTTGTAAATTACAAAAATCCAAAAAATCATAAAAACCACAAAAAAAATCCATAATTCCTCTAAAATACCTAAAACCAAATAAAACAACCTAAAACCCATAAAACTAAAAAAACCACAAAAACATTAGAAATCATAAAAACCCTTTAAAAACCTTAAAATGTTGAAAACACAGAAAAACAAAGAAACTCTAAAAAACCCTAAAACCCCTAAAAACCTTAAAACCCCCTAAAATTTTATCAAAACCATAAACATTTAAAAAACTCTAAAAACCCAAAAAAATCACTAAAACCTCATAAAAATCCATAAAACATCCCAATAAACCCTCAAACACCAAAGAAAAAAAAACTAAAACAAAAAAACACCCAAAACCCCCCTATAAAACCTAAAAACAATAAAAATACCTATAACCATAAAAACCCAATACCCCAAAACCCATAAAAATATAAAAAACCATAAATCAGTAAAAAATATCAAGATAATACTAAAAATAAATTAAGACCCCCAAACACCATAAAAAACCCTAAAACCCCTCAAAACAAAAATACCAAAAAACCCCAAAAATTCCCTAACTCTAAATAAAATCCCATAAAATCCTAACCCCCCCCCCCAACATGAAAACCTATGAACACCAGAAAACTCCTAAATCACTAAAAACTTTTCAATACCCTTAAAAAATAAAAATAAGTGAACCGCTAAAAAAACCAAAACACTCTAAAACAGATAAAAGAAGTGGAAACCCCTAAAAAATTTAAAGAAAAACTAAAATCAACGAAAATCCTTAAAAAAATCCTTCAAACCCTAAAAACCCAAAAATCCGTAAAAAAACATTAAACCTGAAAACCCCTAAAACTGTAAAACCACAAATCCCTTAAAGTCCTAAAAATCCTAAAAACACTAAAATTCCAAAAAAAAACACTGAAAATCTCGTCAAACCTAAAATATTTAACAACCCTAAAAAACTCTAAAAACACAAGAAACCCCTAAAATCCATTTAACACCCTAAAAACCAATAAAAACACTAAAACCCCCAAATAAAAAATTTACTTTAAAATCCATAATAACCATTAAAACCCTAAAAAACAAAAAAAACCCACTAAAAATTCCTGAAATCCCATAGCCACCATAAATTCCTCTAAAAACATTAAAACCTAAAACCCATAAATTCCCTAAAAATGTATAAAACCCAAAAAAAATCTTAAAAATATTAAATACACAAAAAATATAGAACACATAAAAGCTTAAAAACCCTAAAAACCTTAATAACAAGAATACATTAAAAACACATTAAAACCATTAAAACCTTTAAACCCATAAAATCCATAAATGGTCTTCAAAACAAGGGGACCCTTCAAACAATAAAAAACCCAAAAATCCCCAAAAAACCCAAAAATCCCCAAAAAAGACAAAAATACTAAACCCCTTTAAAACCCTAGAAAACCCTTATAACCTTAAAAACATAATAACCCAAATAAACTAAAAACATTAAAAACACTAAGAATCCCTGAAACCCCGAAAAACCCTTAGAACATCAAAAACAATAAAAACCCACAAAACCCCGAAGACCCTAAAAATCAAAAAACATATCTAAAATGCATTAAGAACCCTAAAAGTTCTTAAATAACATAAACTCTTATAAAATCATAAAACCCTAAAATATTAAGACCCTTAAAAACCATAAAAAACCTAAATCGAAAAAAACCTTGAAAGACATTACAAACAGTAGAAACCCCTAAAAGGCCCTAAAACCCATTAAAAGATTATAAAACCCACAAAACCCCTAATGGACACTACAAATGATTTTAATACTAAAAGGATAAAAAATGCCCTATACCCCTTAAAATACTATAACAACCCCTAAAACAGTAAGGGTCTATATAAATCCTTAAATCCTTACAGATCCTAAATCACACTAAATCCTAAAGTATACTGAAACCACTATAAATCCCTCATGGGAAATAAAACCCCTAAAATCCCAAAATGGACCTAGAAAACATTTAAGTTCTGGAAACCCCTAAATCCCCTATAACGCAACTGATGTTTATGACTTTTGTGTTGATGTTAACTGACTTGTTTTCCTTTTGGGGGGTTTTTTTTGGGATTGTTAAGGGTTTTCGGGTGCAGGTCGATCGACTCCTCTGTTCCCTTATTAGCTGGGTCTTTTTTCAAATAAATTTTTGGGGGACTAGATTAGTCAGGCTCTGCACCTTTCTTTCACTAAAGGTCCCTAAAACTGCTTAAAAATAAGGGAACCTAAAACCCAAAAAATCCACTAAATGACCCTAAAACACCCTGATACACCTAAAAGAATATAAAATCCTAAAAAATATAAAAAACCAAAAACCAAAAAAGTCCCTAGAAAAAACAAAAAAGATAATAAATGTCCATAAATACACTAAAAATACCCTAACCCCCCCCCCCCACCTATTTAAAACCATAAAAGACCGAAAATACCATAATAACAAAAAAACCCTAAAATATCTTGAAATCCCTAAAAATAGTTAAAACCCAAAAAACCCTAAATTCCCTTAAACCCCATAAAAACAATTAAACCAATTTTATAAATACATGAAACCATAAGAACATTAAGAAATTAAAACCACATAAATCCCAAACCCCCTAGAAAACCGAAAAAATGGAAAAACCAAAAAATCCCTAAAACCCCTATAACTTTTTAGAACCCCAAAACCCATGAATACTTTGTAGACCCTCAAAACCCTAAAAACCCAAAAGGATCCTAATAAACCTAAATACTCTAATATTTAAAATCGCTAAAAATTTCCAAAATGAAAATAGAAAGAATAAAAAATACTTAATGCCCCTAAAACCCTGAAACACCAAAAAAGCCTAAAAGTTATAAAAATACCTTATAAACCACATGCGGCCCTAAAAACCAAAAAAACCTAAAAGACACCAACTAAGCTTATATAAATCCAAAAAGATCCTAAAACCAATTAAATGCACTGAAATACCATAGAACCCTTAAAACATCTAAAACCCCCAAATTAACTCAATAAACCCAAAAAAACCCTAGAATTCCAAAAAACAATAAAACTCCCGAAAAACCATTAAAACTATAAAACGCCAAAAATTTATAAATCACTAAAAACCAAAAAAAAACCAAAAAACAATAAAACCTCAAAAATATTATTAAACTCCTAAAATCCAAAAAAAACCATCAAATCATAAAAATGATGAAACATTAAAAAAACTAAAAATTAAAAAAAAATCCTAAAAAACCAAAATCCATCAAAACCATTAAAACCCAAAAAAATTTAATATATACCCAAAAAACAATTAAAACCTACAAAAACCATGAAATAATCTAAAAAACTAAAAGATAATAAATTGCTATAAACAGGAAAAAACCTATAAAACCATAAATATCCCAAAAACCCAAAAACCCAAAAACATACCTAAAATACCCTAAAAAACTAAAATTAATAAAGGTATATAAAACTCCAAATGCCCCTAAAAATTCAATAAACCCAAAAGGATCCTAAAAAACCGAAAACCCCAAAAAAATTTATAAAATTACAAAATATACTAAACACCTAAAACACACTAAAAATTTTAAAACTGATAAATACCCAGAAAAGTCCAAAAACCATAAAAAAAATTAAATGCTCTAAAACCCCTTCAAACACCCTCAAACGCCTAAAACCCATATTATCCATTTAAAATGTTAAGAATTCAAAAAAACCTTAATCAACCCTAGAACCCATAAAACCAAAAAAACCTTAAATCTAAAAAATCCCTAAACCCCAAAAATCAATAAATATTCATAAAAACCCTAAAAATCCAAAAAACCATAAAAAAGAAATCCCTTAAAAACAAAAAAAAACCATATACCCCCTTATGAATCCTAGGAAAAAAACCCTAGAACCCAAAAAAAACATAAAACCCCATAATATCATAAAAACCCCAAAGCCACTTAAAACTCTTATGAAACAATGAAAACCCTTAAAATAGTAAAAATAACCAAAATCCCTAAAAACCATAAAAACCCATAGAATAACCCTAGTAATCCTAGAATAATCCTAAAAAATGATAACCCTAAAACCCCTGAAATTCATAAAACACTATAAACCCAAAAAAACCTTAAAACAATAAAAATAACTAGTAACCATAAACCCCAATATAACCCCCTTGCCAAACCTTGAAAATCACTAAAAATCATAAACTATAAAAATTCCAAAAATACAAAAAAAATCATAAAAAACCCCTAAAAGACCATAAATCCACTAAAAACCCCTAAATACCCTAAAACCCCATAATGAGACTAAAAACTCTAAAAAAATTTAAACATCACTAAAAATCCCTCAAAAAACTGAATCCATAAAACCCCCTAAAGTCCATAAAATCCCCCATAATCATGTTTAAATCCATAAAAACAATGAAAACCATAAAATCCCTTAAAAACACCAAATACCCTAAAACCTCCTATAAACATTTAAAACCCTTAAAACACTAAAACACCAACAAAATTCTAAAAACCCTAAACACACTAAACATAAAACGACCATAAAAAACCCAAAAACCCTTGAAAACCCATAATCCCCCAAAAACCCATAAAAATCAATAAAAAATATAATGAAACCTAAAAAACCACACAAAATCCTTAAAACCCATAAAAACATAAAGTTCTAAATACCCATATAAACAAACAAAACCTATAAACACTAAAACCCCTAAAATAATATATCCCAAAAATAAAAAAACCTTAAAAATCCTAAATATTTCAAAAAACCCCTAAAAGCCCTCATGTCCCTAAAAACCCTAAAAATAATTAGAACCCATAAAAGACCCTAAAATCCCTAAAAAACTAAAAAAACCTCCTTCCCTATTAAAACTCTAAAAGTCCCAAAAAAACCTAAAAATGTAATTTCTATAAAAAACCATGAAAACCGTTAAAACCATAAACTCATAAAACAATCCTAAAAACACATACAACCCTAAAATCTCTAAAAAATAAAAACACTAACAACTTCTCAAATATTCCTAAATCACCTAAAACTCCCTAAAAACACCTAAAATACATAAACATCTCTGAAAAAATTTTAAAAACCATAAACCCTAAAATACCCACCAAAACCTTAAAACCATTAGAAACTCTTCAATACCTATAAATACACTAAAAAAATAAAATATCATAATAACGAAAAAATCTAAAAACCCCTCCCCCCAAAAAAAACTCTAAAACCATTAAAAACATTTAAAACCATAACACCCTAAAATGATTTAAAAACCCTTAAAATCATAAAAACCAAAACACTATAAAAACCCTAAAAATACATGAATCCCCAAAAATGGTGATACATCTAAATCACCCTAAATTCACTATAAAATCCTAAAATTTGTAAAAAATCATAAAACCCCTAAAAACATAAAAATATATATATAACACATAAAAATACCTAAAAACTTAATATAACCATAAAACCAAAAAATCCCTAAATAATTCAGAAACCCCCTCCCTCCAAACCCAAAAATCCAATAAACACATAATACCCTTTAAAACTATTAAAACCGAAAACACCTAAAAATAATAAAATCACGAGATGAAATAAAAAAACCATTTAAACATAAAAATAAATATAAAAACCAGAGTATACAATAATAACAATAAAATCCTTGAAACCCTAAAATAATTTGAAAGCACCAAAATAAGTAAAAACTACAAAAACTGTTAAAAATTTCTACAAACCCTTAAAACCATTAAAACCCATTAAAACACTAGATAACCCTTAAAAATTCAGAGACCATAAGTTACCCAAAAAACATAAAATTAATTGAAATAATAAATATCCTAAATACATAAATCCCAAAAAAACCCTTAAAAACTATAATATATCCTCAAAACCACTAGAACGCCTAAAAATAATAAAAAACATACAAAACATTGAATACCCCTAAAGACCCTAAAAACCAAAAAATCTCTAAAATACCCCAAAAACAATAACAACAATAAATATCCTTAAAAACCATAATATTCCTTAAAAATATAAAAACTATAAAATACAATAAAACCACTAAAAATCCTATAAACCATTTAAATACCCTAAAACCCTAAAAGACTGCACAAAACATGAAAAAACTAAAGAAACATAAAAACCCTAAAACCCCCTAAAATACCCTAAAATCCTATAAAACCTGAACGAATATGAATCCCACAAATCCCTAAAGGACCCTAAAAACAATAAAATAGACATAAACAATGAAAAAACCCTAAAAATATGATGGACCCTAATAACCCTAAAAACCCTAATTGTCCCTAAATACCATAAATATACCTAAAACCCTAAAAGGACCAAAACCCCATAAAACTATAAAAGCCCTTAATGTTTCTAAGAGTCCATAAATGACCATAACAACAAAAAAATACCTAACACCCTAATAATACTAAAACCAACAGAAAATCCAAAAAAAAAATTAATTGGCCCTAAAACCCTATATAACACTTAAAAGACCCTAAAACCCCGATGCCCCCTTAAAACCCTTTAAAACCCTATAAAAATCCTAAAAACACTAAATACCCAAAACCCCCCTAGATTCCCTAAAATCCACAATAAAACACTGAAAACCATAAATACCCAAAAAGCCTCTAGAAAACCCTAAAAACCTTTAAAAACCTAAAAACATAAAAATTCATATTAATACATAAAACCCATTAAGACCTATAAAAAACCTAAAATCCTCAAAACACTAAAACCCCTAAAAACACAAAAATATATAATGAAAACCAAATATCTTAAAAAACATAAAACAAAAAAACCCTTAAAACCATAAAACCCTAAAAACATGACATACATTTTAATAACCAAAAAACCCTTTAAAAACTCTAAAAATAATTAAAATTCATAAAACAATAAAAATACCTCAAGACTGTAAAAACCTCTAAAACATATATAACTCATAAACTCCATTAAAAATACCTAAAAGCCCTAAATTTTTTTAAAATTCCTAAAAATACATCGAAAACTATAAAATAGTTAAAATTTTAAAAATATAAAAATCCATAAATCCCTAAAAAATGATAAAATCAATAAAAACCCTAAATCCATAGAAAAAAAATAAAAGATTTAAATTCCCTAAAAACCCCTAAAAACCCAAAAATAATAAAATCCCCTAAAACACTGTAACTATTAATACCATAAAAACTCTTAAGAACTAAATAAACCCTAATAACCCAAAAAAATAATAAAAATATTAAAACCCATAAAAATAAACAAACACTCTAAACACCTTAAAATACTTAAAATCATAAAAATATTAAGCACCAATAAAACTTCTAAATCCATAAAACCCCAAATACCATAAAACACACGAAAACCCCAAAAAACAGTAAGACACTATAAAACACTAAATTAAACTAAATCTACCTCAAAACCCTAAAAATACCAAAAAAACACTAACCACCCCTAAAAGCATAATAAATATCCCAAAAACACTAAAAACTCTAAATCCCCTTAAAAACACGAAAACCCCTATAGGATTATAAAAACCCAAAAAAATCCAAATGACCCAAAAAAACCTAAGATTCCCGAAAATTCCCTAAAAACATAAAAGACACTAAAAATCCTAAAAAACCTTGAAAGGCTATAAAATATCAAAACCGACCCTAAAAGACCCTTAAAACCCTAACGAAGCCTAATATTCCTTTGAAAAATAATAAAAGTGCATTAAACCGTAAACACCAATCAAGGAACCATAAATCCCAAAAAAAACTAGAGGAACCTAAAAAACTTAAATTTCGCTAAATGAAAGTAAAAACCCCATAAAAAACTCAAATACCCACAACACTAAAAATTATAAAAACAATAAAACCACAAGAACCCTAAAATACCTTAGAAAACAATAAATAACCCTAAAACCCTAAAAGACCATAAAAATATATAAAATACTCTAAAACACCTTAAACCTCAAAAGAAAATTTATAATACCCTAAATCCCATAAAATTTATAAAACCAACTAAAACCCCTAAAAGTCCCAAAAAAGAAAAAAAGACCAAAAAATACAAAAAAAAACCTAAAACCCTCAAAACCCAGAACCACTGAAAAACCCTAAAAACCTAAAAAACAATAAAAAATATTAAACCCCTAAAAGAACTAATAAACAAAAATAAACACAAAAACCTAAAAAAATTAAAAATCCTGAACCCATTAAAACCCACAAAAATTTATGAAAACCCCAAACCCTAAAAACCACTAAATGACCCTAAATTCCAAAAATTATCCAAAGGACCCTAAAAACTTTAAATTGACTTAAAAACCCTAAAACCTCTAATGTAACCTAACCCCCCCCCCTAAATAAGTGAACCTGAAAACTATAAAAAAACTAAAAACCTCTAAAGCCCCTAAACGACTCTAAAACACCTAAACCTCCAAACAACCTTTAAAACCCCTAAAATCCCTAAAATATTCTAAGTAAAACTATAAAACCATAAAATATCATGAAACCTCATAAAAATATAAAAACCTAAAAGACACTAAAACCCCTAAAATTAATAGAAAACCCTAAAAACCTTAACATCCCCCAAAACCAAAAAAGCCACAAAATCGATGAAAACATAAAATCTTGAAAAATTCTAAAAATCCTAAAACATATAAAACCCCGAAAAAAACTACCCCCCCACACACATAAATTAACACCCTAAAAACACTTAAACCCCTAAATAACTAAAACCCCAAAAATAAACCAAAAAAAACCAAAAAACACTTAAAACCCAAAAAAACCCCTTAGAGACCCTATTAAACCCTAAAACCTGTAAAACCCTAAATCCCCTAAAACCATAAAACCCCTAAATCCACTAAAAACTAACCCCCCATAAAATTCTCTAAAACGCCATAAGAACTCTAAAACCCAAAAGCACCAAAAATATTCTAAAAAATGTGTAAACCCCTAAAATGTACAAAAATAAATAAAAAACCATAAAGTATCCTCAAAACTATAACAACCCCCAAAACACCTCTAAAATAACATAAAAACCCTTAAACCCCTAAAATATACTAAAATAATTATTTCCCCTAACATAACCATAAAACTATAAATACAAAAATGACCCTAAGAAACCTAAAGACAATATAAACCATTATAAACCCTCAGAACCCTAAAAAACTAAAAACCCCAAAAAATGAAATACCCTAAAACTCATAATTGCGTTTGAAAATCCTAATAATAAAATTAAACCCTACTAATTTCCATAAATTTGGAAAAACCTGAAAAACCTAAATCATTAAACCCCTAAAATATCTAAAACCCCAAAAAATAGTAAAAACCCCTAAAATAATTAAAAACCCATTTAACCCTTTAAATACTCAAAAAACCTTAAACAGTAAATAACGCTAAAACTGATAAAACACCTTAAGACCTTGAAAAACCTAAAATACCCTAAACATCCCAAAAACATAAAAACTCATATGAACCCTAAAAAAACTAAAATGCATAAATTCCTAATAACCCAAAAAATCAAATAAAAACCCCAAAGACTTTTAAAAAACCAAAAACACTAAAAACATAGAACCTCTAAAAACCACAAAACCTCTAAAACACTAATATAGAAATAGAAAACCTATGATATCTATAAAGAATTCATTGATGTTCCAAAAACACCAAAAACTATATAAACCCTAAAACCCCAAAAAATACAAAAAGACCAAAAAACACTATGGAAATCCTCCCCCCCCCCCCAACAATTCAGAGAAACCCGATAAAAACCCTCAAAACCATAAAAACTCAAAAACAAAACCCATAAGAAACTAAAAACACTAAAAACGCTATAAAAAACATCAAAATCCCTTAAAACCCCAACAAACCCTAAAATGCTAAAAATTCTAAAACTCCTATAAAACCCTAACAAAACTCAAAAACTCCCTAAAACACCCTAACACCCCTAAAACAATATAAAACCTAAAAAACTCTAAAAACATAAAAGTTGATTAATATACCCTAACAACCCTCAAAAGCACAAAACTATAAAATCCCTACAAAATCATAAAAACCATAAAATAATAAATAACCCTACAAGCCCTAAGCACTCCTAAAATCCTAAAAACCGTAGAAACCTATAAAAATCATAAAAAACACCTAAAACCATTAAGAACCTAAAAACCTCTAAACCTCCTAAAAACACATTAGACATTGAAAAAACTAGAAACCCCTAAATGGTCAAAAAATCACTAAAACTCATAAAAACCCTTGAAAATCCTAAAAACCCTAAAAACCCAAAAAACCCAAAAAACCCAATCAAACCCCTACAAACTATAAAAACCATGAAAATAATAAAACCCCAATAAACACCAATCCCAAAAAAGTCCTAAAATCCCAAATAACCATACACCCCCTGCAAAACACTAAAAACCCAAAAAGATCGTAAAACCCCCCTAAAATTCAATAAACCCCCAACAAACCCTAATCCAACTTATAAAACAATAAAAAATTTAAAACTATAAAGGCCTTAAACCCCCAAATAAACCTCATAAAAATCCCCAAAAGGCCGTATAGAACACCAAACAACCTAAAACCCATAAATATCCAAAATATCCAAAAAACTATAAATCCAAATAAAAATCCATAAAAACACTTAAATCCCAAAAAAACCATTGTACCCTAGATATTCAAAATATCATAAAACACTCTAAAAATATCCTAAAATTCTAAAAACCCCTAAAAACCCAAAACAATTTAAAACATCACCAAAATACACTAATACTTTTAAATCGCTAAAATTCCCAAATAGTTCTAAATGCCCTAAAAGATTCAAAAAACCTAAAGATCCCAAAAAACACAAAAATAACTATATCCCCTTCCCCAATACTGTGGAAACTAGTAAAAATCATGAGAAACACTATAAACCCTAAACACCCTAAAACCCTAAAAACCTTGAAGGATCCTAAAACCCCTAAAAAAGACAATATAATTAACTAAAATCTCCTAAAAACATAAAAACCCTAAAAATCATTATGTATTTTAAAACAATCCTAGAAACACTAAAAAACATAAAAGGCCTAAATCCCCCAAAACCCTAAATACACTTGAAACCCTAACAACCCCTAAGAACTGTACAAACCCTAAACACCATAAAAAACCAAAAAACCAAAAAACCATTCAAACCCATAAAGAACAATAAAAACCCAAAAAACCCTAAAACGTCTTTAATACTATAAAAACTCTCAAATAACTTAAATAACTTAAAAACCTAAAAAAAATTAAAAAATAAAACAACCATACAAAAAATTTAAACCCTAAAAAATTGAAATTACCTTTAAAACAATAAAAACCCCTAAAACCCAAAAAAAACCAAAATTACCATATAACCCCTAAAAAACATTAATATCCCTATAAACCCCTAAAACCCTAAAATCTCAAAATACCCTAAAAACCCTAAAAACCTTATAGAAATCAAAATCATAAAAACCCTAAAAATGCCAAAAAAACCCCATAAAAATCATAAAGACCCTAAATAACCTAAGGAACCATAAGAAAACCCTAAAATTCAAAGAACCATAAAAAATAAGAACATAATAAACCCTAAAAACCACTAAAAACCATAATCCCCTATTTATCCTAAACAACCCTAAAACATCCTAAAACCCCTAAAATCCCTAAAAATACTAAAAACCCTAAAATATCCCTAAAATTGATAAATAACCCTAAAGTTTTTGAAATCCCTTTAAAACCGTTGAAACCCTTTAAAATACTAAAAACCCCTAAAACAATAAAAGACAATAAAACCCCTATAAAGGTAAAATACATAAAATAAATTAAAATTTTTTAAACCCTTAAAAACACTAAACACCCCTATAATCTAGTAAAACAAAAAAATCCTAAAAACTCTTAAAAACACCTAAGAAAACTAAAACCTAAAAAATACCCAAAAAACTCTAAAAAAACCAAATTAACCAAAAACTAAAAAAATTCTAAAACCCTTAATGTACTAAAAAAATAAAACACATAAAAAGAAAAGGAAAGACTGTATAAATCCATTAAAACACTATGCACCACTAAGAAACTCTCAAAATCACTTATAACGCTAAAAAACCCTAAAAGTCCCTAAAACCCAAAAATCCCATTAAAACTGTAAAACCATAAGGAACAGGAAAACCCACTAAAACAATAAAAGACTATAAAAATTACCTAAAAACCCTTGAAATGGCCTAAAAATAATAAAATCTATAAAAAACCCTAAAACATTTAAACAATCAAAAAACCTATAAACCCGAAAACCGCATGAAACCATAAACACCCCTAAAAGATCCTAAATACATTAAAACCCTAAAATAAAATTAAAATGTAGAAAAATCCGTAAAAGACCTTAAAATATAAAAACCCTAAATATTTTAAAAATCATATGAAAACCATAAAAGTCCCAAAAAACCCTTAAACATCATAAACACTTTAAAAACATTAAAACCCATAAAAACCCAAAAAAACCCGAACCCCCTAGAAAACCGAAAACACCATAATTCACCTTAAAACACAAAAGAATCCATGAAAACCCAAAAAATTAAGATCCGTAAAAAATCCTAAACAACCCTAAAAACAAAAAACCCCCAAAAATATAAAAACCCCTAAAACCCTAAGAAACCCTAAAAACCCCAAAACCCCTAAAATTTTTAAAAACCCAAAAACCCTAAAAACCGTAAATATAAAATAAAAACCTAAAATCTCAACCCCCCCCCCCCCCCCCCCCGCCAAAAAAACTAAAAGGAGACTAAAACCCCTAAAATTCCCAAAACCCAAGAAAAAAAAAACTCTCCAGATGCCTAAAAACCCAAAAAAAATAAATACTAAAACCATATAAAAAGCCCCATAAATCATAAAACCCCCTAAAACCACAAAACTCTATGAAGAACATAAAACCTTAAATCCCTAAAAATTCCTAACAAAACACTAAAAATAATGAAAAACAAAAAAACCATAAAGGAATCGAAAGACCCCAAAAAATCATAAAAATATAAAACAACTTAAAACCCATAAAACACTAAATACCCTTAAAACCACATAAAACTATAAAACCACTAGAGCCCATAAAAGATAAAAAACCTAAAAAACTCAAAAAACCCCAAAAAAAACTAAAGGCCCTTAAAAACATTTAATCACCTAAAAATACCCTAAAAATGTAACAATCCTTAAAATCCCTATAACCGTAAAAACCTAAAACCTGTAAAAACCATTAAAAATTATGAAAAACTCTAAGAAACCCCTACCCTCCCCAATACAAAACCCTAAAATCACTAAAATTATCCAAAACACCTCTAAAATCCATTAAATACACAGAACACCTTTAAAACACTAAAACGAAAAAAATACTAAAAACCGAAAAACACTATAAAAAACTGAAACCCTAAAAAATATAAAACCCTAAAAACACTAAAAACCATAAAACCCTAAAAAACCTTAGTCCATATAAATACCAAAAAAAAATAAAAAACATTAAAAGATACCAAAAGTCACTAAACGCACTAAAATAACACTTAAGGACCCTAAGAAAATAAAAGTCCATAAAACCCCTTAAAACCATAAATGATGTTAAAAACACTTAAACACTTTAAAACCCTAAAAAATTGAAACCTTGAAAAACTCCTAATACCCCTAAGAAGCCATAATAGCACTAGAAACCCGAAAAAACCAAAAAAACCTAATAATCCAAAAGTATACCTAAATTTTTTTTTTAAAAAACCCTAAAATAGTTATTAAAATCCATTAAACCTCAAAAAAACCCCAAAAAAATAAAAACACATTAAAACCAAGAAACCCTTAGAAACTTTAAAACCACTAAAAACCCTAAAATGTCCCAAGAAATACATGATTGATCTAAAGAACCCAAAAACCCAAAAACCCCATAAAAACCTAAAAATACATAAAAACCCTAACTGCAAAAAACCCTATAGAACCTTTGAAGACCTTAGAACCCCTTAAAACACCTAACACAATTAAAAATCCTAAAAACCCAAAAACCCTAAAAACATTTAAAAAACATGAATCCTTTAAAACCTATAAAACAATAAATTTTTTAAAAAACTATGAAAACCATAATTCCCAGAAAAAATCTCAAAAAACCCCTTAAATTACCAGATTACATAAATCCATAAAAAATTCCTAAAAATATCTAAAACCCCAAAATCCACCAAAATTAATAGGAAGATAAAACAATAAAGAAATATAGAAATCCATACAAATATAAAAAATCTACAAAATCCAAAAACCCATAAAAAACCTAAAAACACTAAAAATTCTCAAAAACCATAAACACCCAAAAATAACACTAAAACAAACCCACCATAAAATAATAAAAACATTAACACTATTAAAAATTTCTAAATCTCTTATAAATTTTAAAATTTATAAAAACCGAAAAAATCCATTAAAACCCTAAAATATTAACAATCCCAAAAAATATTGACAACCATAAATTACATGAATAACGTCGAAAAACAATAAAACCCCTAAAAATCCTAAAAACCATTGAAAATCCTTAAAAACATAAATATAATTAAATTAAGTTACAAATATAAATTTTCTAAGAAATCGTGAAGGACCATTAAAACCCTATAAAACCATAAAACCCTACCAATTCCTAAATTTCATGTAAAACTGAAAACACCCAAAACCATAATAAACCCCAAAACCCTAAAAATCTCTAAAACCCCTAAACAGCACTAGAAGACCCTAAAAATACTAAAAACCCTAAAAGACCATAAAAATACTAAAAAAACATGAATGAACCTTAAATCCATAAAAACCCAAAAAACTCCCTATAATCCCTAATAACCCCCAAAAAACCAAAACCCTCAAAACCCCTTAAAGAACACAAATACCTTAAAACCCAAAAAATTGAATGAAAACCCTTAAATCCCTATATGACCGTAAAACACCCAAAAACATTAAAAGGAACTAAAACCCATAAAAACCTGAAAGGACCAAATAAACATTAAAAAATATAAAAGATCATAATATCCCAGAAGGCCTAAAGGATAATAAAAACCATAAAACTCTTAAAGGGACCTAAAAAACTAAATTCCCATAAATGGTCCTAAACGAACATAAATCCCTAAAAACATTAAACAAATATAAATCCCACTAGAATCCAAAATAAACCCTAGAATACTATAACAATCCTAATCAAACCTAAAGAAACCCTAAACACCCTAAAAACCTAAAAAATCAAAAAACCCATAAATATCTCTAAAACCCCTAAAAGTCCCAAAAAATTTAAAGAAGCCCAAAAAACATAAAAAACACCTTAAAACCCTAAAAACCCATAAAACAAACTAAAAACCCTAAACCCATAAAAACACACAAAAACCCTAAAACTTCTAAAAACACTAAAGATCCTAAAAGTTATTAAAACCCATAAGAAAACATTAAAACCATAAAAATCATAAAAACTGCTTAACATAAAAAATACTAAAAACCCAACAACCCAAAAAACCCATAAAAACCATAAACCCCTTTCTATTCTCTAAAAAACCTAAAAAACCATATACACCATAAAACCCCTAATGGAAACTAAACACCCTAAAAACCCTATAGGACCAAAATACCCCTAAAAACCCAGAAGGTCACTAAAAACCCTAAAAGGCATAAAAATAACAAAACACTAAAATACAAATAAAAATACTAAAACCCTCGAAATACCTTAAAACCCCTAAAAATTCATAAATAACCACAAAAATAAAAAACTTTAAAAACCATAAATCCCCTAAAAACTCTTAAAACCCATAAAACATTAAAAAACCTAAAAACCATCAAAATCATAAAAACCATAAAACCTATAAAAACCATACAACCCTAAAAATAATAAATTCTAAAACCCATAAAACCCCCCAAACACCCAAAAAACCCTTATAACTTTAAAAAACTTAAAACTGTTAAAACCGCATAAAAATCAAAAACCCCTAAAAATCCATAAAACCCATAAAATCCCTGAAACCCATAAAACCCTAAGGACTCCAAAAATCCCAATAAAATACCAAAACCCCATATCCCTAAAAACACCAAAAAAAACCCCCTCAAAACCCCTAAAATCAATGAAACCCCAATAATCCTAAAACAGTGTAATACCCACTCAAACACTACAAATTTCTAAAAGATTGGAAAAACTATTAGAAACATAAAACAACTAAATAACCCAGATAATGATTAAAAAATCCCTTAAAATCTACAAATCTTAAAAATCCTAAAAATCACTAAAAGTCTTAAAACCCAAAAAAACATAAAAACTATAAAAACACCTAAAACATATAAACTGTAAATACCTATAAAAACCCTAAAACCCCTACTGATCTCTAAATCTATTAAATCCCTAAAAGACCTCAAAACACTATTAGACCCTAAAAGTCCTTAAAACCCCTAAAAAATCCTACAGATTATAAAATATTTAAAACCCCTAAAAGATCCTAAAAACCCATAAAACCCCAAAATACTCAAAATAACATTTAAAAACCCTTAAAACCCATAGAACCATAAAACCCCGTAAAACCCATAGAACCATAAAACCACCCAAAAAAAACTATATAATCTAAAACCCCTAAAAACACCTAAAGAAACTAAAACATATAATAAGCCTTAAACCAGTCTATATAATCCTAAAAAACATAAAAAGCATAATAAACTATATAATAATCTTAAAACCCCAAATAAAATAAAAAGAAAAAAACCAATAAATACTCTAAAAACACTAAAAGTCACCAAAACCCAAAAAATATTTAAAAAAAATAAATTTTTTAAAGCACTAAAAAACCTGAATGCACTAAAATCCCTTAAAACTAAAAAACACTAAAATCCATAAAAAACCACACCCCCCTAAAGCAAAAAAATAAAAAACCCCCATAAAATAAAAAAAATAGAAATAAGCCCTAACATAACCATGAAAGCCTTAATAACCCTAAAATCCTAAAAATCCAAAATAACCATAAAACCTTTATAAACCCTAAAATGCATTAAAAACAGTAAAAAGCATTAAAACCCTAAAAACATGAAAACCCCATAAAACCCCCAAAATACTAAAAAAATAAACAACCATAAAAACCATAAAATACACTAAAATACTCTTAAAAACCATAAAACCCCCTAAAAACCCAAAAAACCCTAAAAACAAAAAAAACTAGAAAACCCACTTAAAATAATAAAAACCCTAGAATCCCAAAAACCCTTCAAAAACATTGAAATTAAAAAAACATTAAAACCATAAAAACTCTAAATATTATAAAAATCCTAAAAACCTTTTAAAACTAAAAAACCCAACCGCCGTAAAAACTCTAAAATCCCCATAAATCACTAACCCCCCCCCCCTAAAACCCCTACATTTGCCCTAAAAACCTAACAACACATAAAATTTTAAAACCCATAAAAAATAAACACCCCAAAACCACTAAAAATAGCCAAACCCCTAAGAACACAAAAAAATCGTAAACCTATAAAAACACATAAGAAACATTAAAGCCCCAATAAACCCTAAAACCCAAAATACCCCTAAAGGACTGTTAAAACAACTAAACCCCCCATACAACCCTCAAAAAACTAAAAACCTTACAATACCATAAAAATTTATAAAAACCCAAAATAACTAATTATAACCCTAAAAATACCTTCAACCACTAAAAAGACAAAAAAACCTTTCAAATATAATTAAAATCAGAAAAACTATAAAAATACAAAAAACCTAAAAATAGTAAAAAGAACTAAAAACACATTAAAGAAGCTAAAACCCCATAATAACACTATAGTAACCTAAGAGAACCTAAAAACACTAATATTTTCTAGAAACTCTAATACCCCCCAAAAAGCCCTAAAAACAAAAAAAAAACTCTAAAATACACAAATAGAACTTAAACAACCAAAAAAATAAAAAAAAACCAAATACACTAAAAACCATAAAACCCCAAAAAACCATAAAAATAAAAAACCTAAAAAAACTAACTTTATAAAATAAATAAAAAAACTAAAAACACTAAAAAAAACTAATAGTCGTTAATACTCTCTAAAACCCCTAAAACCCAGAATGTCCATAAGAACCCAAAAACAACCTTAAAAACCTAAAACCCTAAAAAACTCTTATAAAATCCTTTAAAAACACAAAAACATAGAAAAACCATAAAAATGTTTAAAACCATAAAATATCCTAAAAACACTAAAAATAAAAAAACCCATAAAATACCTAAAAACTCTAAAACCCTTCAAAGAACCTACAAAAAAAACACACAAAAATTAAAAAAACAACTAAATAACCCAAAAATAACACTAAACTACCTAAAATCACAAAATATCATAAAAATTATCAATACCATAAATCCCTTTAAACCTCTACATACACTAAAAACCATACAGTGCCAGAACGGTGTGCCCTTGGTTTCGATTTCTGCTCAGGAGATTTCTTCGTCCTCTGCTCTTCTGGATTTGACACTGGTGGTTTGGTTTGGGAGGTTTCGACCTCCAATAGATGTTTTTGATAGGTTATTTTCCTCTTCTTGGAATCTCTGTGAAAGAGGAATTGTAGGTTTACTTGATGCTTGACACGTTTTGGTTCGATTTGGGAATGAGGATGATTTGATCTCGGCCAGGGTCGTGGCTCCACGGATTATTCCTGGTTTTCGATTCTACTTGTCCTGGTGGAGCTTTGATTTCCACTTGAATCGTGATCCCCCAAGTACGGCTTTGTGGGTAACTCTTCCTGGACTTGCGTTCCCCTTCCAGAATCCGGCTATCCTTCGCATCAAAGGTAATCTCATTGGACGATTTTTGTGTATGGATGCTCGGATGAGCACTGCATGTCATACCATTGTACGAAATATTTGCATAGAGGTGGACGTGTCCAAACCCTCGGTCAATTAGGTTTGTGTCGCGATTTAAGATGAACTCTAGTGGCAGCAGCAGGTTTGTTTTGAATCCTGGGTCTTCTTCTGCTCGACTTGTTGCAGGTTAGGCCACATTACATCTGTGTGCCGACGTGGAAGAGACCCCTCCTCTTCTGTGCCTGGGATGTTTTTTGTAGCTCCATCATCATTTGTTGAGATAGTGGCTCGGGTATCACCCAATATGAGAGCTTTGGCTCCAGATACTAGTGTGGTTGAATACCCTATGAGTCAGGCTGCTTCTGAGGAACAATAGGTTATCGCGGTTGGGGATGATTAGATGTAGGTTGATGGAGGGGGTCAGGCTTGAGTGGAGGTCTATTCCTCGGAGGATGTTGTGGATTTTTCAACTCAGAGTGAGAGAGATATTGTTGAGGGGGTGGAATCTGCTCTCAGTCTGGGTTCTGGACCACTGAACTCACAGATTGTACAGGCTAGTCCTCCGGTTTTTCTTGGGAAAATGGCCATCCAGTGTCAACAAGAACCCAAGGTACATGATATCTTCAAGCGCATGAGGAGTGATCTGCAGTTTCCAGATGCTAGAAGTTCTCTTGGCATGGAGGCCTCTACTGGGATGGAGCTTGAGGAGGAGGTGCAGGGCCCATCAAACAATGTGGGAGGTGAGATGTCTGCTGAACAGACACAGGATAAGGTGCAGGCCGATGCTGCTGGGCATGGTGGAGGTAGGGTGTCCCGGAACCCTCTGGTGGCTGATGTTGGGAGCACAAAGTCTCTTTCTCATGTGTTGGCTAATGTTCCTGCTACTGGGTAGGGGGGAAGAAGTGTGAAACACATTTTTAGTGAAACTGGCATGACTTTGAGCACTTTTGGGAGCTTTTATAATGTCGGTGAATGGGAGGATAAGGCGAGGGATGATCTGAGGACTGAGAATGGTGTGAATGCTGCCCAGGCTGAGGTTAATGGGGTTGTCCTCGCCAGGTCTTTGATGAATGCTTCATAATCCTTTGAACCTGTTCCACTCACAGTGGATGCTTCAGAGGCTCTAATTTCCTTCGAAACAAATGATGTTAATTTTGTTGAAGATTGGATGATTATGGACTATGTGGATGAGAACTCCAAATGTTTTGTTCTGAAAGACCTGGCTTTGCAGCCTTCTCTTTTACAAGAGGGAATGGAATCCGATTGGTCGATGATTTGGGAGAGTGGCTCGGATGATGGCTCTAAGATGAAATCCAACATGGCCTAGATTTTAAAGGACAAGGCCATACTTGCTGGGAAAGAGAATTTTGTTGGGGGCCTGTCCAGGGAGTGTTTTCTACCTCCCACCTCTTGTTTTCTCAATCAGGAGGACACTATTATACCTATCCAGGAGAATCATGGTGATATCGGCACTACAACCCTGAATGTAAGGAGGCCAAGGAAGGACTACTCCTACTTTCCGAGAACGGTTTCTACGAGGGCTTCCAGAAAGGATTCGAAGAACTCCTCTGGTAAGGTGGGGCGGTCTGCTAAGAAGCAGCTGAATGTGGAGCAGGTGAAGTTAGGGGAGTACTACACTATCTTTTTGAAGCAGTATGATTCGTCGGAATTGGAGTCAGTAGACACTGATGCGGCCTTTGGCTATGGTGTCGAGGGAGACCCCCCTGGTGTAAATTATGATGATGATGGTAGGGATGGCTGGTAGAACCTATGCTGGATGCTGTTTGTGGGTTGGCTGGGAGATGTTGTTGGTTTTGCTTCTGTTTTCTTTCTTTTCTTGTTTTGTCTGTCTTTTGGTGGTTTTGGGATTTTGGGTTTTGTCTGGGTGTCCACGGATTTTGGGTGTGGGTTGATTGACCCCACCCGTCCATTGTCTACAATGTCCTTTTTCTAATAAATTTGGGGTGGGGGTCATGAATAGCCTGGACTCGAGCCTTCCTTACCCTAAAATCCCCTAAAATCCCCTAAAACACCTTAAAACCCATTATATACCCAAAAATATCTTAAAATGCTTAAGGCCCTGAAGAAACATAAAACCCCTAGAAATAATAAAAAACACTAATACACATAAAAGACCATAAACAATAAAAAATAATAAAATACCAAAATACCATAAAACCCACAAAAAACCCTGAAACCCCTAAAAATTCAAAAAAAACTATTAAACCCCCCATTGCATTTAAAACCCTAAAAACTACCAAAAACCTTGAAATTCATGAAAATCCCTAGAAACACTAGAAATCCAAAAAAACTGTAAAAACTCCCTAAAAGTACTTAATAAGTAATGAAATCCCTAAAAACCTAAAAAACCTAAATACAGTAAAATTCATAAACCACTCAAAACCCCCAAATCCCCTAAACCCAAAAAAACACTAAAATCGGCAAAAAAAAACTACAAAACCCCTTAAACGCTAAAAAGCATTAAAAACATTCAAAACCCTTAAGCCCTATAAAACACTAAGAACCATAAACCCATAAAATACCCTAAAAACCTTAAAACACTAAATACATTAAAAACCCCTAAAACCCCTAAGAACCTTAAAAAATTAAAAATTATAAAATCCCCTAAAACCGTAAAACCACTAAATCCAAAAAAAATAAAAACCCTAAAAACCCAAAAAACAATCTTAAAATTTATAAAATCCCAAACCAACCCTAAAACCCCAGGAAAGACCCTAAACCCCCTAAAAACCCTAAATGCACAAAAAAATTAAATAAACCCTAATCCTCATAAAAATAATAAAAATTCTTAAAAATCCCCAAAACCATAACTATCCCTAAATAGTCTCAAAAACCCCGAAAAAATTTAAATCTCTAAAATGTTAAGAAATGATAAATATAATACAAACCCATAAAAGACCCTAAAATCCATAAAAACACTAAAACCCTCTAAAATATCTAAAACCCTAAAGCCAATAATGAACTTTAGAAACCCAAAAAATAAAAAAAAAATTGAATTCACTAAAAAAACATAATTACCCCAAAAACATTAAAGCCCTAATAACCTTTTAATCTCTAAAACCCCCTAAAAATCCATGAAAACACTAAAAAACTATAGATACCTAAAACCAGCAAAACCACTTAAATCCCCAGAAATCCCGAAAAATACTAAGATCCATAAAGCGATCTAAAATGCTAAAAAACCACAAAAATTATAATAACTCAAAAACAAAACCTAAACACCTAAAACCCATAAAAATCATAAAGAACCTTAAAACTAAAATCCCAGAAATACAAAAAAAAACAAAAACCCCAAAAAACACCTAAAACCTTTAAAACATTTAAAAAATAAGACTATAAAAACCATAAAATCCCCAAAGAACATTTAAAATCCTCGAAGCTTTAAAACCTCTAAAAACAAAGAAAACACTAAAAATATTCTTAAAACACTAAAATCCCCTTAAAACCCCTAAAAACCCCTAATCCCCCCTAAAACCACAAATAACCATTAAAAACCTAAAAACCACGAAAACTCCAAAAACCCTAAAAATCATAAAAACCCCATCAGAACCCCTAAAAAACATAGAACCCAAAAAATTCCTATAGTTCCCTAACAACCCTTAAACCCCATTAAAAACTCGAAAAAAATATCAAGTACCCAAAAAACCCAGAAAACCCTAAAACCACTACAAATCATAAAACACTTGAAATACCCTAAAAATAATTAAAACCTCAGAACACCCAAAAACCCTAAAAAACTAAAAGACCGTAAAACCAATAAATCTAAAAACGACTGAAAAAACCATAAACCCCAGTAAGATAAAAAATCTCTAAAAACACTAAAAGACATCATAATACACTAAAATATTCTGGAACCCCCAAAACCCTAAAAAAAATAAACAAAATTAAATTATTCTAATAACTTTAAAAAACAAAATGTCCCAAAAACCCTAAAGGATCATAAACATCTAAAAACTATAATGTTCCCAAAATGACTCGAAAAACCCCAAAACCCCTAAAGACCAAAAAACCCTAAAAACACTTAAAACCCCTAAAAACCATTGAAAATATTAATAGAAACAAGAAAACCCTATGAACCCCTATAATAGAAAAAACCAAAAACACTAACAAAACATTAAAACCCCTGAAAACATTAAAAAATATTTCAAAGCATAGAAACACAAAATTCTAAAAAAGACACTAAAAACAAAAATACCGTAAAAAACAAAAAAAACCTTAAATACAAAAAACCTTAATACTATAAAAATTCTTAAAATAATAAATTCCCCAAAACCCATCAAAACCTAAAATACCATAAAATCCCCAAAAACCCATTGAAACCCCTAAACCACTAAAAAAATAAAAACAATCTAAAACTGTAAAACCTGTTAAAACCCTGAAACCACCAAATGTCCCCTAGGAACCCTAAAATCCATAATGGACCCTAAAACCCATAAACCCCCAAAATGACCCTAAAATCGTAAAATAATACCAAAAGACCTATAAAACCACTACAAACCCCTAAAAAAACTAAAACCCCTAAAATCCATAATCCCTCTAAGACACACAAAAAACCCTATAAACCATAAATACCCATAAATGACCATAAAACCCCTCAAACCTCCATGATGAACCTAAATAACATTATGAAACCTCTAAAAGACCCAAAAACTATTCTGAAACCTTAAAACTCTAATAATTATAATAAAATTATAAAACCCCAAAACCCCTAAAAAAATCCAAAATCCCCTAAAAACCTATAACAACTCTAAAATTACTAAAACACCTATAAAAGTCTAAAAACCTGTACGACCCAAAAACAACTGAAAATCCTAAAAAACCATAACCCCCCAAACCCTAAAACCCCTAAAAACCATAAAACCTCTTAAAAAATCCCTAAAAACCATAACACCCAAAAATAAAATTAAAAACTATATAAACCTAAAAAATTCCAAAAAAAACCCAAAAACCCTAAAAACCATCAAACCCATAAAACTATAAATCCTAAAAAAATTCTAAATACACTAAATACCCCTAAAAGACTCTAAAATAACTAAAAATACTAAACACCTTAAAACACCTAAGACACCTAAAAATATAAAAAACCTAAGAAAGCTAAAATACCATAGAAACCCTAAAAGACCATAAAAACCCTGAAAACCCTGAAAACCCAAAAATCTCATTCACACCATAAAACCGAAAAACCCCTTACAACCTCAAAAAATACCTTAAACCCCTAAGAAATATAAGAACCCAAAAAACATAAAGAAACTGACAACACCCTAAAAACATAAAACCCCAAAATCCCTTAAAATAATAAGATCCCTAAAACACTAAAACCCCCTTAAATCCCTAATACCCCTAAAAACCATAGAAACCAAAAAATATGTAATCCCCTAAAATCCATAAATATTCCAAATAAACCGAACCCCTAAAAACCATAAGAAGCATAGAAAGCCGTAAAACGTTAAAAATATATAAAACCCCATAAAACCAAGAAAACCCAAAAAAAACCATACAATCCCTAAAATCCCTATGAAAATCCAAAAACCTATAAGAAACCCTTTGCAAAATCAAAAAACCCCAAAAAACCCTTAGAACCCTACAAATCCCTAAAACCCTTAAAACACTATAAAACCATTTAAAATCTTAAAACCACATAAAATCTTAAAAGAACCTTGAATGTGCACTGAAACCCCTAAAAACTCAAAAAACACTAAAAACCATAAAAATTGTCAAAACCCTAAAACACTAAAAACCATAAAAATCAAATATATCCCTAAAAATCATAAACCTATAAAATAATTAAACCCCCCCCCCCAAACATAAAATCCACAAAAAACTATAAAAACCCTAAAAACCATATAAACTACTAATATCCTTAAAACCCTAATGCCCTAAAATCCCCTTAATGGCACAAGAAATCCCAAAAACACCCAAAAACCCCAAAAAACACTAAAAATACATCTAAAAAGTCAAAAAACCCGTTAAACACTAAAAAACCTATATCCCATAAAAAATAAGAACAAACCCTAAAATTCCAAAAAAAAAATCCCTAAAAACCTACTGCACCATAAGGACCAAAAAGAACCATAAAAGAACACTATATAATCCAAAAAGACATAAAAAATGAAAATGGGAAAAACCATTAAACCCCTAAATTAAACATAAAATATTAAAAGGGCACTAGAAACTACCCAAAAGCCTAAAAACCCAAAAAATCACAGAAAACCTCTAAACCCCAAAATTCCCTAAAAATCCTAAAACCCTTAAAAACAAGAAAGATCCCTAAAACCCCTGAATGTCCCAAATCCGCAGAAAATACTCTAAATCCACCTAAAAACACTTCAACCCCCTAAAACCCCTAAAATCCCTAAAACCACTTAATCTCTAAAAAACCATTAAAACCAGAAAAAAATTCTAAAATTCATAAAAACACTAAAGTACATAAATTCATATAAAATCATAGAAAACCATTGAAAGAAACAAAATATCTTAAAATCCCTAAGAAAAACTAAAAAACTCAAAAACCCTAAAAACCCAAATAAAACCCTAAAAACATTTCAAACCCCTATCCGACCCCCATTAAAAAACTATAAACCATACAAACCCCTAAAACCCTAAAAATCCAAAAAAAACCCATAAAACACCACTAAAACTAAGAACCCCCATTAAAACCAGTAAAAACTCCCGAAATCCTAACACACCCTAAATATCCTAAAAATCCACAATACACTTAAACGATCATAAAACCCTAAATAACCTAAATTCACCTAATAATAAAAAAAATAAAATAGCCTAAAAACACTAAATCTTCCGAAATGACCCTAAAAACATTTAAACACTATGGGAACTTAAAACCACCCTAAATCACAATAAAATCCCTAAATACCAATAATACCTTAAATTCTAAAAATCCATAAAAAACATAAAATCCTAAAAAAACTAATATCACTATAATAACCATTAAAAAACATTTAATCCATTAAAAACTCTAAAACCCTAAAAACTAAAACAATCCTAAAAACCCCAAACCCCTAAAAGACCCAAAACCCATAAAACTCCTTAAACACTAAAAAATCTATAAAACACGCAAAACCCTAAACATCCTAAAAATCAAAAAACCATTTAAATTCTAAAATCCCTAAAGAAACCTAAATTCTCTTAAAAATCTTGAAAACACGAAAAACACATTGATAAGCATAAAATTTCATAAAAAAACAACAAAACACTAAAATCCATAACACTAAAAACACTAAAACCCCAAAAAAACTTTAAAACCCCCAAAAAATTTAAATACCCCTAAAATATCTGAAAAATTATAAAAATCCTAAAAACCATAAAAATTATAAAAAACTAAAAAACCATAAACCCTCTAAAATCCCTAAATACTCAAAAAAAAATTGTTCAAGATTCCCTAAAAGCTTTAAAACCCCTAAAAACCTAAAACATTTAAAGACCCCAAAACATCCCCCAGTACCCTAAACCCCTAAAAACCATAAAATCCTCTAAGAATCCTAAAAAACCCTAAAATACCTAAAACCCCTTAAAATTCCAATAATTGACTAAAACTCTAAGAAAACACTAAAACCAACAAAAAACCATAAAATCCCAAAACACCCCAAAATGTCTAAAAATTCATGATACTGTTAAAAACCATAAAACCCCTAAAAAATTTAAGGAACCATAAATACTATAAAAAAAATCTTATACTCTTAAACCCCTTAAATTCATAAAAACACTAAAAACACTAAAAACACTAAAAACCCCTAAAAACATTTAAAACCCCTTAAACACCCTTAAAATCATAAAACCTGTAACAAACTCTAACAAGACTAAAAACCCTAAAAAATAAAACACCCATAAAACTCTGAAATTATAAAACCCTAAAAACATTTATTATCCTAAAAATTCTTAAAATCCTTAAAAACCTAAAACCCCAAAAAACCTATAAATACGAGAAATACTAAAGGAACCATTTAAACCCCAATTCACCCTAAAAACCTAAAAAAGGCCAGAAAAAATAAAAATACCAAAGACCCCTAAATCCAAAAATACCAAAAAAAAAACAAAAAAACACGAAATACTCTAAAAACTCTAATAAAATCCAAGAAAAGCAAAAATTTATAGAAAACACCTAAAACCCTATAACATGCGAGAAATAAAAAAATATATAATATATAATAACCCAAAAAACAAGTAAAAGACACAAAATGACCCTATACCCCCCCCCCAAGACCCTAAAACATATAAACCCCGCTAAAAGACTCTAAAACCCTCCAAATACCCTAAAATACAATAAAAACCCTAAACCAAAAAAGACTCCAAAGACACTAAAGGACCTTAAAACCCCTTAAATTCTAGAAAGGACACTAAAACCCCTAGAAATATTATATAAACTTAAAATCTCCCAAAAACCCAAAAACACACTTAAAAACATAAAAGTAGTAATGGACCTTAAAACCCTAAAAACCACTAAAGGGGTATAAAAACCCAAGTAATACCCTAAATGACAGTAAAAACCTTCAAAAAATCTAATAACATGAAACCACTACCAAACCATAAAGATCCATATAGCCCCATAAAACACAAAATATACCTTATAAAACCCTTAAAATACTAAACATCCCTAAAATCCTAAAAATTTGAAAATACCCTAAAATACTAAAATTTATTCAAACCCCTATAAACACTAAAACCCCTTAAAACAGAAAAACCCTAAAAAAATTAAAAGAAATAAAACATCTTAATAACTTATAAAACCAAAAAATACAAAAATTATCCTAAAAATATTAATAACCTATAAAACTTATAAAATTTAAAAACATCCTAAAACAAAAAAAATCTTATAAAACATAAAACCCTTGAAAATATCTAAACATCCTAAAAACCTAAAATCCCAAAAAATAAAAAAACATAAAAAACTAAAAACCCAAAACTCATAAAAACACTAAATCCATAAAAACTATAAAAATCCGTATAACCTAAAAAACCCTAAAGAACTCCCAATACCATAAAATAACCATGGTAATCTAAACCCCCTAAAAATCCTAAATGATCCTAAAACCATAAAACCCCTAAAGGACCCTAAAAACCATAACAGCCTTGAAAATCATAAAAACTATAAAACCCCTAAAGACTCTAAAACATCTTAAATACATACAAGATGATAAAAGAAATTAAAAAAACAATCCTAAAAACCATAAAAACCCTAATATAACTTTAAAACCCCTAAAACCCCCATAAAAACCCGATAGAAAATAATAAAATGATATTTAAAACCAAAATACAATTAAAATACCCTACTAAGAATAACAACCCCTAAACATCTTAACAACCAGTAAATGACCCTAAATACTCTAAAAACAATAAAAACACTAAAAAACATTTAAAACCCTTTAATTATTTTAAACACTGAAAACTAAAAAAACCTAAAAAGAAAAAAACCATAAAAATTATAAAAAATGATTAAAACCCTCAATAAACGCAAAAAATCCTAAAACCCTAATTACCTTAAAAACTCTAACGATCCATAAAAAACCCATAAACACCTAAAATATATAAAACCACTAGAAAATCCATAAACTCCTAGAAACATTTAAAAATGTCGAAAACCCAAAACCCCTTAAAACCCTAAAAACACTAAAATCCCTAAAATCCCTAAACAAACCCATAAAACCACTAAGACCTATAAACACTCCAAAACCATAATGTATCCTAAAATTAATAAAACTTATAAAAATATCTAAAATCCCTTAAATCCAGAAAAACCCTAAAAATACTATAAAATCCATAAAACACTAAAAACCCTAAAAAACATAAAATCACCCTAAAACCATAAAACCCAAATTTCCCTAAATCCATACCCCCTAAAAACCTATAACCCATAAAACACTTTAAACCCTAAATCCCTTAAAAACAAAAAAATACCTAAAATACCATAAAACCCATACAACCCGAAATGAAATAATAAAAACTACTAGAAGATCTTATAAATACCAAAAACTGTTAAATAACCTAACACCCTTTAAACCCATAAAATTCCCTATTAACCCTTTAAAACCCATAATGCATCGTGTTTTAGACGATTTCCATTGGGGTGCGCCCATGTTGTCATTCTCTTGAATGAACATGTTACATTGTTACCCTGCATTCCCTGTTTCCAAATACTAGTAGAATTATTCTCTTCATCAGAGTGGTCTTCTAATTGATGGGAATGAGATGATGGGATGTTGCTCCCTCCTTCCATGGATTCCGCCTTGAAATTAGACGCCTAGTCTAGGTCTCCCTCATAGATTAGGACATTTTTCATGACCATAATTCTTGGTACCATATATTCATGTATGTTGGTTAATTACACTTCATCTGTCTAGACATTCCAATGGGTTATGTCTGGGTAGGAAACTTCTGTCAGGAATGTTGTCACGTTTGGTAGTAGTGGAATTTATAGAAATAGTAATAGTGGAGCACCTATATTCTTCATCATTATTGGGATTCTCAATGGTGTGATAACCCAAGGATTCCCACATCGATCACGGGGTATCTTATTCTAGTGGCATGTCTTCTGAGTTTTTCTTTGCTATCCCATGATTAGCACAGGATATGCCGCGAGTTTAACATCAAGTGGATATGGAGTGTTATGAGTTTAACATATTTCGGAGACTGAATGGGCCGATTAGAACACTTATGAAAGTGGATCATATAGTTACATACTAAGGAGGTATCAACTAAGATGTTTACCAGATTGGTGGATCTGAATTCCCAATGAGGGAGGACCTGGGGTAGTGCGTTTCATGAGGAGAAGGTTTCACACCATGAAGAGTTAACTAGAAACCATTGTGGGTGGACCCCAATGAGGGGGACACTAGATGGATGGATCTAAATTCCCACTGAGAGCAGACCCGGGGTGGTTTTTCTCATGAAGTAAAGGTTTTACACTATGATGGCTAGTCAAGACACCACTAAGAGTAGATCCGGGAAGTGGACCAAAAGAGAGGGAACCATGGTTTACCATTAGTAGGGATTAAACAAAAACGAGGCTATTTATCTCCCTTATGTAGAATATAGGGATCAAAACCCATGTAGTTTGAGAGGGTATGGTGTGGGGATTACACATGTATACTCACCCTTCACAATATGATCACTCTTGGTTATATGATATGTATTGTGTGGGGATTGTTCATGGTCAGCTACCAGGGTACTTCTAGGAGTAAAAATGATGTGGATGACATCATATCACAGAGATGTGTTGGCTTGGGTAAGAATAATGATGGATATGGGGAAGTGCTAATAGAATGGATGGATTGTGGAGGGTGATGGGGTTGAACCTTAGAAGAGGCTTCCTTCTAATCCTAGTGTCGAGGAATCAAATTCCACATAGTCTGGGAGTTGAGAGATGAGACACATATGGAGGTGACTCATGAGAATGGAGAACATGGATTGGGACTTAAAATAATTGTAACCTTCAGGTGGGGGTATCATCCTCCAAAAACAAAACACACTACTACAAAACATGCCTTTGAAAATGTTGGCATTTATCAGGCCTAGAAAAATGTGCTATTAATGTCCATCATTATTAGCACTAAAATTAGCACTAATAAAGGGAGAACTTTATCATCACTAAAAAAGAACTATTAAAGGGAACCCTTTATCCCCACATTATGTCACTATTAAATGGATCCCTTTATCAACTCTTATTTTAGTGCTCATAATGTTTCCCATTTATCCGTGCTTTATTTTTAGTGCTAATAATGATCTAGAATAAAATTAAATAATTAAGAAAATAAAAATAAATAAAATTAAAAATTTAAATAATTAAATAAATAATGTTAAAAATTAATATTAATAAATATTTATACATATTAAAAGTCAGTAAATAGTATATATTAAATATATCTATATTTAAAATGAATAAAATGAAATAATTAACCAAACAAAAATTTAAAATTAGTAAATTTTGAAAAATATTAATCATTTTATTAATTAATTTAATATTGAAAAAAATTAATAAAATTAATATATATATATATATATATTATAAATATTAATGAATTTAATATATTAAATATAGATATATAAACAAAATAAATAGTGATAATTAAACAAAATAAAATAAAAATGCATAACTTTCAAAATCATTTCAAATTTTATTAAAGAGACAGTTATTAATAAAAATGAATAAGTATAATATATATATATATTCATTATAATTAGCAATAAATAATATATATTAAATATAAATATATATATAATGAATAAAATGTTTATTAGAAAAATATTAATGTCTTATTCTTTTTTAATATTGTTTTATTTTTCAATTTAACATATATCAAACGTTGTGTGTTACATTGATTTCATGTAAATATATATATATATATATATATTTGTGGTTTTGTTGAAAATTTGTTCCGTCACATCAATAAAAAATTGACAAAGGGAAATGTCTTAGAAAAAAGAGGAGAAAGTACATGGAAAATTTCAAGATTTTCACAGGGTCAAGTTTGAAATCTCCCCAGTTGAGCCAAGTCACCATCAACACACAACCACTTGTGTGCCACAATTTTTGTGTAAAACCCACTTGTGTGACTAAACTCTTTTTAGCCAGTGTCATATTTCTTCCTATAAATAGATCCTTGGGGTCTTCATTTGTATGGATGAATTTCCCTAAAGACTAATTACTCCTCTGGTCACCCTAGTACTTCCCCCAAGTCTTACAAACCCTTAAAGATAGTTATTTAACACCTAGAGAGGAGGAATTAAAGGGGTATCATCTGAATTAAGCCCCATTAATGTTAGAAACCCATAACACTTGCGTGCCTAACACACCCGACCTCCTTAAATCAGAAACACTTGCACGCCACCCATTCCTCCCAAAGGAACTTGAGAACCCAACTTCTGGTAATACTTTTAAATACTCTTCAATGCCTAAGTCAAGTCTCAGCCACGTTTTAACATCCAGGTTGGTTGTCACTTAAGTAAGCATCAGGTTTCCCAAGCCTACCTTTAGACCTATACCTATGTGCTAGATACCTACTTGGGAGCCCCTCTTTGATTCACCTTATCCCTTCAGCCTATACAAGCCTTTCCTCAAGCATTCTTAAAATTCATTCATGGAAAGGCTTCCCCTTTGTTGGATATCTTTTTAGAAAGGGATTATATTAAATCCTCCACCAAAACCTCATAACTTATCAATACTTTGGGAATATCACATGAATGTGTCTCCTATTTGGGTTTATATATCTATAGTCAGAGGTTTCCCACATTTTTCTTCTAAGGGAGTCAGCATCCTTGGGATATTTATAGGTTTATATATTTATAGTGACTTGGATCATTACCCTAGAGATAGTTTTGGGATGTTTCTGGTCTTGGATTTTAGGGATGAAACTATGTCCTCCCATTTTTGTCTCTAAGACTCAAAGCCTCCAGTTCCCAATAGGAATAGTGAGGGTCACACTTTTTTCCATTCAATAATAGAAAACTCTCCCTCCTATCTTGGGACCCACATAGGGAATTCATTATTGAGTAAGACCCTAAAGTATCGGGCTAGATCCAATGACCTTCAATTTCATTTCACATTGTAGGGTTCATTACTCCACGCCCTTTCCCACCATTTCCTTGGATTCATTCATCGTAGGTCAGCTCTCATCCATCAGTAGATGAAAGAGTGTGTGGTTTGTTGTATCATTCACATCCTCTTGTTTCTCACACCAATCATTACTCACATTGTATTAGATAATTGTGATGATAACAACATCCATAAAATCCACCAGTCCTGAACTATGATAACTAAAATTCCCACAATAATTGGGATATGTTGGAATCCTTCATCGTGGCCCGAGAACACTGGATATCCTCTTCATGAATCAAACCCTAATTCCCTTAAACCATGCATCCACCTTAGGAGTAATCCCCAAACTATATCTCTCAAAAGTTTTATACACCCCTGTGAGACTCATCGAACTATGTGGGATTTGATTCCCATCCATGTGGGATACGTAGGATGCCTCCTTGAGGTCCAAACCCAATAATTCAAATCAAACATGTTCTCTTTATGCCATATTACCAATATATTATAATCCAACTTGGAAAATCATATCCTTTCCAGGTTCCCTAGTCTTCATAGACATAAGTCTCACACCAAGTTTTCACTAAGCACCATCCGCTTAGATGTCCTTACCATATGAATATAATCTATAAAATTAGGTGCTTATCATATAAATTTTAATGATATGATATGTCCCATTAATCATCACCAAAATAAAAGGGTTCTAATTCCTTTCAAAAGGATATGTAGGTATCCCATTTATGGGTATGATCCCAACATAAAAACGAACTTTTTCCTCCCTGGACAATAGTAAATTTCAGAGTGCCCCACATAGTGTCTTAAAACCCAGTATTATCATAATAACGATTAAAAGAATAATTAAATAGTATATAATAGGATAACATTAATAGATAACCTCGAATACATATGGATATCCCCAATAATGAAGATCCTCTAATATATACTGATGATTATAAATTTCACACATGTTAATAATTGATTGAAAATTCTAAGGGAAACATACATTATAATTTGGAAATTAATAAGGATACATGAAAATATCTCAAATTTATAAGAGAGTCCCAGGAGTAGGAAATAATTCCCCACAAAAGGGTGTGATGAGTCTGACATCCCATCCACTAGACCAATGTATGATCTTAAGCATCATAGGTCCAAACCTAATGAATCCATGCATTTGGAAAGAAAGTCTTCTCGGATACAGAGCTGTTTGATATTTCCAGTTCCATAAATAAATCCAATGGAAACTGCTAGGATGTAGGGATTCCTAATTGGAACACACATTTTGGGAGAGATGAAACAAAAATGGTGAATGTGATGTGAATCCTTATCCAAATTGATAGTATTACCCATCTTTCATTTCCCTATAAATTGATAAAGGAAGGCCAGAAAAAGTAATAAATCATGCATGTGTCCATCTAAAATATGTCGATTTAATGAAATTCATTTGTTTGTATTTTTAAAATTTTCTCATAACTCCCTTCACTCTAAATGGAATCACTCACGTTTTCACCTTTGAATTCCATTGATGCTGCTCAAGCTGCATCCTTTTCAGCTGGAAGGACGTCACCACAAACTCAGAATCATTAACGTTGGGTCTCAATTTTATTAGTATTGGAATATTGACAACATGGTACTCTACCAACCCTGTAGGCTTCCTAAAAATCTCTCCAAGTTAACAACAACCCTCAATCATCTGAACAGTGATGATCAGTGGTCAATAAGCAGATGGTGACAACCACTATCTTTAACTATTTTGGGTCATTATCCTCGGAACACAATAATCAGTCCTCCCATGCTATAGGGAGGTGGACCATGAGGTCACTCATGAACTCAACTCGAAGACACAAGGGTCTCTTTTGAAGGCTCAAACCAATAATCACCACCAATAAAATTGTGTTGCAGTGAACCCCGAACATGATGGGTGTGTTTGCCTCGTTTTGTTCATCCTAGGTCCCTTAAACATTAGAATTCATGAAGAACCATTGGAAAAAACATACGACCCGCAGAGAGTAGGTTCTTACCTTTTCCCCCTTTGAAGAAGTTCATCATCTTTACTAGGTGGAAAATATAGAACAGGCACATACACCCATCTTCTATAATATCTTCAATAATTTGGCTCGTCTGGAAGCACCCAACCAATCCCACTGTTTAAATCTGGTTGGGTATTGTGAGAAGGAACATACAAAACTTACAAACTATCAAATAGTCAACTGACTCATCTAGTTACATTCGAATAATCCTGCCAATAAAATATGGAGGAAACTTGAAATCAAAAATATTCTCTTTCCTGCACTAACCAATACTACCAGAAATATCTTCTGTCAGCATTGAAAGAAGTCCATCAACCATGCTTGGTGGAAGAGAACCAACAATCACATACACCTTCCAGCATCCATCAATCCTATCAATAGTATCCTTTGGTATCACCCAAAGAAGTCAGTCAAAAATCTCTGAGGAAAAACATGTAGAAGACTCCACTCTCTACCCCCACGCATGAGTTTTTTTTAGTATCCACTAATAGGAAATGGAGGACATAAACCGGTACATGTAACTACTCCAGATATATAATGGAAAGATACTCCCGTTCCGGCCACTAATGTCACCAAACACATTTTAGAAATGGTGTAAGGGAAGACAAAAATTCCCAGCCATATTCTAGAAGCCTTCTAGAATATCATAATGGAGACATCAGTAGTACTAGCAAGATGGACACATAATTTTTTCCCCACAACTAGGATGACTTTTCATAATGACATCCCACAGTAGATACACACTTTTATTCTAGTCTAGGAGGGTTATGTGGCATACTCCCCCATATCATACAGACAACCAGATCGGTATTATACACCCTTTACAATTGGAGATAATCATCACGTTATAAAGACCACTATAAGCCAAGAACATACACATACTCATGTTAACCACTTCTCCCTACAAGTGGCCCCAACTACATGTAAAAGATCATCTAAGAAGATGTATCGCCAAAAAAAATTGGAAAATAAAGAGGAAATATTTGATCTAACTCCTTGTAATTCTGGAGTTCTTGATGCCCTCATACATTTATCTGTTTCTACTCAAGATCATATACTCCTTTTACCAAATTATGGTAGTATTTGTAGTAATTCTAATGTTCCCCATTATACACTTCATCGTGAAGGATTTCATCATAAAAATTCATCAGTCTAGTGAACATATATCTGGATGAGAGCCATAGATACCCTCTGTTTCGCTAGAAGACCAAAGTACAAGTTGATTTATCCCTTTCTATAATCCACCATGGTGGTCTTCCATATGATTTCCTTCTCTACAAAACTTCTCTCTATAGTAGTGTTTCACAATGTTAAAATAATCATCCAATTGAAAATATAGGGATGATAAATCCCTCTTATCTCTAGGCACTTTCCAACATAAGGCTAGTCATGTATGATTCCTAGTTATTAATAGGTGAAATACATTCTTAACCAGATGGTATACCAAGGAGACAGTCATTCTACAAACCTCCCATGGGTCATTTTTCTTCTAATATGGTAGATGAAAAAACAACTGATCCTACTGTTTGTGATAGAAAAATGGATAATCATCCCCTCTGGTCAGGCCAAGATGAGAAATATCTATAAAAATATGAGGAGGATATGTTTAATATTAGAAAACGACTTGATAATGGTGAAAACCTAATCATGTTCTAGCATTTGGAAATGTATCAATACAAAATTTCAAAAATGATGGAAAAATATGGCAAATGATATCTGACTCAACATATGAAAGACTATTCATCATATGTAATCCAATGTATTTCCATATAATGACTATCAAAGTCATGCTAAGGTAATATATCGGTTACATCGCCAAATATACTTGGCATCTCTCCATGTTTGACAACATTCAATGGTCGAAAACCAAAAAGTAGCTCTTCAATGTGCTTGCCTCGATGCATTAAAGAAGTTGTAAAAATTGATTTTGGAATCCCAATATGTTTTTCATATTAGAGGATGGGGTTCACACATTTCATTGCATTTTACTGCATTCCAAAATCTGCAAAGCCCACTAAAAGTGGTTTCATGCAATGTTAATGCCCCAAGAAGGCTACAATATTGAAATTATATTCATAATAAAAGAAATGATCAACATGAACAGTCCTTGATTGGTTTTCACAAAATTCATTCCCAAAGAGAGAAAGATTTTGAGATGATTTCTCCTCAAGCATCAGAGAGAATTAATGAGGACTCTCACTTAGAGGATTTCATCCATCAAATTGCACAAATTTCTGAAATAACACAATGGTCTTATGAAATAGGTAATTTAAGTGGGTGTCAGATAATGCCCCCAGAAAATTTTTAGACCTGAATTCATAAAATCAGAAGGAAAATTTTACTAATATCATCCATATCAGTTCAGGATCGAACCCATCCTCTAGGGTTGGGGGCTTGTTTAAATCATCCTTCTAATTCATTAAAAAAATTTATAAGGTTTGAAGGAGAAGAACAAGAACATACCTAGCCTATATGGATGGGGGATTTTTCACATCTACAGTACCCTCATTAATGGAAGTCAGTATTCTCCCGATTAGGGAAGAATCCAAAAAGTGAACACACAACTAAACTATCCAAGGATTTGCTTCAGGTTACTATCTATCAAACATTTCCTAGGAAATCATCATATAGGATAACAGTGTCTCATGGAGGTCACATAAAGAAATTATATTATAGAGATATTGATACAATGCCATCAATGAATTATGAATCAGTGAATTTCATTAATACCATTATAGAGTATCCTCTAGAAAAAGAGTCCCATTTAGGGGAGTCGGGGGATGAAGTTATTATTCATAATATGGTACACAGTGAATCAAATGCAGAAGGTTTGTGTACCTAAAATAAGAGGCTTACCAACAATCTTGGTATTTTCTCAAGTAACCAACTCCCACCTCTTCCAAATGAATATAACCAGGGGAAAGGTAAAGGTAAGATCATGTCTCACTTTTCCACTGGATATGGTCAATCTATTATGCTTAAAGAAATATTTTCCCATAAATAGGAGGAGATGAAGGAGTTGAAAAGACTCAATGTAAGGTTAATCTGGAACAACATTCTTACTATAAGTACCCCACAATTAGATCCTTAGATTTCACATCGAGTTGGAACTCCTCATAAAATAGGGTTTTTGTAACTATAAATGCGGTTAATGAATTCCTTCCATTGGGTGTACAGCTAGAACAGGATCAAACACATCCTCAAAGGCATGTCCCCATGAGTTATCCAAAAAAATTCTAGCAGTACAACCACCATTGGTTTTTTCAGTAGTTGCGCCAGTTCATGCTTCAGCTGCAATACCTATATAGGGCCCAGATCATCCAGATATTCCCCAAATAATCATGAATATAATTGTGGCATTAAAATCTTGATTGGAAGCTATGGAAGAATTTCAAGCACTAGTAAAACTAGGAAAATGAATCATACCCTGAATTGCTAGATCTGATCCCTCCCCCACAAAACATTGTGAATACCACGTTTCCAATGTTTAATGGCTTGGGAGATCTAGAGAATCACTTAACACATTTTTTTTCTCATTGTGATTCCATGATGGGGATACTGAAACAAAAAGAGTCATCAAAGCTGAGATGCTTTGTGAAATAATTATAGGGGCCATCCATTGTCTGGGTATACAATTTTGTAGTCCCAATCAATTATTGGATGGGAAGACCACCATCATAAATCCATTCTCCAATTAATCTCAATGGTGCTGGAGAACACATGTTTTGATGATAAAAATTTAAAAAAATGAGAATGAAAGTGTTTCAGATTTCATTGATCGATGGAAAGGATTATCATATTATTTAAATATTCAACTCCCTCAATAATAGTTGATGAAAATATATGTTGAAAATGAACATGATGAGTTATGCACACCACTAATCCCTATGAAATACACAATAGGATTCTGATACCTTGTTCAACCATCCATAATGTGGAGGATTCCATTGAGTAAACCAAAGTTAAATCTCATGTAATCCCATCAACTCTTAGAAGGAGAATAGAGATATCAAAGACCGCTATAGTCACACTCAAACAAGAACTTGCACCTATTTCTACTTTAAAACCTTCGTCATACTTAAGGGTTCCACCTCCCGAGAATTAGTAGTAATGAACACCTCATCAAGATGATCTGAAAGATCAAAGGCAGAGACATTTTGAGGATTTAAAGAACCAAGTGTATTCATTTAAGAATGAATAGTTTCCTAATTACATCATTTTGGCATTGGAAAAATTTTTTGTTCAATTACCAAGGACAATGAAACTGAATAAAGAAGGAGATGAATATCTCCAAAATTATTTCCCATTTCCAAAAATGTTGGGGAATCCTATTCATGTGTGTTTTTTTCAAGGACATCCCAAAAAATGGTTGGCTCTAGACAAGTGAAACTAAAAAGTTCATCATCCCATGTAGCATGTGTTGCTGCACTTGATGTAGAGGAAGAATATAGAAGGAAGGAATTAAAAATAAAAAATGTGTAGAAGTATGATGATTGGACGATCAAGAAAATGATCAACTGAACTCATGCCATTCTATGAAAACATTTGAAACAGCTGACTGTGCCTCCTTCTACTTTTAGTATAGAAAATTCATCTTCATCAAAAGAGCAGTTCTCCAAACGTTGATCCTCAAAGAAGCAAAACGATAACAAAGATAAAGAGAAATCAGAAGAAGATGAAATCCTGTCAATGCCAAAGTTTTCCTTGTCAATTGTAGATTTCATGCCATCTATCATAAAATCATTGCCACCGCCACACAATATAGCATAATAAGGACAGACCTATCAAGTAGAATCTTCATCAGATGAATAATTGATCTTCGTTTCTGTTAAAATTATCAACTTAACATATCCCTATAGAAATGATGATTCTGGTTATGATGAACCTGAATTTCCTATACCAGATTAGGGAACAAGAGGAAGAATCCATGTTTAAGGATACCATTGAAGATATAAATATGCTAGAAACCACTATTTTAACTATACCCCTGTTAGAAATGTTAATGAAATAGAAACTCATGGGATATCCCTTCAGTGGTCTCAGCAAGAACAAGTAAATCCTCCCACACATGATATGATCAGCCCCAAAAAGATCTTGGGGGACCTATTAGAGGTTATACCACCACCCTCTCAGAAAAATATATAGACCAAGATAGTCTAATCTACCATGACTGTAAGTATTTATAGCTTATAACATATCACATGGTATATCTATATTAGAAGTATCAACATCCAAGAAGCCTTAAAAACTGCATCTCCATGCTGGATAATACAGACCTTTTTTCCAAAAGTATTATAGTCTAAAACAACTAGCCTAAGTACCTGCTATGTTTTCAATCCTGTACTCTTTGAATATATTAAAATAACTTTAAGATGAACAAATTGAGCCTTTGTAAAGTCCTCAAGAGTTTGAAATTGAGGTTTCTGCTATTGAGGTTTACCGTATTGAGAATTATCCTACAAAATATCATGTAGATGTAAATTTCACAAATGAATATGAAGATGATGTTTTACATGGATACATTAGGACCCTGTATCAATCTAGCATGGTTAATGATAAAAACATCAGACAAGATTTCATTGGTAATGGCTCATGAGTCAACCTTATTTCCATCTGAACACTTTTTTGATTGGGTCTCACTGAATCTAACTTATCCCCTTCCAATTTTACGTTGCATGATTATGACAAGAATGAACAAGAACCTCCATTAAATATTACAATTAGAACCTTGTTTTAGGATCTTATATCTAATTCAGATTTCATGGTTTTATAACTAGATATAGCCTTCAATATTCTACTTGGAAGGCCTTGGATACATCAATATGCTTCCATTACTTTATCATATCTCTAATGTTTCATGTATTACTTCAATGGACAAATTGGGACATTTCATGGTGAAAAGTAACCATTAAAAATGTGTGAATCTCAGTATGTTGAGGTAGAATTATTCCAAACAAAGGGAACAATGTCCATGGAAAATGATGTAACAAGAATCAATGCTATGAATAGTATAGAAAAGATCCCATCTAACCCATTCAATCATCTGAGTATAGATTATGTGTTTTCTATCAATAAAATTGAAAGGATATACCCAAATCCAAAGACTCTTCTAGTGAATTCCATAATTTCATCGGTGGCAATCAAGCTTGACAACATGAGAGAATTTGTTGATAGTGAAATCTTGAATGGAGATATATTCATATCATCCACCAAACATCATTAAGTATTTTCTTCATTAGTTATACTAGAATAAGGTTTCACATTAACAAAAGATTAAAATTATGTTGATTCCCAACCCACGATTATCTCTTAATTACTCCAGGAAGTCCCTTCATCAATAGTAGGGTCGGAAATGGTTTCCTTTTCATCGAGATTCCCAAACACAAACTATTCCCATACCTTTAAAATTTTTTCTTCATAACCTACCCTTCAAGATGAAATAGAAGATCTGAAATTTTAGGAATAATAATAATAAGGTCTTATGGAATCCCCTATAGATTTTGAGGATGATGTCTCCACCACTGTGGATGAGCTCAAACAAATAAATCTAGGTACAGAAGATGATCAACACCCTACTATATTTATTGTGGCCATGAATTCTAAAGAGAAAAATACGTATACTACATTTTTAAAGAAACGTCAAGATTTATTTTCTTGGAACTCTATAGACATTACATGCCTTGAATCTAATATAGCTACTCATCATTTGGTTTTTATAGAAGAGCATTGAGGATTTATGCAGGCAGCAAGAAAAACACACCCAACTCACTCCTCTAAAATTGAAGTTGAAGTATACAAGCTTATCAATGATAACATTGTTAGGGAGGTGAAATATCCCAATTGTATTTCCAAAATTTTCCTAGTGAAAAAAAAGAATGGGAAAATCATATTTGACATTGATTTCCATGATCTTAACCAGAATTGTCCCTAGGATGACTTTTTGGTTCCAATCACAAAACATTTAATTGATGCAACATCTGGATTTGAAGACCTCTCCATCATGAATTCATAATTTGTTTAAAAAAATACTAATGCCCTTAAATGTTTAGGAATATACTAATTTTAGATCACCTCAAGGAGTATTTTTCTATCGGGTAATGCCCATTGTATTAAAGAATGCTGGTGAAACATATCAACATGACATGAAAAATATCATCAAACCCTTCCTAGTAAAATTTATTGAATGTTATGTGGATGATCTAGTGGTTAAATCTAGAAAAATATTGCGACACCTGACTAATCTAGAGACCATATTCAATAATCTTCGGAAACATAATTTGATGATGAATCCCTTGAAATGTGCTTTCAGGGTATCCTTGAGGAAATTTATCGGTTTCGTTGTACGCCATCATGGAATAATAGTTGATCCCAAGCGGACAAAATAAATCCTTTACATGCCACATCCACAAAATATGATGGAATTAAGTGGAATTCAAGGACACTTGGCCTACATTTTCTTCTTTATCAACAATTTGGTTGGAAAGCGTTTACCCGTCACCAGATAATGGAACAAGGAAGTTAATTACGAACGAAATAAAGACTACCAAGAGGAATTTTATACCCTTAATAAATATCCCTTGATTCCATTTTTAGTAATGCCACATGTTTAAGAAAAGCCTCCTATTCTCTATGTGATATCTTTAGAGTGATCATTGGGTGCCTTTACTGCACAAAAGAATGATCCTAGGAATGAAATAACCTTTACAATCTTAGTTGAACGATTCATGACATAGATACTCGATATTTATTTTTTGAGAAGTGCTCTAGGGAATTAATATTTAAAGTTCAGAAGCTAAGGATCTACGTTAAACATCACAAGGTCCACCTGGTATCTCATAATAACCTGCTTAAATTTATCCTCAGTCATCTAATGCTTATAGGATTTTCAGCATGGTGGGAAGTTATTTTTCAACAGTTCGATGTCCAATTTATTCGTGAGAAAGCATTAAAAGGAGAAGACATGGTATAATTCATTTTTGAACACCCATATGAAGAATATACATCATTGAATACTGATCTTCCTGATGAAAAATCCTCTTTATTCATGATAATCCCTAAACATGGGAAATGTACTTTGATGGTGCTTCCATAAGTCCAATGGGGAAGAGAATGGAAAAAACTAAACTCAACAAAGTTGGGATAGGAATTGTTGTAATCTCATTAGAAAATTAGTGTTACTATATTCATTCCTCTTATCCAAAGGCAGTACCAACAATGAGGTTGAATATCAAGCTCCCATTGTAGGCCTGGAATTGGCACTCCAAGTACAGGTGAACCGCCTGAATGTGAAAGGTGAATCTGAATTGGTAATCAAACAGATCAATGGGGATTATTATATTAGGAAAGAACTATTAATCCCTTTATGTGATTATGTCAAAGATTTAATGGATGAATTTCCCTCAGATCCAAAATTTTCATATTTCCCACAATCAATAAATTCACACGATGATGCATTAGATAACGCATCCACAACCCTATAAGATCTAAATCGAGATGAGACAATCCTTAGTATTTCCCATCATCATGTAGTTTCAATTTTTTTTAAAACTAGAATGGAGGAAATTAATGAATTCATTCCTATTTGTGATCCATGTGGGTCATACTATAGGATGGATGACACCTATCATGGAATACCTTTCAAATGGAATACTTCCACTTGATAGAGCTGGGAAAGAGAAAATACAGTGATGAGTGGTCAATTTCACTATTTATGATAGACCAAATCACTAGAATATCTTTTATAAATGAGGCCTTGATGGAGTCCTCTTCAAGTTGTATTGATGGAGAAGAAACTATAGCAATCATGAAATATGTACATGTAGGAAAATGTGGTTCTCACCAGCCTGGGCATGGTATTTTTGATCAAATCTGAAGGCTTGGATACTTCTGGCCTTGAATAACGTGTTATTTCACAGATTTCACAAACAAGTTTCTACCATACCAAGTGCATTACAACTTCATTCATCAACCCCTAGAAATTCTACGCTTAGCTAAATACTCCTGGCCATTTTCTACATGGGTATTGGATGGAATATGACCTTATCCTGCATCTACAACTAAGAAGCTTAAGTATGTTCTTACAATTAATAATTTTATATCCAAATGGGATAAGGGAATACCTATAAAAGAATTTGGTTCCAAAAGCATTATTATATTTTTCAAATATAATATAATTACTAGATTTGGTGTCCCTCATATCATACTAATAGACAACAGCACACAATTTTGTTTTTGAGGTGAAGAAGTTATATAAGGAGAAGAATATCAAATCCATCCATACATCTCTCTATCATGTAGCGGCTAATGGATATATAGAGAATTTTAACAAGAAACTATCAGATATAATCCATTAAATGGTGGATAAAGATAATAAAACTTGGTCTGATAAATGTTTTCATGCATTATGGGCATATTGGACTACTACCCATACAACCACTTGGGAAACTCCACATTCATTGGTGTACAAAATAGATCTGTTTTTCCTATTGAAATTCAATTTCATTCATTATGAGTTGTAATACGTGATTAGTTATCTATAGATGAATAATCTGAGAAGTGATTTGATGATCTATAATGATTACAAAAAAATATATTTTATACTTTTCATCATTTGGAAGTCTATCAGAAAATAATAACATGAGATTTTTAATAAGAATGTTAGCCTCTGTTCATTTCTTCAAGGTGAATTGGAATTAGTTCTTAGGACTCTAATGATACCATGAAAGTATCATCCAAATCTGGAGCCAAAGTGGTAAGGACCAAACGTTGTACATAAGGTCTACTCTAATGGAGATGATTACCAAATCTCAATGGATGGAGAACTTATTACAACTCTAACCAAATAATGATTCTTGAAGAAGTACTATGTGTAATCACATAGAGTAATTTCCTCACTGAATGAATTGAAACTGCAGAATATAATATCCTAATTGAAAGACAAGATATTTCATAACAACCATATGCGTCCTTACTACATGATGTTAAAATGAATAACATCTTTGTCATTGTCGCACGATGTTAAACTGCCTGACATCATCTGTCCTCGCTGCATGAATTGTAACTACGCACTAAAATGTCCTAGTTGCAATACACTAAACTATATAACAACCATATGTGTCCCTATTTCATGACATTAAAATGTGTAGCATTTTTCCTTATTGCACAACATTAAACTACATGACATCATTTGTCCTTACTGCATGACTTGAAACTGCATAAAATAATTTTTTAGTTGCAAGACATTAAACTACATAACTACCCTATGCATCCATTCTACATGAAGTTAAAATGCGTAGAATCTTTTTCCATGTCACATGATGTTAAAATGAAAGAATTTTTTTTTAAATGTTGCATAACATGAAACTGCACAATATAATGTCCTTGTTATAAGACATTAAACTACATATCAACCATATGTGTCCATGTTGCACAACATTAAAATGTGTATCAACATTGTTCATTTCGCACAAAATTAAACATAATGAAATATTTTTTCCTTGTTTCATGACATTAAATTGTAAGGGTAATGTCTTCTTCATTTGATGTTAACAAATACCCTACGATACTAAAAATCGGTATTCCTTGTGGTTATTTAAAATATATATATGAGTAGCTTCCATTCACAAGAATTACTGACATCATTACTACCCCTTAGTGGTATATGTGTTCCATTACTTCCTACATTTGAATCAGATCATCAAAGAGGCCTCATTTCATGATCTACGTGTGGCATGATTCCCATTCCAATGCGATACATAGGGACGCCTGGATCTCTAATCTTAGGCCTAGTTGCAACCATAAAGAAATTTATTTCCCTTTTACTTCTTTTATACTAACAGAATCTATACAGAGTAATCTTCTAGGATATATGGTTGATCATTATACTAGGTTGTGTTTTAACTTTATCCATTATTCCGAAATGTGATAGAAGCCATCGTCTTTCACGTCAATATAAATTGGCATGGTGAACGGTTTTCTCAATAACTATGTTTGGATTGATTCACATTTCAATGGGATACGTATAGACCCCTAGATATCCCATCATGGGCCCATCCACAAAAAAATTCATCTTCCCCATTTCAAAACGTGATTGATATGGGGAACAACCGCAAGAACTATTTGTGGCATGATTGTTACTTCAGAAAGAGAAGTAGTGAAACCTAGTTTCAATTCTCTAGTCCAGCCGCAATATTTCTTTTCCTGTCAGAATCACTTCATGTCATCGCATCATAACTCTAAACTGTACAACATAATTCCCTTGTTGCACGAAATTAAACAAAAAAGTACCCAAAAAACTATGTAAGGGTTTATTCTCATCCCATTGATATATGTAGTGAAAACTAGGCCTTATCTCCAATTCCTAGAAATGGGATAATTTTTTTACCTCTCTGCCACATATAAATACAAATCTATGTGGGAGTATTTATTTTTTGTCTTCTCCTTAGAGATCCCACCAAGGAAACAATAAATTTCCCCATTTTTTAAATGAGTTACATAAATGCAACGGACTCCAAACTCATAGCCAATATTGATTTAAATATTTCCCAAATGCATTGAGCATCACTTATTTTGTATGTAAAACTCTTAATCCTGAATACTTTTATATCTTCATAATATTTCTTTGGTTTCTGGTTTTAGTGTTTCTGATACCTGAGAACTCTTTTTCTTGACTATGTAGTAAGTTCCCCAAGGTGTCATTGTATAAGTCACCTACATAATAGGCTTGCCAATCAAAAAATCCACTATTTGATTATGAAGCATGCGCCCTAGTTGTATTTTCATAGTACAGTCCCCATAATGGGTTTTTTCAAATATTGGATACTTTATTCTTGGTAAAACCATCTTCTGTCTCCTTCAAACATTGATGACAATATACAATAATCTGAATCTTAAAATGTTCATCCATATATATTTGACACATTACCTTTCTCTCAGTCTGAAATTCTCCACGACTATGGTTTACACATTTCTCTTCCCCATATTTTCAAAGTATCTTGAAATATCCGTGGATCATTTAAACACATATCATCCCTTGACTCCACAATATTTTTGTCCTAGTCGCATTCCCTAAAACTATCGACCCCATACATCCTTGTTTTGGGTTAGACCATCATAGAAATCATATTCCTATAATTCATTGTAAATCATTATTGGAAATACTCTTTCTGTATTTAGGTATTTTTATTCATAAAACAAAATCTATGCTTGGGAAAATCTGAATCATCATAAACATCCATCGATTTTTAGCATTAAAATGTCAAATTCTCAAGAACTCTTTTGTCTGACTATTTAGTACATTCCTCCAATGGCCTTGCATTAAATTTTTTCTACATAATGGGACTATCATAAAAAGGATACCACTATTTGGGTATGCATCATATGCTCCTAGTCGGCCCCACATAATACCTCCCCCATAATGGGTTTTTCCAACAGTGGTAACTTCTTTTTTTTGGAAGAGACATCTTTAGATGTTATTATCCATTTTTTCCCACGTCATTATTCGAATTAGGAATATTCTACTTTCCCATAATTTAATATGGTACCATTTTTCTAAGTAAATTATCAATAAATTGAAGACTCGTAAACATTTGGTCAAAGATAATGACCTTAAATTAAGTCCCTATAATGTCCTCACAACATGACTTGAAACTGTACAACATAATGTTCTTAAATCATGACTCTAAACTACACATTATAATGTTAGAAATCCCCATTCTAAACAATTTTAACTATTATTCACACACAAAGTTTTTGTAAGAGTGTTTTTCCCTTTCATTTCCTATCTTGTAATAGATAACCCTTTATTATTAGACCCATTTCCTTGTAAAAACCACCCATTTCGGGCTTCAGTCAACAAAATAGTAATTTCCCTTGACTATTAATAATAAAATGTAAAATCATTGAGATATCTTTTATCTGACTATGTTTTATGTTCCCTTAGGTGGCCTTGCATAAAATTCACCAACATAATGGGCCGGTCTGTAAAAGGATACCTTTTTTTGTTTATGAAACACAAGCCCCTATTGGTCCTATATAATACATCTCCCATAATGGTTTTTTCATGAAATGGTAACTTAGCTCTTGGAACAGACCTCCTCTATGTTTATACTTCATGTTTTAGATTTGGTGACCATAAACATCATTACATAACATTCCCTGTGGAAGTATCTAATGATTATTATAGAAATTATTTGTCATTATGATTTGTTTGGGATCTAATTCCAAAATTTATGGTCAAATATATTCGACCTTGAACACAAGCATTATTAGACCAATTTGCATGACTCTAAACTACCCTTAAAGAAGACATGGTACTCAATAAATTGAAAACCCCCAGAGGGAACACTAAACAAAATTCAATGTCTTAGCTCGCTAAAATTTAATTTTTATGGTTTAGGAAATATTAAGAAAGAAAAAGTCAAAAGATACAAATTTTGCAGGGTTGTGTGTATAGCCCTAGTAAAAATAAAACTATACTCACTAAGAACATTGTCTTAGGTTAAAAAAAGTGCATACCATACATATCATAGTAATTATGGTCATCCAGTATAAAAATATCATATTATGGAAGTTAAATCATTATAGTTAAAAGGAAGTAATCATGATGTAATATATTATTGAAGAAAAAATTCTTTTCATTTGTGAGCAAAAAATCCCCAGAGGAAAATCCAAAAATTGGATTCTCTTTGTCATGACTCACAAGAGGTTTTCTACATAACTTCTCATTTGTTTAATGGACTCTTGAGCTCCATTAGCTGCCTGTTGTGGTTTAGTTATACAACCAGTATCATTCTATTTATCTTGAAAATGTGATTAATTGGCCTCCACAATGGTTTTTTCACTATATTAATGGAATTCGTCTATTGAATCATGAAGTTGGTCAAGATCCCCTATAACAATAGCTAACTCTTATTGAAGCCGGAACCATTGAAAAATCTTTTTTTTAACATTCTACATCCATCCAATCAAATTTGCAGTACGATTGACCTTAGATTGGGATAATGCTACATGGAATTCATCAATGTTGGACAACAGTATAAATTTTAATAGATCTTGTCAAATTTTCTTCTCTTACTCCACTTTTCAGATGACTTCTTTCACTATAGTAGGGATTTCATGGTATTTAAAACCGCTAAATCCCAACATATTGAACAGAGAAGAGAGCTAAGGAATTTGTGGGGATAGTTCCTCAAGGGGAATTTCATATATTATTTTCCATATGATCTTCCATTTATTGGGATGTGAATGGGAAACAGCCTTATGTAGCATGGGATATGATTCAGAATTGCTATCATAAGTGGGAATGTAGTTAGAGATTAATGTACTTAATGAAGTTCCATGTTCTTCTATTTCCTTGATAGTGGTCACTTTACACCCAAATACAGTTTGAGATAATGAAGATGATTCATCTCCAGACCTATCCATTGATGTTTATAAAACTCTATGGTGAATTAAAATTAAGGTTAGTTTCAAAATAGTGACAATATTGAGCACAATAATAATATTGGTAACCCTTACCTAAGATTAGGTCGACATCTTGAGAAGACTCCTCCCTAAAATTACCAACATCAATAGTTTTTGTTGACTCCTTTTGGTGGGGATTTATTTCCATAACCTCCTCAGGATTCTCCCCATAAATCTCAAGAAGATTTCCCATTTAAAATTTCCCTTGGGCCAATGTCTACGAAATTGTGGGATTGACAGTAATATTGATGCTTCCTTCAGGTATCTCCACTGTAACTGTTTTTGGATATAGAACTGAATATTTTAAACTGATCATGGTTAGAAAATTAATCAAAATAATATTGATAGAATGAACAATAAAAATTCATGTCTACTCGGTTATATTAAAGTAATAACAAAATCTTTTAATGTATTTGGGATATTAACATGTTCTAATAATTATTCAAAAGAAACGATAAGATTCATCATAGAATCCAATGATATTCCAAATCCCATGATAGTATCACCAATAATATCACTTGGAGAGGCTGTTTTACGACCCTCAGAAATTTTTTGACCCTGAACATCTTCCACAATAATAGTTGTGGGGTTAGCATCAGTTTTTATAGAATGTCATTGTGCGTACAATGAACCTAAAGTATCGTAGAGTGGAAGTCATTTGTTTTCATACATAGTTTCTCATTAAGAAATTATGATTTACCATAGGTCTCCTCACTACTATTAACAAGAATATGATTAGTTCCAAGAACATATATTGACTCTTATAGACTAAATTCCCTTTTAGATAAAGGAGCCACTTGGATAGAGGGAATTTGTGCTTGTCTATAAACACCCTCAATGTTTTCTTGAGGCACATCAGTAATATTTATAAGAGGAGAAATAGAAGACGTTCTTGTAGTTACATGATGTTTAAAAACATTATTTGAATAAATCTAAAATTCATGCTATCTATAATTCTTACCACTGTTGAGAAAATGTTTGACCATAGTTTTCCTTCTTCGATGTTTTTGTTTCTTCTCATTCTTGAGGGAACTTTAATCATCATCTCCAGAAATAGGTATTGGAGTCTGCAATCCCCCTTCCATCTCATCCTCTGTGACCTGTTGGCCTAAATATATCCCTCCCGACTCATGGGGTGATCCAACAGCTCCAAGTGCAGTACCACCAGGGCTCTACTATGGAGATGGAACATCAGTCCATTTTCCCTCAGTCAACTTCATTTTAAAATAGTATTTCCCCAATGCAATAATTCATTGACTAAATTCAAATAACAAAGTAGAAAATAATGTGAGAAAAAAGAAAAACTACATCATCAATATCAATAAAATCACACCATTATTCATCAAATGAAAGGTCAATCCCTTTAGTGGAACCATAATCTATCACATCTTTCACTCATTTTTTTGTGGGAATTGATTCATCAATTTCATATATGAGAATCTCTAGTTCCCGGATATAAGTTGTTACTTCATTAGGGTTATTCTTAAAAATAATATTAGAAGAGGCTCGTAGATCCCATATTCTTGGAATATGAAACCCTTCACATAAATTTATCCATTTGTTTTATACATCACAATGAAAGATTTTCCATGTTTAAACTACCTCTGGCCATACATATTTATATTGTATTCCAATGGGATTTGAAGATGATCCCACATTTTTAGATTTTAGTTTCATCCTTATTCCTGTTGTCATAGATGGTGGATGAGAAAATGGGACTCGCTTCTTTTCTGAACGATGGTAAATAGAAATCCTTGCTACAACTTCAGTTGGTATTGATGGTGTAGCTCTCATGATTCTGAAAGGTGGAATGTATCTTGCATGTGGCCGCTTCGATGAGCTTGGATCCTCATCACCCCACCCTCTGATTCTAATGAATCAAACTCTGATGATGAATAATTACCTTACAAATGAGTGGGTTTCTTTCTATTTCCTCTATTTACCCTGAACCAAGGGACAACATGGGTAAACATCCCTTATGGGTGTGATGCAACCAAATTCTCATCATACCAGATAGTCAATATTCATGATGCATAAGCAGAAGGTAAGTTGAATATTCCCCAATTTTCACTACAGACATCAGCAACCATAGTTGTTGGTCCACCATCATATGTTTCTCTAATTTCAAATACATTAGAGTATATAATGTTTAATTGTAGATATTTTTATTGAAGTTGAAATCTTTAAGGGGCATAGGCATCCCATATGATTTCTACTGCAATCCCGGTGGCCAATATGCCATCCCTACAAGATAACATATATTCACTTATCTCTAAGCTCTCCATACCTTCATCAAAAAATTTCTCCATATTTGGATTCCCATAGGGGAAATATGAAATTCATCATACATACCTAACCCGCCCTTATTGTCATAAGAATTCAATGATATGGGTGAAATACTAGAAAAATCTTAAACTGGTGCTCAGAATGAACATCCAAGGACCTGAAACCCACTCGACAAAACATAAGTTCTGAAATGATATGTGATCCTCCCACATAAACCATGTAATGTTCCTGCTATTCTAAAAGGATAATTCCCTCTATATATATGCAAAAAACTCGTAATAATATTCACCAGAATAGAGTTATCCAACCCTACCATCATCTTCACTACCATCTTAGAATCTATAATAAAATTTCACAGCCTTACACTGTCCTTGGAATCTCATATGGGAAATAGATATACAGTGATCCACATGGTCAGGAAACCCACAAGATGTTTCTTTCTAGGAATTTTGGAGTTCACTTCATACCCCCACTTTTTAATCACTCCCTTATCTAATGTTGGCTTGAAATTTTTGGGTGTACCTCTCTTTTCTTCCTTTGGATAGCTTGTTGGATGAGTGGAAGTGGGACATTTCTCCTTATTATTCTTCATGAATATTTTTATCCACTCCTCTAGGTTAATTTCCCTTCTTATGTGGAACATTATTGTGTTTGTGTTATTGATTTTATAAAATATCATCTTTAATTAACTAACCATGGCTTGTGTATTATATAAGTCATTCCATTTCACCTTTGGAGGAATAAATTCATCATACATGTCTCCAAGGATTGGAGCTCCGTAGATCTTATAGACATCACACAAATGGATGCCTACTTATCCATGTGTCAAATGGAAGAAATTTTTCTATGGACTCCATCGACCCCAAAACTATAGAATGAAATTGTCATTTCAATATACATAGGTTTTCTCGACCCATACAACCTCATAAATTCTGACACCTTTTATGTTATCCATTAAATCTGTACATGTCTTCCTCACCCAATACACCCACATCCATGCTTGTTAAACACCCCCTCCTAGGCCAAAATCCTAACTTTTCTTCCTTCCCATTGATCGATCTATCCTATAATTTCATAAAATAGAATAATAATAGTTCAGCTATCACTCGGGGGTATGTTCTTTCAAATCCAGAGCACACAGTCTATAATGTATGAAATGGGTATTAGATGTTTTCCCAACATTGATATATGTTCCCGCTATAGAAATGTTGGTATATGAACAATTTGATTGGTCATGAAACCAAGAATGTGGAGCATAATTACTTAGATCTTGTATGTTGGAATCCTATGGATGTCCATAACCATAGAGAGGCAAATAAATACTCCTTGGAAAATCGAGGTGATATTTCTTCAAATTCTTTTCAAAAATCTGGGAGAGTAGTGTCAATGATGTCAATGTAATCATGTCAGGAAATCGTGGGATCCATTAATCCTACAAAAGAGATCAAAATTCATCTTAATGTGAGCGCAATTTAGATTTTTTGACAAAGGCATTAAGAAAATAAAACAAAGGAATTAAGGAATGGAAGTATGGATTTAAAATGAGAGTATAAATCCAGTGCCCAAGTATGGAACCCAATTAGTGGAAGGCAAATAAAAAACGCACAGAAGAAGCATGACCGATAAGTGTTTTTGAATGAAAACAATTGCACACTGTGAGATAGATTTATAGAATCCTTTATAATTTTTGTTGAAGTGAAGCATGTATATAGAAGCAATGAAGACTACCCTATGCTCCATGAACTTGTGCACCCGTACCTTGTGCACTATCATTTTTCATTCAAAATCATACTAATTGACCTTTTTCATAACTTTAACTTAGTATAAGACCCTCTATTCATTTTGGATCCAATTATGAGGGGGGTATTTTGATGATACTCTATTCCATCACATCAATAGAAATGTGACAAAGGTAAAATCCTTAGAAAAAAGAAAAGAAAATACACGTAAAATTTCAATATTTGAAAAGGGTCAAGTTTGAAATTTCCCTAGTTGATCCAAGTCACCATCAGCGCATAACCACTTTCATGCCATAATGTTGGTGCATAACCAACTTTGATTACCAAAATACTTTCACCCATGGTCTTATTTTTTCTTATAAATAAGCACTTGGGTTATTCATTTGTATTGATGAATTTCCCAGAAGCACAATTGATGCTCTGGTCTCCCTGGTGCATCATCCAAGTCTTTCAAAACCTCAAGGTAGTTTGTTGACAACTAGGGAGGGGTAATTAAAGGAGGATCATAGGAATTATGTCCCTTTAGTGTTTGAAATCCATAACACCTACACTCCTAAAGTGCCCAACCTCCGTAAATCATAAACACTTGACCACCACCCAATCCTCCCAAAAGAACATAGTGACCCTCTTTTAAGAATACCTTTGAATACTTGTGAAGGCTTAGGTAATGTCTCTCATATGTTTTAACATCTAGGTTGTTTGTCACTTATGTAAACATCAAGTCAACCAAGCTTCCATGTGTGCCTATTCCTATGTGCCAGATACCTACTGGGGAGCCCCTCTAGGATTTACCTTATAACTTTAGCCTATACTATCTTTTCATCCAGACTTCTTAAAATTCATTCATAGAATCGCTTCCTCTTCACTTAATACCTTGTATGAAAGGGATTACATTGAAATATCAACCAAAACCTCCTGAACAATCAATCCTTTTGGGAAGGTCACATTAGTGTGTCTCATATTTGGGTTTGTATATATAAAGTTAGAGGTTTCCCACAATTGTATTCTAAGGGAGTTAGGATCCTTGGGATGTGTGTAGGTTTTTTATATCTACTATAAAATGCATCTTTACCATAGAGATAATTTTGGGAAGTTCCCAGTGTTGGATTCTAGGAATGGGACTATGTCCTCCCCTTTTCGTCTCAAAGAACCGGAACCTCTAGTTCCCAATAGGGAGAGTGAGGGTCACACATTATTTTCAATTAAACAAAAGAAAATTATTTATCCTCTCCTAGGATCCACTTAGGGAATTAATCCAGGAGTAATACCCTAGCCTTTAGAGTTGAATCCAATGACTTTCAATTTCATTTCACATTTAAGGGTTCATTACTCTGTGCCCTCACCCACTGTCGCCTCACCTTCGTTCGTCGCAGGCCTTCCCTCGTCCATCAGTAGAAGTAAAAGTGTTTCATTTGTTGAATATTTAACATACACTTGTTTCTAACACTGATAATGAATCTTGTGGTCTTAGAGAATTTTTATGATCATAACATCCACACATTCCAACAATCTTTAACTACAAGAACTCTGATTCCCACCATAATTGGGATATGTAAGAAACCATCATCCGGGCTCGTTCTCAATGGATATTATCTTAAAAAACACAAACCTAATTCCCTTAATCAAATCATTCTCTTTAGAAGTACACCTTGTCATATTTCCCTCAAAAGGTTCATACACCCCTGTGAGACTCATCGAACTACATGGGATTTGATTCCCATCGAAGTGGGATACGTACGAATCCTCCATAATGTTCAAACCCAATGCTCAAAATCAACCATATTCTCCGTAGGACATATTACCAATAGGGTATAATACATCTTGGAAACTCAAATCCTTTCTAGGTTCCTTCGGGTACTAAGATATAATTCCCACACCAAGCATTGACAAAGAACCTTCCATTTAAATGTCCTTACAATATGATAATAAATTGTATCGTTGGGTCCTTATCATATGACATTAAAAGTTATGATGTGTCCCATTATAGGAACTGTATTAGGAGGGTTATGATTCCTTTCACAAGTATACATAGATATCTGATTTTCGGGTATGATCCCAACATCAAAACAAACATTCATCTCCCTGGATGATAATAAATTCTAGAGTGCCCCACTGAGTGTCCTAAAAACCAGTATTATCATAACAACAGTTAAAAGAATATCTAAATTGTATATAAGAGGACACCATTGATAGAGAACCTCAAATACATATAGATATATTCATCAATTAAGAACCTTTAATACATATGTATGATTATAAATTTCACATATGTTAATAATTGATTTCAAATTCTAAGAGAAACATACGTTATACTTGGAAAATTAATAAGGATTTATGAAAATATCTCAAAACTATAAGAGAGACCTAGAGTAGGAAATAATTCCCATGAAAATGGATTGATGAGTCTAACCTTCCATTCTTTTGATCAATGTATGTTCATAAGTATTGTATGTCCAAACATAACGAACACCAACTTTTGTAAAGCAGATCCCTTTGGATAAAGAACCATTGTATGTTTCTAGATCCATAAAAAATCCAATGTAAACCTCCAATATTGAGTGATTCCTAATAAAAACACACATTCTAGGGGAGACAAAGCACTGTTATTATTTCATTTTTATATACAAACACATACAAAAATATATTTACGTAATATATAGAAATGTATACACACATATTTTTTTAATTTTTTCAAATTTTAGTATATTTTACAATTTCATTATAACATGATACATTTAATATAATATTTTTTCAATCAGTCAATATTTTTAATACTATTACAATTAGTGTATTCATTTTTAATATTTTTTATTTTTTTATTTTATTTTTTAATTTAATCAATTTCTATTATTTATTTAAATATGTATATATACTATGTTTTAATGTTCTCAATATGTATTCATCCACTTATATGTATATATATATCTATATTTTTTAAATTATTTATATTTAATTAATAAAACATATCCTTTTTATCAATAATTTTAAAGTGTAGTCATTTTTAATTATTCAATGTCCCCCATTTTTAAAATCAATGTATTTAAGATTATATATCTATTAATAATGTTAAAAATTTAGTTATAAATAAATATTAAAAATATATATATATTTTTAAATTCATATTTAATATATTTATAAATTTAAATATTTATAATTTTTATAAATAAATATTATTTATTTTTTAAATAATTATTTATATAATTATAAATAAATAATTATATATACTTAACAATATATAAAATTATATTGAATTTATTTAAATAATTATATTTATAAAACCTTTATCGGTGATAAAGTTCTAGCACTTATAAAAGAAATATTTATCGATCCTTTTTTAGCACTCATAATGGTCGATCTTTATCTGTTCTAAATGAGTGATGTTAAAAGAAATATTTATCAGTGCTAAAAAAGTACTGATAAATATCCCTTTTATTATACCTTATCAACTTATCACTAATAAAAGGGATCATTTTCAGTGATTTTCTGAAAGCATTGTTGAAATTTTCCCCGACCTATTTAAAAGAACCCGAACTGTGATGCAGTCACTCGTGATTCTCAATCTCTCACATAACTCCTCTATTGCTGGTGTGACTCCTCTACGTTCCCTCATATTAGTCTTGTATTTAATCTAATATGGGTTATTTTCTAATTTTTGTCTATTGTTGTTTGATATCTTCATTTCTACATTTTGGTTTTTTGTCCAATTCTTAACCACAACGAACCCTACATCTCATCTCCTCTCCACTAAAATAAAATGAGTTGTTCTATTTATTCTTTTTTCCTCCATATACAATTATTTAAAAGAAACAAAAGGATGTTTTCATATGGTATTTTTAGTCAACATATGTGTATGGGATTGTATGGATAAATAAAATAGATTTTTCACCACACCACTGCAAAGATAATGTTGGCTTTATAGAATGATAAAATTGAGTTTAGTTAGACATTTAATAGGTTAACCGATTTCTCATATATGTTATTTATGTCCCATAGAATTAACATAAGACTTTAGTGGTTGGGACGAGTGTCTAAGGTGATGGGATTACTTTCACTAGGAACAATTTTTGTATACTAGGTCAAAAATGTTAAGAAATGTAATTAGAGTGAAACTAAAGATATTGGTATTGAATATATGTAGAAGATAAAACCTTTAATACATAAAAAGTAATCCCTAAATATGTCTGCATAATATGATTATTTTGGATACTTGAGTTACCATATGAAATCTAGATTTTTTTATTTTATCCTTGACCTATCTCCTCGAGTCTCATACCTCTTATTTAGGAGTTGATAGGTATGAATCAATAAGAATATATGAAATTTTATATTCTTATATGACTTTGTTTAATTTTTTTTTCTAGATTCAATTATAAATTTATATTAATCCATACAAGAATAATAAATAAATATTTTATTTTTATTTACTTATTAGTGATTATTAGGATTATAAAACTTATTAATTGATTTAGTTTATTTAGTAACCCCTATATCAATACTATTAGTTTGTAGTTTCTTAAAAATATTTAAAATTGTATGTCTAAAATATTTTAAATAATCTCTAAAGTGTGAAATTTCTAATTAAAAATGAAATTAATGAGTGAGAGGGGTAGAGGGTTCACATTAAATATAGATTATTTTGTTCCTACTTCTAAAGTATTTTTTTGGGAATGTAAAATTAAGCGAATAACTACATTAATATATAATATTTCACCACTCACACCCCTATATCTTCATACCAAGGATCCAATGAAAATAATATGTATTCTAGAACGTATATTTATTTTCATTTCCAAGAGGTAATTTTAGATGTACTTCAAGATACGTTGTATAATTTTCAATGATAGGATCATATAATATCTATAGTTCCTCTATGATTTTAGGGTCATGTGTCATAATAATAAATTTATGATTTCTTTGAATATATTAATTTAATTTACAATATTGAAAAAATTATAGATCAATACTAAGAAAAATCTGAAAAATTCACCCTTTAAATGGATGTATATTATTAAAGGGATCATATTATGGATTTAAAAATATCCCAAATTAGAAGGTGAGGAATCCTAGAGTAGATATAAGTGATGTAGAATATAGTTGGGATGAGATTAAATTATTCAAGACCATTAGAGTGGAGTTATTCCAATTTCTATTAAATTTAGGATACTTTTTGAGTGATTCCATCAGTGTAGGTTCCTAAGACACATTAATCCTTATTTCCTCTTTGATGTGAAAATTTTCTATCAATGTTGTTAATTGGGGAACCTTAAATGCTCCTTTTGAGATATTCCTTATAGTTAGGTTCATTAGATAATATTGGTAGATTATTTATTACTGATTTTTCTATGGATGATACTAGACAAGGTTTTTCTATAGTGATTTGTACAATCCAAGTATATTATACAACTGTTGATGGTCTTAGGACACATAAGCATCCTATTTATTATTTATGAGTATCTTATTTTAAATCTTGGATTATGATTACAACATGTTAATATTTTTATTAACATAAATATTCTATAAAAGAAAACATAAGTAAAAAATAGTAATTAGTGTCAATTTTATACAATTGTGGTAGGCACAAGTGGGTATATCTTCCTGAATTGAAAGTGAATGGTTCCTCGATGTTAAATAGTAATGATACACCTAGATAATATGAATGTAATATGTGTTATATTTCTAAATTAAGATAATATACTGGGTATATGTAGACATTTTAATGATTTTTATATCATTGTTACAATATATTTTTATTTTATTTTTCATACGAGACCACTGTGAAGTATATATCCATCTGCCGTTGTGAAGTAAGCATACAACACATAATAGTCTTAAGCAATGAAAATAAACATTCATGAAAAAGTACCACATGATTCAAAAATAATGTTATGTAAATAAGGATTCATTTTGGTAATATTGATATACAATACAATACAATCCTTGTATTAAACTCTACAATTGAATGAAACTTTTATGAAAGTTGTTACTGTCTTAAACAGAGATATAATAATTCAATACTACATTAAAACTGACTTTTACTACATTCATTGAATATATCCTTAGACACATAATTTCCTTCCATCTCATGATGATGAATTGGACTCCCACTTTCAGAATAGAATTCATCCCATCATCGTGGTTGTAAATTTCCTAGATGACATACATCTGGCATGGATTGTATTCATTAATCTCCATCAAATCCGTTGTCATGGATTTGAGTACCACATCTCCCATCTCATTCTTCAACTCTTTCATCCTTTCATCGTCCACATTTAATACTTCTTATGAACAAAAATATTCACTGAAAAAATCATTGAAAACATAATGAATGAATTTATTTCATGTATTGATAAGATTATTTTAATATCACTCACTCTGTTAATTTTTACAACACCTTAACAAAAATTACTTTTATTTGAGTGAGGACACATTGGATCCTCTTACAACCATATAGTTAGGCATACTTGGATGAGAGTACTACTATTATGAGTGACATATTTAAAATAATCATTTTGTGTATTTTTTTCGGAAAACATGCTAGACATACATTTTTATTCTCTTCCCCTTCACCTTTGATAAATTTAAAAGGGTTAAAATCTGACTCTTGAAGGTATTCCTCCTAGAATTAGCAGAGTTCTATGGCCCTATTTTCTGATTCATCTTCAAGATATGTTCTCTTGGTATATTAGAGAAATTTATGGTTGTTATGATATCCCATCCAACTCAATCCAATAACACCACAAGTATGCACCTCCTCTAAGACCTACGAAAAATGAATCTTTTTAGAGGAAGTGGAAAAAATAAATATTTATGTGTGGTATTAAATGACTACGATTGGTAATAATATGTGTTTGAATGTTCATTCCTTCAATATTGTAATTTAATATGTTAGAATCCATAATTAAAATTTCATTTATGTTGTTTTTGAACCTTAATACCAACTCAAATTTCATCTCCCAAACATTTATTATTTCATTTTGTATCTTGAGAATAATCTTGCATCTCTTCTATGAAGTTTGAACAAATCTGAGTTGTATTAATCCCAATTGATCAACAATACATGGTATGAGATGAATTTTGGTTAGACTAGTTTAAGAAACAAAGGTGTATTTCCACAAATGATGGGATATAGATATAAAAAAATGAAACAATAAATATTCAAGAGGTATGTCATCAATGAAATATAGAACACAATGATGGTAGGAGGGATATTTTGAAATAGAGAGTCTATATAGTGACTCTATCCTTTTATATATAACACAACATGTTTTTAATCATAATTATACATCATTTTACAAGGAAAGTATCATTAATTTTAGTGTCTTGGAAGACTAGGTAAATAGAACATAAAACATGGGGCAAAAAAAACTTCTTTATTTAATCTCCATAAAGAGCTCATAACTTCCTTTGAGCCCCTTCATCTACATAGGGTACCCTGGGGAACACATGAACAAAGGGAAGAGATAAAAATCCCAGTAAGTGAATGGTCATAAGGATACATCTTAAGCACATGAGTTAGGAGGAATGACATAATGATATGAAAAGCATGGAACATATGAAATAATATCATATAAGAATGGGATCATAAAAACATTAAGTCATATAAATGTGGAAGAATCATAAAACATGTATTTAGTACAGGTCAAGGCTAAATTCCAATCCCATTTCCCATTTTAGTATGGGTCAAGGCTAAATTCCAATCTTGATTCCCATTTTATTATGGGTTAAGGCTAACCGTCAATCTCGTTTCACATTGCATCTCAAGAGTCATAACTTTAACCAATGAATTGGAGCACTATCTGGGTGCACCCATCTCAACATTTTCATGAATATTATTTCCACATAAATAATCATATATAATCATCCATACATAAACATAAGGGTACCCAAGGAAAGAATTGGGTACCACAGTCATGACATAAAGCATAACAAATGGGAGTATCATGAACGTGACTGTGAAAGAAAGGGATTAGAACATACATGGACATTCATAATGTACAATAGGAATATTAAATAGTATGTGGTTTCAAATATATGTGACAACATGTAAGAAATGTATTTGAAAAACATTATCATTAAATCATTTTTTAGCGGTTTTAAGGAAAATACTATATAGCTTTTAAAATAGAAATGAGGAAAATTTTGTATATAACACCATAATTGAACCAAGAAGGTTTTAATAATAAAAATAATGATTTTATTAAGGAAATCGTGGATTAATAATGAAGATACAGTTCACTTGAAATTGGATAAAAATTCAGGAAATTCCCTTAAAATAGGTTTGCTTATCTGAAAGTTATAAGGAGGGAATATTTTAAAAACATGTATATCCCTGAAAGAGAGTGATGAAAGGGACTTCATAAATGAAATTTGAGAAACTAAAAATAATTTATAATATGTACATAAATAGGTAAGATAATTATATTTTCATATTAAGAGAGATATGGAAACTCGAAAGAACAAAGAAAGTTCTAGTAGAATTTGTTACAATTTATTGGCATGGTGTTAGGTGTACCTACGAGGGCTTGATTAGAGAGAAAAGGGGTTTATCATCATTTATACATCATGAGGGAAGTATGGGGTAGGTTCAAAAACATACCCCATCAAATGGGATTACACATAAAAAAGAAATATCAGAGAAGACAATCTTGATTAAGTGTGAAATAGAGAAGATCTATTATCTTATGTCTGGTGGTGTTATCGACTAGTAATTAATGACTTGACTAAAAAAATTAGGTTTATTAAATAATAAATCCAAACCCAATTATATTTTTAATTGATTTACTATAAACCTTTTTGGTTCATTCAAGACCATTTTGATTGGTTATAAGGTTCAATTTCATTGTTTGGGATTGTTTGCCTACTTGGTTTTAATGATCGGTTTGCTTATATTCAAGTTTGGATAAACTTGTATGATGAAAGTGGTTATCCAGAAATGATTTCATATGTTATTATTAAAAAACCAGAAGATTAAATGGTTGTAAAAATTCATTTATATATTAATATTGAAGATTAATTATTATATAAAACCTTAGTGATAACCGTTTTGGTTAATCGGTGGGATTGATTACAAAGAACGTGATTTACATTATAACTTAATACCATTTGTACAAGAGGATTATAAAACAGAAAATAGGATATATTAAATATATAATAATCTGGTTCAACCATAACACAAATTCCTTCATGACCGGAATTAATTAAGACAAACGAAAAAGATAAACTGTTGTCCTTGAATGTGTTAAATTTACACATCTCAAATTGTGTTTTAATTTATTTAAAATAAAATAATTGGAAAGGGTTGATGTCAATGAAATACCCCATTAGAATAAAAACATTCCATCATTTGTATGTTACTGGAGTTATTATACTATTTTGGTGAAGTGAGGTGAGGAATGAAACAAGAAAATAAAATAACTTAAATGAAATAAAATAATTTAAAAGAGGAATTTACCTATGGAGTTTATATCCTTTGAGAACCACAAAAGGGAGAGATTTTGGAATTTTAAAGAGGATAGGGGATATTGGATGTGGGGAGGGATCTTGGGGAGAGATTTGGGCATAATATTGGCAAGGCACAAGGCTTGAGAGGAGTGATGAGAAGAGGGGGTGAGGGGGTGTTATAGTGGGTGAGATACGGGTTTTCATAATTTTTTAATCATTAGTTTATTAATTTCCCTCAAGACCATAAATATTGATGATTCAATGACCAAAAAAAATAAATGCATGTGATTTCCAACTGATTGGACTTACATCAGTAGATCATCATCAATGACTCACTCAATCCATTATTTAGCATTTATCGTAAATTGTCGTATTTTACTATTCATAAAAATTCATGTATTTTAGAAATATCCCAAAAATTCACCCGAACCATTTTTCGACATGTAGAATCCAAAAATCAAGTTCATTTTTCAAAAATAATTTTCTATGTATGATAAATTTAATATTTAATTAAAATCATAATTTATTATCAAAAACCTTGTTGTAAAACATTAATTTACATATTTTAAAATATAGGTACATCATATTTTCACTTGAATATTTTTTTATACTATCATAGGCAAGGTTACTATTCATTACGGTATATTACTATTCATAAGGGTAAGTTACTATTAATAAAGTTAGGTTACTATTCACCAAAAATTATGTTTTTCTTATCAGACTCCAAATAATTTATTGATTTCCACTGTGTATGTTAAATTTTCTAAATTCAAATCACATAAGGGACAAACATATGCTTAATGGTCACATAGTACTTAGTAGATCATTATGATGTGATTTCATGTGATTATTTTTTATAAGATGTGAACTTTCCATTTATAAAACATTGGGTCATTACATTCTTCCCCCCATATGAAATTTCACCCTCGAGATTTTGTTTTACATTCTCAGTCAGAAATAGGTGCGGGTACTATTCCTTCATTACCTCCTCTAGTTCCCATGTTGCCTCTTCGTACTTGTGGTTCTTCCATAGTATTTTGACTAGGTGATTATTCTTTTTACATATAACATTATCTATACGATACAAGATCTTCATTGGATTCTCCTCATATGATTGATCATCCTCCAACTATACCACCTATTAAGAGAGTACATATGAAGGGTCTGGTATGTACTTCTTTTAGAAGGATACATGAAATACATAATTTACTTTCAACATGGTAGGTAGAAGTTTCAGTCGATAGGCCACATCTTCGACTCAATCAATGATCTCGAATGGGTAGATGTTCTATGGAGTTAACTTACCATTCTTCCTGAATCTCATGACCTTCTTCCTTTGAGATATGCATAGAAAGACCATGTCTCCAACTTTAAACTCATGGTCTCGTGGACCATTGTCTACAGAACTTTTATTTCAACTTCGGGCTACCTTGATATGATGCATAATGGTTTTCACCTTCTCCACCATTTCTTTGACCATTTTAAGTCCTAGTAGCTTATGCTCACTGAATTCATCCCAACACGCTGGTGTTCTGCACATTTTCATATAATGGGCTTCATATAGTGCAATTTGGATGTTCGAGTGGAAACTATTATTGTAGAGGGATTCAACCAATGGAAGTTGTTGGTCTCATCCTCCCTTGAATTTTGTAGAACATGCTCTCAACATGTCTTCCAATGTCTAAATATCTCACTCATATAGGCCATCAGTTTGAGAATGATAGGTCGTACTGATGTTTAATTCAGTACTTAAAACATGTTGGAGACTTTTCCAGAACATTGATGTGAATCCTAGAAAATGATCAGATACAATATATAGTGGTTCTCCATGCATCCTTACCACATTTTTGATGTAAATACCTGCAATTTGATCCAATGATAAGTCCTATAGAATCATGATAAAATGATATGTCTTCGTAAGATGATCCATAATGACCCATATAGCATTGTTTCCTACGGATGTCCTTGGAAGTCCAGTGAGAAACTCCATGGTAATGTTCTCCCACTTCCATGTTGGTATGGGTAGTGGTTGCATCATTCCTATATAAGTTTTTCTTCTCAGCCTTCACTTTTTTACATACCAGGAACATTAATGTATATTTAGCAATCTCCCTTTTCATATTGTCCCACCAAAAGATTCCTAAGAGATCTCAATAAATCATTGTGATCCCTAGGTGAATTGAGAAGGTTGATCTATTTGAATCATTCAAAATATCCTTCTTTATCACATTATCGGATGCTACACATAATTGTGACCCAAATCTTACAACTCCATCCTCATCTACCATGAACACTGAGGATTTCCCATTTTTAATAGTATCCACCCTTTTTAGAATTTCCACATCCTTTCTTTGAGAAAATTTTGTTTTATCCATGAGAGATAGTTGAACAATAATTTGAGAAAGGATTGATGATGTTCCTCCCTTAATGATTCCCATTTCCATCATCTACAAATCTCAGAAGATTGGATCATTTTAAATTCTCAACATTGATAAGGATTAATGATCCTTTCTACATAGGGCATATCCCACCTCGTTTGATTTACGAGGATGTGAGTGGATTGAGCAGTCATAATCCATGAAGAGTTATATCCATATTCTCTAGCACATGTTAAGCTCTTTTTGTGTGAATATATATTTGATACTCTTGTGATCAGTATTTATATCACACATCTCCCCATATAGATAATTCCTCCCTGATTTTCAACTCAAAGATCACAGCCGCCAACTTCAGATCATGAGTATTATAGTTTTTCTTGTGTATTATCAGCTTCCTTGAGTAATACACTATCACTTTATCACTTTTCATCATTACACAATCTAATACTATTATTGAAGCATCACTATACACCACAAAGAGTTCTCAACTCATTGGGAGTGTGAGTACTGGTGCAGTGATAAGCGTCTTTCTCAACTCCTTGAAATAACCTTATAATTCTGGAGTTCAAAAAAACATTACTCCCTTTCCTATCAGCTTGGTCATTGGGTTTGAAAATCATGAAATATTCTTAAAAAAACATCGATAATACACATCAAGACCCAAAAATCTGGGGATCTCCATTATAGAAGTTGGCAGGGGCCACTCTTTAATTACCTTTGTCTTGGAAGGGTCCATAGATAACCCTTTAACGGTGATAACATGCCCCAATAATGATACTTTATCTCTATATAACTCACATTTACTCTACATTGTATACAATTCTACCTTCTCTAAGTCTTTAACATAGTATTCAAATTCTCCTCAAGTTCCTCCATGCTCTTGGAGTATACTAGAATATCATCAATAAAGACTACCACAAATTTGTCGAGGTAATCTCAAAAGACTCTATTAATTAAATCCATGAAATTTTTTGGAGCATTAGTGAATTCAAAGGGCATCACTATGAACTCATATTGTCCATACCTTGTTTGAAAGGACGTCTTGGGAATACCTTCCTTTTTTTACTTTTAATTGGTGATATCCTGAATGAAGGTCCACCTTAGTGAAATAACTGGCCCCATGAATCTGATGGAAAATTTCATCTATCTGAGGCTGGGGATACTTAATCCTTATCATGATTTTATTGATATCATGATAATCAATGAAGAGGAACATTGATCCATCCTTCTTCTTGACAAAGAGGACTAGATCACCCCATGTTTAAGCACTAGGTCATATAAAACCCTTCTCCAGATTATCTAGTAACTGCTTCTTCAGCTCTTCCAGTTATACGGTGCCCATTCTGTAAGGTGTCTTTGATATAGGAAAAGATCTTGGAATAAGTTCAATTATGAAATCAACCACTAAGTCAGGATGAAGACTGGGAAACTCTTCAAAGAATACATCATTTTAATCCTTCACTATGGGCATGTCATCAAGAATTATTCTCTCCATTGTCTCAATCATTTTACCTAGATATGTTTTCTCATAAAGAATAAGTATCAATACATGATATGAAGTGTTCAAGGAAAATATTTATTGAAAAACAACTTCTTGAATTTCTCCCAATTCATGGAATCATTTTCTCTTAGGACATTGTATTCTTGATCAGGGTCCACCACTTATCAGCTTCCCCATCAAAATGATAAACCTTTTGAATGACCTTCTCTTCTTTCGAACACTGGAGAATGGAGAGTATCATTTCAATGGAGTTATTCCATTGATCCATGAGGATGAGATCAGAAGATACACTAATAATGGGAGGCCTTTGTGCATGAAGTATTCTATGGAAACATTCTCTTTCCTTGGAGGATGAGGGAATTACACATGATTCACGTTATTATTCATAACTCGAGCCAGTTGAGAAAGTACTTTCATTATGTTTTGAGAACCTTCTCCCATTATATCAGGAATATCATTGGGGTTATTCTCACATTGTCTGTCCCATTGATTATTAGAACGTGTTCCTCCATTTACATCCATTAACTATGAAAAATAATATACAATTAGAGGGTTTGTATACTTAGTTATTGAAAATATAAAAGAAAACATTTAAACTTAAAAAGGATAAACTTGTAGAGGAGAATTATATCCAAAATTGTGATTCATTATGTTTAAATTTAGGGTATCTTTGATCCATTTCTTATCATAAATTCTCTTGGGGTGTTTTTATTCCCTTAATAATGGTTTTTACTAAGCCCATGCATTTACCAAATATTATTCTCTGACAGTGTCATAACCAAGAGTGTAGCGAGGCCCGTTGTTGTGCACCAGTTCCCGTTTGAGTCTAGTTCAAATAAGTGTATTCAGGTTTTACCCCTAGATATATCTATCCCTGATCTTCCTCTACATCTATAGAGAGATGTATTTTCTTGATAATCCACTTACTCAATAATCACTAAAATTTTAGAATGTTTTCTTATACTTAGTCTCATCCTTAAAGTTCTCACTAAGGTAATCTATTCGTAATCTAAAAAATTAACTAGACCATCCACTGATACCAACTGTATTGACCCTAGCCTTTTAAATATAACATTATCTATTTTAAGCATAATTATACCTCAAAGTACAATCCAAGGATCGTTAAGTCTAGTGTCTTGGAAGACAAGGTAAATTGAACATAAAACATGGGGCTAAAAACACTTCTTTGTTTAATCTCCATAAAGATCTCCTAACTTACTTTGAGCCCTTTCATCTATATGGGGTACCCTGGGGAACACATTAACAAAGGTATTATCTAAAAATTTGAGTAAGTGAATGAACATAATGATACATGTTAAACACATGAGTTAGGTGGCATGACATAATGATATGAAAAGCATGGAACATATGAAATCATATCATATAAGCATGGGATCCTATAAAAATGGAGTGATATAAATGTGGAAGAATGATAAAAAATTTCTTTAGTATGGTTGAAGGCTAACTTCAAATCCCGTTTTCCATTTTAGTATGGTTCAAGGCTAAACGCCAATCCTGATTCACATTTTACTACGGGTCATGGCTAACCACCAATCCCTTTTCATGTCGCATATCATGAGTCTTAACTTTACCCAATGCATTGGAGCACTATATTGGTGCATCCATATATACATTCTCATGAATATTCATTCCACATAATTAATCATACATAATCAAACATATATAAACATAAGGGTACCCATGGAAAGAATTGGGTACCACAATCATGACATAAAGCATAACCAATGGAAGTATTGTGAAAGTGTCCATGAAAGAAATGGATTAGAACATACATGGATGTTAATAAGGTAAAATAGTAATATAACATGGATAGTGGTTTTATATAGAAGTTCCAACATATAATAAATGTATTTAAGAAACATTTTAATTAAAACATATTTATGCTGTTTCAAGGAAAATACTATAGAAATTTTAAAATAGAAAAGAGGAAAGTATTTTATATAAAATAAGAATTAAACCAAGAAGTATTTCATAACAAAATAATTATTTTTTAAAGAAAATTGTGGATTAATAAATAGGATTCAGTGCACATGAAATTGGATTAAAATTCGGGAAGATCCATTAAAACAAGTTTTCTTATCGGAAAGTTCTAAGGAGGTGATATTTTAATAACATGTATATCGACGAATGAGAGTGATGAACGGGACATCATAAATGAATTTTGTAAAAATAAAACATAATTTATAATATATACATAAACAAATGAGATAATTCCATTTTTATAAAAAGAATGATATGTCAACCCGAAAGAACAAAAAGGTTCGGGTAGAATTTGTTACCGTTCATTGGCATGGTGTTGGGTGTACCTAAGAGGGCTTGTTAAGAGAGAAATTGGGTTTCTCATAATTTATAACTCATGAGTTAAGTATGGTTGAGGTGAAAAAACATACCCCAACATATGGTATTACACATAAAAAGGTATATCATAGGGAAAAATCATGATTAAGAGTGAAATCAAGAGGATCCCTTACCTTAAGCCTGGTGGTGTTCTACACTTATTTTTAATGACCTTAATAAAAAATATAGGTTTATTAATTAATAATTCCATAAACTATTATATATTTAGTTGATTTATTATAACCCTATTTGGTTCATTCAAAACCATTTTGATTGGTTATATGGTTCAATTTCATTGTTTGGGATCATTTGCTTACTTGGTTTTAATGACTGGTTCGCTTATATTCATGTTTGGATAAACATGTAAGATGAAAGTGGTTGTACAGAAATGAATTAATAGGTTATTAGTGAAAAACCATAAGATTACATGGTCTTAAAATCCATTAGTTTATTAGGAGTGAAGATTAATTATTATATAAAACCTTAGTGATATCTGTTTTGGTTAATATGTGGGTTTGATTACAAAGAACATGTTTTTCATTATAACTTAAAACAATTATTACAAAATGATTATAGAACCAAAAATATGATATATTTCATATATAATAATATGGTTCAACCGTAACTCAAATTTTTTCATGACTAGATTTAAAGATGACAATAGAAATTGATTGAATGTGTTAAATTAACATATCTCAAATGGTGTTTTCTTTTCTTCCAAATAAAAGATGGGGAATGGAGAGATGATAATGAAATATACCATTAGAATAAAAAATTATAATACATGTATGTTATTGGAGTTATCATACTATTTGATTTAAGGGAGGTGAGGAAAGAAAAAATAAAAGAAAATAACATAAAATAAACAAATGAATTTGAAAGAGGAATTTAACTCTTGAGTTTATCTCATTTCAGAACCTCTTAAAGGGAGAGGTTTTGGTATTTTTAGGATTATAGGAGCTGTGGGACGTGGGGAGGGATCTTGGGGAAATATTTGGGCAGAACATTGGAAAGTCACAAGGCTTGAGAGGAGTGAATAGAAGAGGGGGTGAGGGGGGGCTTTATAGTGGGGGAGTTGAGGGTTTTCAAAATTTCTTAATCATTAGTTTATTTATTTCCCTAAATACTAGAAATAGTGTTGATTCCATGACCAAAAATTGTAGTAAATGTATCTGATTTCGAACTAATTAGGCTTACATCAGCCAATCATCATCAATGTCTGGATGAATACATTTTTTATCATTTATCGTAAATTGTTGTATTTTACTATTCATAAAAAATCAAGTATTTTAGAAAAATCCAAAAAACTCACCCTAACAATTATTCTACTTTTAGAATCAAAAAATGAAGTCCATTTTTGAAAAATTATTTTATAAATATGATTAATTTAATCTTTATTTAAAATCATAATTTATAATTAGAACCCCATTTCTAAAATATTCTTTTAATTATTCTAAAATATTGGTAGATCATCCCTTCACATGAATATTACTTTTATACTATCATAGGTATGTTTGCTATTCATAACGGTATATAGCTATTTATAAGGGTATGTTACTATTCATAAATGTAGGTTATTATTCACCAAAAAATATGTTTTTCTTATCAGACTCCAAATAACATACAGATCACAACTGTGTATATTTGATTTTTGAAATTCAAATCACATTAGTGGAAAAAATATGTTTAAATGTCATATAGCACTTAGTAGTTCATTATGTTGTGCTTTCATGTGATTATATTTTATAAAATTGGAATTTCCATTTATAAAACATTAGGTCGTTACAGTATAACCCATCATTAAAATATGGACGGAAATTTTTTTTTGAGAGAATAATAAATAAAGGTCGTGAATGATAGTTGTACTATAGTATTTTATTATTATATCTCTATTCAAGAAAGTAAAAATTTTCATGAAACATGCAAACAATTGAGGACATTTATGCATTTAGTGTATTGTATTGTTATTATTCAAGACAAATTAAATGATTGACTAATTTTACAGAGAATGTCTTATGAACATGATGATGTTACCAATTCTGAGGAAGAATAGACTATTGATGATGAAATTGTGGAATTATTAGGGGATTAACAAAGCGTTGATGAAAAAATAACAATGATGCAACATCACAATTTTGAATAAAAAAATCAACGTAATAAGTCATGGTATAAAATTTGAGGTTTTTTGGAATTAACACAACCAAACTATTGACCCTAATGAGTAAATGTTCATTAGTTAACATTGGGTCAAAATGAGGATGAATGTTTCAATTGATATTGACTCATGGTGATGTGTCTAACCTGTAATGAAAAAACTCATTTGGAAATAAATAAAAGCAATGTTATAAAAAAAATTCTCTATTTTACAGAAAATTTTTATAATGAAATATTAATTTAAATTAGAATTATTCCTTTCATACTTCATTTATTTTAAAGTATTTCCATAATAAATTTGTCATAATGGCCACTAGAAAATCCCATAGAGGCTTTTATACTCTTCTGAAAAAGTTAAATCATAGGAATGATGAAGGGAAAATAAATCCCCTTTTACCAAAAAGTTATAAAGACATTATAATGTAGGTAACATGGAATGATCTCATCAATATCCACAATTAGAAATCATTTTAGGTGAATTGAAGTTGATAATATATTATTTGAAATTATTTATTTTATCCAAATTTATTGAAAATTATTAATTTATGAAATAGACGAAGGGTGATGAAAATAATGAACGTTCATCAAAACCAACTTATCACAATCAAAAAAAGAAAGATTGGGTATGCTTTATTAGGAAATAAATTTGAATGTATATTAAATCTGAAATAAAAGTATAATTATGTTGTATGAAACATCATATGTTACTTTGTTTATATACATATTGATGAATCAAAATATGATAAAACTTCCATCCTACATGATGTCATATGGAAGGAGGATCATGTAAATAATGAGGTTAGATTAGTTCATGAAAACAAAAAATTAGTATGGAAGCATGTGTGATTATGAAATAATTTTAATTCATTTTGATTTATAACAATATTACATAAAAATATCTATTTATGTTAATATTTTTTATATTTTTTGGAAACAAGAATCTGAAATGGTCATACTAGAAGAAAATCTACATTTAGTAACTTTGAAGCGGAAAGAACAATATGGTCGGGTTAGAGGATTAGGGTTTGGAGTCTATACTCAAAAATATATTGAGAAGAAAAAACCACATGAAGATACATGTAATATGGTGAGATGATTATAGAAAAAATAGACTCACTGCAAGATATTATTTTCAGATCTGGTTTGCGAGACCTATGTATAAGAAAGGATCAATGAGAATCAGCGATGTAGAAAATATCCACACATCAACCAAATGATCCCATTAAATTTGAGCCAAGTCATTCCCACCAACCACTTACTTGACCCTTGGTAATAAATTTTTTATTAATCTTTCTCCTAAATGTGAATCAAACCACATATGATAATTTATATTATAAAAAATCTATAGGGTACCATTTTATGTGATTTTTATCTCTCAACACCCACATACCATCGTGTTACAATGGTTATAGTGTATAATATACTAGGAGAATATATAACCAATGTAGTCCTCCAAAAATATCACATTAGAGTGGGGATTAAGATATCTTATGATCCGAATAATGAGCTTCATGTATCACATGTTTTTTCTGATATTACAATGGAAAATTATTCTATTAGAGCTTTCATATAATGGATATATAATCTTATAACAACACATAAGGTACGTCTATAACATATTTTTTCATATAAAAAACATGTAATTATTGATGATAAAAGGTATGAAGTGTGGTTTGATATTAAATATAGATAAATCCGTGGAGAAATGGAAGGCCAAATCAATAAAATCGACTGAATCAACCAATAAAACAAAACGACCTTCCGAGAGTACATACTACCCACCAGTTCCAGAGTGACATTTTTTATCATTACAGTTTCATGAAGAGACCACATTTAAGGATAAAACAATGTCATATTGAATATGAAGATGGAATATATTGAGATTGCATAATATATGGAATTGGTCTTGAGCCTCTAAAGGATATTCTCAGTCATGAATGGATGGGTGTCTCAGTTTTTAATACATTTATAAGGTACATTTTCACAATACATCTATTTAAATAGTGATCTAATAGGTTTATTTATGTTAATTACTATTAATATTTTGTACATACATTTATATAAAAAATATATAAAGTGATGATCCTTTGAATCATGATTTTGATTCATTAATCCCTATATCATTTCTACATCATCACTTACATTGGATAAGAAAACAATTGAGAAGAAAAAAAGATGATTTATATGAAGATTTTAATAAAAAAGCATCAGATGACATAATATTTTTGATGCATACAATGAAAAGGTAAAACCCTAAAATCTAATCACATAATATATATTATTAATTTTTTCACTTTTTCATTGTTTCTGTTTTTATGATGCATTTAATTCTAATAGTAGTCAATCTGGACACCCCAAATATTTATTTTTTGGATCCAATGCATGGATATGAAACTGACCGACAACACATGATATATATTGTTAATATGAAATGTAATTTAATCAAAATTTTATAAATAAAATTTTAATTATATTTTAATTAATTGTTTTTACAATAATTCTATTTTGATAGGGTGTTCACTAAATATTGTTCAGATAATGGCATGAAATTAGTGTTTCACAGGATAGAGCATGTGGATTACTGAAAATGAAAACAAAATTGAGGTATATTTAGAAATATTTAACTATAAAAATATTTCAAAACAATTTACTTATTTTTTTTCAAAATTTTTTTACTATTTGAAACATGATAAATACACCGATTGTTGATAGTTTGTTTTCAAATTTATGAGATAAATCATAAATCCAAAAAAGACTACATCCTCTAATAGGTAATTTTAGAATTTAATTTCAATTTCATTAAATATGTTTCATAATAAATTGTTTTTCCTTATTTTCTCAGTACTATCAAGATTATTGACATCTTAGTTACTCAAAAGAAGAAATTAATTTTATTTATAGATGACTGGGAAGCATAATTTATTTAGAATGTATACCGACGAAAAATTTATGTGATTACCTACAATGTTTGTGATATATTATGATTTATGACCTTATAAATATATTTGGAGAGTGAATCATTAATTTTAGAATTCTTATATATTACTTTTGATCTCTTTCTCAAGGATAGTTATAATGGAGGAAATCAATTTGTTTAGAAGTTCTACCATTAAACAATAAAATATTTTGGAAATCATAGTGGTGGAGTTGATGACGGATGTGGAGGAGGAGACGAAGGTAGAGATGGAAGTAATGAAGGAGGTAGAGGAAAAGACTAAGGTGGAGACCAAGGTAAAGGAGGATAAGAAGTTCTGGCTTGAAGAAAATAAAATTTTAGGGAAATTAAGTATAATGAGTATCATATGATGATTGTGTTTGATAAAAATTGTTCAAAAGTGCACACAATACTTATCACATAAGATAAGTTCCATTTTCAGTTGTTTTAGGTGGACGATTGAAATTAAAAATATCAACACGTTTTTGTGTGAATCCATACTAGACAGTAATCCACATGTAAGATCATTCTATAGAAATTATCCAAATCTCAATAGGGATCATGGTGTGACCAATATGACTCCAGGTGTGCATTTTTATTCAAAATTAACATTAATTTTTGGAAAAAATCAAATTACATTCTCACGTTTTGTTCCCTGTGCATAAGCCCCATGCCCTTTAATACCGAACTATTCATGTTTTGTTCCCTGTGTTCAAAATAGGGTATGTTGGAATCATCCACGAGGTTCAATCCACATTATCGATAAACTATTGTTCTCCCTTTTAGGGATGTACCCTCATGATGTGACATCTTTACCTTATTGGAGAAATCCCCTAGATCCACCTCTTAAAGGTGTCGTAATCCATCCATTTGGGCTGATTACCATGCATAATCCCCATCATGTCGATGGGATACTAAACATGTTTATTCCCCAAACCTTCAAATTACATTGGTTTTGATCCCCATCTTCTATATAGGGTATGTAGGAAACCTCGCTATTGTTCATGGCTGACACCATCATATTCACATCGGTTCTCCCGCCTCCTAACCATATGATGTTAAAATGTAGGGATACACAACTCTAAAAACACGTCTTTAACAGTGATGGAATTTATCAGTGCTAGAAAAATTATAAGATAAAGTCCATCTTTATCAATTCAAAAATAATCATTGATATAAGTATCCCATTATCAGTGTTAAAAAAGGTACTGATAAAGGGAACCCTTTATTAGCAGTTATTTTCGCACTCATTATTGTTACCCTTTATTGAGTTGATACATGTATCTTGGAAATGCTTTTATATGTTCTGATAACGAGATCCATTATCAGTTCATTAGTATCAATGATAAAGGAATCATTTACTAGTTTATTTAGTTGCATTGCTAAGGGGAAAAACTATAGTGTTATGGTACAACACACTACAACACCAGAAACAGGGCATGTAGTGTGCTGTAACAACACACAATATCACCAGAAACAGAAATATAAATTACCAAAATAAGATAAAAATACTGAATTTAAATGAAAGAAAATTTCTAACACAGATTCACAGAAAAACAAAATTATAAAGTATGTCAGTTTTTTTAATAATTAATGTAAATTTTAAATAAAAAGGAACATATAGAGTTATACCAGTCACACAATGACTCTAATTTAGGTTTGAATAATTCCTACAAGTCACATATGAATTATTGATCATTTTCCTATAGAACCAAACCAATATGAATATGTTTTCATGGTTTTGAATATGTGATTTTTTATTGATTAAAATTAATGTCATTTTTGAATAAACATATGCATATGTAGTCATAATGGTCATAACATGCATCATATTGAGTTTTGTATGATTTCTAGATGTTATAAATATTTTATTAATTATTTTTTAATTTAAAAAAACAATGTGAATGTGTTTTCTTAGTTTTGATTATGCTAGTTTTTTTACACCAAAACTAATGTAAATTTGGAATAAAAAGACACACATAGAGTCATACTAGTTACAACGTGCATCAGTTTGACATGTGGTTGATTCCTACATGTCCAAAATGAGTTATGGATAATTTTATAAAGTATAAAAAGAATCTGGACTTTTTTCTTCTATTTTGAATACATTACATGTGTGTTGTACTAAAATATTATTTTCAACTGGAAACATGAACTTTGATACATATGGGTGGAATCGTAAGTGGGTTTTGCATGAGGCTGATTCACACACATCCCAAATGAATTATGAATATTTTTCCCTTATTATCAAGACAATATTGGAGTGCTTTATCAATTATTAGTTAGTGACACATTTTTTTTATTGAAATTTCAATTTGAAACTGATAACAGACACTTACAGTCATACCAATCACACTGTTCATTGAATTGAGATGAGGCCAATTACTAAATTTCAAAAATAACTTGTGGATCATTTTCCTAATGTATTAAAACTTACCAAATGTTTTTTCATTGTATTGAGTATGTTAATTGTTTTTATCACTAAAATTAATGTCATTTTTGAATAAAAAGATTCATTTGGATTCATACGAGTCACATCATGTGCTGGATTGAGGTGTGGTTTATTCATACACATATTAAATAACATATTGATTATTTTCCATAAGTATCAAGATAATAAGAAAACAGTTCCTTAGTATTGAGTATGCCACTTATGTTTTTTTAATGAAATTCGATTTTAAACTGGAATCACAAGCTATGATCCATAATAGTGGCATCATGTGTGGGTTTTATATGAGACTAATTCATACACATCAAAAATTATTTTTTGAATCATTTTACCAAATTATCAAGATAATGTGAGCATGTTTTCTTGGTTTTTAGTTACTACCACTTTTTTTATTAAAATTTAAAATTTAAAATGATAAAAGACACATGGAGTCATGTATGCCACACCATGGGCTGGATTGCTGTGAAACCAATTCAAACACATCACAAATGTATTATGCATCAGTTTCCCAAAGTAGAAAAATTTCCTGAATCAATTTATTGGCTTTGAGTATGTCATTTTTTCACCTAAATTAATGTCAATTTTTTTAAAAAAAGATACATTTTGAGTCATACTGGTCATGTCGTGTGCTTGATTGAGGTGTGTCTAATTCCTACACATCACAAATTATTGATATATTTGTTTTCCTAATGTATCAAAACAATAAGATTTTAGTTCCTCTATTTAGACTATGCCACTTGGTTTTTTAATAAAATTTCATTTTTAGCTCGAAACATGCACTTTGAGCCATAAAGGTGGCATTATGTGAGGGTTTGACATGAGACTAGTTCATACACATCAAAAATAATTTAGGAATCCTTTTATAAAATTATAAATATATTATAAGTATGTTTTCTCTATTTTTTGTGAGTAACATTTTTTGTATTAAAATGTAATTATTAAACCGATAATAGATACTTGGAGTCATAATAGTCACACTGTGCGTCCAATTGATGTGAAATTTATTCTTATATTTCACAAATTATTTATGGATAATTTTCCTTAGGTACCAAAACTTACTAAATGCATTTTCTTAGTTTTTAGTATTTAAGATGTTTTTTTTCACTAAAATAAATGTCAAATTTGAATAAAAAGACAAACATGGAGTCGTACCGGTCACATTGTGCACCATATTTAGGTGATAATGATTACTAATTAATGATATTACATGTGGATTACTACTATATATAATATCAATTAAATAATTGGTGAAAAAATTATTTCAATATGTCACCTAAAACACTTGCGCAGTGGCTATTATCATAAGGGACAAGTGTTTTGCGGAATTTTAAACAATTTTTCTCAAAAAAATAATTGTATTATACTCATTCTACTTCATTTCTAATTTTTTTTACTATTTTCATGTCAGTGATTCTTATCCTCCTCTACCTTGGTCTTCACCTCAGTCTTTTCCTCTTAATCCTCCAGCACATCGGTCTCTCACTCTAACTCTTCCTCCAACTCTACCTACACATGTGCCTACACCTACACCTCTACATGTGGTTCCACCTCCAAATCTGCCTCCGCAATTTCCTCCACCTCCACCGTAGCGATTTCCCAAAATTTTTATTTTTTTAGGCCATTTCTTCTAAACAAACTAATTTTTTCTATTATAATTATCCTTAATAATTAGATCAAAAAAATTATTTATGAATTATGACATTAATTCATCACATCCCATGTATATTTCTATGTTTATAAATTGCACTAGATGACAAAAAGAGAAGTTAATAACATAAATTTTTTGTTGGTCAACATTATGACAAAAAATACACTGCCAAATCATTTATAAACAAATTGATTTCTTCTTTTGATTACCTTGGTTTTTTTAACATTTTATTATACTAAGAAAATATAGAAAAACAAATGATTATGAAATATACTTAAAGAAATTTTAATTACCATCAGAAATTAATTATTGGGGGATTATGGTATTCTCTTGATTTTTTATTTCTATCATAAATTTTATAACATAATATCCATAATTGATGTCAATATCTTTTTTCAGACACTGCATAACCAATTACCAAAAGAAGTAATTTTTTTCATGTTTTGATAGTGAAATATTTCAATATATACCTTAATTTTTTTCATTTTTAGTAATTCATATGCTTTACCCCATTGGACAACAACATCATGCCATGATCTATCTTTTATTTAGTGATGTACTTATTATAAAAAAAATCTAGTTAACACACATAATGAAAATATACTTTTTAGTTTATATATATAATTTTTATAATAGTGTGTTACATATTCAAAATACACATAATTTTTTGTGGGGTGGTTGCATATCCATGCATTGGATCCACAAAATAAATATTCTAGGTGTCTAGATTGGATGTTATCAGCATCTAGTGCATCCAAAAAATAAAAAAAATTATGTATTAAAAAAATTAACAAAATATTATATGTGATTATGTTGTATAGTTTTACCTTTTAATTATAGGCATAAAAAATATTCTGTCATTTATGCTTTTTTGTTAAACACTTTGAGTAAATCATCTTTTTTATTCATAATATTTATCTTATATAAGGTAACTGATGGCATAGAAATGATACAATGATTAATGAATCCAATTCATGCTTCTCACAATCTTCCCTTTATATAGTTTTTATATAAATGGATATATAAAATTTAAAAAGTTATTAACTTTAATAAACATATTATCTCACTATTTGGGCATACATATTATAAAAATGTACCTTATATATGTATTCACAACTAAGAATCTCATCCATTCTTGCTTGAGAAACTCAATAAGTATCTCAAGAACAATTGTTTATGTCAAGGAATAACTATATATTTCTTCTTAATATTCAATTAATGACATAGTTTTATCTTTAAATTTGTTCTCTGGGGTAATTTTTAATGATAATAAAAGTTTATCTAGAACTGGAAGAGAGAGGGTGCTCTTGGAAGGTCATTTTATTTTCTTGGATGATTCACTAGATTTTCTTAATTCAAACTTATATTTTGACACTTCTTTATCTATCTATGATTTCATAATATACTTTCGATATTTTTTCATCAACTATTAAATTTTTTCATATGAAAAAATTTGTCAAAGATTTAACTCATGCATCTTTATAATATTAGGCGACCATGCTATGAAATATCAAATAGCAGCTTCAACCGTTGAAATATTCAGCCCATTAAGTGGAACATGAAACTCAATAGTTGGATCATAAGATACCTCAATCCCCACTCTCATGTAATCTTTTGGGAGGTATTCAATGTTTCTCTTGTCTCTCAGGATATTATACAATGTACACAACACAACATGATGTTACGTGGATGATGACCGATAAAAATCACATACAACTATACGCTGAAGAATTATAGTAATACAATGTTATGTGAAGATTTTTGATTCATATTTTGGATAATAATCAATGAGGAAATTTATTACACTTGGATAGGTATGTGGTTATGGGGAATGGCTAGACTCAAAGCTAGTGGGATCATTTTGTTTATGTACGGATCATTGCTCTACTGCCGGTTCACTTTGATCTGTTATTATACATTGTTCTGCCAAACCAGACCAAAAAATAATATATTTCAGTGAGTCTATTTGTGCATTAAATCATCTCTCCATATTATATATATATATTCATTTGATTTTATCTTTTATAAATATGTTCTAGGAGAGACTCCAAAACATAGTCCACTAATGTGACCATATTGTTCAGGTCACTTCGAAGCTACTAAATGTATCCTTTAATCTGGTACGGTTGCTACCAATTCTTTTATCCAAACTCTAAAAAATATGAACATAAATAAATATTTTTTTGAAATATTTTTATAAATAATCAAAAATTACAATTATGTCATACTTACACATTCTTCCCATACTACTTTTGTTATTTCATCAACGAATTTACCATCGCTATTTACACAAGCCTCCTTCTATAGAACATGATGTGGGATGGAAGTGGTTTCAAATTTTGATTCATAAATACTGATATAAAAAAAGGAAGATATTTTCTTTCATATCATATAATTAAACATTTATTTTTTATTTAAAATACATACCAATTTCTTATCTAATGAATCATACCCCATCCATCCGTTGTGATATGGATATGTTGGTTTTTATGCACATTATTTATTTTAATCACTCATTTTTTGTTTCATAAATTATCAAAATTGAATCATGTTTGATAAAATAAATAATGTAAAATAATATATTATAGACTGCAATGCACCAGAAATGATCTCTCATTTTAACAATTGATGAAATCAATCCATGTTTCCTGATTTGTAATGTGTGCATGACTATGTGGTGATTGGGGCATTATTATCCACTGAGAATACCTAAGATGTAACATTGTTTGAAGAGTCCATAATCTTCTATGATCTATTTAAGCTACTAATAATAAAAATTTATTATCGAAATATTCTAAAATAAAAAAAGTTGACATGGAATAATCAAATTTTTATTATATAATCTTTTAATGAAATAGATAAATTATATTGTACCATTACTATTATACCATTCCAAATGATTTCCATCATTACAGGTTGGATGTGGAAAAGGGAGTCAATACCAATCGACACATTCATCCTCTCTGTGACCTCAAGATAACTAATGAATTTTTACTTATTATGATTAATAGTTTTTCTGCATTAATTCCATCCAATATAAAATTTTATACCCTTACCTATTTCCTTGATAATTATATTCAAAACGGTAATGTTGTTTCGTTGTAATTTGTTTCACCAACAAGTTATTGATCCCCAAATAATTCCACAATTACATCATCAAGATTATGTTCTTCCTCGGGATTGGTAACATCATCATGTTTAAAAGAGATTATTTTAATGATTAGTAAAACATTTTATTTGTATTGAATAATAACAATACAATACACTGCATGCATAAAAGTCCAAATTTCATGCATATTACATGATAATTGTTAATGTTATAAACGAAGATATAATACTTCAATACGATACTAAAACTAACCATCACTATATTTTTTTAATCCATCCTTAGACATTTATTTCCTTCTATCTCATGATGATGGATTCGAATCCCTCTTTCAAACTAGCCTTCTTACCATTATTGTGGTTCCAAATTTCATTGATGACATAACTCAGAAATAGTTATTATCTCATTTTATTGTTTGATATTTATGTCCCTTATTTTGTAGACATCCACTTTTGTTTCTTAAACTACTCCAACCCTTATTCATCCCATACCATGTACCAGTGATCATTTTTGATGACTACTACTTAGATTTGTCCAAACATAATAGAAGAGATGGGGGATGACTCTCATGTTTCAAAATGAAATAATAATTATTTGTGAGATGAATGTCACGTTTCCACTAAGGATCAAAAATTACTTAAATGAAATTTAAATTATGGATTCTAAAATATTTAATTACAAAAAAGAAGGAAAGAACATTCAAATCCATATGGATTCCACTCAGAGTAGTGTACTTCTGCTGCCAAAAATTTATTGTTTTATACTTCCTCTGAAATATTTCTTTTTTTGGAAGGTATTAGAGGAGATAAAAACATGTTGGGGGTATTGGTGTGAGGTGGATGAGAGATCTTGAAAACCAGAAATTTCACCAAGATTCCAAGAGAAAATATCTAGAAGATGAAGCCAATAATAGGCATAGAGAGCTTTTTCCATTGTGGGAGGAATTAATTTTAGAGTCAGATTGGAACCCTTTTATATTTATCAGGGATTAAGGGGAAGAGAATTGGAAGGTGTGTTTGGAATGTTTTTTCTTCACAAAAAAAATGTTTACCAAGGTTATTTTTATGAGGTTATTCATCATAGTAGTATTTCAATCCAATTATACATAATTGTGGATTTATGATAGGATACAATGTGACCACACTCAAAAGAAATATAATTTTTTTTGATATGTTATCAAAATTAGATGAGTGAGTATTATAAGAAAATTATTATCAAGAAACAAAAAATATTCACTCATTATGTTTTGATTAATTTTTTGGTATCAATTTTTGTGTTCTTAGGAAGTAGTAAATGGGAGGACGAAAGCCTGAAAGAGTTGAGGAATGAGTTGGGAGATGTGGTATTCAAAGCCACGACAAAATATTTTACAGATATTAATGACTAAAATCTGAGTGGGAGGCATGTAATCAAGGATTGTTGGAACCACAATAATTAGAGGAAGGATAGTTTTAAATAGGGAGTCCAAAACATCATCAAGAGAAGGAAGGAAATAATGAATATGAGGATGGATTAAATAAAGGTAGTAATGGTTAGTTTCATTTTAGTATCGAAATATTATATCTATGTTTAATAACTATGTTTGGATCGATTCATGTAATACAGAGATACATAATAACACTTGCATGTTCCATCTTGGGTCCATCAATAGCCCAAATTACATTGCCCCTTCTTTTTTCATGGTTAGACCTGCATGAAGGAACATAAAAAAATACATCTAGCTTGATTACTATTATCATAGGATATGTAGTGACACACAAACCTCATATATCATGTCTATACATGAGGTAAAATTTTATTACCATTTTCTTTGTAGGGGTTAGACCTACTTAATAAATTTCAGGACATAAAAGAAAAAAAATCCTATGTTTGGTTCAGAACAGTGCAAGGGAAACATCTGTACCTATTTCAAGGAAATCTCATATTTGAATTCCCCTTTTAGGTTCAAGAATTATCCTTTCAAAAACCATATCGTATGTTCGGAGAGGATTGAATCTCCAAAAACCTCCTTGGGCATTGAAACTGGAGGTCTAGTGTCCTACGGACACCTTTGTTTGACTATATAAAATATGATCCTTGTGGTTGCGCAGAATCTTCCCATAAAAAATGCATATCTACCTATAGAAAATTCTTCTCCAATAGAGGCTTTTTCTACCTCCATATTCCCAAAATTATGTTTACATTACACATCACTACATTTATTTAGAAACAACCTATATTAATGTTTATAACCTCCCCCCTCATTCCTAAAGATGATAGAACATTCCTGGTCATAATACCTTGAAATGGATGAATCATTTATCCCTCAATTAAAAAAAAGTAACCATAAGCCTTAAGTATATGTCCTATTTGAATGAAATTAAAATATACAATGATTCATCCCTCAATTACACAAGTAAAATTCATTTGGGAGTGGTTTTTTACTCAAGGACAAATCCAACATATATTCAATCATCATTATCAAGTATCATATCATTTACATTTCACCTTTTGTGTTCTTGAGAAATCTGGATTTACATCAAATTATTTGGCCATCTGAAATGGATTTCTAGTGTCCTGAGGACACATTTTTTTGAAGGTTCATAATATTCATCAATTGTATCTACATAAGTCCCCACCAATAATCCTATCAACCAGTGGAAAATTCATCCCCATGAGAGGCCTTTCCTACCTTAGTATCCCCCTAACAACATCCTTTTGTAAACCACTTGTATAGTTACTCCTCACATACTTTCCCCATATCATTATTTAGATTCATAAATCACAATAACCAAGGAAAAGAAAAATCCATCATTCATGTCTCAAAAACATTTGGAAATTCTCAGTCAATAATTCATATTGGGGACCTCGTCTCATAATTCATGATCAATTTTTTTCAACCTAAAACACCAATGAAATAAATCTAGTTTGAAAGTCTATAAAATACTCACAAAAAGAGAAATAAAACTCAATAAGTTTAAAACATGAGTAAGGAAGCCATGTTAAAATTTGATTATTAATCTATAGACCTATACCTATCATGGTTTAGGAATAAATTGATCAATTAAAAGAATACACAAAACCTGTTAGGTCAAAAAACCACAAAGGGAGGCCTAAGAAAAACTGTTGTTTCGCCCTCTAATCCTGAAATATAGTAGACTTTGGAAAAAATAGGGTGATAATAGAAAAGACACAAAGTTAGAAGGGTTTTCCATGTAATCATTGGAACAATAAAACTATTCTCAGTAAGTCCCATGGATTAAGAAAAATTTATATCATTATGTGATCTTTCATTCAATTCTGGACTACATCATCATCAAAACGGCCTCCTCTTCATCCAGATCAGGTCCAATTCTTGTGGGGGAATTTGTTGGGTACTAAAAAATATTCATGAAAAAAATATAATTACATGAATTTGGAAAATGAAAAAAATAATAAACCCAAAGAATATTTTGATGAAAATGATAAAAATATGGGATTCTGTATAGGAAGGATTGGTCTCACAAAGTAAAAAATGAAATGTAGACTTCCTATATGCATGGTGTTCTACCACATCATGTGATGTATCATAAACATATAGCACTTTTGAATGAGGACATGATTTCTATGTGTCAACACATTGATTTCTTCTCCTTATAATGACCACTCCCCACTAAAAAAGTTGTTTACTAGCCAAGTAGTCCTCCTAGTACATAAAAAAGAAGGCTTGTGGACCATCACGGACAACTAGCTATGGTCGAACCCAGTACCACCATTCTTTTAGAAAAGGACCAAAGGGGGACCAAAAAATGAGAGATGAAATATGGTGAAATAAATAAGATATGTTTTAGGATAAATCTTGATTCCAAATAAATTCATAGACACTATCCAGTAAACAATATGTCAGAGACAATTTTTTAATTCTCCCGATGTGTTTGCAGTTTGAGGTGGTGGAATTAATACCCCACATATCAGCCAATTAATAGCAAGACAATCCATTCATGAATTTACTACGTGGACTATACTTAACATATCCCCTATGTTGATGAACCTCCACAGATGATTCCATGTGGAGGTAGTGTTGTTTTCCGCTTGAGGTGTTAATTAATGACCCTCATTGTTGGAAAACATTACTTCACGAATGGACCCTTTGTGAATACCCTTTGTGAGAAATTATTCATTGACACTCCATCATGGATTGTCCTTTTCGGATAGAACCCTTCATGGATATTTCCATTCATGGAAAATGCTTTGAATAAATTTCTTCATGGACAACCCCTTCTCGGACACTCCTTCATGAGTTCTCCTTCTTGGAAAGACCCATTCATGGATTCTCCATTGCAGAAAAACCCTATGTGGTGATATCCTACCCTGAAAGTCCTATGTGGAAATCCCTATGTTCTCATTAGTCAGTAATTTGGTGGTTGTGCCCCCGCATCCCCGCTTGGGATGATTTATAGACTATAGTCATAACCCTCTAAGAAAGTTCCTTCTCTATAGTCTCTAACACTTCTATTAAAATTGGAGATACGCAGCATGATATTTTTGGTATGGTTCAATGAAATTTTTGGTACCACCTTATATGGACCTAACATTTACCCCATATAATGAAATTGTCAAAAAATCACCATGAACCTCCCCAAATCCATCACCTTACTCCTAAGATAGGTTAAACCAGAAAGGGTTTCCCTTGCGTAAGTCCCACAACATCTATTTCTAGGAATCTTCCTCTGAGTCATCCTGACCAGATGACATTATACTATATAAAAGATGCTTTGAACACATTATGTTATACAATACAGTACTCTTCCCCAAAACACAATGTTAAACTGAGATTTCCCAATCCTCACTACATGAAGTTAAAATATTTTTATTCCCTATATGATAATCATAGGATGCCTCACATAAAAACATTTGGTTCCTCATACATTAATCATGAGATGCCCCATGAAATGGTCAGGAGATGGTTTCTAAAATAATTCAAGGAATTTCTCCTAGAGTAATCCCCTATAATTCTTTATGAGAGGTTGCACTCTTGAACCACTTGACCTCCGCCCAGGGCTTTTCTTGATAGATAACCAAATATTACTATCCATGTTACCAAAATAAAAGTATATACTAGAGAATCTAAATCCCTCTCCCTCTCCCTTTTGGAATAAGCACTCCAACGACAAACTGAATGGATAGTGTGATATTCAGATCTACTAAATCCCCTTGTTTCTAACACTTAGTGTGAATCACATGGTCTTATATATTATTGGTGATCATGGAATCTCCACAATTGAAAACCTCAAGTGGTACTCACGTTCATTATAATCCCCAACCTTAACCAAATCTAAATGGTAATTCTCCATTGATGTTATCCCCGACAACCATTAAAATGGAAAGCTTACATATGTTATCCTTAAATCCATGCCTGAATCATTAAAGGTCCATATTCTTGATGAACTAACACCATGTAGAAATCTTTCTAAGTGTAACACAAAATCATGCACATTGGGCTAGGAAACTTCCATGTGTAATCCCTAGGTTTACTAAAATATGTGGAATTTGATTCCCAACTAACTAGGATATGTAGAAATCCTCCCTAAGTTCCAAACCCAAATTCAAATTCCACCATAATGTTCTTTAATCCATAATACTAATAGGTTCATATCCTCAAGGCAGACCATATTTCTTACAGGTGCCTCGGTCTACCTTGACACAAGTCCCCCACCATACATGATTGGACACCTTTCACCCAAGCTTACTTGATGCATAATGTTAAACTACACGGTTTGGTCTTTTTCATATGAACTTAAAAGGTGATGTGTCCAATTATGTGGCTTTGTAATACATGGGTTCTGATTTCTCTCATGAGGATACATAGGAATCTCATTTTAAGGGGTTGATCTGGACAAAAACACAAATCTCGTCCCCCCTGGATGACATTAAACTCCAGTGTGCAGCACCATGTTGATTATAGCCAACATCTTCCTAATAACTGGCTTAAAGAATATATAATCCATACATAAAAGGGGACCATTTTTGGAGAATCTCAGATACATATAAATCCCTCACTTGATGGAGAACCTCAGATACATACAGATGATTTCAAACCCATTCATGTTAATATGGATCATTACATCAGGGTAATCAACATATGCATACATTGGAATGAACCAAGGATTCAAGAACGTATCTTAAATTTGTAAAAGAGAACCGAAATAGGAAATATTTCCACCCAAAAGTGTGTTATGAGCCCAGCTTCCCATACTCTCAACCAAGGTGGGTTCTTAAGTTTTATTGGCCATGTTACTCAATAAATGCATTCCCTTAGAATGTAGGTCCTTGAATCATGGATATGAGAGTCATTGGGAATTTCTAGTTTCACAAACAAAACCCACTAGAGACCATTCGAAGGTGTTTTTCCCAACATCAATGATTGTACTAAATTCAACCCCTTGTAAAAAACTGTTCAAGATAAAAGTAGTTTTCTTTTGAAATAAAATGACAAACATGATGTGAAATCACTCAACTATGATATGTCCGTAATAAGGTAAAAGGTAAATACTATCAAGTTATCGTAGTCCGAATGGACCAAAGGCCTTCATTTTGTTATTTTATTATGGATAATCCCCCTTTTAAGGGTTGAAGTGGAACCCGTACATGACCTGTAGTCCCAAGGCACAAGGCCCGGTAGACCAGCAATACATGACCCAAAGGACCAGAGACATACCATGCGCAATACATGACCCATAGGCCCAGACCACTGGAACTTCCCCTCCCCAGCTTATGCATAATTGATCACATGGCACCTCACCTTGCATTGTTGTTCACCTAGCATTTCCCCATACAAAGCTGAACAATGCCTGATCCCTATGGCGGCTTTCATACCCTCTCATTCTTCCAATCCGATTAGCTCTGCTTCTGGTGGCTACTACTCTTGTTGCTCTGATCCTCTTATGGGGCCTGTTCTGTGTGAACTGAGCTACTCCATGGTCTACGTGGCCCAAAGGCTCGGTGGCCTGAAAGAATTTGATGACCCAAATTCCCTAGAGACCTATAGGCCCAAAACAGTGGCTCGAAGGCCTAAATTGGGTGAATAGTTTCGGCTGCTACAATACCGAACAGTAACCTCTACAACACTGTTATAGTACCATAAATTTTCCTCCACCTTGTTTTGAACCTCGGTCTCTTGGATACCATGTAGGAGCTCTTACCACTCGGGTATGGGCTCGTTGGCATCACGGTCTCTTAGGATGATCTCCTTTATAAACCAAATTATTCTTCAAAGGAAACACCTTTAAAAAAACCCCACCAAACACAAACAATCCTAAAAACTATAAAAATCAAAACAAAAAACAAAAAACCATAAAACCCATAAAACCATAATTCTCATTAAAACCCTAAAAATGTGATTGAAAACTAAAACCCCCAAAAAAATGTTCAAAAAGTAGAAAAACATTAAAAACCACTAAGTAACCAAAAAATTAAAAACCCCCTAAAAACTCTAAAAACCCTAAACCCAATAAAACCTATGAATCCCTAAAAAAACATTTAAAACCCACAAAACCAAGAATCCCACAAATCATTAAGAAAACTCTAAGAAAACCTCACCCCAATCATAAATCAAATAATCCAAAAAAACCAAAAAATATGCTCAAAAACACAAAAAACTCTAAAAACCAATAAAAACCTGTAAAAATTGTAAAAACGCTTAAAACCATAAATAATACTAAAAAGTCACTAAAAACCATAAAACCCCTGTAAAAACCAAAAAAACCCCCAAACCATAAAAATAATAGAACCATTAAAAACCTAAAAACCATGAAATTCTAAAAACAATAAATCACATAAAATTCCTAAAAAACCTAAACCCCATAAAAACTAATAAAACACCCCAAAACCCTGAGAAAACAATAAGGATCCTAAAACCACTATAAGAACCTAAATCCATATAAAAAACCCTAAAAACCCATTAAATACATAAAAAACCTAAATATCCATCAAAAAAATAAAAACCCATAAAAAACATAAAAACCATTAAAAACCCTAAAAATTATAAAAACCCATTAAACCCCCACAACCCCATAAATTCAATATAGTAGGAAAAAAATTATAACCATCCTAAAAAACTAAATACTCTAAAAAATCCTGTAGAACCGAAAAACAAAAAAACATTAATACCCTTAAAAACCATTAAAACCCCTAAAGACCCCTAAAAACCACAAAAATATAAATACTCCAATATCCCTAAAAACTCTAAGACACCATAAAACCCCCGAATACAAAAAAACATAAAGACCCCACGACAAAAAAAACCATAAAACCCCTACAAAAATTTAGAAAACACAAAAATTTATAAAAATACCTAAATCCTAGAAAAACATTATAAACCCAAAATCACTAAAAAATAACCATAAAAAATTAATAAAACACTTAAAACCCATATAATCACTTGAAAGACCCAAAAACAGAAAAAAAATATCTAAAATACTTGAAATATCCTAATACCCTAAAGACCCTAATTCCCATAAAAACACCTAAAAAATAATAAAACCAAAAAAAACCATAAATAAACCTTAAACCCTAAAATTCTTTTAATAGCCATAAAATCTTAAAGGGGCCTAAAACTAATAAAACCCTAAAAAAACCCTAAAAACCTTAAAAATACTAAAGGATCCTAAAAACCATAATACCCTATAAGACCATAAGAATTATAAAAACTATAACGGACTCTAAAAAATCTCATGGACTATAAAAACCCCTATAAACTTAAATGGATCGAAAATAAAAACAACATAAAGGACTCTAAAAACCTGATAACCCTACGAAACCCATAAAACCACTTAGAAAATATAAAGGATGCTAGAAACAATAAAAATAAAAAACAAACATAAAAAATAAAAATAACTTAAGAACCCAAAAACCAAAACAAATCTCTAAAATTAGGTAAAAACTCTAAAAACCCTTCAATAAATATAAAAATCATAAAACCCCCAAATCCCCTAAAAGGACTAATAAAACACGAGTCCCCTAAAAATCTCTCAAATCCCCTAAAAACCCTAAAACTCGTAAAAACAATAAAAACAAAAAAAACCATAAAAAATCTATTAAAACTCCTAAAAAACCAAGAAACCCAAAAACTCATAAAATCCCTAATCACCCTAAAAACAATTACTAAAAATAAAAAACCAATCTCAAAAAAATATTATAAAGGGACCTAAATACCCTAAAAACCCAAAAGGGCCATAAAAATCCTAATAACTAAAAGAACACTAAAACCATTAAAACTATAATGGACCCTAAAAACCCCAAAAACCCAAAAAAAATCCTTACACCCCCCCAAACCTTAAAAAATATAAAACCTATTAAAAGTATAACAAGACCCTAGAATCCCTAAAAATCCTATAACCCTGAAAAACACTAAAAGACCCAAATAACGCAAAAACCCGTATTAGAAACTTATGATACCCTAAAACCATTAAAAACAAAAGAGATAATCAAAACCCTTAAACCCCAAAAAAGACTCTAAAAATCATAAAGAACCCAATTGAACCCTATTGGACCCTAAGAATACAAAAGGATCAAAAACCCAATAAAATAAACAATGGACCCAAAAACCAATAAAACCCCAAAATGACCCTTAAACCCCTAGAGGACCCTAAAAATCCAAAAAATAAAAAAACCCATAAGAACTTCCTAAAAGACCTTAAAAAAATTAAATAAAATTAAAAATCCTATATCCTAGAAAAACCCAAAAAGGCCACAGAAACCTCCAAAATTTTTAAACAAACCAAAAAATACCCTAAAACCCCAAAACCCTAAATCCATAAAAATATCTAAAAATATCTAAAAATATTTTTATGGCCCCAAAAAGGTGTAAAACCCCCCAAAACACTAAAAGGCATTAAAAACTAAACATACCCTAAAATCCCTAAAACAATCTCAAAAACTATAAAATCAAAAATACCCAAAAAGACACTAAAACCCCTAAAAACATAAAGACATTAAAAAAATTAAAAATACAAGAAATCCAAAAAAACCATATTAACTAAAAACACTACAAACCCTAAAAACTAAAAATAACATTGAAAACATTAAATCCCCACAACATAAAAGACAGTACAGGAATTAGAAACAAAAAAAACCATAAAGGACTATAAAATCCCTTAAGTGACCTAAAAGACCCTAAAACCCTAAAACCTCAAAAGGATCCTAAAACCCACAAAACCCCAGAAATAACATAAAAACCATGAACCCATAAAGAATCTTTAATACCCTAAAAACCATAAAAAACTAAATGACCAAAAAACCCCTACACCCCTAAAAGACTCAAAAAAGCCAAAATCCCTTAAAATACCCTTTAAAACCTTAAAAATGATAAAATACCATAAAACTCATAAAATACATAAAACATAAACACCCATTAAAAGACCCTAGAATCCCCAAATCCCCCAAACCCAAAAATAATTAAATCCCAAAAAAACTTTTAAAACCCATAAAACCTTAAAAAACATAAATACCATAAAAACATAAAAACCCCTAAAATGATAAAAATATATAAAAAAAACATTTAGATACCTAGATAAACCCTAAAACAACAAAAAACCTAAAAAACCTTAAAAAATGAAAAATAAAAAAAACCCTAAAACACCAAAAATCACTAAAAACCCTTAAAATAAAAAAACAATTAAAACACCCAAAAAAACTAAAACACCAAAAACATTAAAAAGCCTATAATCCCATAAATACTCCAAGAATCCGTAAAACCCCCTAAAAACTCAAAAGAAGCCTAAAAATATTAAAACTCACTTAAAAGAAAAAAACAAAAAATCCCCAATTAAACGCATACTAAACCTTAAAACACCTAACGACACTAAAAACACCTTAAATCACCCAGTAACCACAAAACCCCTAAAACCCTAAAAACCCTAAGAAATCCTAAAACTTTGAAAACCCCTAAAACCCTAAAGAACCACTAAAACCCATAAAATCCTAAAAAACATAAAAACTATTAAAACCCTAAACGACTATAAATTCCCTAAAAACCCTAAAAACATTAAAAAAATCCCCAAAAATAAATGAACGACCCCAAAAACCCCTTGAAACCCCAAAAAACCCTAAAACAATTTAAAAATATAAAACCAAAAAAATAATCCTAAAACACCAAAAATTTCCTAGAAGACCTAAACTATAATGAAAACCATTAAACACCCTAAATGACATTAAAACCCATAAAATAACCTATAATCCCTATAAAAAAATAAAATCCACATAAAATTCATAAACACCATAAAAATAAATAATAACAAAAAAATCATATCAAAATTAAAACCCCTAAAAACTATCAACTTATAAAATACCAATAAAAATCCCTAGGAGGCTAAAATCTATAAGACAATAAAATATCCAAAAAAACCCTAAAACCACCAAAACAATACACCAAAAACCTATAAAACCTATAAAACCCTAAAACTGCTGACCCCTAAAGAGCCATAAAACCCCTCAAAATAATAATATTCCTAAAAACAAAAAAAATCCCCACAAACTCTAAAACCCTAAAACCCTTAAAAAAGACATCAATCCTCTAAAAGCCCAAGAGACCGATAAAAACCCATAAAACCCTTATATCATTAAAAATCATAAAACCCAGAAATGAAACCCCATTCACTGGGTGTTTCTCTAAACTTGGCTCATCTTCTCCCTCATTGGGTTTTAGAGCCTATTCTTGTTGGATCTCTTCTCTTATCTAGAATCTACATCGTTCACCCTTATTTATTCTCCTCCTCTCTGATGCTCACTACTGTGTTTCTTCTCCCCCAGTTCTTTCAGTCTACCTATTGAAGGATGGGTGTTGTGGAAGCCCTCGAGAACCCTACCCCCGCTCTTTCCTCATGTTACTCTATGCCTCTCTGAGTCGAAACTGGTGTGGTCGTTACCAAGAGGCTTTGAGTATGTGGTTTGGTAGACTACGAGTTTTCAGGAACTACTAATGTTGGTTCGCTTCTGGATTTCTAACTCGTCGGTGATGGTGGTTTTTAGAGCCCTACGAACAAAGCCTTAATATGACCTCTTGTTCCTCGGCACCACTCCTTGTTGGATCTGGTGTGGTGGAATATATGATGTTTTTGGATTTATGGTGCGGTGGTCATAGGGGCTCTAGCCACGACCTAATTTGGTATGTTCTTGTGAAGTCGGTTAATGGTATGTCAGATCTCCTCGGTATTTCATCTTCTAATCCACTGGTGAATGTATTTGTGTTATTTTGTGAGTGCTTATTTCATTCTAGATTGGTGAAGTTTCTATGATTAGAGTTATTTCATGTCTAGTGTGGAATTGGAGTCGACATCAATGTTGATGAGAATGGTGAAGGGATGACAGTTTCTTTGATTCTATTTGTGGTGGTTGAATCTGATTTTGGTAACTTCAAAGATGTTTTTTTGGTGGCACACATTTAGAGGTTTCGGTGATGAGGAGGGATGTCTCTGGCAGGTATTTCTCGGTGGCATAGTAAATGATGATGGGTGGTTGGGTGTGGTAGGGTATGCGGCTCAAGGAAGATCATGGATGGCATCCCATGATTATGGCGTGTTGATTTTGACAAATCCTGAGGCCGAAGGTGGTGGCATGCCACTTCTCCTTTGAATTTTGAATTTGGTTTATCTTAAAATACAAAAGACTCTGTTGAAATATGTCTAGTGTTATCATGGGTTTTTAATTAGTTATTTTAAATTGTTCAGTTCCCACTTATCCATGAAGATTTTTGTGAAACAAAATACATATTACAAGGGTTCTAAAACCCTAGAAACCCAAAAAAAACTATAAAACCACTAAAAATATATAAGACCCCCTAAAACTCCAAGACACCTAGAATTACCCTAATCCCACTAACAATAATAAAAACTAGAAAACCTCCTAAACCCCTTCAACAAGCTATAGAACCATAAAAATGACAAAAACCCCTTTAATACCCTAAAACCTGTAAAACCATAAAATACACTAACACCACTACAAATCTGTAAAAACCATAAAAACCAAATAAATAAAAAAACCAAAATGGAAATTATAAAACCCCCTAAAAATCATAAAAACACAAAAAAACTCCAATAAACAATACATACACTAGAAAATCAAAAAATCCAAAAAACACCTAAAAGCAGTAAAAAAATTCTAAAAACCACTAAACCCCCTAAAAACCATAAAACCCATGAACCCTCTAAACCCCCTAAAACTCTAATACCCCGAAAAATACCATGGAGTCCATTGTAAATATATTGAAAATACTTAAAAAACATAAATAAAAAAACCCCAACACCATAAAAAATCATAAAAGGCCCTAAATCCCATTAAAATCCTAAAATGCCTGAAAACAATAAAAAAATAAAAATCCTGAAAAACCCAGAAGACCCTATGAAAATCATGAAACCCCCTAAAAACAATAAAATACCTAAATAATATTAAGGGATCTAAAAACCATACAAATCTCTAATAACCCAAAACCCATAAAATGGATAAAACCCCAAAAAAAACAGTAAAACCCCAAAAAGACATAAAAAAACCTGAAAGGACACTAAAACCATTAAAACCACTAAAGTACCCTAAAAACATTTAAGGAAACATAAAACCCTAAAATTATTAAAAAATGAAAAAACCCTTTAATTCCTAAATATCGTAAAACCCCTTAACATTATTGAAAACCCATAAAAATAATAAAACCCGTAAAAACGTAAAAAATACATAAATAATCCTAAAAACACTAAAATATTTTAAAAAACTGAAAATCTATTAAGACCCCTAAAAATAATAAAACCCCATAAAACCCCTAAAAATAATAAAAACATATAATATAATTAAAATCCAAAAACCCCTTAAAAACATTAAAATCCATAAAAAACCCAAGAAACCCAAAAATCTCTTAAAACTCAAATAACCATAAAAACTGTAAAAAACCTAAAAACCTAAACATTTAATAAAAACCCAAAATAATTCTAAAGTATATAAAATCACCTAAAAATACATGAAAAAAACTCAAAAAAACTATGAAAATTTCTAAAATCACTAAAAGTCCCATAAAACACGAAAACCCCTAAAATTGAAAAAACCCAAAAAAAAACTGTTCAAGAGTAAAAAACCTTTACAACCCTTAAAAATATAAATGAAACATTAAATTCATAAAAATACACAAAACCCCCAAAACCCATTAGACACATTAAAAAACCCAAAACACTAGAAACACTAAAAACCCATAAAACTATAAAAAACCAAAAATCCAGAGTTAAACTAAAAACACTAATAAAAACATAAAACATAAAAAAAATAAAAACCTATAAACCCTAAAACCCTTAAAAACCCCTAAAGACCCAAAAATCCCCAGGAAACCCTAAAAACATAATGATCCAAGAAAACTTTAAAATCCTAAAGTCGCCTAAAAACTATTAAATACAAAATGAAGTCTAAAACCGCTCAAAACCTAAAAACAAAAAAACCACTAAAAACCCTAAGGACCCAAAAAGATCCTAATGTCCCTAAAATACCCTATAGACCCTAAAATACCACAAAACCAATAAAACAATAAATTCCATAAAAACTATAATAAACACTAAAATACAATAAAAAATCCTAAAAAAACCTAAAATCCATAAAAATATAAAAACCCTAAAACCATAAATAATCATAAAAACATAAAAATCCATAAAATACCCTAAAACCACAAAAAAATCCCTAAAAACCCTAAAACCCCCTTAAATTACCTAAAAAAACAAAAAACACTAAAGCAATGTAAAACCCACTAAAAACCTTAAACGGCGCTAAACACCCCTAAAACCTAAAAGGACCCTAAAAACCCTAAAAATACAAAAGGACCATAGAAATGATAAATACCCCTATGAAAACATTAAACCATAAAACATAAAATACCATAAAACCCTTGAAATAATAAAACACCTTAAAACCAATATAAGAACCTAAAAAATCCTAGAAAAACTAAACCTCCATAAAACCCCCAAAAACATAAACACCCTAAAACACTAAAACACCCTAAGAAAAACATAAAAACCCACCAAAACATTAAATGAACCTAAAACCCTTCATGACCTCCCCTAAAAACAGAAGAAGCCAGGAAAATAATAAAAACCCAAAATGTTTAAAACCCAAAAATCTGTAAAAACATTAAAAATCCGTAAACCCATAATGATTCAAAAAACCCCTTTAAACCCATAAATCCAACAAGAATCATAAAAACCTAAAAAATGTGAAAAAATATTAGGTAACCAAAAAAGCTAAAAAAGTGTAAAATCTTAAAAAACAATCAAAATTGAAAATACTCTAAAATTTCTGAAGGACACTAAAAACACTAAAACACCCTAAGGACCCTAAAATCCAAAAAATATCCATAAAGGACCCTAAACCCCATAACAAACCCTAAAGGGCACTAAAAAAAATAAAACAAACTGAAAACCGAACAATGTACTAAAATCATAAAAACCCCAAATGAACCTATAAATCCAAAAAAGCAATAGTAGATTCGAAGACTCTAAAACTAATAAAATCACAAAAACCCTAAAATAGCCCAAAAAACAAAAAGTCGCTTTAAAAGACTCTAAAATGCATAAAACCACTTAAAACCATAAAAACTTCAAATTACACTAACACCCCCCTACAACCCTAAAAACCTAAAAACCCCGAAAACCCATAATAAACCTAAAACACATAAATCCATAAAACCCCATATAACCAAAGAACTTTTAAAATCTGGATTAACTCCAAAAACTAAAAAACCCTAAAAACCGTAAAAACCTATAAAACTCTAAAATCCATAAAAATAGTATAAACCATAAAAAGCCTAAAACCGCAAAAACTGAAAAACCCTTAAAACCCAAAACCCCCTAAAAACATAAAAACACAACTAAAACCATAAAAACAAAAAACATATAAAAAATCTAAAAACCCAAAAACCCCCCAAAAAATGAACCAACCCAAACTCTAAAAACACTAAAATCCCTAAAACCCTAATAACCTCTAAATCCCATAAAAACACAAAAACCCATAAAAAACCCTTAAAACATAACGATCCAAAAAATATTTAAAATATCATAAGACACATAAAAGTTAAAAAACAATAAAACCCATAAAAACCCTTAAACAACCTAAAAATCCTAAAAACTCATAAAATCCCCTAAAACACTAAATATATGAAAAAACCCTAAAACACCATAAAACCTCCCTTAATGATAAAAAATATAAAAAAACCTAAAAACCCTAAAAATTTAAAAAAGCACAAAATAGCCTACAAGAATATAAAAATAATTAAAAACCCTTGTTTCGTTGTTCCTTGAAATGTGTATTATTGTTTTATGAATCAATTCTTCCAGGAGGTTTCCATTAGATTAATTTATGGAACCTGAAACATCCAATAGTTCTTTATCCAATGGGGACCTGATTTTCAAAGTCAAGAAATCATTAATTTTGAACATCACAATACTTAAGATCGTGCATTTGTTGAGAATTTGGGAGGTAGGATTCCTCACACCCTTTTGGGGGGAATTATTTTCTACTCCATGACAATCTTTATAATTTATGATATTTTCAGGAATCCTTATTAATTCACCAAGTATATAATAAGTATCCCTAGGAATTTTCAATCACCTATTTACCGTGTGAAATGTTTAAAATCATCTGTATGTGTTTGAGGTTCTTTGTTAATGGAGATATCTGTATGTATTCAAGGATCCCAATCAATGGTATCCTCTCATATACCACTTAGAGATTCTTTTAATGAACATTATGATGAAACTGGTTTTTAATCCACCCAGTGGAGAACTATGGAATTTATTTTCATCCAGGGAGATGAGGGTTTGGTTTGATCTTGGGATTGTGCCCATAAAATGGGCTTCCAAGGAATCCTTGTGAAAGGAATCATAACCCTCATAGTTCGGTTCCACTAAATGGGACCCATCATACCTTTTAAAGTCTGGTGATGATGACCTAGCCATACATTTTAATGTCATGCAGTATGGACATCTAAGAAAAATGTACTTAGTCAAATCATAGTGTGAGACTTATGGTGAAGCAGCCCAAGGAACAAGGAAAGGATATGGGTTTCCAATTAGGATCAAACCCTATTGGGAATATGGCCCAAGGAGAACAGAATTGATCTAAGGTATTGGGTTTGAACCTCAAGGATTCTTCATATGTATCCTATGTGGATGGGAATAGAATCCCACATAGTCGATAAGTCTCATAGGAGAGTGTAGTCCTTTGAGAGAAATGAGTTTGGGCTTACTTCTTGAAAAGGATTCCATTATGATTTGCGGATTTAATTTGGGGATTTTTTCTAAGCAGGATCCTCTAATTAGGGGAATTAGGGTTGGATTCCGGAAGAGGAAATCTAGTGAGCTCGGGCCCTTAGAAGGCATCATGTATATCTTGGTTTGAATAGGAATCCAAGTTCTCATAGTTTATTCACCATGGGTGTTTGTGCACTTTTTGTAATCACTACAAATCTCTAATCCAAAGGGATTCATGCTCGGTGTGAAAAACAAGAGGATGCAGAAGATTCAACAAAGGATGTTTTAAATTTTTCCTGCTCCACTGGTGGAAGAGGGGGAACCTATGGTGTTGATGGTGGATGAAGGCGAGGCGTCAATACTTATAGCTACTCACTTTACATTGGACAATTTTCTAATGAATGGAAGAATGGATTATGATTAGGGGCCTACACAATGATGGATTCCCATTGTGAAAAATCCGAACGGGATAGGGAAAGGGTAAAAAAGTCCATGTGCCCATATCTTCTCTGGTCTTTGGCACCGAAGAAGAGAAGAGGAACAATGATGCTACCTACTAAAAGAAAATCATGGGGCTTATGCCATGATGGTAACCCTAAAATTGATTCTGGTAGGGGAGATAGTCTTCTCTTTTTCTCAAAAGGATGAAATGAAAGTGTGAACTTTACTTTCCCTATAAGAGATATGAGGTTCCATGTCATATAATTGAGAAGGGAAAGGCCATAACCCAACCCTCCTCCAAACCAGGAACTTCCCAACATTATTTTTGAGAGAAATTTACATGTGACTATGGATATACAAACCCACATACATTCCTTGTATCCTTACTCCCTTATAAAACAAATGCGCAAAATCTATGACTGTGGAAATACAAACCCAAATTTGAGACACACTGATTTTCCTTTCTCAATGGTTTGATAAGTCAGGAGTTTTTGGTGGAGGTCTCAATATAATCCATTTCATACAATGAAACCAATGAATAAGAAGCATTTCCATGAATGGAATTGAGGAACACTTGATGGATTGTAGACAAAAGAGAGTAAAGAGGGTAACTGAATCAATGAGAGGCACCCATGTAGAGCATGGCACACAATTATGGGCGCATAAGTAGACTTCGGTGACCTGATATTTAGTTAAGCAATAAACAATCTGTATGGTCATACTTGGGTGAGACCTTTCTCAATCCTTTAAGAGTATTCATAGGTGATCCCGGATGTAGGGTACTCAAGTTACTATGAATGGAATAAGTGGTGCACAAGTATTTCTTATTTGGGGAGTTTGGGTACTTTAGGTGTGCAAATGTTATGGTTTTAAAACACATAATGGACTTAATTCCAATGATCCTCTCTTAAATACTCTCAAGGTGTTGAAGAACTACCTTGAATGTTTTGGAGTATTGGGGTGAAGTACTAGGGCAACCAGTGTAGAAATTGGGCTTCAGAGAAATTTTTCCATACAAAAGAAGGCCCTAAGGGTCTATTTTTAGTCAATAATAGGACCTTGGGAGAAATGAGATTGGGTGTGAAAGTAGGTTGTGAGACTGATTGGGGCGTGCAAGTAGGTTGTGTGCTAGATGGGGGGGCACATGTATACATGCGTGGCACTGGTGATTTGGTCTAACTAGGGCTCCACTTTTTGGACATAGACAAAATAGTGACTTCATTCAGCTCAAGCATGGTGGCGTGTAGGTATTTGTGTACTGGTACCTTGGGTGACACTTTGGGGACTTAGTAAAATAAATACTCAATACCGCGGGGGATACACCTCCGCACCCCTGCTTGGGTTCACTGCCATACAGCGGTCTTGACCCTTTGGCCCGGTGCCTTCACTACATCACTGACCCCCATGAAAAATGCAATGTCGCATCACGAACTTTTCGATCCCAGTTGAATACATTTTGAGTTACAGCACCTGGAAATTCAACTTCTATTGCGGAGAAGTGAATGAAACACATTTCATTGAGTCTACAATGCTAAATCTCTAAATACATTTAAATACTTTAAATTATTAAAAAAACTAAAATTTGTAAAAGAATCCTAACATCCTAAACACCCTAAGAACCATAAGAAGAACTTAAGATACTCTAAACCCCTAAAAACAATATCCAACCCTAAAAATCATAAAACCCCATGGAAAACCGTTAAAAAACCATAAAAATCCACAAACCCTAAAAAATACTAAAACCCCCTAAAATCCTGAAAATCACTAAAATCCATAAAAGACTCTAAAAAACTAAAACCCACTAAGAACCCTAAAACCCAAAAAAAAACCCTAAAACCCATAATCTAATAAAAATATCTAAAAACCCATCAAAACTCTTAATAACCTTCATAACCCCAAATAAAAACAGAATATCCCTGAAAATCCATAAAACACTAAAAAACGCTAAAAGACCTAAAATATCTAGAAACCAATTTAAAAATATTACAAAATCACTATAAATAAATAAAACCTGAGGAGAAGAAAAAAACATATTAAACCATGAAAACCCTATGAATCCCCTAAAAATAAGAAAAATCCAAACAAATTCCAAAGACCCTCTGAACCCCTAAAAACCCAAAAAGACCCCAAAAACTAAAAAACCCAAAAAATTAAATAACCCCTTGAAATCTCTAAAATTCCTAAAAAATATAACCCCCTCCCCAAATCCAATAAAATTACTTAAAACCCTTAAAATCGCTAAAACCCTAAAAGCTATAAAACACATAAACCCATAAATATTATAAATACCATGAAAACCCTAAAATACCCTAAAAACCCTAACAAACACAAAAAACCAAAAACCCCTAAAAGATCATAAATTACCCAATAAAACCCCTAAAAGAACCTCAAAACCCTTGAACAACTGAAAACCCTTCAAAACTAAAAAAATAACGAAAAACCATAAACCCCTAAAATACCTAAATCCCCTAAAAACCCTAACACCACTAGAGAAATACTAAAACACCTAAATATTCATAAAAATACATAGACACCTATTAAAATAACCCCTAAAAAACCCAAAACCCCAAAAACCCATAAAAACCCATAATATCCCTAAAATTTATAAAACCCATTAAAACCCTTAAAAAATATGTAATAACCAAAAAATCCTATAAAAATACCTAAAAATTCAAACACAATAAAATCTCTTAAAATCCTAAAAAACCATGAAAACCATAAAATACCATAAACCCCAAAAACCCATTAAAAACTAAAAAACCCTAAAAACCATGGAATCCCCTAAATATAGAAAAAAAACCATGATAACCCATAAAACCTAAAAAACCTAAAAAAACCCCAATAAAATTTAAAAAAGCCTTAAAACCTTAAAAAACCATAAAACCTTAAAAAGCCTTACAGCCTAGAAACCCTTTAAATCCCAATAACTATTAAAATGGATAAAAAATAAGCCTAAAAACCAAAAAAAATATATAACCATAAAAACTCTAAAAACCATTTAGGACTCTAAAATCATGAAAATCCTAAAATTATTTAAAATTCCAAAAAAACCTAAAATCTTTTAAAATCCCTAAAAAACACCATAACCCAAAAATTATTTAAACACCCAAAGACCCCTAAGAACATTAAAAACTATAAAAACCCTAGAAACCCCTAAAACCCTAGAGACATTAAAAAAACAAATATCACTAAAGACGCTAAAATATTTAAGACCCTAAATAACTCTTAATATTTTATAAACCCTATTAGAACCCTAAAAACCCTGAAAAATACCACAAAACCCAAAAAACACTACAAAGAAAACCGAATCCTAGAATACCTACTAGACCCTATAAAATCCTATAAGACCATTATACCCCTAAAAAATAATAAACCCTAAAAGAACACTAAAAAACTGAAAATAGTAAATGAAACCTAAACCCCTAAAAACGTAAAAGAAACGTACCCCCCCCCCAAACTCCAAAATCATTAATACAATAAAAACCATAAAAACACCTAAAATACTAAAACACCTAAAATCAATAATAACCATAAAAACACAAAAAACGTGCACAGAAAACTAAAACCCTTAAGAAATACCAAAACCCCAAAAAAACCCCTACAATGCCCTAAAACCCAAAACAGGTCATAAAACCCCTAAAACCACTAAAAACATTAAAACCCATAAAAAATCCTAAAACCCAAAAAATTCCAAAAATTCCAAAAAAATATCCTAAAAAATCCACAAATCTATTGCAATTTATAGAACCCCCAAAAAGACCCTAAAAACCTAAAACTCCTATAATCCTAATAAAATACTAAAACCCTCCAAAGCCCCCCAAAACTTATTAAACCCTAAAAACATACAAACAATTAAAACCAAAAAACCACTTTAACCTCTAAAACACCTTAAAACTTTAAATCTCCTAAAAAGCATTTAAACCCACTAAAATAAAAAAAACATAAATCCTATAAAAATACTTAAAACAACTAAAAACATAAAAATTCCTAGAAAAACCTAAAAACTATAAAAATACAAAAGACCACAAAACCCTAAAAACTGTAAAAGGATCTAAAAGCACCGAGACCCCCTAAAATTAGTTAAACCCCCAAAAAACTCTAAAAACCATTCAATCTATAAAAACCCTAAACCCAATAAAAACCATAATTTTCCTAATTAACAAAAAAAATTAAACCCCTTAAAACCCCCAAAAAACAATCAAATCCCTTAAATAACCAAATAACATTAAAAAACCAAAAACTTATAAACCCAAAAAAACCCGTAAAAACTCTTGAAATCCACAAAAAAAACCTAAACCAAACATAAAAATCCCATAAAAACATAATTTCATAAAATTATTAGAAATCCCTTAAATCATAAAGCCACCAAAATACCCTAAAACCCTAAAAACCATGAAAACCTAAAAACCCCTAACCCCCCCAACCCTAAAAACAATGAAAATCCCCTGAAAAAAATAAAATACCCTAAAACTCCTAAACACATTGAAATTCCTTAAAAACCATAAAAACATAAAAAACCATTGATCCACTACATCCCATAAAAACCATAAAACCCAAAAACCATAAAAATTTAATAAATCACAAAAACCTTAAAAACCCTAAAACACTAAAAATCTAATAAAAACTTAAAATCCGTAAAACTCTATATAAACACAAAACCCCTAAAATATCTAAAACTGAAAAATATCTAAGACCCCTAAAACACATACAAAAAATTCAAAAATCAGAAAAATATTAAAACCCTTGAAAACCATAAAACCCCTAAACACCCTAAAGGCCATCAACATCATAAAAATCATAAAACCCCTAAAAGAACCTAAAACCCAAAAATCCCTAAATGATCTTAAAAAACCAAAAAATATTTAAAGATAGTATAAACCCTAGAAAAACATAATGACACAAAACCAACCTTAAACCCCCTAAAGGACACTAAATCCCCAAAAACCTTAAAATACAACAAAAACAATAAAGACATTAGAAACCATAAAACCCCAAAAAGATCTAAAGACCACTAAATCCCTAAAATACCATAAAACCCCCATGAATCTAAAAAACCTAAAAATCCTAAAGGTCCCAAAAACAGTTAAAGGACCATAAAATTTTTTCAGGAATACCAAAGGACCTTAAAACCCCAAAGGACACAAAAAACACTAAAAACATTTAAAGATCCTAAAACCATAACAACCATAAAAAACATAAAAGAATATAAAAAGATGATAAATCCCTAAAACGAATAAAATTATAACAACCCTAAAAAACAAAATACCCCCTAAAAACCATAAACAACATAAAACCACAAAAACCATAAAATCCCTAAAACCCCTAAAACTGTAAAACCCTGAAAGACCCTAAAATCTGAAAAAGACCCTAAATGACCTTAAAACACTTTACAATCTCTAAAGAATCTCATAGAAACATAAACCACAAAAAATAAAAAAATATCTAAAATCCCTAAAACCCAAAAAAACTCATAAACCCTCTAAAATCCATAAATATCCTATAACCACTAAAAAACCCATAAACCCTATAAAAAATAAATCCCATAAAACAATAAAAACAAGAAAAATATCCATAACCCCCTGAAAATACCTAAAAACACATAAGAACACAAAATACCCTAACATACCCTAAAAACCTTAAAAGCCACAAGAACCCTAAAACAGAATAAAGACCCTAAAAACTATAGAAATGCCTAAAACCCTTTTAAGCACCTAAAATATTGAAAAATCATAAAGCAATAACCCCCCCCCCCCCCCCCTCCAAACACACACACACACACACAACCCCAAAAAACACCAAAATCTCTACCCCCCCCCAAATACCTCAAAAAATATAAAAATAAAAAGTAACCCAGTTAACTCTAAAGCACTAAAAAACTCTAGAAACCATAAAAATGAAATAAACACACTAAAAACAATAAACCATAAGAACCATAAAAACCTAAACCCTACACTCGAAGCCCCATATCCTAACCCCATATACTCTGAACCCATGCTTGAAACTCTATACCCTACACCTTAAACATAAATAAATACACCCTAAACCCTATACTCTACACCTTAAAACCTAAAACCTACACCCTAAACACTATACCCAATACCCAAAAACATAAACCCTACACCCTTAACTCAACATCCTACACCCTAAACCCTACACAGTAAACCATATACATTAAAATCTATACCAAATATAAACCTTAAAACCCTAAAGAGCCTGAATCCCCTTAAAGAACCTAAAAAAATAAAAATAACCCTAAAACCCCTTTACTTCCAAAAAAATCTGATAGACCCTAAAAGACCCAAAATAACCTAAATCTATTAAAAACCCCCAAATTACTATAAAAACCCCATAAATCCACTAAATTTCCCTAGAAACCATAATAAACATAGAAATCCCTAAAACCCCTTAAAACACTAAAAACCCTAAAATCCATAAATACGCTAAACCCCAACAAAACCCTTAAAACCATAACATACTAAAAACCCTTAAAACCATTAAAAATATTGAAAACATAAAACTTTTTAAAAACTCTAAAAATCCATAAAAACCTAAAAACCCCTAAATAAACTTAAAACCCCTAAAGCACTAAAAACACTAAAATGGCCCTCCAAACCCAAAAAAACACTAAAAAGACCATAAATACTATAATACCATAAAGACACCATAAACCTCACTAAGACCCCTGAAAACACTAAAAAACCCTAAAAACACCTGAAAAAAATCCCCTAATACGTCTTAAAAACCCTAAAACCTAAATTAATTTAAACACTATAATAATCCTAAAGGACATAAAATGTCCCTAGACACCCTAAAAATACACTAAAAAGCCTAAAACCATAACAAATCTAAAACCCTTAAAACTCATAAATCCCATAAAACCCCTAAAAACCTAAGACCCTTAAAAATAATAAAATCCCTAAAAACTCTCAAAACCCTTAATACCCCTAAATAAAAAAAAACACTAAAACCCATGAAACTCTAAAAAACCTAAAAACCATAAAACCTCATAAAACACCTTCAAACCCCATAAAAATGATAAAAAAATATAAAGACCATAAAGACCCTAAAAATAATAATACACTAAAAACCTTCACAAAACCATAAAAATGATAAAATCCTAAAAAACAAAAAAAAATCATAAAATCCCAAAAAATTCATAAAAATCCAAGAAAATTCTAAAAATGGGAAAAACCTATAGACCTCCCCACACCCCTAAATTCATTTAAACCCCATTAAACCATAAAACCCATAAAAAACCAAAAAACATTAAAAACACAAAAAAACCCTAAAATTCCCTAAAATCCTTAATAACCAAAAAAAATCATTGCCCCTAAACCACTAAAATTACCAAAACCTTAAATCCCCAAATCATTAAAAAAATCCATAAACCCCCTAAAAACCAAAAAAAATACTAAAATGATTTTAAAAATCTAAAATAATTAAAACCCTAACACTAACTAATAACACCCAAAAAGACCATAAAAATCATAAAAAAATGAAATTCCAAAAAACCTAAAAAGACATTAAATAATTGAATCCCCTTAAAAGACTGTAAAAACCCTAAAAACAATAGCAAAACCTTAAAACTGAAAAACCTAAAAAACTAAAAACTCCAAAAAAAATATAAATAACCAAAACAACCCTAAAAGACCCTAAAACCCTTAAAAACATGTCAAAACCCCGAAAATTCCTAAAACCCCCCGAAAATTCCATAAACCCCTGTATATTTTAAAAACCCCAGGAAACCTTTAGAGGGCCCTAGAAATCCTGAAAAACAAAAAAACTATCCAAAATGAAAAAAATCCTAAAAGACATTAAAATCTTAAAAGCCCCAGAAAAACCCTGAAAAATACTAAAGGAACATAAAACCTTAAAACCCCTACAAAACCCAAAAAAACTGAAAAGGACCCTAAAACCCTAAAACCCTTTAAAGGCCCTAAAAACCATATAAATTCCTAGACATCTTAAAAATATAAAAACCCCAAAACCCTAAAACACATAATAACCATAAACCCTCTAAAACCCTAAAAACAAAAAACCATAAGAGAATGAAAATTATAACAAGAAAAAAAAACAAAACCAAAAAACAACTAAAACCCTAAAAATCCTTAAGAATCCTAAATAATAGTAATATTCTTAAAAACTCAAAAAAAATACTTGAAAGACTAAAATTCCATTAAGACTCCTAAAACCCTTAAAACCTTAACAACCATAAAAACCCCTAAAAACAAATCATCCATAATTATAAAAAAAACCCTAAAACCACATAACACCTTAAAAACACATAAAAATACATAGAAACCCTAAAAAATTCTAAAATACCTTGAAACCACTGAAAACCCTAAAGAATGATAAAAACCCTATAAACCCAAAAACCCTAAACCCTAAAAACTAACCTCTACACCCTAAACCTTATAGGAAACACCTTCAACCCTACAACCAACACCATTCACCATAACCCCCAAACCCTAAACACAAAGCCCTATACACTAAACTCGTAAACCAAAAAGTTTCTAAAAAATTCTAAAAGAACCTAAAAACCATAAAATACCTTAAAAACCTCAGAACAACCTATATAATACCCTAAAACCACTTAAACCCCTAAAATACCATAAAAATCCAAAAGACCCTGAAACACCGTAGACCCCCAAAAGACATCAAATAAATGCTAACATAACCTAAATAAACCTAAAAAAAGCCTAAAAACATCGAGAAACCAGAAAACCCCTATAATACTGTAAAAACCTCCACCACCATAAAATTCCCTAAAACACGTAAAACAACTAACATACTTCAAAAACCTTAATACACTTAAAAGAAACTAAAAATAATTAAACACCTAAAATATTAAATAAATTAAAAAACCTTAAATTCCAAAAAAAAACAATACCTCTAATCAAACGAAAAACCCTAAAAAGATTAAAATACTTCAATCCCTAAAAAACTGAAAAGTCCCAAAAATACCAAAAATATCCAAAAAACCATAAAACTCCTAAAAACCTAAAACACAAAAAATAAACCATACAAATACTAAATCCCTAAAAACCCAGAAAATACACTAAAACCCCTAAAACTTGAAATGACTTTAAAAATAGAAAAACCATAAAAGTACTACAAATATAAAAAATCCAAAAAACATAAAATAAAACCCTAAAATGACCATAAAAACAAGATAAAATCCTAAAAACTAGTAAAAACCAAAAAATGATGAAAATATTCTAAAAACCCCTAAAATCCTAAAAATCCTTAAAACCCCTTAAAAACCCTAAAACCCCATAAAACCCTAAAAAACTAAAAACCCTAAAACCATTGAAAGACCTGAAATTCGTAAAGAGGCCCTAAAAACACAAACCATAAAAACAGTAATTCTCCAAAAATCCCAAATCCCTTAAAACACTAAAATACATAAAATCTTAAAACCCCTAAAACATTTAAAACCCATAAAAATTTCTAAAACCCCCTAAATCTCTTAAAACCATAAAACACTAAAACCCCTAAAAAATGTACACCCATAAAACCATAAAAACCATAAAAACCCCTAAGAACCTATAAATCTCTAAAATCACAAATCTATATAAAAACATATAAACCCCCTAAAAACCCTCAAACCCCTGAAAATCCAATAATACACATAAAATCCTTAAAATCCTTAAAATACCCTAAAGCCCCTTAAAATCAATAAAATAACCAGAAAACCTAAATGTCCCAAAAACCGTTAAAACCCCCTAAGACACATTATTCCCTTACTATTCACATAGAAACATATCTGTCCCTACTGCATGACATTAAACTGCATGGAAAATGTCTTTTGCGCATGACATTAAATTGCACCATAATTTGAGAACTAACTAAGTCTTTATTCTTATACCATTGAGATTTTTAGTGACGTCTTGGACTTATGTCATAGCCCCTCCCACGAGACATTGAAAAACTACCCTCTTCTGTGTACAAAAATAAGATATGTTCATGACATTTAATGAATTTACCCCTTCATTAGGGGAACCCACTAAGGAAACAAAAATTACCCCCTTCCACATGTGAGTCAGATCAATGTAATGGATCCCAAACTCATGACTAATGTATGCCTAAATGCATTCTTCATGCTCAAAAACATTTTCTCCCACATATCATACTTCTAATATTGGACACTTTCAATTAATCATAACATTTATTTAGTTCTTGGTGACATAATGTCTGATACATAGTGTAACCTTTTCATTAATATGGATTACACACCACCGTTGGCCTTGAAAAGTTTTACCACATAACAAGCATGTTATCCAAAGGATACCACTATTTGACCCTAAAGTACGTTCCCTAGTTGGTCTTACAAAAAATAACCCTCATAATGGGTTTTAAACCAATGGTAACATCTCCCTTAGGATTATCCTCTTCTGTTCTCATGATCATTGATGACAATATGTTGCAACCCATGATAAAAAAAAATCATGGACATCCTACATATGTATACCATTTTCACTCTTTATCTTAAAAAACTCAAAGTACATGGATTACAATTTTCTTATCTATGTTTTTGAATCATATTGGGACAATAAAATTTGAAATTCCCTGCATATTTTTTATTTCCATGGTGTCAGAGTCTTTAGTCATATGACCTAAAACCACATGCACCATACTTCTTACGCATGGGTCAGACCATCAATCAAGATCCTATTTTCCCTAATTCTTTAGAAATCGTTACATGAAATACATCATTTTAATTCAGAATGTTTTCTCTAAAATCCAAAACCTTTTCATGGGGTCATATAATTTCATCATATTTTAGTTATAGAATTACAAAACTATTGAGAGATCCTTTTTCTGACAATGTACTATGCGCTCCAGTTTTCCTGCATATGTTTCCCCCATAATGGGTCTATCAGTGAAAGGATGCCACTACTAACTATGTAGTAAATGACCCAGTTTTCCTTTCAATGAAAATCCCCCATAATGGGTTTTTCAGCCAGTGGTAACTTCGTTCTCAGGAGAGACATTATCTAATACCAGTATCCTTTTTTACCATAATGCTCTATAGATTGACGAATCTCCAAGTCATAGATTTTAAATTTATCCTTCCATACCTGAATATAGTAGAAAATTTCCAAACATATTAACAAGAATTAGAGAAGAATATAAATTTCATGCAAAGATAAATATCATTAATTATAAACCACCTAATTTCCTTAATGCACGAATTTAAACTTCCCAAAATGATGACCTTACTTCATAACATTAAATGGAAAAAAATAACATCCTCATTTTATGGAGTTAAACTAAACAGTCAATATCATATTTTCACAATATTAAACTATAGGATTCATTAATCCATTGTCAAATAGGACCTTCTCCGCTGACATTTGTTATCTACCAAAATGTATCCACTTTTACACATTGAATTCATGCAGTTTCAGTTTCCCATTCACTTCCAATCCGGATATATATGTTTCCCTTCCTCCTCGTACATTTTCCATTGAAAAAATGACCCATTATTGAATTGAGAATTCTGAATCATAAACATCGACCATCAATAATAGAATATCAGAATTCATAAGAACTCTATTTTATAAGTATGTAGTATATCCCTCAGTTGTCCTTGCATATGTTCCAACATTACAGGTCTTCCTGTCTAAGGATGTTTCTATTAGTCTATATAGTATGTTCCCTATTTGGGCCTCCATAAAACAAACCTCAGTATAGGTTTTTAAACTAATGGTAACTTCATTTTCAAGGGGGACCACCTCTCTTCTCAAATATAATGTTTTAGATTATGGAACCACAAAATAGTTTCTCAAGATTCCCCTTGGGAGTACCTGAAGGATATCTGAAACCCACTAAAAGAACCCTAATGACCATAAGATCCCTAAAACTCCGTAAAAGATAATAAAAACGTAAAAATCAAGAAAAATTTTAAAAATAGATAAAATACCCTAAAATTCCTAAAACCCTAAAAACCCTAAAAATAGTATAACACCTACAAGTCGTCAAAAAAAAAATAAAAACAATAAACCCCTTAAAAATATAACAAATAATAAAAACACAAGAAAACCCCATAAAAACCCCTAAACCCCACAAAAAATCCCTAAAAAGCCTAAAAAAACTATGGAACCCTAAAACTCTATAAACCGAAAAAATCAATAAAACCCGTCAGAAACTGTAAAAAACTCTAAAACAAAAAATATATAATTAAACATAAAAAACATAAAAAACCTTAAAAGGTCAAAAACTCTAGAAACCCCCCCCCCCAAAAAAAAACCAAATAAAACCCTAAAAACCCTAAAAACAAAAGAACACAAAAACCCATAAAACCCCAAAAAAATCATCAAAACCCCAAAACCCAAGAAAACCCCTATAACGTAAAACCATTGAAAACCCCAAAAGGACGTAAAACCCCTAAAAATACAATAAGTCCCTAAAAACACCAAAATCCCTAAAAGTTCCTAAAACCCTAAAATCTCTAAAAAACCCTAAACCCACTAAAACCCCAAAAGAGCCTAAAAACCCTCTAAAAACTCAAAGGACCCCAAAAATCTTTAACCATAATAAAAACCCATAAAACCCGATTAACTATAATACCCAAAAAAACCTAAAATAACCTTAAAACCTATGAAAAATACTCATACCACTACAAACCCTAAAACCCAATAAATATGAAAAAAATAGAAAAAACTTAAAACCCTAAACATATTAAATACCCTAAAAACATAAAACAATCATGAAAACCCTAAAACTCTTAAAAACCACATACATTAAATACATTAAAAATCATAAAAACACATTAAAACCCAAAAAAATAAAACGAACCCTAAAAACCACTAAAAACCATGAAAATTCAAAAAACCTAAAAAAACCATAAAACCCCCAAACCCTAAAAACCATAAACCCACTAAAACACTAAAAACTAATAAAAATACATAAAAACATTAATATCCCTATAATCCCTAAAATCCCTAAGAACATTAAATGACCCAAGATCCCTAAACAACCTCAAAACCTAAAATACACATAAAAACACTAAAACCCTAAAACACTAAAAACTATAAAAACCCAAAAAAACTTAAAAATATCGTACAAAACCTAAAATCTCTAAAAACATTTAAACATTATAAAACCCATTAAAACCCCTTAAAAACACAGAAAACCTAAAATCCCTAAAAAACAAAAAGACCCTAAAGAAGCCTGAAATCCTTAAAGGATCCAAAAAACCCTAAAACCCATAAACTCCATGAAAAACCTAAAACTAAAAAAACTGTAAAACAACCTAAAATCCTTCATAGACACTAAAACCCATAAAACCCTAAAAGGCCATAAAATACGCTAAACTACTAAAAGACATTAAATTTTTTAAAAAAACTAAAAGAACTTTAAAAATTTTAAAAACCCATAAAGGACCTTCAAAACCCAAAATACTTTAATGGGCCCTAAAAATCCTAAAGACACAAAAAAACCTAGAAAATTCTAAAAACCATAAGAGAACCTAAAACCCATAAAACCCCCAAAAATCCTAAAAAGCTTGAATGACCAAAAAACCATAAAACAAAAAAATAAACATAAATATCTTGAAAACTATGAACACCTAAAAACCCCTAAAAGCACTAAAAATCACAAAAATCCAAAACAACCCTAAATTACCAAAAAACAATAAAACCCCTAAATGGTCATAAAACGCCTAAAAGACCTTAAAATCTTAAAAAACTTTAAACACCCAAAATTATAAAATATATATTTATAAACCCAAATTAACCCTAAACACCCTAAAAACAATAAATACCCTAAAAGGCCCTAAAATAGTAAAATTATTAAAAACAATAAAAACCCTAAAAACTCAAAAAACCCTAAAATCCTAAAAAACCGGAAATACCATAAAAACCAGAAAACCATAAAAGTCGATAATAACCTTTAAAAACCCCACCCTACCCCCTAGAACCCTTAAAACTCTAAAAAACATAAAACCCATTAAAGCATTAAAACACCAAAATACCCAAAAACCTCTAAAGTCCTTAAATCCCCTAAACCTCTAAAACCCTAAAAATCCCAAAAAAAAACAAACCCCCAATGATCTTAAAAACCTAAAGACCCTAGAAACCATAAAAACTCTGAATCACCTAAAAACCATTAAACCCTCCAAAACACTATAAAAGATAATAACCCTAAAACACATAATGAAACGAAAACCCCAAAAAACCCTAAAACCCCTAAACGACACGAAAAACCCTAAAAACATAAAAACCTATACGAACACTCTAAACCCTAAACCATACATAATATACATTATAAAAAAAACCATATACCTACACCCTAAACCCTAAACCCTACACCTGAAACCATATACCCTACACCGTAAACCCAAAAACCAATAGCCTAATACCTATACCCAACACCCTACACCCTACATGCTAAGCCCTAGACCCTTATCCTTATACCCACACTCTAAACCCTAAACCAAACACTATAATCCCTAAACATTGTAACTTAAACCATAAACCCTACACCATAAACTCTAAAACATAAATCCTAAACCATAAAATACCTAAAAATCCAAAAACTGAAAAACTCGTTAAAACAATAGTATACTCTAAAAATCTATTAAAAACATTATAACACATAAATCCCCTAAAAATATAATAGAACATAATAACCAAAAACAAGTAAACCCCACTAAAAACCCCTAAAAGTCCCCAAAACCCCTTAAAACACTAATAAACCTTAAAACCATAAAAATATAAAAAACACTAAAAACAGTTAAAATCCCTAAAAATTCCTCAAAAAATCCAAATAACCTAAACCTACCTAGAATCATAAAAAAACTAAAGAACTATAAAAACCTAAAAATAAAAAAAAATAAACCCTAAAAAGGCCTTAAGCCCACAAAACCGTCAAAATACCCAAAAACCAAAAAACCCCTAACCCCCCCCCCCCTAATACGAAAACAACCTAAAACTCTTAATACTATAATAATCCAGAAAACTCAAACAACAAAAAATAATCTAAAAACCATAAAATCCCTTAAAATCACTAAAAACACTAAACATTATAAAAAAATAAAAAATCCTAGAAACCATAAAAAACCCTTATAACCCTAAAACATCCCAAAAACATTAAAACACCAAAAAACTATAAAAAAAATTTAATCAAACCATAAATATTATATTGTGCATACTAATCCCTAAACCCTAAACTCTAAATCATATACCTTTCACCTTAAACACTAACCCCAAAACACTAACAAATGAACCTAGAAGCCTACACACTAAACCTTAGACAATATGACCTAAACCCTAACCCTTACACCCTAAACCCTACACCCTACATCTGATACCCTTGACACTACACCCTAAACCCTATACCCAACAACGTAAATCCTATACCATGAAACCTACACCCATAATACTATACCATACATCATATACCCTAAATATTATAAACACTAAGATGAACATAAAATACACTAAAACCGAAAAAAATCCATAATACCCATAAAAACAAAAAATCTCTAAAAATCATTAAAAAACCTAAAAACACAAAAATAAACATTAAAACCCAAAAAAACATAAAAACCCCTAACAAATTTTAAATGCCTAAAAATATTTAAAACCCCGAAAGACTCTAAAGACCTAAAAATACTACAATCGCTATGAAACTATTAAAAACCCAAAAAAAATCAAAAAAACCCTAAGAACACAAAAAATTAAGAAACCCTAAACCAAAAAGAAATCCAAAAAAACTCAAACGCCCTAAATATCTTGGAAAACACAAAACCCTTAAAAACACATTAAAACCCTAATAAACCTAAAAATCCATAAAACACCAAAAAAAAGCCTTCAAATCCATTGTAGGGTCTTGAAAATTCCACAAATGGAAAATCCAATTACCCTAAAACATGGAAAAGGACCGAACCGGTCCACGCACCAGCTCCCAGCAATAGTACTCGGAAGGTTCGGCGGTCCTCCCTCCCGCAGATGTTGTCGTTCACGAAACGGGGGTGGAGCGCCTACGTGGGCACAAACCAGGAAGACCATTGACGGATGCTAGGACGGTCCATCGTCACGAACCGACCCAGCCATGAAGTGTGCCAACCAACCCTAACTGCGCGTGCTATCGCTCGTGGAATAGAGGTAGAGTGGTGCACGGCCGCAGATCAATTTTGCGAAACTTGATTCCATAAATATCCTAGTTCACTGAGTCATCTGCGGGCATGGATTCCTTCATGGGATTCCATATAAATTGTCGTGTGCCCCGTTAGCTCTGCCTCTTCAATAATATATAAATACTCTCCTAGGGACACCAAAAAATGAGAGGAAGGATAGGCAAAAACCCCTAGGAAGATGCTGGAGAAATCGCTCCCAGCGGTAATGTTCTGCGACCATCCACCGACCCCATATCGTCCATGGATGCACTCTTCCGCATAGAGGAGAAACCAAACCACAAACCACATGCGTCCATCTCCTTCGTGGTCACCCCCTCCATGGACCAGTGTCATTTGCGAAATGGAGGCAAGAACCCCTCCGCAGGTGCAAAGTAGGACGGGCGCCAACCCCTTTGCAGACTCCCTTTGCAGTCATTTCCTTTACGGCCATCTCATCTGCAAACACCCTTAGTGGATGGCCATCTCCTCCGTGGCTATCCTTCGCGGACATCCAATTTTGAAGCCTAGTACTTCGCGTCATGCTCCCTCATGGACACCCCCTCCACGGACTAGTGTCATTTGAAAAATAGAGGCGGGAACCCCTCCACGGTCACGAAGTAGGATGGGCTCCAGCACCTTTGTAGATGCCCTTCATGGACATTTCCTTCGCAACCATCTATTCCACAGACACCCTTCGTAGATAGCCATCTCCTCCACTTCCATTCTTCGTGAGTAGCCTCTTCTGCGGCCTAGTCCTTCGTGGACTGCTCCCTCGTGGCCATCTCCTCCGCGAACACCATTCGCGGACAACCAAACCACAAACCACATGCGGCCAGCCCTTAGCGGCCATTTCCTTGGCGGACATCCTAGGCGGCCAGCTTCTATGTGGCCTGCCTCCTATGTGGCTCACCCCATGCCGAATCCCCATGCACTCTCTGGTCCATACAGCAGCGGCTGCACCCCCGCACCCCCACTCGGGGTCAGTGCCGGGCTAGAGTCTCGGCCCCCATGGATGGTCCCTTCGCTACCGTCACTGACCCCCATGAAAAATGGAGAGTCGCACCGCAAACGTTTCGGGCAGGGTAAACAGTATTTTACATTTCACCCTTTCACTGCTCTGATATTCATCCTATACATGTCATGAGTCGAGCTACTCCTCATGACTCTCCTATAACCCCATTTCCTAGCTCCTTATGCTACGTTCATCTAGAAAGGGCCACCCTTGTGTAAGTGCCACACCAACCTTTTCTAGGTATCTCCTATCTAGTCATCCTGACTACATGACGTTAAACAATATGGCCCTCGTCCTATCCATATGACGTTAAACTATATAGAAATAGTCCCAGCAACACAACATTAAAATGTGATGTCTTCAGTCCTCTCTACATGACTATAAACTATAGCATTACCTATCATTTAATAATTGGATTCCTCTTGCTCCATGCAAGAGATGCCTTATGCATCAAGAATAAGATGCCTCATGCCATGATTATAGTGGTGTAATTTCAATAGTGTTGGAATCTGTTCAAACATTACATCACTCCACCTCACGCTTTTCATGTCCTTCATTCGGATGTTTATACTCTTCTATGTCTGAAGGGACCCCCTAATGGCCTGGCCTCATGCCGCATCGGCTCACCTACCATCCTTGGCCAATGCCGCAAAAGACATTGGAAGACACTTCATGTCAGGTTCTGTGTTTTGAACACGGTCAGCAGTCGACCCTCAATTGTTTGTCCCCATTTCAGGCTAATGTGATATGGATGTTGTGTTTCGAACATGGTCACCAATTATTTTCCATCACCATGACACCCTCATTGCATTCCGAATGTTGGGCATGTAATTCACACTTTTCATCTCCCTTTGTTCGGACTGATTCCAACAACCTTGGTGTCATCCCACTTGTGCACTTGTGCATAGGTGTCGGCCTCCATTATATTTCTCAACCAACCAATGGGTTGGGATGACCTCATGTCTAGACATGAGGAAGTCACCATGGGAATCCATCTTAGAGTAAGCCCCGAATTTTTGGGTTTCCCCCATGCGTATGCCCCATCGCACTTCCCACGGACACACCTTTCGCGACATGATCGTTTGGTCCCTGTTGCCTCTTGTTTCTCACACTGAGCATGAATCACATGGGATTAGAGTAAGCATCGATCATAGAATCTTCTATCGGGCTGCCTCAGAGCGTAAGCCCCATGCTAACGTGAACTAAGAGGACTTTGATCCATGTCAAGGCATGGTACGTAGGAAGCCTCCATGAGTTTCAAGCCCACTTCCCATCGGACCCCCGGTCTATCCTTATGCCGGTTCTCTGACACCCTCTAATTATAACTACGTGGAATTTGATTCCCCACTACAGGGATACGTAGGAAGCCTTCCTGAGGTTCAAGCCCAATGCCTGGTCGATCCGACCATCTTCACATAGGTTCACCGCACCAACCCTGGGCTTCCTCAGAGCGTAAGCCCCATGCTAAGGTGAACTACGAGGACTTTGATCCATGTCAAGGCATGGTATGTAGGAATCCTCCATGTGGTTCAAGACCACTAAAAATCGGACCCTCAGTCCATCCTTATATCGGTTTTTTGACACCCTCTAATTCAAACTATGTGGACTTTGATTCCCCACCACAGGGAAACGTAGGATGCCTTCCTGAGGTTCAAGCCCAACGCCCAGTCGATCCGACCATCTTCACATCGGTTCACCGCCCCAACCCTGGGTAGCCTAGAGTGTAAACTGCATACCAAACCGAACTATGTGAATTTTGATTCCTCTCATAGGGATACGTAGGAGGCCCGTACCACAGGTTCGATCAAAACGATCTAGTCGTTATCTGTCCCCCCTGGATGACAATATCCTCCAGAGTGTCTGGTTACGAGGTTTCAAACCAGTTTCGTCTCAATGAGTCAAGACTCTTCGGGGTCATTAATCCAATGATGGATGGTAAACCTTGGGCATAAATGATTCTGATCCCCTTTGTTGAGTTTACCATTGCCAACCAGGAGTAATCCATGGATACTATGATTGGGTATAAACCAAAGATTCACAAACATATAAGTCCATCTTAAATCTATAAGAGAGTCCATAATAGGAAATAATCCCCCCTCCCCCCAAAAGGGTGTGATGTGCCTAACTTCCCATCCTCTCGACCAATGTGAGTTCTTAAGTATCGCTGGTCAAACCACCCACCAAACTCCTTCCTTTGGAAAGCAGGTCCACGTATTGCTGGATAGGGAACCGTTTGGCGTTTCAAGGCATAAAAAGTGCACCAGATATGACTGATTAAGTAGAACTCAATCTTCTCTAATCAACCATCTGGTAGCACATGTTTCTCCCCAACGATCCCGTCATGCACCACGAGACAAAAAATGGTGAAACTGATGTGAATCTTTAACCAAGCATGATGAATTTACCATAATCCCACCCTGTGCCCCCTTTATACTCACAAGGAGGCCCAAGAAAGGTCATTAATTATGCATGGGGTCATGAGATGCTGCTTTGACGAGTTTGATGTTTGAATTTGTTGAAATATTTTATAGGAACCACTCAGAACTCCCTTCAATCCAATGACTTCACGAAGGAACTCATAGGAACATGCTTCCAACAATGCAGTGACTAGATTTCCTCATCAACGGAGGACCCCATCACCAACCCAACGTCTTCCACGCTGGGTCTTAGATGCATTGATCCGAGAGTACCACGTGAACGGTAGTATCCCGATGGTGGAGGCGGCTATGCACGCCCTCCAATCGGCCAGGACCCGTCGGTCGCCTGCCCAACAGCGGCCACAAAAGTAGATCTAGACGGACTATGTTTCCCTCTCAAACCATTTCAGGAGTCTATCCTCAGAATGAGACAAAACGTACCTCCCTTATCTTAGGGAGGCGGATGAGGTCGATGTTGAGGACTTCATCCCCGTTGAACTGGGGTTCCGCTCCAAGACCCCCACCAGAAGACGTCATCGCGGTCACACCACGACTCAACATACTCACAATAAAGAGGATGTCTCCCAGAGGATGCAGGCCCACAGTCCCTGTGCTCCGGCCCCTCAGACCTCCCGACAAGAGAGGAAAATGTAAAACCAGGGACCCGTCATCACCCTTGTCCCTGAGGAGGTGCTCTGCTGCCCAGTCATGGAGACGTATCACGAACATGCACATACACATGTTCGATCCTCCAAAGCCCACCATCCGGACATGGTGGAATCATATGAGTAGGAGCGCATCCCCAATGAGCTCCATCAAGCTTGTAGCTCACATAGGACGACACCTACCCAGTAGGCACCTCTCCCTACCCAAGGTCGTGAAGCCCACCAACCCGATGTGGTGGCGACCTTGAGCTTGCCGGACCAGCTCCTAACAGATTCCCTTGATGCCTACCATCCCTGCATGGTGGAAATCAACAAATCACATCATCCAGATGTGGCAGCAATTAATAGGAGGGAACGTCTCCCTACCAACAAAGGCCACCTACTCGATATGGTGGGAAACCAACATATGTAGGGCTAGCTCCATGTGGATGAAAGTAAAGTCCTCTATCCCGATGTGGCGGAAAACGGAGAGATAAACCAGCATATCCCAGCACCGGGGAAGACCCATTCACCTGCCCCGATATAAGAGAATTTTCAGTACCCACTGACCACCAGAGGACCAAAGCAGTATATTCCTACTCTTGTACCGTAATGGTCCTTTATAACCATTCCAGCCAAAGATGTCTCTCTGCATATCTTGGAAATGATGGAGGAGCAGGTATCGATCCCAGATCATATCTTGCAAACTTGCCAGAATGTAATTGCATCAATGGCAACAGCATGGACTCGGGTCCGTGAGCCCATCTCCCTAATTGAGATGAATCCTATAAGAGATGAGATAGCTACCTCAGAGCAGATCTGCATCCCTAATTCCGCCCAAGAGGGTCATTGGATATATTCCACGATACAAGGGAAAACGGACTAATCAGCTTCACTCGTTCCAACTGGGGGACACCCGTCCATCACGGTGTATGCTCTAGAGCAGTTATATATTCATGCTAAAAGTCAAGATGTCCTTCGGCATATCCCGACAACATAACGGGACCCAATTAGACAGGGAACCAAAGGTGAAGGTTATTGTCAATAGTAGACGATCCCCGCTGCCCGTAGAAAAGCTCCCCGAACGCGCTGAAGGCATCTAGAACATAAAGAGCGGGTTCATGACTCCACTCTGCTGGAACCTGGTGTTCCCAATGCTGCTAAGCACACATCAAAGTAATGGAACCTTGCCCACCCATTATCATATTATGGGATTTGCAGTAGCAGTTTCGAAGGTCCTCCCCGCAAGGTCGCTACCAACAGCTCTGAAGGTCCTCCCTAGAGCACCTACGGGGGCCTCCCCACAGGCATATAAAGATCGATCACGAGAGCTTCTCTTTTGATGCGAGTCACGACAACCCTTCACAGGACCAGAATATTGATCAGCAAGAAGGCCCTCCACTTACTGCGGTCCACCCTAAAGGTCCTCCTCGGGGTATACACTCCAAGCACACTCCATGAAGTGGTACAACAGATTATGACATTATTCCTTGCTATCATAGTCGTAACTGCGAAGTCCCTCCCTGTAGTGACGTCTCATCCCGACAAGGAGGCCCTCCCCTTGTTGTGGACTGCCCTAAAGGTCCTCCCCAGAGGTTTCGTTGCAAAAACACTCCACACAACCGGGCATCAGGTCACGGTGGTAGCCCTCGCCACCCTGATAACAGAGGTCCTCCCCATAGAGATGTCAAGCAATGAGAAGCCCCCACTCGTTGTAGTACATTTTGAAGGCCCTCCCTAGGGTGTACCCTGCAGAAATTCTTCCTTTGGTAGCTATAATGTTTGTCCTCTCCATTGTATTAGTTGTGATGGTAGTCCTCGCCACCATGACCGATATTGCAAAGGTCCTCCCCGCAGTGGCCCCGAGCAACAAGAAGCTCCACCCTTTGTCGTAGTGTGTCTTGAAGGTCCTACCCCGGATGCACATAGAACTTCAAACCATGATGGTCATCCTCACCATGATGGAAGTTGTTGCAAAGGACCTCCCCGTAACAACACTACGCAGCCAGAAGGTCCTCCCCTTGCTGTGACATGCCTTGGAGGTTCTCCCCAGGGTATGCACTGCAAAATTCCTCCATGCAGTGAGGCATCAATAAGTAATGGTAGTCCTCTCCATTGCGGCTGCCATTGCGAAGGTCCTCCCCGCAATGACATATCATATCGACGGGAAGGTCCTCCCCCTTCCGAATCAAGAATAGAAAAATCCTCGTACGCTGAGGCACTCAGAAGGACGGGATCAAGCATGTCAGATTCCTAGCCAGTCACCAACGACCCCCTTCTTCAATCAAGAGACATTCTGGGGTGTCTTTCATTTTCTAAACCACCTCGAAATCACCCACATGACAATTCAATACCAACTGGTCCCATTGCCTCCCACGACACTATCGGTGAGCACCTCAGTTGGGCTGACCATGTAGAGGAGTCACTAGCAGAGGAGTATTCCAACATGTTGCACTTGAGGAAATGACTAGCCAGGAATGATATACCATTTATGTTCTGGCCCACGACCACCTATCAATTCAACAAACCCAGAGAGTTGTTGGAAGAATGTTTGCACGACATCCACTACAATATATGGACAACCCTCCGCCGGCTGAAATCAAGCTTCCTTCCCTACGATGGGTATGTAGACCATGTCAAGACAGTAGAAGACATCCTGTGTTACATCAACCTGGAATCTTATCCACTGGCATGACAACGACATCCTAAGAGACATAAAGGGAAACCTGAGTTAGCCTTCTTCTGTGCACTGCACCAGTTGCTTCGCCTTATTGGTGACGTCCCAACGAGAGTCAATATCAGAGGATGGGGAGAACATGGAGCACTGTATTTCACTCTGCTCCCCGCCCATAAGAACCCGTTAGTCGTGATATCTTCCAAAGACATCACGTCAAGACACCAATCGAGTGGGGACCATGTTCAGGAGAGACGATATTCCCAACAGAGTCAGGCCTTGAGTAAGTCCCAGAAGCGGCAGGCCCGATGGGAACAATCCATTCAAGAACTCGTGAATCAGGCCACCAAGAGCATACAATAGGCCTCTCTCCTAAGAGAGTCCAATCAGCGGTCATTACCTACCTCCCTAGAAAGGGATTGATTCACAGAAGAACATGGAACCAAACCCAGTTCACCCTTGAATGGGGGAACAGAAGATTAGGCAGGTAGTGATAGTAGCAGCCACTGCTGCAATCCAGGGTCAACCCCAGCCTGCAGGGCTGGGGGCATTTTTAACAAAAAATTCCCCCATAAGACCAACAAAAATGGGAAGAGATTCAATGTCCAAGGAAAGGAGCCAACCCCATCCCTCAGGGTTGGATGCATTTTTACCTCCTCAACAACAACCTCCTCCATGAGAATCAGTATTCTCTCATCTAGGGAGGACAATTAGAAGAGGAGGTTCCTTACCTATTGAGTCATTTGAATCATCATCCCCTCTGAAAGGGAGGAGTACCGTAAGGTCGTGTAAAAGGACTCTCTGCATCACCCATCGTCAAGGATCCCGAAAGAAATCCCGAGACAGAAGAGGGAAGACCAGTAAAAGACACAGGAGATCCTATTCCTATTTGGAAGATGACATCTACTCCACTCTGCGATATGCATCCATGAACACAATAGAGGTTAACCCCATGGGTAACACCTAAGATGATGAAAATATGGATGGATCGGGAGATGATAGTTCTTATCAGGCTGCGGCTCACAACAAACCACCAGTTGTACACACCCGGAACCAGAGGGCCGCTCTAAATATGGTCGCCCCTTCAGTTAACCTTCCTCTGTTCACCCTACGAGATCCCAATAAGGATAAGAACAAAGGATAGGTAACCCTTAACCCGCCTCCCTCTCTCGAGAAGAATGATCCGCTCACGCTCGAAGAGAGATTCGGTTGACAGGATGAGGAAATGAAAGAATTGATGTAGATTAACGCCGAGATACTCCAGAGGAACCTTCTTATTGAAAGCGCGTCCTAAGAAGACCCACACCTTGCACTACCTATATTTTCACCTCAAAGACCATGGTTTTCCCCGGTAAAAGAAGCATGGTTAGGGCTCCTACCCAATGAGGCGCCTAGCCCGTCCAACTACCTAAATGTGGATATGGATGAATACCGAGACTTCCCTCCACTCAGGAAGAAACCGGAGTGAGTACGTGTGAACCCTCCGAACGTGTCAGAAACGGCACATACACCCCTGGTGCCAACCGAGCTGGATCCTTAAACAATGGATCGGGCTACACCTGCCTAGGACCGGGCCCAAAAGGATGTAAACCAGGGTCTCACTAACACCATTGAGGCACTAACAACTTGATTGGAAGAAATGAAAGGTCAACGCACTCTGATACAGCCAGAGAAGAAGCACTATCCGGATTGGGTGAGAAACACACCTCCTCCACCCAATTTTGGGAGCCCTTTATTCCCTATAATTAATGGATCAGGTGATCCGAAACAACACTTGATGCACTACGCATCTTATTGCGACCCTATGATGGGAAATACATAACAACAAGAAGCAGTGAAACTCAGATTCTTCATACGGACCATGAAAGGATCTGCCTTCGTCTAGTATACGAGCCTACCAGCCCAGACAATAAAAAGCTGAGAAGACCTTCGGCAGTAGTTCCTATTCCACTTCAGCTCAAAGTTTCCTAAAACAACGGTCAACAACCTCATGAACTACAAGAAGAGGGAGAACGAGATGGTCTCATATTTCATCGCTAGATTGAATGGTCTGACCTACTCTCTAAACAGGCCAATGCCTCAAGATGAGTTGATTGCCATATGCATCGATAATATTCGAGATGAGATGCGAACACCACTCATACCATTGGAGTGCACCACTGGCTTCGGATATTTCTCATCCATTGCCCATAGAATTGAGGACATCCTACAATGGACCAATATGAAGTCATGAATAGCCTCGTAGGCTCCCACAAAGAGAGCAGTTAGAGCTGAAGCGTCCTCTGTCGCGCTAAAGACAGCCCCTGTGCCTACTCCACCACTCATGACTTCACCAAATCGTCATGGTCCCCCTATATATCAGCAGCCGTCTCCACCTAAGTGGGAAAATTAGAGAGGATCGAAGAAGAACCAATTTGAGGAACGAATACACAAAGTAAATTCTTCCAAGAGGACCAAGTCTGCGGCTACTTCATCGCCAACATAAATTGAAACTTTCTTCGCCTCCCAAAGATGAGGAAACCGGAAGAAGTCGGCCGTGATGATAGGCCAGACTACTATCCCTACCATCGAATGTTGGGACACAATTTTTGGGAATGCTTCATATTCAAAGAACTCTTGAAAAAGATGGTAGACTCCAGGAAGGTCGAGCTGGGACCACCCCCAGCACATGTGATATATATTTCTACCACCGACTCCAAAAAAGGGGAGGGGTGGCAGGAAGTCACCAGAAAAAAGGTATAGAAGTTTGATAACTGGATGACTTGGAAGACTATCAATTTAGCCCAGGGAATACTCCGAGCTCAACAATAGTAGCCAGTGTTGCCACCAATATCCCCTAATTCTGCACTACCGATAATAACAGCCTCAAAACCCTCCATGAGCCAGTCATCTAGGCATAATCAAGAAGGGAGGAGACAAGCGCAAGAGGAGAAGTCTGCAACGAGGACGAAGTTAGCCCCGACACTGTCAGATTATATGCCCCCAAACATAGCACCACAGGCACTGACCCACCAAACGTCACCATCAAGGACAACCGACCGAGTTGACATGTCAGAGGATGAGGAGGAAATATTTGGTTACATCAACATCATCCATATTATAGAATCTTTCCCTGACGAAGGATATGGTTATGAACCTGAGTTCCCAACACAAGGAGCCGGGACGAGTAATCACATAGGCATGGGATACCAGTGGAGGCGCAGTCATGGCCGAAACCAACCCTATGGTTGGTCCTTGGCCCAAAGCATCAATATCATGGAAACCTGTGGGAGATCCCATCAACAGACTCAGCAGGAGAAAGAATGTCCCTCTACCTCCACAATAAGTCACTTTGGCCCCGTTACTCTGCGGTAACCATCAGAGGAGGAACAATCATATATCTGCCTAGTGTGAACAAACAAACCAGCTGGTCTGAATCCCCAAAACATGGGAACACTATTGACATATGACCCTGCAGCTAGTCCCTCCACGTCATTTATTCCAACTCCCAAGTTGTTCGCTAAAACACTCCCACTAATGGAGAAGCGTCGGCCGCTGGAGCAGTAATACGACATCCTTAACCAGCTGGTATCGGTACCAGCCAAATTGTTGATCCTGGATGCCATGAGTTTGTCAGCAGACCTCAGGGAGGGACTTATGGATGCCTTTCTCAGCTCCCAGGAGTTTCCAGCCGAGGTAGCTGCCGCCGAGATTTACCAGATAGGGACTGGATCAGCTGAATGAAATGCGGTGATTTCCTTCATCGATCAGGATGAAGATGCCGTAGTGCAAGGACATATCAAACCACTATATGTTTCTGGAACATTAAATGATGTTGAAATCTATAAAGACTTTGTTGACAACGGATCTAGAGGTAACCTCCTTCCCCTGAGCTAACTCTGTAAGCTGGGCTACAATGATAATGACCTATTACTCTCAACCACAACTCTGTTAAGTTTGGACAAGAGTGAATAGAATCCAATGAGGCAAATTAAGCTAAAAACCCATTTTGGAAACCTTGTGGCCTATTCAGAATTCCTGGTGGTCTGGAAGAACACATCTTTCAATTCCCTACTGAGAAGGTTGTGGCTCTATAAGCACATTTCCATTGCTTCATCCTACCACCAGTGTATTAAGTATTGCATCAATGGGAAATGTGGGACATTGCACGCCGACAAGGCCCCTTTTGAGCTCTCCGAGTCACATTGCATTGATTCCGGGTTCTATGAGAAAGAGAAAAAGAAGCCTTTGGTCGATGGTGTCGACTGGATCCCCACTCCAAATGATTTGGAAATGGTTCCTAACGACCCCCTCAGACATCTTGGTAGAAGCTACATACTTCCCATCAACCATGTTGAGAGAAGAAGTTCAAGTTCGGACACACACTTAACTGCCCTTATGATTCATCCATAACGGTCGATCGTGACAATGTGGGAATGTCCACCAACCCTAAATTTGGGGGAGAATACTTGAACGAGGATGACCACAAATGCCTCACCTCCAGACTCCCAAGAACCCGTGTTGGGTGCTCTCCCCTCGCCGAATCAAGAAGATGAGGATTTGGGAGCAGAAGAGGTGGATGATCTCAGGGTTCCACCTCCTGCATTTGATGAAGGTATCTCCACCATGGTGGATGAGCTCAGGGAAATAAACCTGGGTACCAAGGAAGACATGATGCCCAATCTTATTAGTGCAGCCATGTCCCCCGAGGGGCACGAGGTATATACCACTTTCTTAAGAAAACATCAAGATGTCTTTTCCTGGATTTACACGAAAATGTCAGGACTCGATCCCGAAGTGGCGATGCATCACCTGGGTCTGCCAGAAGACCATCAGGGCTATATGGAGGCCTCCATAAGGACACACCCCTCACATGCTGTAAAAATAGATGCCGAAGTCGATAAGCTTATTAAGGCGGGCTTCATTCTGGAGGTCAAATACCCCATCCGGTTGGCTAACATAATACATATCAAGAAAAAGAATGGAAAAATACTTGTCTCCATTGATTTTAGAGATCTCAATCAGTATTGCCCGAAGGATTATTTCCTATTCTTGGTCACTGAGTTATTAATTGATGCAACGACCGGGTATGAGGCTCTCTCCTTAATGAAAAATTATTCTGGGTATAATCAAATCAAGATGGCCTAAGAAGATAAATAATTCAATTCCTTTAGATCCCCTCAAAGAATATTTTGTTACAGGGTCATTACTTTTGGTCTCAAGAACACCAGCGCCACATATCAACGCTCCATGCATCGTATCTTTAAACCATTCCTCGGGAGATTCATCGAATGTTACATGGAAGACTTTGTGGTTAAGTCCAGGCGACGCTCAGATCAACTGTTAGACCTTGAGATCGTCTTCAACAAACTTAAACAACATAGTCTGAAGATGAACCCCTTGAAATGAGCCTTAGGGGTTACCTCAGGAAAATTCCTTGGCTTCATCGTACGCCATCGTGGCATCGAAGTCGACCCCGAAAAGACAAAGGCTATCCTTGATCTGCCACCTCCCCGCAATCTCACTGATTTGAGAGGATTCCAAGGACACCTGGCCTATATCAGGCAGTTCATAGCCAACCTGGAAGGAAAATATTTTCCCTTTACCAGGTTGATGAAAAAGGGGGTTACCTACCAATGGACAGATGATTTCCATGAGGCATTCGATAGCCAAAAGAGGTACCTATTAAGCCCACCAGTTCTCATGCCCCTGATTCAAGGGAGACCTCTCATCCTATATGTGATAGCCCTAGAGCGGTCGTTAGGAGCCTTCCTCGCACAAAAGAATGACGTCGGTAGTGAAAACAGTCTCTATTACCTCAACCGAACCATGATCGATGCAGAAACTCAATACTCAAACATCAAGAAGAGTTGTTTGGCCTTGGTCTTTGCAGTTCAAAAGTTACTACATTATTTGCATCATCATGAAGTCCATTTGGTCTCGTGTAATAACCTTCTCAAGTACATCCTCAGCCACCCGATGCTGACCGGACACCAATCCCGATGGGCAGTCATCCTACAATAGTTTGACATCGGGTTTTTTCCTCATAAGGCCATCAAAGGCCATGCATTAGCATATTTTCTGGAAGAGCACCCCTCAACAAGGGCTACCCTGCCGTACAACGAGCTACCTGATGAAGACATCTTTGCAGTTCAAGAGGAGTTACCAGCATTGGAAATGTACTTTGACAGCGCATCCTGAAGCCCAACAAGGAAGAGGATGGAAGATCCCAAATTCAACAAGGTGGGTTTGGGGATAATACTCATGTCCCCAGAAAATGTAGTCTTTCCATATTCCTTCCTTCTGTTTGAAGGATGTGAGAACAATGAAGCGGAGTATCAAGCCCTCATTGGAGGCATGGAGCTCGCACTCCAGTCACAAGTACAACACCTTAAGGTAAAAGGTTACTCATAACTGGTCATCAAGCAATTCAATGGTGACTATTCTATTAAAAAGGTGGAGTTGATTCCCATGTTTGACCATTTCTGAGGGTTAATTGAATAATTCTCCATAGAACCAACATTGACCTATATTCCCTGTTCTCAGAATTCTTAGGCTGATGTATTAGCTAATGTGGCCACATCCCTAGTCGACCCAGACCAGGATTAAATAGTTTTCAGCATTGCTCATCGTCGAATGGTCTTGTTTTTTGCCCAGACTAAGATGAAAGAAATCGACAAAATCAGTCTTGTCCCCTATCCATACGCTCATACCACCGACTGGATGACCCCCATTGCAAACTACCTTCAAGAGGGAGAACTTATATCAGACAGGGCTGAACAATTGAAAATATGGAGAAGGTCACTCAAGTTTTTCCTATATGGCGGTGCGAGTCAGCAAAAGGTCATATAGAAACAAGACCTCAATAGAATCCTCCTAAGATGCATTGATGGAGAAGAAACTAATACCGTCATGACTTAAGTACATGTCGGAGTATGTGGGGCACATCATCCAGGGTCCAAACTTTTCCATCAGGTTCAAAGAGTTGGTTAATATTGTCCCAAAGTGGCACGAGATTGTGAGTGCTTTACTGCAAAATGCCACTCATGCCATGTCCATGCCAACTTCATACACCAACACCCAGAGTTACTTCATCGGGCCAAGTACTCCTGGCCATTTGCTGTCTGAGGAATGGATTTCAGGGGACCATATCCTCCCACTAGAGCCAAACAGTTGATGTATATCCTCACAGAAAACAACTTCTTTTCCAAATGGGCAGAAGCTATACCCCTTAAGGAAGTCGGGGCAAGAAACATTTTCAGCTTTGTGAAAACCAATATCATCACCAGATTTGGTGTCCCTCATACCATACTGATGGATAACGGCACCAACTTCTACTTTGCTGAATTGGAAAAACTATACCAAGAATATGGTATCAAGGCTAACCACTCATCCTGCTACCATGCCGCGGCCAACGTACAGATAGAGGCTTTCAACAAAACCTTTTCTGACATTCTCCAGAAAATGGTGGACAAAGACAAGAAGTCATGGCCGGATAAACACCTCCATGCATTGTGGGATGATCAAACCACAATATGCACCGTTACTTGGGCTACTCCATACTCATTAGTATATGGAACAAAAGCGGTCTTGCCAATTGAGCTCCAATTTCCCTCGCTTCGTGTTTCCGTTTGCAATAATTTATCCATCGATGAGCAATTAGAAAAGTAGCTAGGTGAATTCGAATATATAGATGAGAAGTGGTTACATACTTTGAACCATCTGGAAGTATATCTGAACTGGATTGCACGAGCCATCAAAAAAGGTCTGTCTTCAGTCTTTTTCGGAAGGAGAATTGGTGTTGGTCCTTCGGACCCCAATGATACCATGAAAGAAACCTCCAAAGCTGGATCCCAAGTGGGAAGGACCATATGTTATACACATGGTCTACTACAATGGAGAATATGCACTGATCTCCATGGATGGGAAGTTCACCTCCACTCCTACAAATGTGACATTCTTGAAGAAGTATTTTTTATAGTAACTAAAAGCAGTTATCATCCGAGCTACAGGACGTTAAACTGCCAAGCACCCAACGGTCCATACTCTATGACCATAAACTAATAGTATTTCGTCCTCACCTACATAACTAAAAGCAGTTATCGTCCAAGCTGCAAGACGTTAAACTTACAAGCACCCAACGATCCACACACTATGACCCCAAAATAAGAGTATTTCGTCCTCACCGACGTAACTAAAAGCAGTTATCGTCCGAGCTGCAGAACATTAAACTGCCAAGAACCCAATGGTCTAAAATCTATGACCCTAAAATATGAGTATTTTTTCCTCACCACACAACGTTAAACTGCATGGATCTCACAGAACTACATATGTCTTGATTCCTTCCCTCTCTAGATACGTAGCGACGCTGGGAACGCCTATCTTGGCCCATCCACTCCAAAATGGAATAAAATTAAAAAACAATTCCCCCCTCCCCCATGTATGGACCAATCCAGAATGGGGTGCACTTACTTCAGAGAACTACGTGAGTATTAATGTCTACCCTTGTAGGATACGTCGTGACACCATAATTCCACACCCTGACCCATCCACCATAAATGAAGAAAAAAAATACCCCCTTCCCCCGCACTGACCAGACCCACATAGGGTAAATGCTCTAAAAGAAGTATGTGAGGCTTGATTCCTGCCCTTGCAGGATACATAGTGACACCATAGTTCCCCATCCTGGCCTATCCGTTCAAGAAAATGCGCTCTTCCCCCGTGTATGGACCAGATCTGCACGTGGAGTATTCTTCGTCCTCACTGCATGACTTTAAACTGCACAGACATCAGAGAACTATGTGAGGCTTGATTCCTACCCTATTAGGATACATAGTGATGCCAAGGTCCCTCACCCTGCCTTAGCCATCCCCAAATAAAAGTCAGAGATTCCCTTCTCCCCTGTGCACAGACTGACCATGCGCGTCTTGTACCTCCTTCAGGAAACTACGCGTGGCTTGATTTCTGCACTCGCAGGATGCATAGTGACGTTAGGGTTTCCCATTCATTCCCAGACATTCTCGAATGAAGATTTAAAAAAAATACCTACTCTCCCATGTACGGACCAGACCAACACAGTGTGTATTATCTTTCAAAGAACTACATATGGCTTGATTTGTTCCCTTCCAGGGTACGTAGCGATGTCAGGATCCCCCATCCTGGACCAGCCATCCACAAATAAAGTTAAAAATTCCCTTTCCCCCATATATCGACCAAACCTCCATGGGGTGTATCCCTCATCCTTATCGCACGATGTTAAACAGTACATATATGATGATTTAAAAATTCCCCTTTCCCCCATGTATGGACCAAACCTTCACGGGGTGTACACTAGAGAGAACTGTGTTTGGCTTCATTCCTTCCCTCGTGGGATACGTAGCGACACCGAGATCTTATCTCCCAGCCCAGCCTCCGAGAAAAGTAAACACAGGTATATATACCTATCATCCTTACTGCACGACATTAAACTACATGGACCTCATCCTCACCGCACGATGTTAAACTAAAAGGACTTTGTCGTGACCCACCATAGATATATAGTGAAACGAGATGGAAATACTCCTTGTGCATTTAGATGCATCCTCTCTATACGTCAGACTCCATGACCCGGATAATTATGGATCTTCATAACTATTCTTGGCCATCGAAAGTAGAAAGTTATCGACTCGGGGAAACCTTTTCATGACTATGCATACCATGCCCTCAGCGGCTCTGCATATTGATAGCACACGGCCCATCTACCAAAGGAAAGATTTCCTCGGGTGGTACTCTTCCTAGCTCTGTACGGTTACCGGCCTCAGCGCCCCCATATCATATCTCCCGATCCAGAAATTTATGGGGTAGTGGTTTATATGTTCATCCCCATTTTTTCACATCCAAACTTTGCTAGGGTATCCCTACCCGGTTAGCCTATGTATCCGCCCATGGTTCACATGACAACCTGCATCAACATACCTCAAGCCAGGGCTAGGCTACTTTGACTCAATGGATAATTGTAGTAAAGATGATTATTGTATGCTTGAACATCATTATCCCCGCATATCGAACTCTATACTGTGAGAAATATCGAATTTTCATGATCATTCATGGCCATCAGAAGTGGAAATTCATCGACCCGGGGACACCTTTACATGACTATGCATACCATACCATCAGCAGCTCTGCATATTGATAGCCCCTAGCCCGTCTACCAAAGGCAAGATTTCCTTAGGCTGTACTCTTCCTAGCTCCGTACGCTTACCGGCCTCAGTGCCCCCACACCACATCTCTTGATCTAGGAAACCTCATAGATATGGTTTACAACTTCCATCCCCCACCCTATTCAGAGTATATCAGAGCATGGTAACTCTGTTATCCTTCGAGTGACTGTAGCAATAGTCACCCAATGGTCTAAGCTCTATGACCGCTAAACTAGGAGTACTTCTTCCTTACCACACAACGTTAAACTTCATGGTGTGAAGGTACACCCCCCACGCGCAATAAAAATCCGTGCATGGAGCCCTCTAAGCGTTAACAACAACCAGGGCCGAATATGCCCGACATTTCCAGATATTTCTTAACAAATGATAGAATTTGTTTCCGGGACAATTGCGGATCCTCATAACCATTCACGACCATCAAAAGTGGAAAGTTATCGACCCGTGGAAACCTTTGCACAACTTTTCATACCATTCCCTTAGAAGCTCTGCATATTGATTGCCCCTGGCCCATCTACCAAAGGCACGATTTACTCTAGTGATACTCTTCCTAGCTCCGTACGCTTACCGGCCTAAGATCCCCCATAAAATTTCTCCTGATCCTAGAAGCCCTGGAACCACGATTTACATCAATCAACCCCTCTCCGCATCTTGGGCATGCCGAGATGTTCAAGCCCAGTTACATTCTGATCAAGAGTGGCCTTTTCAACTACGTCCTTACTGCATGACGTTAAATTGCACGGATCATCTTTGCCACTTGGCATAAATCTACAATGACCAAGTATTAAATATCCAGGGATATGCCTCCAACTACAAACATTTTCACTGGTTAAAAAATTCCCCCATTCTTGCAGTATGACGTTAAACTGCACAACATCCTTTAATAATGCTCTTTGTCATTACTACATGATGTTAAACTGCATGAAAGTAGTCTTTGCCACATGATGTTAAACTGCATGGTCAAACCTGTCATAGGTTTAGTAAGAAATAGAGGCTTTTCTCTGTCCCTCAGTGCATGGGTCAGACCTGCATAAACCACCGTCTCACACCGGCATGAGAAGGAATGACTTCACCCATTCTTGGGAAATTCAGCATAGATGTTTCTACTGTTTCCCAACACCCTCTCCTCATAAACCATACTTTGTACATAGAAAAGGATTAACTCTCATAAACCACCCCTTTTGGTCCTGAATATCAAACATACTTGAAGTTGCCCAACTATCGGGATAATGTGGTCATCGCCCTAAGGACACCTTTGCATGACTATGCATACCATGCCCTCAACAGATCTATATATTGATTGTCGTTGTCTCATCTACCAAAGGCAATATTTCCTTAGGTAATGCTTCTCTTCGTACGCCTCTTGGCCACTGAGCCCCCATGTCCATCCTGGGATTAGGAAACCCTCTGAGATATAGTTTACCATCCTGTTTTGCGAACCTTCCTGAATATGGTGGAACATATCTGACGAGATTACCAAGAACCAGGAGAATCTGTTCCATTCTAGATAATTTCCCAACAGAATTACTTTAAACTGCGCCAAGATCCAACCATCCTTAACGCTAGATAAATGCATAAAACAGGGACCTTGCTTCAACATTCCTGATTGATACAGATGTTCCCAAACCCTTTCAGACATCACACACCCTTTTCGAGCCACCCCTGGTGGTTTTCATAATTCCCCAAGACACCCATGGTGGTTTCCATAATCCGGACTTCCATGAAGTCCTTAGGCCATCAAAAATTAAGGGTCACTAACTTAAGGACACTTTTTCATGACTATGCATACCATTCCCTCAGCGGCTCTACATATTGATATCACCTGGACCGTCTACCAAAGGCAATATTTTTTTAGGTGATGCTCTTCCTACCTCTGTACGCTGATACGGCTCCCATGCCTTGATAAATGCCATGCATGGCGTTCAAATCTAAACATTGTCCCCCAACATGTGTCTGAAGGGTATTGAGACATCTTTTAATCAATGAAACCTCATTGGGGCCCTATCCCCACCATATCTGGTAAAATCTATTCGACCTAAAACATCCGTAATGATAGTATTGTCAGTGGGACTTTAAATAGCTCACAAAAAGAGGCACAAATTCTTTTAGGCTGAAAACCCGAAAAGTTCGACCAAAGAAAAAGCTGGGATACACCCACTGGGTCCACACCAAATTGGCCTAGGGAGAATTAGGTTATTAACAGAAAAGACAAAAAATTTGTTCTGTTTTTTCTATAAAACTCTAGCAATAGCCAAACTATGTTCGCTGAGTCCCTTGGCTCATGAAAAATGTAGAGCATTGTCCAATCACTCATCGATTTGCAGGACCACCCTACATCGGAATAGCCTCCACTTTGTTCCGATCTGACCCCATTCCTATGGGGGGAATTTGTAGGGTCCTAAAATTTCCATAAATGGAAAATCCAATTACCCAAAAACATGGAAAAGGAACGAACCGGTCCATGCATCGGCTCCCAGCAAATGTACGTGGCCGGTTCAGCGAACTGCCCTCCCGCAGACACTGTCGTTTGTGAAATGGGGATGGAGTGCCTACGTGGGCGCGAACCAAGAAGACCACCGACAGACACCAGGCCGGTCCACCATCACGAACCGACCTATCCTTGAAGCATACCAACCAACCCAGACCACACACGCTGTCATTGATGGAATAGAGGTGGGGTGGTTCACGGTCGCGGAGCAATTCCGCGAAACTCGGTTCAATAAATATCCCAGTTGACTGAGTCATCCATAGGTGGGGATTTCATCATGGGCTTCTGCAGAAATTGTCGTGTGCCCCATCAAAACTGCCTCTTCTCTACTCTATATATAGTCTCCCAGGGACACCAAAAAAAAATATGAAGGACGAGTAAAAACCCCTAGGGAGACGCTGGAGAAATCACTCCCAGCTGTAATGTTCCACAACCATCCGCATACCCCATAGTGTCCGCAGATGCACTCTTCCGCATAGAGGAGAAACCAAACCTCAAAACACATGCGGAAATATCCTTCATGGCCACCCCCTTTGTGGATTAGTTTCGTTCGTGAAATGGAGGCTGGAACCCCTCTGCGGGCATGAAGTAGGATGGGCGCCAACCCCTTTACAGATGCCCTTTGCGGCCATTTCTTTCAGGGCCATCTCATCCGCGGACACCCTTCACATATGGTCATCTCCTCTTTGGCCATCCTTCACGGACAACTTCCTCCAAGGCCTAGTCCTTCACTTCCTGCTCCCTCTTGGCCACCCCCTCCATGGATGAGTGTCTTTCGCAAAATGGAGGAGAGAACCCCTCTGCGGGTGCGAGGTAGGATGGGCGACAACCCCTTTGCAGACGCCATTTGCGGCCATTTCCTTCGCGACCAACTCATCCATGGAATCACTCCACGGATGAACATATCCTCAGTGACCATCCTTCGTGGACAACCACCTCCGCGGCCTAGTCCTTTGCGGACTGCTCCCTCACGACCAGCTCCTCCGTGGACACCCTTCGCGGATAACCAAACCGCGAACCACATGCTGCCAGCCCTTAGCATCTGTTTCCTTCGCGGACATCCTACGCGGCCATTTCCTTTGCATAAGTCCCACACCAACCTTTGGTAGGCATCTCCTACCTTGTCGTCCTGACCACATGACGTTAAACTGTATGGCCCTCGTCCTATCTATATGACATTAAACTATATGAAAATAGTCCCTGAAAGATGACATTAAACTGTGATGTCTTCAGCCCTCTCTACATGACTATAAACTGTAGCATTCCCTATCATTCAATAATTGGATTCCTCTTGCTCCAAGAAAGATATTCCTTATTCTCCAATCATAAGATGCCTCATTCCATGATTACAGTGGTGTAATTTCAAGAGTGTTGGAATCAGTTCAAACATTCCATAACTCCACCTCACACTTTGCGTGTCCTTCATTCAGATCTTCATACTCTTTCATGTCTGAAGGGACCCCCTAAAGGCCTGGCCTCATGCCGCATCGTCTCACCTACCATCCTAGGCCAATGTCCTAGAAGACTTTGGATAACACTTCGAGTTAGGTCCTGTGTTTCAAACATGGTCAGTAGTCGACCCTCATTTGTTTGTCCCCATTTCAGGATAATTTGATATGGATGCAATGTTTCGAACATGGTCAGCAATTATCCTCCATCTCCATGCCACCCTCATTGCGTTCCAAATGTTGGGAATGTAATTCACACATTTCATCTCCCTTTGTTCGGACTGATTCCAACGCCCTTGGTGTCATCCTGCTTGTGCACTTGCGCATAGGTGTAGGCCTCCAGTATATTCCTCAACCCACTAATGGGTTGGGATGCCCTAATGGCTAGATATGATGAAGTCACCATGGGCGTCCATCTCAGAGTAAGCCCTGACTTTTTGGGATTCCCCCACGTGTAAGCACCATCGCACCTACCACCGATGCACCTTTCACGACATGATTATCTTGTCCCTGCTCCCTCTTTTTTCTCACAGCGAGCTTGAATCACGTGGGCTTAGAGTAAGCATCGACCATGGAATCCTCTTCTGGGCTGCCTCATAGCGTCATCCCAATGCCAACGCGAACTTCGAGAACTTTGATCCATGTCAAGGCATGGTACGTAGGAAGCTTCCATGAGCTTCAAGACAACTACCCATCATACCCCTGGTCCATCCTTACGTCGGTTCTCTGACACCCTCTAATTAAAACTTCCCAGACTTTGATTCCCCACCATAGGGATACATAGGAATCCTCCCCGAAGTTCAAGCCCAACACCCGGTTGATCTGACCATATTCATGTCAGTTCACCGAACCAACCCTGGGCTGCCTCAGAGCATAAGCCCCATGCTAATGCGAACTTAGAGGTCTTTGATCCATGTCAAGGCCTGGTACATAGGAAGCATCCCTGAGGTTCAAGCCCACTACCCATCGGACCCCCGGTCCATCCTTACGTCGGTTTTCCAACACCCTATAATTCAAACTATGTGGACATTGATTCCCCACCACTGGGATACGTAGGAAGCCTCCCCGAGGTTCAATCCCAATGCCCGGTCGATCCGAACATCTTCAAATCGGTTCCCCGCACCATCCCTGGGAAGCCTAGAGTGTAAACCCTGTACCAAACCGAACTACGTGAATTATGATTCCTCGCGCAGGGATATGTAGGAGGCTCGTACCACGGGTTCAATCAAAATTCTCAAGTCATTATCTGCCCCCTGGATGACAAAAAACTCCAGAGTGCCTGATTACGAGGTTTCAAACGAGTTCCATCTCAATGAGTCCAGACTCTTCGGGGTCATTAATCCAACGAGGGATGGTAAACCTCAGACATCAATGATTCCGAACCCCTTTGTCCAGTTGACCATTTCCAACCAGGAGTAATCCGTGGAAACTATGCTTGGTTATAAACCAAAGATTCAAGATCATATGAATATGTCTTCAATCTATAAGAGAGTCGTGGAATAGGCGATAATTCCCCCCCAAAACGGTGCGATGAGCCTGACTTCCCATCCTCTCGACCAATGTGAGTTCTCAAGCATCGCTGGTCAAGCCACCCAGTGAACGTCTGCCATTAGAAAGAAGGTCCACGTATTGCTAGATATGGCACCGTTGGGCATTTCGAGGCGAAAACGGTGCACTCGATATGAGTTATTAAGAATAATCCAATATTCTCTAATCAATCTTCGGGTAGGGCACGTTTCTCCCCCAAGATCTCATCGTGCGCCGTGAGACATCAATGAAAAATACTACAAAATCATACAAAACTCAAAATATGTTAAAAACCGTAAAACCCTAAAAACCCTTAAATCCTAAAAGAACCCTAAAACCCCCAAAAATCCTAAAAACAATAAAACACTGTAAAAGAACCCTAATACCATAAAACACTAAAAATTAAAAAAAGACCATAAAATCCAATATAAAACCCTAAAACGCTAAAGAAACCTAAAAACACTTAAATCCTAAAAAAAAAGTCAAAACCCCTAAAACCATAAAAATACTAAAATCCCTAAAAAGAAACTAAAACCCCTAACCCCCAAAACCCACTAATAATCCTAAAAACCCAAAACACCCTTACAACCCTAAAAACCCTCAAACCCACCAAAAGTCCACTAAAAGACAGTAAAACCCTAAAACCCCTAAAATACTTTAACAAACACCTAAAAAACAAAAAAAATCCCGAAAATCCTTAAAAGACAATAAAACCCCTAAGAGATAATAAAAAGCCCTTAAAACCATAAAACAAATTAAAAATACAAAAAAACCATCAAAGACACTAAAACCCAAATAATACATTAAAAACCAAATAATCCCCTAAAAACACTTCAAACCCCTAAAACCTCAAAAATCTAAAAACCAGAAACCACATAAAAAATTAAAACCAGTAAAATCCATAAAAACCACAAATAATATAATACTAATAACCTAAAACCCCTCAAAACCCTATGGAAACCCATAAAACTAAAAACCATCAACCCTAAAAACATTAAAACCCCAAAAATCTAATTATACATTAAATCACAGAAAAAATATCAAAACAATGGAAATCACTAAAAATTCCAATAAAACATTCAGAACCTAAAAAAACAAAAAATCCTTAAACCATAAAACAAACCAAGAACACATAAAATATCACTAGAAACCCAAAAACATGAAAACACTAATCCCGCTAAAGTCTCTAAACCCCTCATTAATCCATGAAGAACCTAAAACAATAAAAGGCCCTAAAACCTTAGAAACCCTAAAAGACCTGAAATCCCTATAATCCCTAAAAGACAACAAAAATCCTCTAAAAACATAAATACCCTAAAAATGCATAAACAACCTAAAAATTAATAAACCTAAAACCTCTAAAAACCCATAAAAACCAAAATTCCTCTAATAAACAAAAAAACATATAACCCCCCCCCCCTCCATGAAAAGTAAAAATCCAAATGACCCCTAAAAACTGTAAAATCCCAAAAAAACTCTAAAATCCAAAAAAAAATCATCAAAAACCATAAAGCCAAAAAAAATCCCAAAAATAATCAAAAAATAGATATCCCTAGAAAACCCAAAACCACTAAAAACCAATCAATACCCTAAAACCCCCTTAAAACCCTAAAACCCAAAAAATCTATGAAAAACCCTAAAACCATGAAAACTCTAAAAACCATAAAAAACATAAAAACCTCTTCAAACCCCTAAAATGGTTAAATATCGTAAATGACCTAAAACCCCAAAAAATAAAAGTAGCATTAAAAGACCAAAAACACTAAAAACATTAAAAACCTTTAAAACCCTAAAAACCCAAAAAACATAAATACACGTAAATCCCCTAAAAATCTAAAAAATCCATTATAACCCTGAAAATACTAAAAACATTGAACTCTCTAAAAACCCTTAATATTTTAAAAAAACCAATAGAAACACTAAAACACCTAAAAAACCATTAAATCATAAATAAGCATAAAAATTCCTAACGGGCATAAAAATATGTATACCCATAAAGCCCATAAAACCCAAAAAACACTAAAACCCCCTAAACACCCTAAAAGCTCTATAAACCCTAAAACCCCACTGATGACCCTAAAACCCCTAAAAGACTTATAAAATCCTAAAAACCCACATAAAACCCTAAACTCCAAACGAATATTAAAGACCCATAAAACCTCTAAAAGACCCAAAAAACAAAAAACGTCTAAAAAGACCTAAAAACCCCCATTAAAGTATTAAAGAACATTAAGTATCCTAACAATACCTAAAAACCTAAAATATCTCAAAAAACCCTAAAAACATATAAAAAAACAATAAAAATCCTACAAAACCTTAAAAGACCCTAAAAATTATAGAAACCCTAAACACCTTAAAACCCAAAAATCCCAAAAATCCCTAAAGCCAAAAAATAACCCTACACACCAAAAAGCACCAAAACCCCCAAAACACACTAAAAACATAAAATCACTAAAAACCCTAAAAACCTAAAAACACTAAAAACACTTAAAAGGACATAAAAGAACTTAAACCACCCTAGAGCCCAATAAACCCAAATAAACCTAAAAATCCCAAAAAACCCAAAATCCCAAAAAACTCTAAAAAACATAAATCCACTAAAAACATAAAAAACTCTAACAACCTTTAAAACCAAAAAAAATCTTCCCAAACCCCAAATAAATTAAAAAACTTATGAACCCCTTTAAACTATAGAAACCCTAAAACATAAAATACCTATAAAACCCTAAAAACCCTAAAACCCATAAAAAAGCCTAAAACCCCAAGACACTCCTAAAAACAATAAAGACTATAAGACCTTAAAAACACTAAAAACATTTAAACCAAAAAAAACCTAAAAAACTCTAAAAATCCAAAAACTCCAAAAACCATAAAATTCAAAAAATCACTTAAATCCCTAAAAAATTTGTAAAACCTAGAACCCCTAATGATCCCCAGAACCCCCAAAAACTATAAAATCCATTAAAAACATAAAACCATAAAAACCCAAAAAAAATCATAAAAAACACTAAAAGACCTCAAAACCCCTAAATACCCTAAAAACGAAAATAACCAAAATAACACTAAAAAACCTAAAAACCATAAAACCCCTAAAACTATAAAAAAAACCCAAAACTCTAAAAATCTCTAAACACTTTTCCCTAAACCTTAAAACATATTCCTTAAACCCTAATCACTATACCCTAAACTCTAAACCCTAAACCCTAAACCCAAGACCACAAAACCCTAAAAACCAAATAAAAATATAAAAAACCCAAAAACCTAAAACACCCAAAAACCATAAATCCCTAAAAACCTTAAAAAGAGCCGAAAAATAATAAAACACCCCAAAACCCTTAAAACCCTAAAAGATACTAAAACGAGAAAAAAAAACAAAAATACCCATAAAGCCTAAACACATAAGACCATAAAAACCATCAAAATCCCTAAAAACCTATAGAACCTTAAAAACCATAAAAACCCAAATAACACTAAAAACACTAAGAAACCTTGAAATAACCAAAAATATTAAAAATATATAAAACCAATAATATAATAAATACCATAAAACCCTTAAACCCCTAACATAATGCTAAATAATCCTATAAACCCTAGACACCCCAAACCCACTAAAAGACTCTAAAACTCCTATAAAACCCAAAATACACCCAATCCCCATAAAAACACTAAATATACTTAACCCCTTTAAACCCAAAATACCCTAAACCGCCTAAAACCCTTAAAACCCCTTAATATATAAAAACCCATTAACATATTAAATCCCCTAAACCGAAAAAAAACCATAAACACTATACCCTTATCCCTATAACCTAAACCCTACATCTTGAACCCCATACTAATAACATTACACCTGAAACCCTATACCCTACACTTGGAACCCAAAACCCAAAACCTTAAGCCTAATACCCAACATGCTAAACCCTTCACCCAAAATCTTAAACCTTATAACCTATATCATAAACCTTAAACCCCATACCCTCAACCCTAAACCCTAAACCAAACACCTAAAACCCTTAAACAAACACCCTAAATCCTAAACCATACACCCTAAATCCTAAAAACATTAAAAAAACTAAAAGAACCTAAAAAACCCAAAAAGACAATAAAAATCCTAAAAAATCTAAAAATACCCTATAAACACCTAATGACCTAAAAGGCTTTAAAACCCCTAAAAACATAAAATGATCATAAAAACCATAAACCCCACCTAAAATATGCTAAAATACCTAGAAAAATAAAAGTCCTTAAAACCCCAAAAAAAAACTAAAACACCCAAAACCGCCCAAAAAACCTGAAAATACTAAAACCACTAAATATTTATAAAACCCTAAATGCCCCAATAATCCCTAAAAATCCATTAAAACCAATTATAATAATAACACCAATAAAAAACGTAAAAACCTAAAAACCCCTTAATACATAAAAACAAAAAAATACCCTAAAACTCAAAGAAAACATAAGTAGGGCCTAAAAACCTCAAATAACCCCCTAAAATACCACAATAATCCCTATAGCACTATTTTAAAACCCTAAAATCCTAAGAACCCCAAAAAGCCTACCCCCCCCCCCAAAAAAAGACTAAAACCTCAAACCTCCCAAACCGTAATACCCCAAAATCCCAAAAAATCTATAATGACCATTCACCACTGAAAAGGCCCTAAAATAGCCTAGAAAAAATAAAACCCCAAAAACTCATAAAACCATAAATGCCCTAAAAACAACAAAAACATTAAAAACCCAACAAACTCTAAAAACCCTAAAACCTTTAAAACCCTTAAAACCCTAAAATCCTTCAAAACCTAAAACCCATAAAACAATAAAAACACTAAATACATAAACATACCCTAAACACCAAAACATACCTAAACCACTAAAATATGATATTGAAACCCTAAATACCATAAACGTCCCTAAAACCCTCTAAAACCCCTAAAACATTAAAAATTCAATAAAACCAAAAAAAACCCTAAAATGCCTAAAAACCCAAAAACCCTTATAAAAACATAAATATACTAAAAACCTAAAATAACATAAAAAACTAAAACACCTAAACGCCAACAAAAACCCTATAAATTCTTAAAACATAAAATCCCTAAAATATCTAAACCCCTGTAAAACCCCCAAAAAATGACTAAAATACATAAAACTCTAAAAATTCATAAACCAAACCCAAACCCAAAAATCCCTAAAATCAAAAAAGATACTAAAACCCCATAAAGCACTAAAATGACCCTAAAAGGCTTTAAACCCCCTAATAGAACCTAAAAGCCATAGAATCCCTGAAACCTTAAATGAACCTAAAAACCCCCAAAAGACCATAAAACCCCAAATTAGCAAAAAGAAAACATTAAAAGACCCTAAAAAACTTAAAAACTCTAAAACCCCTGAAATAATTTAAACCATTAAGCCATTAAAACCCATTAAAACCATAATAAATATTAAATTCCCTAAAACATTAAAACCCAAACAAACTCCTAAAATTCCTAAAGCAACTCAAACCCATTAAACCACCTTAAAAACCAAAAAAATATTAAAAACCTACGAAATGATAAGAATCCTTAAAACCATAAATGAACTTGAAACCCATAAAAATCCTAAAAGAACCCTAAAAACCCTATAAAAACTCTGCAAAACCATAAAATAATGATAAAAATCAATAAAAAACCCTAAATCCCATGAAAATCATAAAACCTAAAAAAAATTAAAAACCATAAAAAAATCTAAAAAACCCAAAAACCTTGAAAAAATATTGAAACCCATAAAAATCATAATAACATAAAAAAAATAAAAAACATAAAAACCCTAAAACCAATAAAATTAACTAAAAACCCAAAAAATACTAAAAAACATAAAAACTCTAAAATATCATAAAATACCTTCAAAATCATAGTCCCGATAAATCTCCCTAAAACCCCAAAAAACCCTAAAATCCCTAAATTTCCCTTGAATCCCTTAATCTCCATAAAAACCTACAAACCATAAATCCCCAAGGAAACTCTAACACATGAGAAACTATAAAAAATCCCCAAAACTAATGAAAAACTATAAAATTACCGAAAATTCCAAAACCTCTAAAAATGATAAAATCAAAAAAAATCCAAAAAACAACACTAAATAACACTATAACCCCAAAAAATCCCCCAAAAAAATTCTAAAGACTTTAAAAACACTAAATTATTTTCAAAACCCTAAAAATAATAAAAACCCTAGGAAAATCCTTAAACCCCATAAAACCATTAAAACCCCTAAAAACCCGAAACACATAAAAACACCTAAAACCTAATAAAATGGATAAAAACATTAATACCGCTACAAAATTAAAAAACACACAAACCCCTTTAAACAATAAAAATTATAAAAACAATAAAATGACGAATTTTTTTTAAAAAACCCTAAAGACCCTAAAACCCAAAATCCTAAACCCCATAAAAATAATAACACATCCCAACCCCTAAACACCATAAAACCCCTAAAAACACTAAAACCCCCAAACCCCTTAAAATCCAAAACAAATTATATAAACCAAAAAGTCTGACAAAAACCCTCCATGCACCTAAAGGAAAATAAAATTCCTAAAATCCCTAAAAAACACAAGCATAACCTAAAAACCACATTAAAACCCCTAAAAACTAAAACCCCTAAGAACCATAAAAACCAAAACACCTAAACCCCAAAAAACCATAAAATACCCTATAAACGCCAAAAACCCAAACCCCCCTAAAAATTACTAAAACTCTAAAATCCAAAAACTCAAAAACCCTCTAAACAATATGAAAACAATAAAAACCATAAAAATTAACATTAGAAACCGTAAAAGCCTAAAATAACATAAAAACACAGAAAATCCTATAAATATAAAAAATATTAAAATCCTGATAACAATTAAAAGATGTAAAAAACCCTTTAAAAACACTAAAACCCCTAAAATCCCTCAAAATATGTATAAAATCATAAAACCCCAATTAAACCCTAAAATCACACTAAAATCATAAAAATAACTTACAAGCCCTAAAAACCCTAAATACACTAAAACACCTAAAATTACCTAAAAACTATAATAAAACTAAAAACCCTGAAACCACCTAAAACAATAACCTACCCAGACTAAAAATCCATAAACCACTAACAATTTCCGTAAAACTTCTAGAGAACCTAAAAACCCAAAAAAACCCTAAAAACGCTAATGTATCCTAAAACCCCATAAACTCTAAAATTACCATAAAACACCCTAAAAACATAAGGATCCTTAATAATTCCTACAAAAACTGAAAAAACTTAAAATGATAAAGAACATAAAATCAAAAAAATATCTAAAAACTACTCCAATCCCTTAAACTCTCCAAAACCCTTAAAAAACTAAAAAATCCTTAAAAACTAAGAAACATAAAAATACTCAAAACTACCTAAAGTACATAAATTACTAAAAACCCAAACAACATGAAAAGATCCTAAAAACCATAAAACCCTTAAAAACTTAAATATAAATAAAAACCCCCAAAACCCCTAAAATCCATAAAAAAATTATATGAAATCCAGAAAACCCCTAAAACCCCATAAAATTCCTAAAGACCCTTAAAAAGAAAAAAAAAATCCAAAAAACTCATAAAAACCCCAAAACCTGAAAAGTCCCTAAAAACCATTGAATTCCCTAAAACCCTTTTAAAACCCTAAAATATCCAAAAAACACCAAAATCCATAAAAACCCTTAAAAACTAAAACCCTATAACCCCCTAAAAGACCCTAAATCCCCCTAAATTTCCCTAAAAACATCAATATCATTAAAAGAAACTAACAATAACAACAATCCCAAAAAGAACCTAAAACCCAAAATGATTCAAAAAAACCCATAAAAACTCATAACGGGCACTAAAACACCTAAAAACATTACAAGATCCTAAAAACTCAAATGAACCTAAAAATCCTAAATAGACTTTAAGGACCCTAAGAACCTAAAAACACTATAGGACCATAAAAAAACAATAAAACTAAAGGACCCTCAAAACAAGAAAACCCCTAAAATTCCCTAAAACATTAACAACCATAAAAATCAGAAGAAATCACAATAAATACCAAATTGACCTAAAACCCCTAAAAGACCATACAACCCTGCAAAAACATAAAATTTCATAAAAAATATGAAAAATAATAAAAATATCTAAAATACCATAGAAACAGAAAAGACCATAAATCTATTAAAACCCCTAAAACCCCTAAAACACTTGAAAATCCTAAAATCCAAAAAATGAATAAAACCCTAAAACACTAAATCCCTTGAGAACACAAAAAAACTAAAACCATATAATAAAAATTAATGAACTCTGAAAACCTGAAAATATCCTTTAAGAAATTTAAGCCGTAAAACCCCATTAATAAATAAGAACCCCTAAAAATATTAAATTCATTTAAAACACTAAACAACACTAAGAACCAAGAACATCATTAAGAAATAAAAAAAATATATTCAAAATACCTTTTAAAACACCTGAAAACCCTAAAACTATTAAATAATCTAAGAATACTAAACACAAAAAACATCAAAAAACCCTAAAAATTTAGTAAATCCATTAAAACCCCAAAAATCCATGAAACCCCCCCATAAACTATAAAACCTTCTATAAATAAATATATGTAAAACACTATAATCTGTAGAAACCTAAGATCCCTAAAACCTTAAAGAAACTCTTAAACCCACAGCACCTAGAAACCTCCAAAAAACCCTAATAACCTCTAATCCCCCAACACTAAAACACTTTGAACCCTAAAAAACCAAATACCATAAAACCCATAAAAAATATTAAAAAACCCTTAAAATACTAAAAACCAAAAAATGATCATAAAACCCTTAAAACCCTAAAATAACCTATAACACCCCCCAAACCCTCTAAAATACCTTTAATACCACTAAACCCCTAAAAGATCCTAGAAACATAAAAATCCCTATAAAATTACCAAAAATACTACAATATATTTAAATTCTCCCACAATGTCATATCTATTGGTAAAGAAATTTACCAAAAAATATGTCATTGTCACTAAATTTTTGGTAAAAATCCCATCAATTTTTATTATTATGATAGATAACATAGCTATGTTTCAATTATAATAATAATAAATGATAATATATATGTTGGATAAAATGTTTACGAAAATATTCATGCAAAAATGTTATTTATTGATCATATTATTACCAGTATTAATCATTATATCCATAATATTATTAATAGTATTATATTATTACTTATTATAAGAAATTAGAATAAGTAATATAAATTTTTAAATTATATTTTAAATATAAAGATATTAAAAAATTTATTTCTAAAATTTCTATATTTGTTAACCAAATCATATATTAAATATTATCTTTTTTTGTATATAATAATTATAAATTTAGCATATTTGAAACTCTGACAAACCTATACTTTATTTAAAGAAATGTGTTCAAAAAAATAAAAAAACATTACAACTCCATGAAAAACATAAATATCAAGGAAACATGATACAAAAATGTTTAAACATTCTCAAACTCTAATATACTTATCATGAGACTCTATCGAACATCATCTAAAATATATTGATCTCAAAAATCTTACACCACTATCATGGTTCACACTGAAGACATGGTCTACACATATAGTTTACCCATCCTATTGTTGGATCAAATTTTAGAATGAATTAATTCTTTATTAATTTATAATGAAATCGGATGGATGTATATGATCATTCCCACTCATGTAAGTATGTCCCCTTTCTTTCACATGTGAATTGGATCAGTTCATCCATAAAATCAAACTGACAGCAACAAGAAGAAAAATATAAAATAAAATATTAGTAGAATATCATACTATAAAAATAATATAGAATATCAAAAGATAAAATTGAATATTTAATCCAAATGTGATTAAAAATCTCTTTTTATTAAATATTTCATAAAAATTCTAACCTAGAAAACAAATGGATGTTTAAATGTTTGACATGAAAACATTCATTTCCATGTTTTCTTCACATTTCAGTCTATTACACCAAATAATATATTCATCCCAACAACATTAAAATTAAATCATCAATTATTCATATATCTGCTTATTTCAAATTAAATATCAAAAAAATTCAAATTGGTTTAATAAAATTCCAACATAGTTAGTTATAAATCCTTGAAATCATGACATCATTTCATCTTGAAAAATTCTATTGTTTCATTTTATTATTTGAACCATAAATAGGGTGCCCATTATTGAAATCTAATTTAATTGAAATAATTTATATAAAATTGACTTTAAATTAAAGAAAATATAGCCAACGGAAATATGTTAAAATAAAATATCAGGTGATTATTTATTTCAACCGAGAAGATCAAAAAATAAATTGTAAAATATAGAACTGGACAAAGAATGATAAAAAATGGATAGGATTTTGATTAGATTATATAATCTGTAATTTTTGTATGTAAATATTATAAAACATAAAATCCATAGGACATTACATATTATAAAATAAATATTCCATATTAGAGATTATGTAATCTATAAAACATAGATTCCAAGTTAATGGTCAGACAAAAATACCATATTACAAAACATAGATTCTAGATTATAGATCATAAAACATAAAATCCTGGTCAAGATATGTAATATGTAATTTATCTTTTCATATTATATATGTCTACACAAATCATTAGGGTGAAATTATACTTGTAATGGAGTGTACTCTATAAAATTTTATAGTTCATTCATTGGTGTCCAAATCCTTTTTAAACTAGAGGCTAACACTCATAAACTAATTCGATATAAATAATGCCATTCCCTCACCCGAAAGATAGAGCAGTGTGTATTGCAGCTTCAAATTTCATATTAGGTCATAGTATAGAAATCAGATAATGCCTTCACTTCTAACCCCTTTGACTCAAAAAATCTCTCTAAGATTAATTATCAAAAATTATATTAATTATAATATGTTATTTAGGTATAATAATAGAAAGAAACATAAAATTCAATCAATTAAATTTTATTTTAAACATTAAAATTATAGTTTTTTATGTTTGAAACATATGAACAGCACTTAAAGTAATAAATTTGAAAATACAGACATAGCACTATGACTACACTATGGAGTGAAAACTGGTATAGAATTTATAGTTTATAATATGATTAAAATATATACGGTTCATGATATGGAATTTTTAATTAAATTTAACACGTAATTATTTTTGATACATTATTGGTAATAGGAAAGGTAATTATCAATAAAAATTAATATTTAAAAAATTATCGATCTATTGAAATGATTACTATAACTTTTGAAAATATAATAAATATAGTCTGAATTAGATTTTTATTTCAAAAATATATCATTTGGGATAGAGTGTTTATGGTTTTATATAATTGTACTGTCCTAAAAACTTCTCAAAGGGACGTAAATACTACAACAAGAAGTCTGAAAAGGGTATTAAATATTCCCATAGGTCCAGCAAGGAAAAATAATGAAAATTGTACAGAAAATTTTTGAAAGAAACTTGATGAAATCAAATTTCTTTTGTGTTTTAAGTAAACTGAATACCATCCCCGAGAAAGAATCATAGGGAACATGAAATGAGAACCATCTGTAAGTGGAATAACTAGTCAGGGACAAGCCCACGGGGCAATGAAAATCCAACCCCGGACACTGCAAACAATGTTGTCGGTGAAATTGAGCATGGGAATTCCATCTGCATACCATCCAGCGAACTCAGTGGTTCACAAACGAAGCGAGCTGGAAGGATTCTACGAACTACAAACCTTGAAACAAAACCTCCACTAACCCTAGTTGATCGAGTCTTACACGGGTTGAGATGTATCTTCCTAAGATTCCACAAATGATGCTTCATGCACATAGATATGATTTCCCCAATGATTTATAAAATTAGAACAGGAGGAAGTGAAAAGGAGAATGGAAGAAGAAAGAACAGAGGAGATCCTTGAGGTTAGAAGAAAGAGTTTGGAGGGGATTCCGACTTTGCTTTCGAATCATCAACGAAGTGAAAACTTCGAACCAAATTTCTGTAGGTAGAACCAGTCATGAACCATATGAAGATGGAAATTAATAAAAATCGGTGAAATACAAACCTAATTTTCACCACTGTGAAGAATACAATCCCCGCGGATGAACATCTCATGAAAACCCGATTCTAGAACCCTTCTTCAATTTGTTGTTCTATATAGTTCATATCTAAGTGGATTTGACCATGCATCGTGTACCACATCAGTTCGCAACTGGAACATGAAGTGGCATGGAAGACCATGTCCAGGGCCATGTACTACTTCGGTAAATGATGGTCCACACCTAAGTCTTCGTACTACTTCGGTACGTGAACGACCCATATACAAACAAAGCACAATGGGTCGCGGGAGTCCCCCCATCCCGCATGAGAAAACTCTATACAGAATAGTTTATCTTCAGGTGTCCCTCCCCGAAGATCCAATCTTTCCCCTCCATTACGGCCTAATCGTCCATAGCTCCTCCATGAAGCAGTCCACCGACATTAGGCCAAAGCCTCCTCTAAATCCAGTGGACCCATATGAATATATAACTGGGCACATCAACACACACTTTTGAGTATACATACCCAAGGTTATCAGTGTAACGAATTCTATCCCCACAATGGCACGGACCCCCAAAATTTCCATGAGTCTACATTCTCATGGTAACTTAGAGTCCAACCATGGGACGCTGACATGAACCTCCCCATTCTAGGGATTAAGGGAAATCACATTGTTTTCCATTCAATTAGGAACAATGATAAGACAAATGAATCATTCTCGCTTTTCCTTTCAATGAGATGCGACATTCCTCCCTTTTCCCTGAACACATTCTGGGGGACTCCCACTGAGTTAAGTACCTAAACATCTGAGATATGACCTACATGACATCCAATTTCAGCCCACATTGAAGGTTTCATTACTCTATGCACTCTCTCACCTTCTCCCCAACTTCATCTGCCATAGGCCTGACCTCTTCCATCAACATGAGAGATGGTGTGTGGTTTGTTGAATCTCTCACATCCTCTTGTTTCTCACACTGAGTATTACTCATGTGGGGTTAGAGATTTGTGATGATTACAACATCTACACAATCAAACTCATATCTAAAACTATGATAACTCTAATTCCTATTAAAACTAGGATACATATTATTCCTGTTTGAAGGCTTGGTCTCAAAGGGGTACCCTTACAAAAGGGTCCACCCAGTCATGTCCCCCCAAACGGGCAGCCTCTATGTATATACCCCACCAAAACCAAACTACATGGGTTCTGATTCCTCAAACAATGATACATATAAAGCCCATATTATTATGTTGACACTAAGGTCAAACAACCTTCCATCTCTCCTGGATGACGATAAACTCCAGAGTGACTTATTGTATGGATTATGTCAAAATTTCCTTCTCAGCCTCAATTCTATGTATATCCAGGATTATCCTAGAACCCCGTGTTATCCTTTGGACTCACTATTATGTATGGAGCATGGATTAAAAAATATAAGAACATGACTTAAATCTATAAGAGAGTCACGTAATAGGAAATAATTACCCCCAAAAGGGTGTGATGATCCCAACCTCCCTTCCTCTCTACCAATCTAATCCTTTAGTGTCTTTGGACAAATTGACATCCAACGAGATCCTTCATTTTTAAAATAGGTCTATGAATCAGGGATAATGTGTTCGTGGGTGTTTCTTTCTCCATGAATAAACCCGTTGGAAACCATCAGATGAAAGCATGACCTATGGGGACAGATTTCACAAATACTTAACCTCGTGTAATTGCACACTGAGACCATTGGGGTGTGGAACACCCTTCATAATGTGGAAGGGACAAATTTCCTAGTCCGCATGGGGTTGATCCCATTCCCCCTAATGGATAATGACACAGATCGGGCTGGAACAAATATCGCGACATCAATGTCTCTACGATGATGGTAAATTACTTTTCACTTATTGGGCCATTTTGTTTTTTCCTCAAACACGGACGCGCATCACCTCTAGTCAAAACAAAAATGGTGAACCCGACGTGAATCGTCATCCCAAATAGTGGTTTTACCCTACTAAAGCCCCTTTCCCTCACAAAAATAAGGAAGGGGGATTAGTTGAATCTTCAAATATGCATATGATCATGAGATTATACTTTGAAGGGGGTATTTATCTCAATAGGTCATATAAATGTATTGAATGTTTTCGTAGTGAAAACTTTGATACAAATGGAATCACAACAACCAATTCAGACACATAGCTCTACAATCCCACAAGTGGTCGGGGCCCCAATCAAGAGAAGGACCCCCTCTCCAATCTATTGTCTTCAACGCTAGGTATCCAGCACACTGAATAGAGAGTACCACCAACATAGTACTCTCCCCACAGTGGAGGCTTCAAGAGAATCCCTCTGATCTAAATAATATCACCAGCTGCTTCCCTAGCTGTGGCCAGCACCCCACTACTAGGAAGCCCTAGTGGTTGTCTCTAATAGTTTTTGGAGACTATCCATGGAGCATGATAATAAGTACCTCTCATATCACAAGGATATAGATAAAGTCGATGATGATGACTTCACCACAGCTAAATAGGGGTCCTAAAAACTGGCCCCTGCTAGAGAACATTTTCTCCAACATTGGGTGACCAAGTATCATCACCATGAAAGGATCTTATGCTGAGGTAACCTTCTAAAGTATGAAAGACATGGGCCCCTAGGGCTTCCTGCCGAGGGTGGATAAAAAACAATCATAAACATGTCATTGCACCAATTCTTGAGGAGGAACTCCTCCATACAAATGTGGTGACATTCAAAGAGAATACAAACAAATCTTCCCCCTCCAATCAATCCCACAACATAAATAGGGTGGAATAATATGAGCACATTCACATCCTTATCATTGCACACTGGTACCGTCGTGCAGACAAAGACACAATCTACTGGCATGTGAAAATAATTGCAGATGCACAAGAAGCTCATCACCTAAATAGGATTACAACCAGCAACAGGTAGGAAGAAATACATACTGATGAATATCCATCGCACCATCCAAATAGGGTGGAAAACAAATATGAGCAGAGTAAAATTCATGGGGATTCAAACAAAACCTATGAGACAAATACAATGGAACGTAAGACTATGATAATTACCACTTGTAAATATGATTCCCACCAGTCAAATATGTTGGAAACCATAGAAGACAACCGAAGATAGACTCATTCCACTATCCCAGCATAGAAGAACTGAATATATCCACTGCAAATCTATGGAAGTCCGAAGAAGGAACAAACTCCAGCTCAAACATCAGAACGGGTCTTCATAACCGTTCTAACCAACGATGTATCACAGAACATCTTGAAAATTATGGAAGATCATGTGTCAATTCCATACCATATCATCCAAAAATGCCCAGATATAATTGCATTGCTAGAAAAGGAGAGGAACCATACCCACAACCCAGTTTCCTTGCACAGAATGACTTACCCGCACAATGGGTTAGTCAATCCAGAGTAGTTAGGCATCCTTGATCCAGTCTAAGAGGGTTGATGGAAATATCCGGAAATACATGGACAAAAAGATCAAGAAAAAATTCTTATTCCAACTATGGGATGTCGGTCCGACGTGGTGTCCATTCCAGGGAAAGTATATAACCCTACCGAAACTCAAGATGACTTTGTGCATATCCTGATGGCATCAAGGGAACCAATTTAACATAGACCCATATTGGGAAGATGTTACCAACAGAAAAAGGCCATGGTTACCCACAAGAGATAGCCCAAAAATGAAATATTCCAAAGGCCATCAGAAACCGAAAATAATGTATATGATCATGCTCTGCTAGAAGATAGATTTCTTGAATCCCTTGAGTATATATAAATAAAGTATCAAGACCCTATTAGTCAATTTCCATATTATATAAGTGTAGGTAGTAGTTTTGAAGGCCCCCCCCCCCACAATATTTCTACCAACATCCCTGAAGGTCCTTCCAAAAGAACCCTTGGAGGACTACTCTGTGGGCCTGGAATGATCGATAACGATATCTTATCTCCTAATGCATTCCAAGGAAACCCTCCCTCTGACCAGAAGATCATATAGAAAGCTGGACCTCCCCTTACTATCATCCCCCTTGATGGTCCTCCCTAGGGTATACACTACAGATATGCTTCTCCTTGCAGTCAGGCATCATGGAATAGTGGTAGTCCTCACCATGATGATAGCCATTGTGATGGCCCTCCCCACAGTGATAGTTTCTATAAAAGACCACCCCACAATAACAAAAATCATTAATAAGGTCCTCCACTCATTGCAGTACATCCTGAAGTACCTCCCTAGGATGTACACTATAGAAATTCTCCCTGAAGCCATATATCAAGCTGTGATAGTATTCCTCACCACCATAGTAGCCATCAAGAAGGTCCTCCCCTCACCAACACCATGTGGTAAGAAGGTCCTCCCTCACCGCTTCCCACCCTAAAGGTCTGTCATAGGTTATATGTAAATGGGACATTCCCTATAGTCAGGAATCAAGTTACAATGGTATATGTCTCTATTGTAGCACCAATTGTGAATTCCCTTCTTGAAATAAAAATTCTCAATTGTAAGAAGGTCCTCCCATTTCCTAGAAAAATGTGAGAAATCCATACTACGCTGAGGCACTCAAAAATATGGAATCAGACAGGTAAAATACTCTTTTTATGACCAATGATATCCTTTCTCAACGAGAGGATGGCCAGGGTCCACGCTCATATTCTGAGCCACCCTCATTCTGTTCACATATCAATGAGGATCTTACTAGATTTTCTTTATGGAATGAAATCACTATGAAGCATTCAAGACGGGAATATCAAGTAGAGGAGTCCCTAAAATAACAACAACGTGATATGTTTCTCATGAGAAGACAAAAGGCTAAGAATAATATACCAGTTATGTATTGTCCCACGACCACTTATCACTTCAACATACCAAGGGAGTTGTCTGAGGAATGTATGCATAACATTTGTCTCAATATTTGAAAGACTCTTCAGCTACTAAAAGAAAAGTTCTTTCCCTATTAAGGGTAAGGTAACTATGTCATCATATTAGGAGAGTATCACTATCCAATTGACTTAGAAGCCCTCCCATCAACATAGAATCCACAATCAGAAAGACGAAATAAAAACCTTGAACTAGCCTGGCTCCATGCACTCCACAAGTTGTATTGCCTCATCTTTGATGCCCCATCTAGAGTTTATATTCGGGGATGTGTTGAACATGGAGCTCAACACATCACCCCACATCCCATCTAGAATACCTCATCGTAAATGACATCTTTCATTTTCATTACACAAATATCGTAATAAAATAAAATCCATGCTCGGGAAACCTGGAATGGACAACAAGAACTGTCCTTGAGTAAGTCTCAAAAGCGTTAGGCTCAACGAGATCAAACCATTGAGGAGCTCCTGTGCTTGGCAATAGAGAACGTATAGTTGGATTCCTGCCTATGGGATGCCATCCAGCAATCAATGCTCATGTCCTCAAAATCAAGTAAATCTCTTGGAAACCCAGTTCCATACTCAACTCACACCCGCATAGAAGTGTGTGAAATAAAGAAGGTGGAAATAGTAGTAGCTACTTCTGCAATAAAGGAACAATCGTTGATTACAGGGATGGGGGAATATTTAAACCAAATTTCCCTAGTAATACCAACAAAACTGATCCATAGTGCATCAACAAAATAATGGGAGAAACCCCAACCAACAGGGCTGGGGTCATTTTTACCTTAAATTCCCACACAGTGGACATCTGTGTTATAACATATGGGAACAACTATGAGTAGAGAGGTTACCCATTGAACCATGTATCATGGTTTATACCCTCTAAGGTGAATGAATATTGTGAGGTTAGATCTGGGATCCCTTTGGGTGAATCTTCACTAGGAAATCTGAAGGATACCATAGAATGGAAGGAGAAAGTCCGAAAAATGATTCAAAAAAGATCTCCTACCATTTGGCACTGGGTACAACTCACCCAATACAGCATGAATCAGTGAACATCGTGAACATAAATCCCATGGATCTCATAATAAATGAAGAAAATGGGGAGGATGAAGGAGAAGATGACCCCCTCTTAGAGATATCCTACACTGAGGCTAGTGGTGTACATACCCAGAACCATAGAGTTACACTAAATTTGGGTGAACCCTTAGTAAACACATTACTACATCTTTCGTGAATCCCCAATAAGGAGAAGAATAAATATCATTTCATCTATGACCCACAACCACCTCCCCATAAAAATGGGTCTGTCATGCTTGAGGAATGATTATTCAATTATGAGGAAGAAATGAAAGAGATAAGGTGTATCATTGTAGAGATACTTCGAGAGAGCTATCTTGTCGGATGCATTCCTCAAGAGGAAAGCCAAAATATTCTTTGAGAAGAGGTTACCCTACCACATGCACTCATCCTAATAAAAGAAACTAAGATCGGATTCCCATTCAATATAGCACTGGGACCATCAACCTACTCGAATTAGTCCCTGAAAAGGCATCATGTCGTCTCTCCACTATGAAGGAAACTAGACTATATTTATGTGATCCCACAAAAGATACCCCTAACTGGGTATCCACCACAAACTCGAGTAGTACAAACACATCCATCTTTTCCCACTACTGCACCCACCCATGCTCAAGTCTGACAGGATATGCATCGAGGGTTATTAAATATCGTCGAGCAACTAACAGATCTACTAGAATCCATGGAAGGGAATCACAATATGATACAACCAGAATGTAAACCTTACCCTGATTGGTTGAGAACCATTCTACCACCACAAAACATTGGTAACCCCATATTTCCAATGGTCAATGGTGCAGGAGACTGGAAACAACAACAAATTCACTATTCATCATATTGTGACCTCGTGATGGGCTCCATGAAGCAACAAGAGGTAGTAAAACTCAGGTGAATCATGAAAAAACTGCAGGGTTTAGTCTTCATGTGGTATAATAGCTTTTCAGCTGTCTTAATCACAGTCTGGGAGGACCTCCAATGACAGTTTCTCTTCTAGTTCAGTTCGACATTACCTAAGACAACAATCAGTGATCTCATTAACTGCATGCAATGAGAGAATGAATATTTTTAGGAATTAATTACCAGATATAAAGGCCTGACTTACTCGTTGAAATGGCCACTCCCCTAAGATGAAATTCTTTCTATGTGAATCAATAATATCCGGGATTAATTGAAGACACTACTAATCCTAGTAAAGTACACAAAGGGGTTTGAGATTTCTCTTCAATTGCCTAAAGAATAGAAGTCTCTTGACAACAGACCAATCTCAAGTCTCATGTGGCCCCATTGGCCCTAGGGAAAATAATGGGAAAATATGAAGGGGATTTTATCATGCTTATGCACCCACAACAAAAAATACAATTTCTAGGCCTCCACCAATCCTTGTATGACTCAATGGATTCCAATAACCACTCCCACCATGACAAGATGAGCAAAGGGGTGTGAAATGAAATCAGTTTGAGGAATAAAGAAAATAAGATCTACTTGTTCCAAGATGACCAAGTTGGTTGCTACTTCATATATACCATGAGTTTCAACTTTCTTTAACTACCAGAGTTAAAGCTAGCTGATGAAGTGGGTCTTAATTACCATCCAAATTATTGTCCCTATCACATGAAACTAGGACACACTATCCAGAAGTGAATCATCATAAAGGACCTCCTAAAAAAGATTGTGGATTCCAGAAAAGTCAAGTTATGTACGCTTACAACATAAGTGGATTATGTCTCCACCTTAGACCCAAGACAGGAAGAGTAATGGAAAATAGTCACTGGTAAAAATGATAAAAAAATAGATAGATGAATGACTTGGATAATAGTTAACCGAGATCATGAAATCCTATATTAATATTTGAAAAAAAATATTATGGACCCAATAGGTCCTAATGTGACACAACCATCATCCATAGCCCCATAATCCTCTAAGGGTCAGATGGTAAAAAAAGCAGGATCAAGAAGATGAGCATGCACTAAAGCCAAAATTGGTCCTACCATTTTCGAACTTCATGCCAGAAAGGATGAAAGTATAGGGGCCGCACCACCAAATGGCACAATGGTAACCTCTCTACCAAACGACACAATAGGAACTACCCCACCAAATAGCACAAGGGGAACCATCCTTCCAAACAGAACAACGTGCACCACCCCATCAAACAATACCAATAGAAGAAGACTGTCAAATAGAATAATTGTCAGATCTAGAAATTATCATTGACTCAATTAATTTAATTCACTTTATGGACCCCTTCAATGATTAAGACTTTGTCCATGAACCTAAATTCCCCTCATTTGACAGGAGATCCAGAGGAAGAGGCTGCACATTCTGAATGTTTCTAGGAAAACATGATCTTGGTAGGAGTCAGATCCCTAACCACACCTTAACTCAAACCGTTAACATTGTGAAAACTTGCAGAAGGGCCTAATGGCAGACACAACGAGAACCAAAATATTGCTCTACCCCTACTAGAAGAAATACAATCCCAATCATCTTCGGGTACTAATTAGACGGAGATCATATGGCTAATCGTCCATGGTGTATAGGAAGAAAAGTTCATCCAAACTCAGAAAGCACAACGACACCATCATCCCGTGTCACAATGGACATACCATCTACGCCCAAATATCAATCCCCTAAAGCACCTTTGAAAGGAAATCACCATGTCAAGAAGCATCGAACATTAGAGAAATAATATGATATTATAAAATAGTTATCCTCAGTACCAGTAAAACTATTGATCATGGATTCCTTGAGTCTATTATCAGACCTTAGGGAGGCACTCATCGAAGGCTTACTATATCCCCAATAATTCGAGGATGAAGTAGCAGCTGCCGAAGTCTGATCGATAGAGACCCATCGTAAAGAATTCAACACTTTCATCTCCTTCAAAGATCAAGATGAAGACACCATAATGTATGGACCCATAAAACCCTTATATGTGTCTGGAAAGATAAATGGAATTGATGATTGGATAAATTTCATCGACAATGGTTCTAGAGTCAACCTTCTCCCACTGCAAACACTTCTTCGGTTATTCTATGATGAGGATAGTTTGACACCCTACACTACAACTTTTCTTAGATATGAACAAAGTGATAAGAATACCTTAGGACTAATCAATAATAAAACTTGTCTCGGTGACCTCATGTGTGATTTTGAGTTTCTGGTAGTGCTGAGAAGTATGGCCTTCAACATCTTGTTGGGGAGACCCTGGATGCATCAACACACTAAAATTCTCCTATCATATGATTACTATGTCTAATATTGCACTAATGGTAAAATTGGTACATTGAACACTGATAAATACACAGTCAAATACTTTGAATAGCATGACATCGATGCAGGGTTCTATGAACTGGAAAAGAAGCAGCCCTTGGATGAAGAAATTGACTGGGTCACTGTCCCAAATGGATTGGAAATGGCTCCCTCCAATCCCCTCAAATATATTGGAGAAGAGTAATTACTACCCATCAACCATGTTTAGTGAATAATTTCATTCTCAAATACATACTCATCTATCTTCATGATTTCCATTATGGATACGAAGTCCAAAGACACTAAAAAGAATGTTGGGCCCTATAATGATGGGGAAGGACCAAAAAAAGATGCTCTCAGACAATATTCATGGCCCCATGCAATTCACATCTTACTCACTAAGGAATAAGATGATGTCCTGTCACTAAAAGAAAGAGAGGAAATTCCATCCTCTTCAAATAACTCCATGCAGTCAGCCAGGGAAAATGGAGCTACTTCAATCCCCCTAATTCATAGCTTTGATTTCTCTCTAAATGTTTTAGAGATCATCTCAAGAATCCTCTCTCCATAAGAAGAAGAAGAAGAAGAAGAAGAATACATAAAATATGCCCTTCCCTCATTCGAAGAAGGTGTATCCACTACAATAAATGAACTTTGGGAGATAAACCTAGGCATTGAAGATGACCTCAGGCCCACTCTGGTTAGTGTGACTATTCCCTTAGAGAGGAAAGAAGCATATAACTCATTCCTAAAGAAGAATCGATATTTTTTCCTATAAATACATAGAATTTATAGGCCTAATTTCTATATTCACCACTCATCACCTGGGCCTGCCGGAAGACCATCGTGTCTATAAGGATTCTGCCATAAGGACCGACCCAACACATGCCACCAAAATAGGGAATGAATTTGAAAAAATTATCAAAGATAACTTCATTCAAGATTTCCAATATAATATTTGTCTGGAAAACATATTCCTTTTTAAAAATAATAATGGAATGATTATATTCTCATCAAATTTAGAGACCTCAATTGGTACTGCTCAAACATTGATTTCCCAGCCCCGATCAAAAAATTGTTGATCAATGCGACTGCCAGAAATGAATCCCTCTCTTTCATAGAAGGATATTCTGAACACAAATAGATCTAAATGATTTGGGGAGATGAAAAACCCACTGATTCCAATTACCCATAGGGAGTATTCTTCTACAAGGTGATGCCCTTTGGTCTAAAAAATTCTAGTGACACATACTAGCATGCCATGCATTGTATTTTCAAGCCCTTCTAAGGAAAGTTCAACAAATTATAAATTGACATCATGGTAGTTAAATAATGATTGTACTCAGACCAACTAATATTTAAGAACCAATTTGTTGACTATAAAGGTCTTTGGAATATTATTGATGTTATTCTAGAGAAACACCTTCAGACGGTGTGCGATTCCGAGCCCCGGTGTGGCCGAAATTATGTTTTCAGTGCGTTCACACTAGGAACGCCAAATAAATAGAATAACTCTTAAATGGAGACCCAGATCAGAGATCTGAGTGTGCGGATGAGTCTGGAATGGGTTTTTAACCCTAGGAACGACTTAAAACTTGTCGGCACAAGACGTTTGGAACCCTCGCTCGCTTTCGAAACGTGGAACAGATAAATTAAATAAGTAATTTATCCGTTTAGTGGTTAAACTCAGTATATCTTAAATGGTGGCTCAGGTTGGATAACCGAGAGCACCATTGAATTTGGAGCGTTCCGTTTACCCTAGGAGGGGTGTAACTTTCGCGGGCGCGACCCGTCTGCGAAAAATGGCCCCAGGGGCATTTTCGTAATTTGGATGCCTCGGGCGTTGAGTTTAATAACTTTTAAACGGAAGATTGGAATCAAATTCCGAGACCACCATTGTGCTCGGGATGTGGTGTTTACCATAGGGGAGGTTTAATTTTGACCTCGCCAAAAGTTTTGGATGCGGGTTAAAATTGAGGATTAAATTAATTAAAATTTAATTAATTTAATTTTCTTTTTAAAACCAAACCCACCCCCTCCTTCTCCTTTGGCACCCCTTGGAGGAACAGCTCACTCATGGAGCTCCTCCAACAAGCTCCATAATCCTCACCTCTCCGGCGAGGCGTGACAACTCCGGCGGACGTGCGGCGAAGCTCCGGGAAAAGCCCAACGAGGTAGGTTTTGTCGTTTTCATATTCTTTTCCCGCATCCACTTTGAGCTCGAATTTTTGTATCATACATCTATTGAATTATCCAGCAGATACCATGAATTTCTAGTAGACTTTTTGTTCTTTCCATCGCAATTGTTCGATTTGAATTCCAAGTTCGTAGGATCTCGCAAATTTCAGTCAAAGTTCGTGGGTATTTGGGTTTTCTGGTGGGTTCGAGCGGCCGAGCGTGGTGGTCGGGTGAGCAGCGAGGCGCGGCGACGGGGTTCAACCTCGGTCTGCTGAGGGCATCGGTACGAGGGAAAGTGGGCGAGGCCGGTGGAGGCGCCTGTGGGAGAGTTGGGGCGTGCGGTGTCGACCGAGACTCATGGATGGCGAGTGGAGGACGTCGTGAGGCGGAGCGGCGGCCGACGAGGGAGCGCGGAAGGCGGCCGCGGTGCCAACAGGCAGAGACTAGGGCCGACCTGCCCTTGTCGGTCGGTGCGCCTGAGAGAAGACCGGGGTCTATGTACCCCGAATGGACGACAAGGACCCACAAGATGCGAGTTCTGTTGGGAGAAGAAGACCGGCCGAATGGCCGGTCTGGTTAAAAAAATATAGATATAAAAAAATAATATAAATTTTATAATAATAATAATAATATTATTATTATTATTATTATTATGGAAATGATTTATGATTAATAAATATTAAACCGGGGGTGGGTTCCGCGTGCTGTCAGCGGGGAAGTGTCCCTTAGTTTGGGAGTAATACTTTGAGATGGTTTCAATAATTTTTAATTCCCGAAACAAGGGGTCTCGGAGGCGCGACGCGTCTTTAAGCGAATTGTCGTTTTTCTGGGGGAACTTGTTTTGGACGGTGTGGATGCGTCCGACATCTGATTTAAGTGCCGTCAGTGGCATTAGGACCCTGGCACTGAGGCAGAGCTTTCCAGGGTGGTTTTAGGCATTGAGGCTGAAGTTGAGGAGCGGGCCCCATGACCCGTCTTTTGAGCTGTGTGCAGCGTTTCATGACTTTTTCATCATACATATGTTCGGGGCGTGCGAGTAGTCATTTTTTGGTGTTTTTCCAAGGTAATTTCATGGGCGTAGTCTTTCTGCTTTAATTCCGCATTCTAGTGTGGGCCCCACGAGGTCCGTTTCGGGAGTTGACAGTGATTTCCAGCTTATCACCGGGTGTCCGTTTTGGACAATTGATTAGTTGAACTTGTGTACTTTTTCGATAGGATCGCAATGGTGTGGTCTATCCGTTGAGTTTAGGGACCGGGATGTGGGTCCCACGTAGCACCGCTCGTGTGTAGTGCACCAGAATGCATCTTTTTCTCCGGATACCCGTTGCACTCAAGTGAGTAGTCCTTTTGAAGTGTTTTCCCAAGTGGATCGCAATGGTGCGATGTGTCCAACTATTTTCTGGGCCGAGGCTCGGGACCACAGGACATTGTTCAAGCATAAGGCGGTATTGGCGACTTTTATGTCGGATACCCGTTTGGGGCGAGTATGTAGTTGATCTCATGTGTTTTCTTGCGAGGATTAAAACGGTAAAATCTGTTCAGGAGAGTGGAGCCTCATACGTTATCTTATTAAATGTGGAATGTGAAGGTGCCCTGGTGGTGGTTCTTCCTGCGTTGTTTGCAGAGAACCCTTGGCGTGTGATCGCATGCATTCTCATGTGAGTGAAGTTATACTTAACGAGTTGTGGTTGTGTGTGCCTCAGCCGTTGAGGTGGAAGGTTGGAGTTGTTACGTCACGCCTTCACGTTGAAGTTGGGTGTAGTGTGCACGTGAGCCCTTGGGCTATAGACATGGTATACTCTAGGAGTATACAGGAGCGATGGGAGGTACATGTGGATGTTGGTACCGGGGAATGTTTGTGCTCTTGGTCGGGGTTGACTTGGGGCCACACTTTGTGTGGGACCCATGTGCGTGCCATGTTATTCTTTACGTACTTTTGACCTCTTGTGACGTAGAGGGTTCCTTTGTTCTTGTTTGTTGACCAGTAGGGTTGTGTTTTCCCCTGGTCCTGTTCTCGTTTGTTGACCAGCAGGGTTGAGTTTTCCCCTGGTCCTGTTCTCGTTTGTTGACCGGCAGGGTTGAGTTTTCCACTGGTTCCATTCCTGTTTGGCCAACAAAGATGGCTTGGTTCCTCTGTTTCTTCAGCTGTGAGGGGTTTCAGCACCATGCCCCTTCCACCAGACTGCGACACCGTTTACGACTACGTATTCTCATACAGTGTGGGAGTTTTCCCACATTCATGGATTAGTTTTCTTGGTCCGCTTCGACAGTGACTCAGCGGATTGGAGCGTGATCGCCCTGAGAGGCCTGAGGAGTTTTTCCCATTGCTTTGTGTTCCCTAGTAGAGTTCTTGTTGATTCGGTGTGACCAATACATTATGTGGGCACCGATCCTCTACCCAGGAGGTTGTTACCAGTTGGGATGAGGTTATTACCATTAGGGCTAAGGTTGTTACTAGCATGGATGAGGTTTTTTCGAGCAGGGCTCGCCAGTTGTACCATCCAATAGGGATGACCAGTGGGTTACCATCCACCAGGGATGGTCATAGCAGTTCTTGGTTTACCCCCAGCTGGGCTGGGCAGTGGTCCTCAATGCTGGGCTAACCTCCAGCTGGGTTGGGCAGTAGTCCCTAATGTTGGGCTTACCTCTAGCTGGGCTGGGTAGTGGTCCCCGATGCCAGGTTACCTACGGCTGGGCTGGGCAGTGGTCTCGTCACCGACTTCATCCGGGTCTCCCTCCAGTGGATTACCCTTTTACGGGACTGGGCAGTGTGGCACCCGTCGACTCTTGTCGGGTCTACCTATAGTGGGAACCCGTCGACTTCCAGGGACCCTCCAGCGGGGCTGGGCAGGGGGTCGCCTGTTGACTTTTAGGAGACCCCTCGACAGTAGGGTAGTGACGAGTTGTGGTTTGACGTTCCCTCAGAACTCTCAAATACGAGGAGCTTTTCCCCCACTGAGATGCATCCTTGTGACGCGACCTAAAACCATGCAGGTGAGTCAGTTCCGCCCAAAGAGGATAGTGTTGAGGTGCGTTGGTTTGAGCCCCTTGACTTGTAGTTCGGGGAAGATGTGCGGGATGCTGGGCATTGATAGTGTTTTCTTCCGGGACTATTGGCGACTCACTTTTCTTGGGCTGAGCTATGGGATGAAGATCCCATTAATATCTTGTTTAGGCTTCTTGTTTGAGCATATGATTATGTATATACCTTGTTTCATTACCTACTTCTAGGGTTTGGTTACTCTCCATCGAGGAGATACGAAGACGTGCGGGGTATGCCACGTGCTTTCTGTGTCTAGCTTATCGTGGTTGGATGAGTCTACTCTCCTTCTATAGGTAGAGAAGACACAACCGGAAGTTCATCTTTTCACCGTTTCCAGCTCCTTGCGTCTAGATGAGTCTACCTTCTTTCCTCTTATTGGGTTGAGGTGGACTCTCTACTGTTACTCTTTATTGTAGTCATTTTTGTACTCCTTTACTATTCCCTGTCTGATCTACTGCTCACCCTTCGGTACCTCCTTTGTTGCTCCCTCGAGCCTTCGGGGTATCTTATTGAGTATTTTTTATACTCACACCTACTTGGGCTTTTCCCGCACTTGGTGTGCCCTTGTAGATGACGGACAGGTTGGTCGTGACATCATCAGAGCTTAGTAGATCTGGAGCATGGACCGTGTGCGGTGGTTGGAGTCGAGTTCCAGGTGGGGGACCCTTCCAGCTGTTTTCCTTTTTGGTTACCTTTTACCAGGTTGTGTCACTTTTCCGGGTTGAGTGCGTCTTTTTTCCCTTTTCTTTTCAGTTTACTTTCAGCACTTGCTTTTTACTATTATAGGTCGATGCACTTGTGGTTTATTTATAACAGTTTCCCATTACTTTACTTGTCTTTTCAATTTTACTCTGCACTTTTTCATTGAGTGGGCTGTGTGTGTGTGTGTACAGGTACATAGGCAAAGGCCTCCCCAAGTTATTATGGCTTTGGCGCTGGACGCCAGCCTCTGGCCTATGGAGGCGGGCTTGGGGTAGTTGCGGCTCGAGCCCGAGTAGGGTCGGGTTGTGACAAAGTGGTATCAGAGGTGGTTTGTTCCTTGGGACATTGTGTGGACGTCCCTAAAAAAGGAATTGTTTGGGATTTAGGGCAACAGTGTTAACATGTCTCGAGAGCAGCTCTCAGGCCAGGGAGTCCAGTGATGGTGCGGTGGCCAACGTATCCATTCACCAGGACCTTGATAACCCGCTTGTCGACTAGGCATGTTGAGACACTTATTGCATGGAAAATTGTATTGTGCATCACATAGGATTGAGTCTTCAGCTGTCCTTCTTGAGTCAGCTCCCCATTTCTATTATTGGTATATACATATATGCTCATCTGATCGCGGCACTCCTTGATAATATTCAGGATGTATCCGCGATGACAGCCAGCCAGGATACCAACTTTGGTTCGTAACGACGACCCTGTGAGCTATGAGGCCACAGTCCAGGACCCATCATGCGAGCCCCTTTCTTCGGGTTGGATAGTAGCAGCACCCCCACTTGTTGAGCAACAGTTATCTTCAGTAGAGCAGGCGGGGCTTGTGCGCAGGTTGAGTGTGCCCTGTGAGTTTCAGCGGAAGAGACCACTAAGGTTTAGTGGTGAGCCAGACCCTCAGATAGCAGAGGTTTGGCTAGAGAGAGTGGTTTTCCTTTTCAGGATTGTACAGACACCGACAGATCATAGAGTTGCTTTGGAAGGCAATATTTTTCATGGAGCATCTTGGCGTTGGTGGAGTCTGGTGACTCAGTTTCATGATGTGTCATCGCATTCGTGGGGCGACGTTCAGTTGTTGTTCTATGAGGAGTTTTCCCCCTCCTTCTTGCTCTCCGTTCGGATTTAATATCTCCTACAGTTTTAGCATGGAGGGATGACGGTGGCCGAGTATGCAACATGTTTTTCAAACCATGCACACTTTTACCTGGGCATGGTCCATGACGACAACATTCAAGCGTGAAAGTTTGAACAGGGTATCCGCCGAGAGATTCGTGCTTTCATAGTACCCTTGGGAATTTCCCCATATATCGGGGTTCTAGAGTAGGCGCTGGTGACAGAGAGAATCATGTCCCGTTCTAGAGTTGGTGGTGGCAACATGCACATTGTAGTTGAGACGTTAACCACAGCTAGCAGGCGTTGGCAAGAAGAACCTCGATGCCAGTGGCTTTCTGACAACCGGACTCAGGGGCGTAGCTGTACACCATTGTGGCACCGGATGGCACCAGTGCAGCCCGAAGAGGGTCGGTGCTCCGCTTGCGATGGGCGAGGTCACCTGGCACGGGACTGCCTGACCAGGCATGCGGAGAGGATCGGGCAGGCAGCAGATGCACCACCACGATGGAGGCATCACTGTGATCGGAGTAGTACCTAGAGGGGTGGTGCTAGCAGAGGGGCGGGAGGAGCTGGTAGTGGGGGACGGCTTTACAAGGTCTTCTCATCACCACTAGGCGGTCCACGATAGGCTCCGAGAGCTGACAGTTTGGACCGCGGACAACCGTGATCTATGGATGTCTACGATCCTGCAGAGCATGAGGTGATAAGAGGTACAATCTACAGTTCTTCTACTTCTTTCAGTAGAATTGTTAGACTCTGTGTGTTGAATTCTTTTCTGCCTTCTCCTTGTTTGAGTAGTTACCAGGGTGGAGCGGGGCATCAGTGTAACCTTGTGTTGGTATGAAAAAGGTGTAGGCCTTTTCCTTCAGTCGATGGTGTCGACTCCATCGCTTTCCAAGCGTGTAATACAGTCTTGGTCGTGAGACATCGATGGTGAAATCTTGCATGACTAGATATACTTGGGTGTTTTACCATATGGATATTCTAAAGGAGGGAATCACCGAGCCTTGTTCCAGGTGCGGGCAGTGAGTCCAATCACAACTTGCGACATGGAGGTTCGGTCGAGGAGGTGAGCTACCCCTGAGAGCCTTTGGGTCGTTTGAGACCATGCAAAGGGATGGCGAGGTTCCCTACCACCTTTCCCTAACCCAAATGTCCGGAGTGGGTGCACGATGTCTCCTGCGGGGATTACCTAAAGAGAAGTGTGTGTGCTCCTATGCATGAAATCGGTGAGGGAAAACCTTGCATGAACAGATCAAATACTATGGTCTATGTGCTCTTGCACAGACCTGTGCAAGAGTTCTTCTGGGTATGGGAGGGCCAAGTGTGGGCTTAGTACCCTGAGTTATTCCCTGGTTTTGCTTTTCAGGGATGAAAATCTTGAAGAAGGGAATGATTTAAGAACCCAATTTTTTTCTATAAAGGGCTTTGGAATATTCTTGATGTTATTCCAGAGCAGCGTCTTCAGACAGCGTGCGATTCTGAGCCCTTGTGTGGCCGGAATTAATTTTTCAGTGTGTTCACACTGGGAATTCCAAATAAATTGGATAACTCCTAAATGGTGATCCGAATCCTAGATCCGAGTGTATGGATGGGTCCGGAATGGGGTTTTTACCCTAGGAACGACCTAAAACCTGTCGGCGCAGGACGTTTGGACCCCTCACTCGCTTCCGGAACGTGAAATGGATAAATTAAAAAAGTAATTTTTCCGTTTAATGGTTAAACTCAGTATATCTTAAATGGTGGCTCATATTATAAAACCAAGAGAACCATTGAGTTTAGAGCGTGCCGTTTACCCTAGGAGAGGTGTAACTTTTTCAAGCGCGGGCCGTCTGTGAAAAATGGCCCCACGGGCGTTTTTGTAAATTGGTGGCCTCGAACATTGAGTTCAATAACATTAAAACAGAAGATCAGAATCAAATTCAGAGGCCACCGTTGTTCTTAGGAGGTGGTTTTTACCCTAGGGGAGGTTTAATTTTTACCTCGCCAAAAGTTTCGGATGCGGATTAAAATTGAGGATTAAATTAATTAAAATTTAATTAATTTAATTTTCTTTTTAAACCATACCCAAACCCACCCCCTCCTTCTCCGTTGGAACCCCCTGGCGGAAGAGCTCACCCAAGGAGCTCCTCCAACAAGATCCATCATCCTCACCTCTCCAGCGAGGTGTGACAACTCCGGCAGATGTGCGACGAAGCTCCGGGCAAAGCCTAATGAGGTAGGATTTCTCATTTTTATTTTCTTTTCCCGCATCCACTTTGAGCTCGAATTTTTGTATCGAACCTCTATCGAATTATCGAGAAAATCCCAGGAATGCCTATTAGATTTTATGCTCTTTCCATCGCACTTTTTGGATTTGAATTCCAAGTTCGAAGGATCTCGCAAATTTTTGGCGAATTTCGCGAGTATTTGGGGTTTCCGGCAGGTTCGAGCGGCCGAGCGTGGTGGCCGGGTGAGCAGCGAGGCGCGGCGGCGGGGTTCGGCCTCGGTCTGCTGAGGGGGTCAGCGCGAGGGCAAGCGGGCGAGGCCGGTGGAGGTGGCTAGGGGAGAGTTTGGGTGTGCGGTGTCGGCCGGGACTCGCGAGCGGCGAGCAGAGGACATCGTGAGGCGGAGCGGCGGCCGACGAGGGAGTGCGGCAGGCGGCCGCGGTGCCAGCAGGCGGAGACCAGGGCTGACCGGTCCTTGCCGGTCAGTGTGCCTGAGAGAAGACTGAGTTCTATGGATCCCGACTGGCTGACAAGGACCCGCAAGCTGCAGGTCCTATTGGAAAAAAGGACCGGCCGAATGGCCGGTCGGGTTAAAAAAAATATAGATATAAAAAATTAATAAATTTTATAATAATAATAATATTATTATTATTATGGAAATGATTTATGTTTAATAAATCATAAATTAGGGGTTGGTTCCGCGTTCCATCAGCGGCGACACATCCCTTAATTTGGGAGGAATCTTTTGAGATGGTTTTGAGAATTTTTAATTCCCGAAACGAGGGGCCTCGGAGGCGAGACGCGTCTTTAAGTGAATTTTCTTTTTTCTGGGGGGAACTTGTTTTGGACGGCGCAGATGCGTCCAATGACAGATTTAAGTGTCGTCAGTGGCGTTGGGACTCTGGAACCGAGGCGGAGCTTTCCCGAGTGGTTTCAGGCATTAAGGCTAAAGTTGAGGCATGGCCCCCACGACCCATCTTTTGAGCTGCGTGCAGCATTTCGCGACTTTTTCATTTGACGTCTATTCAGGGTGTGCGAGCAGTCGTTTTTTGGTGTTTTTCTGAGGGAATTTCATTGTCGTAGTCTACCCGCTTTAATCCGCACACTAGTGCGGGCCCCACGAGGGTCGTTTTGGGATTTGATGGTGATTTCCAGCTTTATCACCGCGCGTCCGTTTTGGACAAGTGATTAGTCAAACTTGTGTACTTTTTAGAGAGGATCGCAATGGTGTGATCTATCCGTTGAGTTTCGGGACCGGGATGTGGGTCCCACGTATCACCGCTTGTGTGCTGTGTGTCGGAATGCATCTTTTTCTCCAGATACCCGTTGGACTCAAGTGAGCAGTCCTTTTGATGCGTTTTCCCCGGGGGATCACAATGGTGCGATGCGCCCAACTGTTTTCGGGGCCGAGGCTCGGGACCACGGGACGTCGTTCGGGCGTAAGGCGGTATTGGTGACTTTTACGTCGGATACCTATTTGGAGCGAGTAAGTAGTTGATCTCGGGTGTTTTGCCGTGTGGATTACAACGGTGTAATCTGTTCAGGCAAGCAGAGCCTCATACGTGATCTTATTAAATGTGGAATGTGATGGTGCCCTGGTGGTGGTTCTTCCTGCGGTGTTTGCAGAGAACCCTTGGCGTGTGATCGCATGCATTCTCGTGTGAGTGAAGTTATGCTTAACGAGATGTGGTTGGGTGTGCCTCAGCTGTTGAGGTGGTAGGTTGGAGTTGTTACGTCATGCCTTCGCGTTGATGTTGGGTGTCGGGTTCATGTTATCCCTTGGGCTAGAGACGTGGTATACTCTGGGAGTATACGGGAGCGCTGGGAGGTACATGTGGATTTTGGTACCTGGGAATGTTTGTTCGCTTAGTCGGGGTTGACTTGGGGCCACACGTCGTGTGGGCCCCATGTGCGTGTCGTGTTCTGCTTTACATACTTTTGACCTCTCGCGACGTAGAGGGTTCCTCTGTTTTTTTTTGGTGACCAGCAGGGTTGAGTTTCCCCCTGGTCCTATTCTTGTTTGTTGACCAGGAGGGTTGAGTTTTCCCCTGGTCCTGTTCTCGTTTATTGACCAGCAGGGTTGAGTTTTCCCCTGGTCATGTTCTCATTTGTTGACTGACAGGGTTGAGTTTTCCCCTGGTTCCGTTCTCGTTTGGCCGACAGAGATGGGTTGGTTCCTCTGTTTCTTCAGCTGTGAGGGGTTTCTGTACCATGCCCCTACCACCGGATTGCGGCACCGTTTACGACTACGTATGCTTGTACAGCGTGGGAGTTTCCCACTTTCTAGGATGAGTTATCTCGGTCTGCTTTGACAGTGACTCATCGGATTGGACCATGATTTCCCTTAGAGGCCTGGGGAGTTTCTCCCGTTGCTTTGTGTTCCCTGGTAGAGTTCTTGTAGATTCGGTGTGACCAACACTTTACACGTGCATCAATCCTCTACCCAGGAGGTTGTTACCAGTAGGGCTGAGGTTTTTACCAGCATGGATGAGGTTGTTACCAGTAGGGCTGAGGTAGTTTTGAGCAAGGCTCGCTAGTTGTACCATCCAGCTAGGATGACTAGTGGGTTACCATCTAGTAGGGATGGCCAGAGCAGTTCCGGGTTTACCTCCTGCTGGGCCGGGCAGTTGTCCCCGATGCCGGGCTTACCTCCAGATGGGCTGGGCAGTGGGCCCTGATGCTGGGCTTACCACTAGCTGGGTTGGGCAGTGGTCCCCGATTCCGGGCTAACCTCCAGCTATGCTGGGCAGTGGTCCCCGAGGTCGGGTTACCTTCAGCTGGGCTGGGCAGTGGTCCCTTTTCCGACTTTAGCCGGTTCTCCCTCCTGCGGATTACCCTTTTACGGGACTGGGCAGTGTGGCACCTGTCGACTCTTTCCAGGTATCCCTATAGTGGGAACCCGTCGACATCCAGGGACCCTCTAGTGGGGCTGGGCAGGGGGTCGCCTGTCGACTTTGAGGAGACCCCTCGACTGTGGGGAAATGACGAGTTGTGGTTTGATGTTCCCTAAGAACTCTCAAGTATGAGGAGAATTTTCCCCACCGAGACATGTCCTTGTGACGCGACCTAAAACTATGTAGGTGAGTAAGTTCCTCCCAAAGCAGATAGTGTCGAGGTGTGGTGGTTTGAGCCCCTTGGCTTGTAGTTCGGGGCAGACGTGCGGGATGCTGGGAATCGATGGTGTTTTCTTCTAAAACTATTGGCGAATCACTTTTCTTGGACTGAGCTATGGGATGAAGATCCCCTTACGATCTTATTCGGGCTTCTTGTTTGAGCATATTGTTATGTATATACCTTGTTTCAGTACCCACTTCTTGGGTATGGTTACTCTCCCTCCAGGAGAGGTGAAGACGCGCGGGGTATGAAACGTGCTTTCTGTGTCTAGCTTCTCATGGTTGGATGAGTCTAATCTCCTACTATAGGTAGTGAAGACTCGACGGGAAGTTCATCTTCTCACCGTTTCCATCTCCTTGCATCTGGATGAGTCTACCTTCTTTCCTCTAGTTGGGTTGAGGTGGACTCTCTACTGTTACTCTTTACTGCACTCATTTTTGTACTCTTTTACTATTACCTGTTCGATCTACTGGTCACCCTTCGGCACTTCCTTTGTTGCTCCCTCGAGCCTTTGGGGTATCCTACTGAGTATTTTTTTTATACTCACAGGGGCTTGGGATTTTCCCACACTTGGTGTGCCCTTGCAGACGACAGACAGTTTGGTCCTGACTTCAGCAAAGCTTAGTGGATCAGGAGCTTGGACCATGTGCGTTGGTCGGAGTCGAGTTCTAGGTGGGGGACCCTTCCAGTTGTTTTCCTTTTTGGTTACCTGTTGCCGGGTTGGGGTACTTTTCCTAGTTAGGCGCGTGTTTTGTCCCTTTTCTTTTCAGTTTACTTTCCACACTTTCTTTGTACTGTTAGAGGTCGATGCACTTGTGGTTTATTTATAGCAGTTTCCCTTTACTTTACTTGTCTTTTCTCTTTTTCTCTGCACTTTTTCGTTGAGTGGGTTGCTTGTGTGTGTACAGGTACTTAGGAAAAGGGCTCCCCAAGTTATTGTGCCTTCGGCACTGGACGCCAGCCCCTGGCCTATGGAGGCGGGCTTACGTTAGTTGTGGCTTGATCCCGGGTAGGGTCGGGTTGTGACATAATAGATCTAGAAACTGTCTTCAATAAACTGTGAAAACACAATCTAAAGATGAATCCCTTAATGTGTGGTTTTGGAAGCACCTCTATAAAATTCCTCGGCTCCATCGTACACTATCTCAGCATCGAATTCAACCCGATGAAGACAAAATACATCTTGGGGATGCCTCCACCTCACAACCTCACCAGGTTGAGGGTTCTCCATGGGAACCCGAACAACATTTGGTGCTTCATATCAAAACTTGTAGGTAACTGTTTTCCTCTCATCGGGTTGATGAACAAAAGAGTCTCATACCAGTGCGATAATGATTTTCAAGAATAATTAAAAATTATCAAAGTATATCTCCTAATCCCAACGTTGATGATTTCTATATTTTAGGGAAACACACTAATTTTGTATATAATTTCCTAGGAACGATCATTGGGCATCTTCCTCATACAGAATAATGATACCAGAGGCCAGAAATGTATCTATTACCTCATCCTAACAATGATTGATACTGATACTCAATATTCAATGATTGAAAAGAACTACCTAGCACTATTATTTATGGTTTAATAATTCAGGCATTATTTTCAACACCACAAGGTCCATCTTGTCTCTCGCTGCAACCTGATCATGTTTATTATTAGTTGTTTTATTATAACAGGATGCCTATTATGTTGGGTAGTCATCCTACAATAGTTTGACATATGGTGTGTTACCTAGAAGTACATCAAATTCCAGGTGTTAGTATACTTCATGGGGAGGCATCCCTCATAAGATATGACCCCATTAAATACATAACTTCTTGATGAAGTGGTATTTTCCACCCAAGAAGGCTCCTAGGAATGAGAAATGTTTTTTGAATGTTCCTCCAGAATCCCAACAGGGTAATGGATGGTGGATCACAAGCATAAAAAATTAAGGATGGGTGTTACAGTCATATCCCCATAATAGGATTTCTTGCCTTACTCCTTTCCTGTTTTCATATAAATTCACAAATAATTAAGCATAATATGAGGCCCTCATTGCAGTCCTAGATTTTCAAACTTCATGCATGAATCGAACTCTTTATGATAAAAGGTGATTCCTAGATGGTCATCAAGTAGGAAAATAGTGATTATTCCATTAAGAAATAAGTATTGACACCCATGATGATCCTTTTCCAAGAGATGATGGCAGAATTCCCTTCAGATCCAACACTGGCTTATGTCCCTTGGTCAAAAAATGATGAATTCGATGCATTGAAAAATGAAGCTACAACAATGGATGATCCATATCGGGATGAAATAGTAATCATCATTTCCCACCATCAGATGGTCATGTTGTTCATTCAGAACAATGAAGAGGAAATCAATGAGATCAACCCCATTCTAGAGCCTTATGGTCACCCCACCAACTAGATGACTCCCATTCCAAATTACCTATGGAGGGAAGAAATACAACTGGATATGGCTGGAAGAGAATAGATCTGGAGGTGGGTAGTCAATTTTTTTTGTACAGTGGAACAACCCAAGGAAAATTCCTCTACAAAATAGGCCTTAACAGAGTCTTTCTTAGGTGCATCGATGGAGAAGAGACTGTTGTCTTTAGGAAAAAAGTGCATGCTGATGTTTGTGAAGCACAATAATCGGCGACGAAGATCTTCGATCAAATTCAATGGCTTGGATATTATTGGCCCACTATGATATAGGATTGTGAAATATTCACCAATAAGTTCCATTCCTTCCACATTAATGCTAATTTTATTCACCAACCCCCGGAGCTACATCACACAGCCAAGTACTCCTAGCCATTTTCAGAATTGAGGATGGATGTAGTGAGATCGTATACTCACACCACATTAAGTCAATTAATCTTCATTATCAAATAAACTAACTTATTATCCAAATGGGTTGAAGCCATACCCCTCAAAGAGGTTGGGGAAAGAGAATTATTTGAATTTTTAAAGACAATATCATTACCAGATTAGGCGTACCTTATACAATTCTAACAGGCAATGGAACCAACTTATTTTCTGCTGAGTTGGAAAAGTTATATCAGGAGTATGGAATCAAAGTCAACTGTTTATCCAACTACCATGTAGTGGCCAATAGACAGATATAGGATTTTAACAAGACTCTATCCAATATAATCTAAAAAATGGTGGAAAAGGATAAAAAATAATTGCTAGACAAGTTCCTTCATGCTTTACAGGTTTACTGAACAATGAAAACCACTGCTACCTCGGAAACCCTTTACTCATTAGTATATGAGACAAATGTTGTTTGGCCCACCAAAGTTCATGTGACATCACTCTGTGTTTCCATTTGTGATCAACTATTCGTGGATGAGAAATCCAAGAAACAGTTTGATTATTTGGAGTGACAGGATGAGAAAATGTTTCACAAATTGCACCATCTTGAAATCTACCAAAATCATATCACACAAGCCTTCAAAAAAAGGTTCTCCTACAATATTCACTTGAAGGGGATATGTAATTGGTCCTCAGAGCCCCAATGATACTTAGTAAGAAACCGAAAAACCCTGATCCAAAATGGGGGGACCATATGTCATACATAAGGTTCACTTCAATGGAGAATATTCCTTGTTATCAATGAATAGAAAGCTCATCACAACTCCCACAAGTGCATGGTTTCATGAGAAATACTTTGCATAATGTCAACAACATGGGTCCTAGCTACAAGGTGTTAAACCACAAATCATAAATTGTCCTAATCACGTGATGAAAAACCGAAGGGTTAAAATTATCCTAACTACATGACATTAATTTGTACAGAGTCTATACTTAATAGAGGACATTAAACTTCACGGTTTTCAGTGAACCTCTTACGGCTTGATTATGGCCTTGGAAGGATATGTAGTGATGGATTGACCCCCGATTTTGGCCCAGCCATCTCATCAAACCAAAAATGGCCCTACTCCTACGCATGAGTTAGATCATCATAAGGAACATTTAGAACTATGTATGGCATGATTTCTACCCTTATAGGATATGTAGTGATTTGGAAATATGAAATCTAGGCCTAGCCACCAATTGATAGAAAATTCCTTCTCATTTCCCCTACACGTGGTCCAGACCTTTTTAGGGAACATCAATAACTATTTATGGCTTGATTACCTCCCTTGTAGGATACATAGTGACACATAGATTTGACATCCTAGCCTAGATACCAAAAATAAAAAAATCCCCTTCCTATGTGTATAGGTCTAACATGCACATAAAACCCCATTAAAGGTCCAAAACCACATGATGTTAAACTTCAAGGTACGTCAAGGGCCATGTGAAACCCATTTCTCAACATTACGAGATCCCAAACATGCCCCTAATTTCATGCACAATGATTTCAAAGAGATGGTGGCAATTCCATGTCTGAATTAGAACACTCAGAAGGAGTCGAGAGATCATGCCTCCCTTACATACGAGTCATATCTATGTAAAAGATTTAGTAGTTCATAGATAATCACTTTTGGGATATTTCTTACATTACCAAACACATTGTTACCTTTTTTCAAATTCCCTACTCTATGAAATATTGGATCTCTGTAATCCAACAAGGCCATATGAGATAGAAGGATAGTGTTATCCAGACATCTTTTTTTGAATATGCACATCATTCCCTAGTGGATTTGTATATGTTACCTACAAAACGACCATCAATCAATGGAAAATTTGTCCCCAGAAGAGACCTTTCCCATTTCTATATGCCTAATGGCTTTCAATCCCCATGTCATACCTCCTGATCCAAGGCTCCCCTAGGAATATATTTTACACCTTCTATCATCACTATTGTCTAAGGAATGAAAAATATCCTGACCACAATTAACTCAAAGTTATTCATGGTCTTTGAGACAAGATGACTCCACAACGCCACAGTAAACAATGTTGTTAACATCCTTACCACATGATGCTAAACTGAAAGGCCAAAAATGTCCCAGCTACACGATTTTAAACTTCACCTCTCAACGACAATTCTTAGATTCTCATCTTGGCTTGGTCGCCTCAAACAAAATCCTCTAATTCCCATGCATGGACAAGACCTCCACAAGGAATATTCCTCATAAATCCTTTGTAACTCAGTTTCCCCCTAATAAATGTGTTTTAGAATCGAATCCTAAGATTCAGACTCATCCACAAAAACCATTAAAATGTCCCCTTTTCTGTGCACGAATTAAATCAAAGCGAAGAATCCCAAGAAAATTCCTATCTACATGGATTATTAAGGGTAATAATATCTCTATTATTTCATGTCAAGATTACCATACATCTACCCCACACAATGATAAACTGTGTAAAATTTCATCATTTCCTCGTGATATTAAACTACATAGAATCAGTCTAAGTATAAAATAGTCCCTTCCATTGATTATTATATTCTTTAGTGGTGAAAATGAATCCTAGAAATCCCTTGTTTCTCACACCGAGCATAGATAACATGAAATTAGGGATCTCATCAGGAGATCCACTATGACATCATAAAAAATCAGTCTAGGAGTTTGGTCCTAGCAGCATGACTTTAAAGGCATGATGTGGTTACCTTCCCCATAAGGAACCCCAGGTCTTGGTCGTACGACGTTAAACATCAAGGTACTCCAAAGATGGGTCTGTTTCTTTACCCTACTTATGAACCAAATCTTTGTAGGGGATTACATGATCCCATGGGTGAATCACATCACATACATTTCTAATATATCCTGATACACTCCTTCCACAAATCCAATTCCATGCTTTGAGAAATATTGGGTCCCCATAACCCTCCGTGGTCGTCAGAGATGGAAGGCCACTGTCCAACAAACTCCTTTGTTTGACTATGCACATAATTCCCTAGTGGATCTCTATATGTGTCCTATAAAACAAAAATTCATCAAAATAAAATTCATCACCGTGAGTGTCCTCTCCTACCTTGGTACAGATCATGGATTCCAAGAACCGTGCCATCCCTCCTTATTCAAGAACCCTCAATGTCATGGTTTGGATTCTCTTTTCTACCCACATATTAGTTATATTAGAACATTTTGGCCTGATTCACCTCTTCTCTCTCTTGAGGCATCTACAAAACAACGATGCCCATCCCTATGTGTGAAGTTGTTATGTGTGTGAAAAAAACAACAATAATAAAATTCCCCACCAATTTCTGGTTTTCCAGGTAATTTTATACCAAATAAATTCCCCCTTTTATATTTAGGACACCCCATTCCATAAGATGTGGGCCATTTCAAGAAAGGTCCCAATACCCATAAACATACTCGGCCATCGGGGTTGGAAGGCCCGTGTCCTGCGGACACCATTATTTGAATATGCACATTATGCCTTGGTGGATCTGCATTCATCTCCTAAAAAACGGCCATCAATAAAAGTAAAATTCATCCCCAAGAGAGTCCATTCAAGTTATTGTACGCTCTCCGGACACTTATGTCCCATCTCACTCCCCGGATTCAAAAACCTCCATATTATGGCTTACATATATTTCCCTTTCAAAATTACCAAAGTTGAAAATCATTTCAAATTGATCTAAGGAATCATTTAATCTCCCATGTTTAGAGGAAATGATCATGTATAATATGTGTGAAGTTTCCTTCTTGTATGACATTAAATTGTACCATTCACCCGCTCTCCCTTACACAAGAAAAATTTGTTAGGGAGCAGTTTCCCATTCAAAGACGGTACAAATGCCCCTAATAATTTTGAACCTCACCCTCAGATAGGCCACCCACTATTGTCCCCAAGCTCAAAACAAATCCAAAGTGTTATAATTCTCTTAGGATAATGGAAATGGATGGCCACTGTCCTGTGGAAACCTTTGTTTGACTATGAACATCATGCCCTGGTGGCTCTACATATGTTGCCTACAAAATGGTCATCCACAAAAGGAAAATTCATCCTCAGGAGAGTAATTTATTACCTCGGTATGCCTAAAATTGATACCAATACCCATATATGTCAAAAACTCATGAATTTAGGGACAAAAAAAACCCTCATTTATTTTTGAGAATTATTTGGACATTTTCGATTGATGAACCCCAAATTGGCCCCCCCTGCCCCCATCAAGTTTGGTCAAAGATGTTCCACCTAATGGTTCTTTAATAAGTCTAATTGGAAAGACTATAATCTGCCAACAAAAAATAGATATTCAATACTCATAGAGTGAAAACCCATGAAGAGAACCCATGGATAAAATTAGAGCACCATCTCATTGAACCTATACTATGTATAGTTTAGGCAAAATAGTTGAGCTATCGAATACTCAGAAGATAAAAAATCTTTTTAGGTCAAAAAAAAGCAATGGGAGGCCTACAAAAAAGTCAATTTATACCCGATAATCCAATATCCAATAGGATTGGTAAAAAATTAGGGAAATAATGAAAAACAGAACAAATTTTTGTGAGGTCTTCCATATGACTCCAATTAAAGTTGAAATATGATCACTAAGTCTTGCGACTCATGAAAAAATTAGATCATAATTTAGTGATTTTAGTTTACTAGTTTTGAATCATAGTTTAAAATAAATACCAAGTTGAAATGATGTTTATATGGTTGATTATTATTAATTGAAATTACAGGAAAAGGAAAAGAAGAAGAATTGGAAGGAAAAATTGTTCCATTAAGTTCAACCAAAAATGGAGGAAAATTCCCAGATTAGATTCTCTCTATAGTATCAAAGGTAATTGAGTACATCATGGTTTGGGAAAATTACAATGCATATCGTCTTGACCTTTCCATTAAAATGGAAAGAGACTGCCATAAACCATCATGGATTTTCTCTAAAGTAGCTCTCTATTCTGCCTCAACTTCGACCACCGGCCACACACATTCCATCAGGGCCTAAATGCATCACCATTTAATTTGGATATCTCCATAATTGGCTCCTGAGGAGGCCAATTGAGTCTTCAAAATCACCATGAGAGCCTCTCATTCTCGTAGATCTCTTGTTTGGGTGACCACCGTGTCATGATCCTTCGTCTCCTTAGTCGTCAGAAGACCGATATCCTCGGAAAAATCTCTTAATATTATTTTCTCATGATATGAAGAATTGAATATGGAAATATTTTCTTTATAAGAAGCTAGGTGTTCTCATGCTATGAAAATATGGTAAATAAGAATGTGTAGATTCTTGTAATCAAAGCCATCCAAACCCAATTTGGAAAATAATCACAGGAAGTTGTTCTTTTCAGTGGTGAAATTAGCCGATGGGGTCTTTGTAGAAAGGGATCATAACTAGTTACATGACTTTTCTCACACCACTTGATGCCTCCTCATAGAACCAGGTCCTTGGTCCTCCCCTACCACAATAGGGATATAGGTATAGAGTGTCATTACATTTGTGGGAAGAGCCCTAAGATGGTTACCCAGGTAGGATGACTCTCCCTCCCCACTGATGGTTCAAACCCTGGAGCCAGACACGGGGGACTGGCTATGAATTTTGGGATATCTAGTGACGATCTGCTGGGGCCAACCTTAGTAGGGTCGTGAACGATATCCTCAAGAGGGTAGTAGTCTGAATCAATCCCTACTAATATAGGCAACACAAATGAAGCCCCTTTCAAATTCATCTGACGGCATATCAAACATCTTCTAACCATAGTGATAGGAATAGATGGTGTAGCCATCACAATCACTATAGGAAGAGGTATATAAGGCTTGGTCATTTGGTTCAAGGTGGAGTAAATTATGGTCAATGGATTATGGACCCGTCAAATTGGTTTTTCTTGGAACCCCATATAGGTAATAGTTCACCCATAGTTTTGTATATTCTAGTGATAGAAAAGTGGATCCCATCATATTCGAGATGATAATCTTCATGGTGTCCCCTTATCACATAATTATGATCCATGACTAGTGAAGAATTGTGGGATAAGATTCTCCCCTCAACTGAATGACAACAAGAAGCACGGTCTGTTGAAGACACCCGGATTTCCTGGAGAACCAGTAAGGGAGGTATGGCTCACAAATTTCCACTCGATCTACACGAGTAGTGAGAAACCCATCCCGAAGTGCTATAATGTGTTAGTTGTCCTCAGAATAACCACATACATCACCTATTAGTGAACCATGAGGGGTAGGGTACTGTGAAAATGAGAAGCGAGAAGCATCATTTAGCAGGCTGACCACAGCACTAGTGCTTAAAGTCATAGGATGAACAATGGTGTTGTTAATAATTTTGGGTCAAAAGTTAGAATGAGGAACCCTTACAATGTATTGATATTCATTACATAGGAAATGTTCAGCTATCCACCCATAAAAAATAAAAATTGTCTACTGAGATGATGTGGGGTCCTACCTTCTTGAATCTTCCTAAATAGCTCATAAAGTCGGGCAAGAGTATGAGTGGATAGATTAATTTATTGACCCTCCAGTATCATAGCCTCATTCATTAGAGTATAAATGATGTCCCTGGTATATATTTTATGGTATGGAGAGAGTAATCAACTCAGAAACAAGGAAAATAAACCTTCTAATATAGTATGAGACAATACACCCATTTTAATATTATATCCCTTCGTAGTATATCATCCCGCATCGAGGGTGGTTAAATATGAACCTTGAATTTGATGAGACTGACAGGTTGGATGAGTTTGACTATGGAGGGATCTCAGCCTTGGGTTGTTCAACTACATAAATTACCCTTTCCAATCCTCAAACAGGATAAGAGATAAATCTTGAAGGGGGTGATTAATTAGTCCCATTGCTATGACCAGTAGGCTATTTATCTATGGGGACAAATGGTGAGTCTTTTACAATGTAGTGGATACTGTAATAAATTCATCATACATGTTCCCTAGAATGGGGAGTCCACAGAGCTAGTGGATGGCCCATAAGTTGATCTCCACCTCTCCATGTGATTAATAGAAAGTATTAGTACTTGAGAACCAGATGATTAGCAGTTCAGGTAGGATTTTTCCTAGGGAGAAAACTCCAAACCAGGAGACCCAATCTTCATGATACAAGCTTAGCACTTCCAACAGATCGAGGTAATTCAAATAGATTCTATGTACCTAGAATTCCCAAGACCATTTGTTGGTAGAGAATTTAATAGCTCTCAAGTATCAGTTAGTTCTCCACCCACCATTATGGTTTTCCTGGGAAAGTGGACGATGGAAGGGTACTCCAAGGATATTAGTCTTGAGGAAGTGTCACAACAGTTATAATTTCAATGAGTCCATGCCAAGCCTTCTAGAATAAACATATTTTCTATGATAGGAGTCATTATGAATTATCTTGTTGGGAAAATATTAGCTCGATTAGATCCTTGAGGTGCTTCCTAGATAATAAAAGGAGTATTATGATCATCCAATGGCATATGGACATCATCAGAGAGACAAAATCCATATACTGGCACATGCACCGATAATGGGTATGCCAGAAGCTCTAGCCTAAGAATATATCTTAGGAAACTATTCTGAGGGACAATGTAAGACTGAAGATGGTCCTCAGTGTCCTCAATCATGGATGCCCTCGTCCATGTTTCTTTCATTAAGGTGTGTGGAGTATCCATTATAGTTTGCACAAGTACAAATTAAAGAGGCCACAAAAAGTCAGTCCAATGAGAAACTTGTTGGATAAGGGCCTCAAAATTGGCCAACAGACATAAAAGAGGGTCTGTATGGGGCTCTACATACTACTACTGAAGACGGTATGCAGAATCCATTTCCAACATATTGACGATACGTGGGAGCCATTTCCCATATACTACATTAGTACGCAGAAGCTATATAACGTGTACTGCCGAAGTATGTAGAAGTCCCGTGAGGTGCTAGCCCATGAAGCATTGGCCAAAAAACTCCGGGGTTCACTGAAAGGAGATATCGCATACTAAGACCGTTCCTTGTTGATATTCAAAATGCGCTGATTGAGATTTTATGTTTTGATTAATAAGGTTTAGTGTTCAATTTTCTAGTTTTAGTTCAGTGTGCATGACATGTAAATGGCGTAGTGTTCTACTATATAGATGTCCGGACATAAGTTCTAAATTCTGTAGTGAAGTTCATGAAAATGAAAATGTATATTGTGGGAAGAATATATTATGAAGAATTTGGTTCATGGAATATACAAAGCGGTTTGTGAATACAGATTTCGCAAAACCTTCGGTACACCGATGTTGTGGAAGATAAGGGAAGGTCAAGAGCACTTTTCACAATGAGAAATGGTAAATGAAAATTCACATTTTTTATAATAAATAGGTGTGGTCCACTCCTATTGGATCTATTCCTTCTACCACAAGCCACTTCAGTTCAAAACTACTTATACATCAGAATAGCCTCCTCTTCATTCCGAACGAACCCCATTATGATGGGGGAATTTGTAGGTTCATTAAAATATTAAAAAGGGAGGTAAATACTCCCAAAAGAACTTTTCAGAATGAAATAAACATTCCCACAGGTCCAGCAAAGAAAATGTATGAAAATTTAATTAAAGTTTTGAAAATGAAACAAGAAGAAATGAAATATTTCAAGTGGTTGATGTGAACTGTGTACCATAACCAAGAATGGTTTATGGGACACATGAACTGCAAACCATAGACATGAGGAACAACTCACAAGGTTCCAGCCTATGTTGTGATGGAAAACCAACCTATGATGTTTCAAACCATGTCTTCGATGAAATATATCATGGGAATTCCATACACATACTATCCCGTGAACATAGTAGTTCACAAACAAACCATGATGGTAGGGTTCTGTGTACCAAAAACATTGAACCACTACCTCCGCAAACCCCAATTGATCAAGTCTTTTGCTGGTTGATATGTATCTTTATGGGATTACAAAAATGGTGCATCATGAAAAAATATATTTTTCCCCAATTCTCTATAAAATGGAAATAGGAAGAACTGAATAGTATAATAGAAAAATAAATCACATAGAATATCCTAGTGGTTAGAAGAAAGAGTTTGGAGGGGATTCCAACCTCAGTTTTGAATCACCAATGAAGTAAAATCCAAAAATCTTGTTTCTTCATCTATAAATAGTCATGAACCATAAAAGGAAGGAACATAATAATAATAAGTAAACCTTGAACCTAATTGGCTCCATCCCAAAACTTAAATTCCTCGTAGATGAACTTCCCGTGAACCACAGGTTCCAAAACCCTTCTTCAATATGGAATTCCACATAGTGCGTCGCCATGCTGATTGAACCTTGCACTGCATATCACATTAGTACAGGGGTGGAACCTGTAGCGGCATGGAAAACCACATCCAAAATTTCATACCACTTTTGTACGTGGTGGTCTGCATCTATGTGTGTGTACTTCTTCATTACATGGAAGACCCATCTACCCTCATAACATTATTTTTATGCCCCCCACACCACATGAGAGAACAATACACAAAATGGGGAATCTTCATGTGTCCTCACCTCTGGATCGAATCACTCCCATCCATTACCATATAGTCATCCAAAGATCCTCCAGGAACCATTCCACTAGCATCAGGCCAATGCCTCCTCAAACGCCACCAGACCCGTATGATCAGATCATCAAGTTCATTAGCAAGCCCCTTTGATTCTACATACCCAAAGTAAGATGAGTAATAGAGGCTATCCCCACAGTGGTTTGGACCCTCTGAATGTCCATGTGTCTACATTCTCATGGTAACCCAGAGTCCAGCCTTCGGATGCTAACGTGAACCTCCCCGTTTTTGGGATTATGTGCAATCACTTTCTTTTCCATTCAATGAGGAATGACAATTAATCAAAGGAATCATAATATCTATTCCTTTCAAAGAGAAGTGACATTCATCCCCTTTCCCATAACAAATTCTGGGTAACCCCCCATAGAGGTAAGTCCCTAACCATTTGAGAGTCGAGTTGTATGACCTCCAATGTCATCCCACATTGAAGGGTTCGTCACTCTGTGACCTCTCCCACCGTCACCTTGGTTTTGTCTATCGTAGGACCAACCTCTTCCAATAATGGGAGAAAAGGTGTGTGGTATTTTGAATCTCTCACATCCTCTTGTTTCTCACATAAAGTAGGACTTGCGTGGGCTTAGATATTTGTGATTATTATAACATCCATACAATCAACCTCATATATTGAACTATGAGAACTATGCTTTATATTCAAAATAGGAAACATCAGATTCATACTTAAAGGAACTACTAAAAATATGGTTTTTATCAGCGATATAAAAGTGCATTAATAGTGATAAATAAGCACTATTAATCATTGAGATGATAAAGGGGGTCCCTTTTATCAGCGCTAAGAAAAGGACTGATAAAAGTCAAAAAAATAAAAAAATGAAAAAGAATATATGATTGGAGGGGACATTTTAATATCTCTTTACCCCTTTATCATCGCTAGGTGGACCACTCCAGCACGTTTCCCTTACCCACGCATCCAAGAAATTTCCCCCATGCGCACTTCCTTGCTTCCACCAGAACTCAAACCTGCGACCACCCCTTGCGCTCTTGCACCTTTACCCCTAAGCCATTTCAATTTTTTCTATTTAATGATATGTCTATTTATTTATATATATATATATATATAGTTATATTTATTATTATATTAATATAGATTCATGTTAATATAATTATACTTATTTATATTAGTACATATATATTTATTCATATATTAATATATATTTATATTTATTTATATATATATAGTTATATTTATTCGTATAATAATATTGATTCATATCAATATAAATATATTTAGTTATATTAATAAATATATATTTATTCATATATTAGTATATATATATTTATTCTTTTATTAATTTATATTTATATTTATTTATATATATATTTTTAGTTATAATTTTTATCCAGATATTTATTTGTATAATAATATTCATTTATAAGATTAGTTTTAAATACATTTATAAAATATGTTTTTATGTGTGTTTACGAATAAACAAATAAATAAAGACAAACATATATACAACAAACACAATGACACACACAGACACAGACACACACACACACACACAGACACACACAGATATATATATATATATATATATTAACAAATAAATACATATATTTAAAAATCCATAGAATGTTAAAACAACCATAAAATATAATCCAAAAGCCTTTTTCAACTCTAAAACCAATCAAAATGATGAAAATGAAATAATCTTCGATATGATATGTGGTACAGGACTAACGGGAATCCGAATAAGAAGTTATACTTGTTTTAATGTTAACAAATTGAGGTATCCTGACTAAAAACTCAGTTTTGGAGGCATTCTGGGCCTTTTTGGCCTCAAACAATGTGATAGAGGATTTTCTTGGGTCACTGGCATGTATAGCTCGCTGCAGGCTTCGATTTAATATACTGGACAACTCAAACAGACACTCAGATCAAAATTTCTAGTCATTTGATGTTTGAGTTACATTTTGAAATTATTTTAGATCTTTTATTATTTATTTGATTTTTTATGTCTTAAAATTGTTATTAAATGATTTTTAATTGATGATAATTAAAAAATTATTAATTCATTATATTTTATAAAATATTTTAAAGCCATTTTCACTAAATTTCTTATATAGTAAATGTAATAGTCTATTTATACTTATCTAAAACATATATAAAAAATAAATATTATATTTATATAAACATAAATATACTTATATAACAATATACTATTTTTCATGAAAAATTATTTTTTTTGAATCATAAAATTTATCAGCACTAGGAAAAAGAGATGATCAAGCCCCCCTTTATATGCACCACTAAAAGAAGCGCTAATAAAGGGATCCCCTTTAATAATGCTAAATGAAGCTCTGATAGGGGTTCTTTATCGGTGATAAAAAATAACTGTTAAAGGGTCACTTTTAACAGCAATTTTTTTAGCGCTGTTAAAAGTGACCCTTTATCAGCTCTTTTTTTAGCTCTATTAAAGGCCCCCTTTTATCAACAATTTTTTTAGAGATGATAAAAGGGTAGCACTTCCCTAGCCCATTTTTGAAGTTACTACAAAATTGCCCATTAGAGACCGCCAAAAGTGGTCGCTAATGACCTTTAGCGACCCCCAATGGAAGTCGCAGTTGGCCCGTCACTAAAGTCCATAGCGACCGCCATTAGCAGTCTCTATAGAGTCTCCACAATAGGCCACTTTGGTGGTCACAGGGAGAAGTAGTAGCGACTACCTACAACGGTCTCTATTGCTTCGAAAAACTGATACCATTAGCGAACGCCTAAGGCGGTCGCTAACCTGGGCAATTTTCTAAAAAAATATGCAGCCTTATAGAATCCAAATAACAAAAAAAAGCCTCCTGCAAACATTAAAAAAGAAACAATCAAGATAGGAGGCCCAATTCAGATTCTAAAAGGGTCCAGAAAACATAAGCATGTTTTTGGGCATGATTTCAGAACCTATTTGAGCAGGGAGTTTCAAAAGGAGGTCCAAACAGAGGTATTCCCCAAATCACACAAGCAGTGTGTATAACCCAACAACATGTTTACATATTCCCTTTTCTATTTTCATTTCCCATTCATTTTCCTTCAAAAGTATTCCATCATATCAAACAGTCTTAAATATATGATTTCCATTTATTTTATTTTACTTGATACGCAGTCCCATGAGTTCATGAAAGTGTGGAAAATGAGTGGCAAAATTTCTAAATATTGAAATTTGTGAATGTATAAACTATTGATACTTATAATAAAATGGAAAATTTATGAATCAGATGTATTTTAAAAGATCGGATGTGTAGGAATGTTTCCTTCAAATAATATATCATATCCTTTATCATAGAATGCATGTTGGTGATCACAAACAAGTATGACATGATGCATCATCACATTCAAGATTATTCCATATATCTTTAAAAGCATCATTTAAATTGCAAAATGAACAATTAAATTTAAAACAAGGAAATTTCAAAGATTAACGTACCCAGAGAAGTACAAAAGGAAGGCGTAAAGAGGCTGAAGAATGAAACAGTTCACTATCTCTGGTTCTGAGATTTGTTTTCCTTGTGTTGAAGGATGGCCAAATTAAGAATCATCTCAACAAGCATCTCATATGGTCTTGGGGACCTTCCATTTCATAATGACCAAACCACAAATCCCTTATAATAAAAGGTCTGGCTACTGGCACATCCAGACCCCCTGAAGTGAAAACAGCCACGCCCCACTCATCGCAAGGAATATGAATAAAAAAACACAACACATTTTTACCTGCATACATAAAACCATGCTTGTCGACCGATCAATAAAATAGCAACGTCCTTTTTCAATAACTACTCTCTGGAGTCCGTACCAAACAAATTCCCTATCCTTCCACATAATCTTCCCTGACATCACCACCTGAAATTAAACACATGACATAAATAGCACCAAAGATAAGAAAAATAAAAATGTAAAGTAGATGGGATTTGGCCTTACTTTCGAAAACAAATCATATGAAGGTTGTGGAATTCAGGCAAGGTCGTTGGCACGACTGACTGCCACAAGCCCAAATTTGGGGTTGTACCCACTGACCCATTCCCATTTATCAGAGATTGTTAAGAACAAATAACGAAGCACAAGAATTCCCTATAAAACACAACAATGAGGAACAAAATAAAACAAAAAAATAGTAAGTTCATGTCATCACCATGATAGTAGAAGCACCTTCCCGTAATAGTTTATTCCTATGAAATCCATCTTTCCTGAGATAATATCAACATACAAAAAAAGGGTCAAGGAATTGGCCAAATAAGTAGCTGTAGCTTCAAAAAGACAGTATCACAGCATAAATGACACATTATGTGCCACTCCAACCATTAATTTTGATAAGGACATGCTAGGCTTAAAACCAAAGGAAATGAATAATTTATTTATCAAGTATTATTGATTTATCAGATACATTCTCAAGACTGCAAAGTAAAAAGGTGCAGATATCCCCCACAAAAAATAAAAAGGTATATGTAGTGTTTTCATCGAGATCATTCGATAAAGAATTCAAATAGATAAGATATAAAATAAATGAAACCAGTTACCAAACACACTAGTTTTAATGGTGGAAAGGTTCATGAACAAAATATTCTTACAAATTCAAAACATTACTTAATCATTGCATGTAACTTAAGAATAACTAGAAGGTACATCCAGCAAGTGAATGATTTAACATATAGAAATAGTTTCTTGATAATGGATGACTGATTGGGCTAGGATATTCCCATCTCTAATCAAAAATTACTTCAACATGAAATTTCAACAGCCACCTAAAACATCCTATCACAATGATGAAGTTAACACAAAGGAATGGGACTTAAAAATAGATTAATAAACATATAATTGAAGTGACTCTTAACACTTTCGATATCACTTGTCTATTCTATGTAGGTCCATTGAATCTCCACAATGGTATGCAGTAGATGCCCTCTTTGAGGCCACCAACTTCAAGACTGAATCTACCCTCTTAAATACCAGATCATAGAAACAAAATACAGAACATAATTAACAATAAGATTATTAAACACCTCTTCCTATATCAATACTTCAATCAATGAAAGAAATATCACCATGTTTCTACCTCATATGATACAACCTAAAACTATAATGAGAAAACCCTCTTAACCTGCATCATATCCAAGTTCATGAACATTGAATTTGCAAGAATATGATTATTGCCTAATGTTTCTTGTATTTTATAATGAAAAACATATCCACATAATTTATCTCATGGAATGGATATATAAAATTGGTATTTAATAAACACTATAAATCATACCCAGGGATGAGAAAAAACCCCAACCACCATGCCGGTTAATTGTGATGGCAACTTTCCCAGATCTGTATATAATGATTCATTTCTCCTCTTCCATATAACTAGAATGATACAAAAAAAATTGATGGCAGACATTAGGCAAGTAATATAGTTAATCATCATACATAAAGAAACATAATTAAATAAGGCAACATGATTTGACAATCACTCTTTATGAAACATTTCATGATTTGACAATCTGTCTTTATGAAACATATCAAAGAGTGAAATATAGCCATCAGACATGCCCTTACAAATTGGAATGATGAAAGAGGTCCAATCATTTTTTATCCTAATAGTGAAACAAAAAAAATGAGTATATAAAAATATTACTCCAGAGGAGGTCCAAATTTTTTATAATATCCAGTAACACATTTTTGAGATGTGAATTCAACGAGCACTTCATTAAATTCATATTTATCATAATTAAAATAATTTTTTATAAGTAGCAGCCACTTAAGATGAATGAAAGAAAACCCCAAAAGGATGTATGAATCCACATATAAAAAACTACTACTAAAAACATCTACCAAAAAATTTATTGTTATATAGCATTACAGACTGAAAAAATAAGGATAAACAACTTTGGTAATACCTTAGGCAGTAATTGTAAAACACATTTAGTCATAGTTAAAACAATAAAAATTGAAACAAATTTAGAATTACAAAACATTTAGAAAACTTGACTATGAATACAAGTTTTATTGTCATGGTACCTATTTTCCAAATCATCCAGTAGGCTTCAAGCAACCAAAGACGAAAAAATTTTGAACAATTAAAAATCAGAATTGAACCAATAATAAATTACAAGGGTCTGATGGAATCAATGAAAAAAATAACTATATGTTTTATGGGATGCTCACTCATTGAACTCTATGATGAATCATATCTGAGATGAATAAGTGACACAAAAGGTGTGAATATTGATAGAGTGGCTAACCTTCGATTTCTCCGGTGGTTGGTGGGGTATGACACTTGATTGAGGTTCCGGGTAGGGAAGATGTAATTTGAGGAATAGATCGAAAGGGTTGCACACAAAATTGTGGAAAGAGGAGTCAAGGAGGAAGAGTCATCCAGAGCCGAAGGTAGAGGAAGAGGTGGACATGGGTGTTGAAGAGGGGGAGGATGGGTGCTCCCATGTTAGTTAAACTCGAGATTCCTCTCAGACTTGTTTGAGGTTAGTAAACTCAACTCGTAGACACGCAAGAGTCTACTTCAACCTGATCATGCACCACCAACAGAAACTCCCTTAATCATATTGCAGTAAGATTCATGAAGCCAATTAATAGTAAACAAATTATATACCATCACACTCCAGCCGGTTCAACATTTACAAAATTAAAAAAGAAAACAAACCAAAAAAAATTATACCAATTCACATCACACCATCAAATCACAACATTAATTAATATCACGCTAATAACAATTAAAATAAGAAAATTAAAATGATTCACAACAACAATTCACATGAGTCCAGACACAAACCATGAATAAAAATTAAAATCATCATCACCAAATAAAAAATTCATACAACACATAAAAAATACAAACATCACATAAAAAAATCATACATCAGATCGCATTAAATAAATTCATACAGCAGATCACATTAAATAAACCAACCACAAAAATAGATAATTAAGACTTCCAGTAACACTCACCTTAAGCCGAAGAAGTGGTGAAACACAGGAAAAGAAGGAGAATCATAGGCGAAGTAGGAGAATCACAGGCAAAGTATAACTCAATGATAAATTCATAATGAATATCACATTAAATAAACAGGATATAGAAATATAGAATTAAGACTTCTATAAATACTCACCTTGAGGTGAAGCAGTGGTGAAGCAACAGTGATTCAACTCAGGAATGGGAAGCAACAGTGATTCGGCTCAGGAATGGGAAGCAACAGTGATTCGATGGTTGTCTCTCTCTGGTGATGCAAGGTCAGAGTGAGAGGATATAGGTTTGGTTGTGGTTGGTTTATGAAATGATAGGCACCATTGGAGGAGTATAGGAGAAGACATGAGGTGGGTGCGAAGCAGGCGACACGAAGAGGGGATGAAATGGAAATTTCATACCCTAGGAAGAAAGGTGAGCCGCTCGATTTATCCCGAGTTTAATTTGTTGAAGACGATTTTGACCAAAATTGATTCCACGGGAGAGTTGAAATGGAGGGGATGATTGAATCATTAAACTCATGCGATTCTATATGTTGGATCGCAATTTTAAATACCTTGAGTGCGGCGAGGGAGAGGATGGGTGTCGGTAGTGCCGGCGGAAGTGCGGCGGGGGTAGGGTTTGCGAAAGGCGGTGAGGGCCTGGAGAGGAAGTCGGGGCTGGAGGTGGACATGGGTACCAGAGAGGGAGAAGAAGAGTGCGGCGAGAGAGAGGACTAGTGGTGGCGGTGGCGGTAGCGTTGAAGGTGGTCGGGGTCGGGTGTGCGCAAGGCGGCGAGGGAAGATTGGGGAAAGGATGTTTGTGAGGGGGAGGGGGTGGGGCGCCATAGGTAGGGTTTTTACGGTTTAGAAGCAGCGACCGCGATTAGAGGCATCTATTGACAATCAATAGCGACTGCCTCAGGAGGTCTTCCATTTCAAAGGGGCTCAATAGCCTCTTTTTCTAGTAGTGTGAGGCCCGAGTTCAATGGGGGGCCCTTCCAAAGGGGTCCACCCAACCATGTCCCCCCAAATGGGAAGCCTCCATGCATAAGACCCGCCCCAACCGAACTACATGGGATTTGATTCCACTCATGTGGATATGTAAGAAGCCCATCTTATGGGTCTGACCCCAATATAAAACCACATTCCATCTCTATTATATGAAGATAAACTCGAGATCACCATATTGTATGGTTTAAGTCATCATTGACTCTATAGAATCAAATCTATGTATATCCATGATGAGCCTGCAACCCAGGGGTAGCCCATGGACACAGACATCATGAATGAACCAATGATTTATGAACATATTAACATGACTTAAATCTATAAGTGAGTCCCAGCATAGAAATTAATTATCCCCAATAGGCTGTGATGATCCCTACCTCCCTTCCTCTTGACCAATGGAGTCCTTAAGTGTCGTTGGCCAAATCATCATCCAACGAGAACATGCCTTTGGAATGAATGTCTATTAATCATGGATACTGGGGTCGTTGGTTCTTTTGGGATCTATAAATAAACTCATTGGAGACCGTATGAGGAAATCATATCCTAAGTGGAGTGATTTCACAAATACTTAAACCTATAAAATTGCTCGCTGGGACAATTAGACCATGTAACCTCCTTCGTAATGTGGAAGAGACAAATTTCCTTGTCCCTATCGGGTTGATCCAATTCCCCATAAATGATAACGACACAGATTGGGCCAAAATAAATATTGAAACATGAATGTATCTAGAGTAAAGGACACACGATTGTCACCCATCAGACCATTCTACATTTTCCCCAAATGCATACATGTGTCACCTCTAGTCGAAACAAGAATGAATAGTTATTGAAATGTAATAGGTAATGATTATTAATGCATTATTAGAAAAATAAAATGGGAAATTATCTATGAAAAACTATAATACTTCTATTTATATGATAACAACAGTAATTAATTTCACATTCAACAAGAATAGAATGTAGTTAGTAAAGGATGCATGAAGAGTAAAGAGAGAGTAAATTACTAAAATAATCCTAAAATAATGGTCCAAAAGTATAAAAAATATTCTACAAATGTCTCGAATGTATTTTAAAAACAAATTGAATAGTACATTCATACACTGGTTGGGTTCACACGTCACATGTTTGGTTGAACTTCATATCCAACCCCTTGAAATAACACTAACTATGGATAATTTCATATATCATTTCCCAAAATCCTTCAATTGGGTCTAATCTGGACCCCTAACTAGTCTAGGTATAGTCTTAAATTTTATTCCTCAATAATCACATTGAACTCTACATAACAAGAATCAGTTTACATGTTAATAACCAACATAGTTCAGCTTCATCGCAGTTGAATTCAAAAATATAAATCACTAAAAATCATATAATCATGGAAATACCTCTAACTATAAAGTATATACCCATGTATATTGACCAACCATACCTTATCACTATATAAAAAATATCAAATAAATTTAAATTTTAACATATAGTGAAAAATCACCTTAGTTTTAACAACATGACCTTCATATCTATGTTATTATAGCCATAAAACTCATATAATGGTTTATCCATTCAATCTACCTCCAACACCAATACATAATAGTTAAACCAACCTTCTATCAAGAAACCAATGCTTCTAGATATAGGACTATAAATTAATCTTTTACAGATGAAAACATAAATGAAAACTCAGCCTTCAGGTAAAAAAATACCTAGACTAACTAAAATCCTTCAGCACCTTCCACGTCTTTACCAAAAAACCTCAAGCACCATAGACTCCCATATTGATATAAAATTAATCAAAACACTAGACCTTCCATACTATACAAGAAGATTATATGTGAACCATGATCTTCACATTAGTGAATGATATCTCAAATCAATCTTTTGAAGTACCAAACCTCTAATAATTATACCTTGAATCCTCTTGATCCCTCTATCTTCAATGACTAACCCACACCTTATAGAATATTGACATCATCCTTGATTTTGAATCAAAAGGTAGATGTATGACTAATTTTTTTCTAGGATTCATGGAAACATCTATTTAATAAAATGGATTTATGTTGATATAATAATAGAAACTTGGGAAAACAAAATGAATATGAGAAGCATTAGAATGAAAATTTCAATAATCATTCCTTGTGAATTTGAAAAAGAATATAATGGGTCCTCAAAATTTCATAATCAAAACTTATCCCTTGCAAATCATGATTCTAGTTGTGTAAATAATTTTAAAATATTTACTAGTTCATTACCTAATTAATTGTTCTTTTAGCAAAAATTTTATGGAATATGAGGATCTCATGCCCTGTTTTATATTTCACTGAAAATTGGCTATGATATTTAAGTAAAATTAATAGAAAATTATTTTATTCATATAACATAACTATTGAAGTGTATCCTTTTAGTACCTTCTAGAACATGTGATGATATGCGAAATCAAGAAAAAATATGAAAAATTAATTAATTGAGAGAGATTTTTTAAAAACCAGGCGTAGTATTTTTTTTGTTAGTTGATATTATAAGAGAATAAATTAAAATGAATAACATGTATAGTGTGGAAATGATTTCTTATCTTTTTAGTTCAATACCTGAGAATTTTGAACATTATAAATGATTATGTGTTCAACGAATGTTATAAAAAATTCAAGCCTAGATGATATGATGAGTTTAAAAATGTCATCACCTTTATTTCCACATCCAAATCAAGCTAGTGAGAAAGATGATTCCTTATAATTACATCCTAAGAAAATAGTCCTCTATTAGATACATAGGAACAATATCAACACATTTCATCCATTTTATTCATCATATAACCCCATATTATTGACCGATCCATGAATTTTGAATTTCAAAAACATATATTTGAAACATGTAAAATAAAATACTTAAATGAAAACTGTACAATAGGAAATAATATTATCATTATGGTGGAATTAGGTAGATTAATGATGGTGGGTATGATTACTCCTTCATGGAGGTACATTTGTGGGATCTTTGGAAACTCATAGGATAAACCTATAAATGGAGTACATGAATAATAATAGTGGGAATAGATCGAGTAAAGAAATGAATCCTAGGTGTGGGGGATTAAGAATATTACCAAGCAGGAAGATGAGGGAGAAGTGGAAGTTGGTCAGTGAGTATGGGAAGTAGAGATACATAAGAAAAAAATTGAAATAGTGATACCGACTTGTGGGGAGGAATGAAAACAGTGATAAGGGACAAAGAGGATGTGACAATGACTCATGGTTGTAGATTCATATAGGGAGATCTGTGATGTGAGGGATATATGAGATGAAAAGATTCATATCAGGACATGGGAATGTAGGGAAATTTTGGGAAAGAAGATCAAAATATTGTAGCGATAAAGGTGGATAATGGAAGGTCAAAGGTGGATAAAAAAAGGGGAATTGTGAGACTATTCACGCTATTGGGTAGTAGTGGTGTAGTGATTTAGGGTTATAAATAAAGAAATTAATGTTCAATTTCTTCCATAAAAATAATTAATGTCTCAAATTATTAATTTAATTGGATGTGTAAGATTATATATATATATATATATAATTTAATAAAATATTTATAGATATTAAATAATTCATTGAAACATATGTTTCTAACTATAAAAAATTTATTTTAAGTAATAATTAATAAAAATAGATTCATTTTTTGGTAATATAATTATTGTTATTCATATTAAAAAGTGAAATATTGAGGGACATATAAATTTTTGTTTAGTAGAAGAAAATTAATTTTAACAGTTTTATATATTTGTAAAAATAATTTTTGGTAGCTATAAATAATTCCCAAAAAATAATATTGATAAGAATTACTAATTATTTTAAACTGATTTATAACATGTCAAAAAACATTCTTGCTACAAGACACATTTTTTTAGTGAGTGAATGGGAATACAGAGGTTAGTATAGACTCCAATAGAAAAAGAAGGATGTCTTAAGATGTGCATGTATTTTTGAAATGAATAAAATGTTATATTGAAACTGGGATGGGGATTTTGATGGATATTTCATTTGGATATTTCATATATTAGTTTTTACATTCACACAACACAATATCTTTTATACACGAAATATTTAATATGTAATATGGTTATTTGTAATATACCTATACAATATTTACCGAAGATGGATTAACCATATAATGAAAATGAAATTTGGATAAAAATAATATGAATATAATGAATTGATTGTACTATATAGTTAGAATAGAGAAAATAAGGGTGTGCAGTAAATATGAAACAACATAGGGGTTCAGAACCACTGTTTCTAGTATAAGGGAAGAAGAAAAAGGAAAACACATATAGACATAGTATTTCTATGTTGAAAAAAAAATTATGAAATGAATGAAAAAATTCATTTCCATAAATAACCAACATAAATTGAGGATCTCAAAAAATAGAGTGCATATTACAAACTTAATGAATATTTTTACTAGAGTGTAAATTTAATTTTGTATGTCATAAATGTTTTTAGAAACTAAATTCATACTAAATGTTGAAAATACAATGTATATTACATATATTTATATTTCATGTCATTTTAAAGTGTGTATTTCATATTATATATATACAAAATACATGTTCTACACTATATATATTCATTATTCATATTACATATTTTTTTATTCTTACAAATTTGAAATTACATACTTCATATATTCAAATCAAGTAGAATTTGCATTTCCTATAAAGAATGCATTTTTCATATTACAAAAATAATGAATGACTTGTATACAAAAAATAAACATAGTACATGTCACATATTAGAAAGAGTATGCATATCACATATATCCATATTGAATATTAACATAAAATGTATATAGAATATGTGAATATTTCATATTGTAAGTAGAAATAATATTGGATATTTCATATATTCCTATCACATAGTAATAGAGTATTCATATTGCATATTAAAAAAATAAACATTTCATATATTGAGAATAAAAAATTTTCATTTTATATTAAAAATAGAATACATATTTCATGAATTCATAGTTTAAGGATCAAAACATAGTGGGATATTGATAGTACACTATTTATAAGAACCTAAAAGGAATGTAGAGAATAGATTTAATTAGAATGATATGTTCATTTACAAAAAATAAAAATGAGAGTAAAAAAGAAATAATGGGGTTGAATAATGCAAAAAAATATCTTTACCAATATATTGAATATATGACGAGTGATCTACAACATATTGAAAATATATTGAACATATTTTAATTCATAAAACAAAATAAAAAAATATATAGGACAGATTTAATAAAAACAAAATGATCACCACAAGCCAGAGGTAGGGATGTCTAGAGGTATTGTGAATACCAATATTGAGAACTAGTAATATCTAGATCAAGAGCCCAACCCACTTTTACAACACCCAAAAAACCCATATAATCTAATCGTAGCTCTATTCCAGCATCATGCTGCAACGTCCAATCACATAAAATGTGTTTCACAAGACATGAAAGGCCAAGATCACAACATTTATAAGCAAAGTAACCCCCTCTATGAAATTATGGATTAAACATAGTAGATCATCATACACAAAAAACTGTAAAAATACTTTCCTTCCATTATTGATCCAAATACAGTGGGGAAACTGACCCTCATGATCGATATGTATGAAAACTAGAGCAACCGACATGCCCGAAATATTTAATCTTGAAATTTCTAATTTAATCAGTGAGACTAAAGATATATAAATAACAATAAATAAATCCTATCTAAATAGATAGATTATGGGGACTTAAAATTCAAATCGAATAGACATAATTGAGGAAGTAAAATCCATAAAGGATAAAAAAGGAGACTGGTGAGAAACCTGCCTCAAATAGCTACCCACCATCTATATTTGTCATCACCAACATCATTATAAAAACTCATTGTCTCCAGATTGAATGAATACTCATTCTTCAAATTGGATTCCCATTGAGAAATCAGTAAAACCAACACACTCTTGAGTATCCCAATCTAATTTTAGAGTTCGATGTGTTTTATTGAACATGCCTAGTGAAGAAAATCGAAAGGTTTGTGATAGAACACTATGATTTACTTTTTAAAAATTGACCACAAGGAAAAAGAGTATGTTCCACAAAAAACACTATATCATCATTTTGGAAAGTCTCCACTAGTGAAATACAACAAGAAACATAGTTGTCTCCCATAGATTTATAGAGAATCACCTAGTTTTTTTTGGAAGGAACAACAATAGAAGATACATTATGTGTCAATGTGTGTGTTTGGGTGTATGAAATTTAGATAGGTTTAAATATATATATAATTTTTGTAAAAAATTCAGTTATATACATATAAAAAATTGTTGTGTTCTTTTCAATATATATTATTACATTGAAACTATTTTAATTGATCATTTATTTTTGTTTAAAAAATGATATTTTTTAATAGATAAATAATATATATATATATACACACATTTCTTGATAAAATGATTAATATTATTGAATAATAACTGATTCAATTATTGTTAAATAAATTGTTGGTATTATTATAATAATGTAATAGATCTAAATGCCAATAAAATATTTGATCGTATTAAACTACTAATATAAATTTATATAACTATTGGGAGATTTCATTCTTAGTAACTTTAATTAATATTAATAGAATTTAATATTTGTTGGAATTAATTATTTTCACCAATAGATATATTATTCATCAGTAATTTTCTAATGGTATAAGTCACTTTTGTTGTAGTGAAACCCTATAAAAATCCTTAAACACCCTAAAAACATTAAAAAATATAAAAACCCAACAACCCCTTAAAATTCAAAAATAACCTATACATCATGCAGAACACTAATAAAATTATAAAATATACTAAATAATTGAAAACCCATAAAACCCCTAAAAACCCATAACAACCATAATAACCCTAAAACCGTAAAAACCGTAAAAACCCTAACAAACCTAAAACCCTAAAAAACATTTCTATACCAAAACCCAAATACCCAAAAGCACCCAAAAACCCAAAAAACCATATCCCCCTAAAATATATAAAAAAAATTTAAACACTAGAAACATAAAAATTCTAAAAACTATAAAGAACAAAAAAACCCAAAAACCCAAAAAAAATCCTAAAATTCATAAGAAAATTCAAAAAATCCTATAAAAATAAAAAATTTATAGACCCCAAAAAACCCAAAAAACCACTTAAAACCCCTAAAAATCCCTAAGACCCCTAATAACCCTAAAAACCTCTAGTAACCCTAAAAACATCAAAAAGAATCTACAAAACATTAAACCCATAAAACTACATAAAAACCCAAATAACATAAATGAATCTTAAAACCACTTAAAACCCCTAATCCCCTTTAAAAACACTACAAAATCCTAAAAAAAACTAAAAACCCTAAAAACCATAGACATCCAAAAGACCCTAAAACACCTATGAATACCACTAAAATTCACTAAAAATGACCAAAAACATTTTTAAACCACTATAACCCTAAAACCCTAAAAAATATCAATAAAATACTAAATGAACCTAATAACTCTAAAACCCTAAAACCCTAAAAACCATAAACACCATTGAAACACATAAAAACCCAGAAAACCATAAACCCTTAAAAACTCAAAAAAACCCTAAAATCCTTAAAACTCACCCCCACTCGTACCCTTAAAACTCCCTAAATATTTTAAAGCTCCAAAAAACTATAAAGCCATAAAATCATTAAAACCCAAAAAATCATTAAATATCCTAAAATCCAAAAAAATAATGAAAACAATCTACAAACACATAAATAAAATAAAACTCCTAAACACCTCTAGATCCCCTAAAATCTATAAAAACACTAAAAATCGGAAAAACCACTAAATCTCCAAAAACCCTAAATAATTTTAAATCCTAAAAAAACAATAAAAATCCTTCAGCCCCCTAAAAAACCTAAAAACAATAAAACACCTAAACTTCCATAAAAACATTAAAACCACATAAAACAATAAAATACACTAAAACACATAAAAACCCTAAAACCATAATACCCCCTAAAACCCTAAAAAACCTAAAAACACTAAAACCCCAAAAAACAATAAATATATTTAAAAATCAAACCCCCCCCCCAAACCACTAAAAATAGTAAATAGCCTAAAACCATCTAAAAACCACAAAGAGAACTAAAAACCCCCAAAAATCTATTAAATACCATAAAAACCTTAAATCCCCTAAAACCCACAAAAATCACTAAAACCATTAAAACCCCTAAACTACCATAAAAATCTTAAAAACCTCTGGAAACATGAAAAACCCAAAAACCTTAATTAAAACATAGAAAAAATTATAATACTAGATAAAATAAAACACTACAAGACCATATAAACCCTAGAATCTATCAAATAAAAAATATCTAAAAACTCAAAAATCCCTAAAACCCCTAAAACACCTAAAAACGTTTAACAACCCCTAAAACTCTTTAAAGCCTCAACAAACCAAAAAAAAAATTAAAACTCCTCAAAGAAACGAAATCAATAAAATCTATATGAACCCCCCAAAACGCTAAAAATCACTAAAACCACTAAAAACACTATAAGCCCTGAAAAACAATAAAACACTAAAAAGTATATTAATCCCATTTAATCCCCTAAAAATACTAAACCACTAAACCCCCCATGAAACCTTTAAAAACCATAAAAATCCCTAAAAACCTTGAATGCCCCATCAACAACATAAAATAACTAGAAAACCTTGAATACACTAAAAAGTTAAAATCCCTAAAATCCATAAACCCCCCCTTAAGCCTAAAACCCCAAAAAACTATATAAAACAGTAAGAAATCTAAGAACATAATAAACCATAAACTATTAAAAAATCCTAAAAACCCCTAAAAATTGTTAAAAAACTAGAAATCCCTAAAAACACTAAAAATATATAAAATTTAAAAAAATACTAGAAACCATAAAAACCCTAAAACCCTAAAAAACCTTAAAGTCTATAAAAACACAAAACCCCATAAAATACCCTAAAAACATAAAAACATTGATAGAGTATAAAACCCCATAAAAAAACTAATCAACCCTAAAAACATAAAAACCCAAAAGACACTAAAACCCTAAAAACTATAAAAGACCCTAAAACTACAAAAAAGATAATAAAAATCCAAAATAACCTAGGACTCAAAAAAATCCTAAAACCCTAAAGGATCCTAAAAACCATAAAAAATATAAAACACTGAAAACCTTTAAATCCCCTAAAGGGCCCTAAAAATCCTTAAAAACTCTTAATGACCCTAAAACCCCTAAAAACATAAAGGACCCTAAAAATCCTAAACAAAAAAACCAAAATGACCCATAAATGACACAAAAATCCAAAATAATCCCTAAAGGACCCTAAAAACCCCCCAAAACCAAATAGAACCTAAAACCCAAAAAATCCCAAGAATACCGTAAAACCCCTAAAAACCCAAAAACTCTTAAAAACACCTCAGGACTCTGAATATCCCAAAAATACACTAAATGACCCTAAAACCCAAAAAACGACAGTAAAACCCTAAAAACCCATAAAAGACCATATAATCCATAAAATCATAAAAACCCCTAAAATAAAAAAAATACATGAAAAAATAGAAACCCCAAAAAAACTAAAACACCGTAAAAACCATAAAAACCCCAAAAAATAAAAAACATATAAACCCAAAAGATAATAAAAATCCAAGAAATTATTAAAAAATCCCAAAAAATCTAAAATCCCATAAACAATTTTAAACACCCCAAAACTGCTAAATAACCCTAGAACCCCTGAATGACAATAAAATCCCATATGGTACCCAAACTACTCTAAAAACCCTAAAGGGCCTTGAAAATCTAAAAACCCAAATAGACACTAAACCCCTACAAATCAATAAAATAACCTAAAACCCTAAAAACTATAATACCCAATATAAACCTAAAATACCCTACTAAGCCCTAAGACAATAAAATACTTTTAAAAAAAAATAAAAACCCGAAGATATGGAAAATAAATTATAAAAACCCTACAGTTCCAAAAAAACTCCTCAAAATACCATTGAGACCTTAAAAACCCTTAAAAACATAACAACCCAAAAACCATAAAAATCACTAAAAAGTCCATAAAAATCCCATGAATCCAAATAATCCCACTAAAATCCTTCAAAACCCCACGGAACAAAAAAAACAAAAAAAACCTAAATCCCTAAAACCCTAAATTAACCCTAAACCCCCTAAAATATTAAAAATCATAATAACCTTGTTGATGATCCTTTCTATCATAGAGTCCAACGAATGGAAAAGAGAAATACGTTAAGCACAAAGAGAGTCATCCTTTGAAGAACATCAAAAAATTTACAAAGGGATGGACCATGAACCCTTTTGGATGGAGTCACACATGTTTCCTGTGCGCCGTGCAAGTAACTCGTGCGCCGCATCTGGGTCAGGCAAGTTACTTGGGTGACCTATTCGTTTTTCACCCAAGGTGCCCAGTGGAGTATAAATATCCCCTGTGGGCCCCCCATTTCGGGGATGAATTTTCCAAAACTCAGATTCATGTTATGGTCTCCCAAGTATTTGTCTAAAGTTTTCCGAACACTTCAAAGGTAATTATTTACCTAGAATGGAAGCTCTAAAGAGGAATAATAAGGCCGAAGTGATAGAACTCATCAATACTTGCGTGCCTAAGTGTCCAGCCCTTAGGGGAAATGAATACACTTGCGCGCCACCTTTCCCTCTCAAGAAAACTTTCACGCCACCCTTCTAGAATCCTCTAGGGATGATACTAAGGGCTTGAGTTAAAAGTCACCCAAGTATTATCCTATGGTTTATTTTTTGCCCAAGGTGACTCATGTCATGAAAGTCTACTTGCGTGACCAGGACTTGCGCGCCAGAACAATACTTGTGCGCCTCCTTCCTAGTCACCTCCTATCCTAAAATCCATCTCTCCACATCAAGACATTGCCTTCAAAACCCTCTTTAAAGCCATTTATGAGATGGTTACTTTGTTGGATTCCTTATTTGAAAGGAATTCTACGAGAGCCTCTCCCAAAACCTCATGACTTACAAGATTTATGTCTCCACAGTTAGGGGTTTCCTATATAACCTCTTCCTTTGAGATGAGAAGATTATTTAACATGGGACTCCTTCTTAGGAGTAAACCCTAGTCATAGTTTCCTTAAACATTGGGAATCCTACCTAGGAGTAAGCCCCAACCTTAATTTTTTTGATTTGGGATTCCTTATCAAGAATATAACCCAACCATAAGTCCCTCTTAATATGGGCTTCCTTTTCAGTAGTAAGTCCCAGTTTAAAATTACAAATCTCAATTAAGTTCAAATATCTTTATGGACCCTACTCTTGGGCTTATTTCCTAAGTCCTGGTCTTTACATACTTTAGTCATCATACATATGTAAGCCCCACATCAATTCTCAGGACTGAATCTTTCATGGAACCATCATCGTGGTTACTGATACCTCTTTTTTCTCACATCGAGCATGCCTCATGTGAGCTTAGAGTGTGAAAGTAATCATGACTTCTCTTTTTGGGCCATTAACCATGCATAAACCCCATATTTATTACCCGAACTATGTGTACTTTGATCTCTACCTTAAAATTAGTGTACCTAGGAAGCCTTTATAATGTCCAAGCCCATATATCATTAATTCTTTTTCATCCCACATGACGTTAAAATATATCCTTCTTATCGAACTACGTTGGTCTCTGATTCCTTTTTTAACGAGGATACGTAGGTAGCCCATCTGTGGGTATGATACCAACTCTAAAATAATCCATGTATTTATAAACGACAATAAACTTCAAGCACCCCACTTAGTGGCTTTAAAACCAGTATGGTCATTATAATGACCAAGATATTTCTATATAATGTATTAAAGGATACCATTGACTAAGAATCTCCAATACATATGGATGATTCTATATCAATAAAGAACCTCAAATACATATATATGATTCTTTAAATCCCATAAATATCAATCCTTGATTGCCAAATCTAAAGGAAAACTCATTTTCATTCTTGGTGAATTAATAAGGATTCATGAACATAACTTAAATCTATAAGAGATTCCTATAGTAGGAAAAAATTTCCCCCATAAACATGTGATGAGCCTGACCTCCCATCCTCTCGACCAATGAAAATTATTAAGCCTCATAGGTCCACAACTAATGAGTACCTACCTTTGGAATGTCGGTCCAAATGGATATAGAATCATTGGGTATTTCTAGTTCTTCGAATAAACCCATTAGAAACCTATTGGAATGTTTGAACCTAAAACAAAAAAGGTCATCCCCATTTCCATAAGAAACAAAAATGGTGAACCCAATGTGAATATTTAACCAAGTTAAATGGTGTTTTATATTATTTGTTAGGCCCCTATTAAACTTAGTATGAGGGCCAACAAAGAAATCAAACACATATGTGCTCATAAAAAATATGTGGTTTGGCCAAACCTATCTTGATTATGTCTTCTATATTAACCATGCACTCTTTTCCAACATTTATCTACAACATAGAATGGATTTTTTAAAGTTCACACCTGTGAATGCCTCGGCCGCTACTCATGCTAGATCCTCATCCAATCTAAGGATGACATCACCTACTCCGTGTCTTCAATGTTGGGTCACCAATGCATTAGTGAGGGAATATCATCAACACAGTACCATCCCGACTCAGAAGGCTGCTTGATAAGCCCTACAACTTAACAACTCGCCCTGGTTGTCCGAAAAGTGACGACCAGTGGTAAACAAGAAGGCGGTTCCAACCACCGTTTCCATCTATTTAGGGTCGTTATCCCTGGAACCCAACAACCAATCCCTCCAATATTACTGGGAGGTGAATAAAGAGGTCACTCAAGGCCTCAATTCAAGAAAATAGAAGTCATTCCTAAGGAATCCCACCAACAATAACTCCTAGACTCATACGGTAGTGCATACTTAACCTAATGAGGGTATCACCTCTGGATGTTCAGTTCAGGTCCCTCAGACCCGAGCACGCAAGACAAACCATCAGAGGTGAAATTCAGATAACAGGGACCTGGTTCTTATTTCTGCCCCTTCTAGAGAAGCCCATCAGTCTAACTTGATGGAAAACAACGAGCGGTCATATACATCGGCCTGTCTTGATTTCACTACCCAACAGTCTAAGTTGGAAGTAACACACCAATCCCATCAGGAAATTCTGACGGTGTATTATAGGTAGGCACTTAAACCTATTTATAAGTCATCAGTCAGTCAGTTGGCTCATCTAACTGCAACCAAAGAAACTCGCCAATCAAATGTGGTGACCACCTGTAAATAGGCTCATACACCTGCTTACACTCATCAATTTTTCCAGCAGTCTCATCTGTTAGTATTGAAGAAAGTTCATCAATAATATTTTGTGGAGAACAATCAACAGGCACATACCCCAGTAACTCAACAAGCTAACCAACAGTCTCGTTTGGTAGCATCTGGAGATGTCAATTGGAAAGCTCCAATGACAAACAAGAGGCAGACACAACTTTATGCCCCCACACATGAGTACTGTCCAAATTCACTAACATGAAAATGAGGAAATGAGTAGGAAAGAACACCTAATCCATGCATGGAATGGACGTATATTCATGTTTTGGAAGCTAAAGTCACTAAGCACATTCCGACAATGGTGAAAGAGCAGAAGCAAATCCCTGCCCATATTCTGGATACCTATCCGAATATTATAACAACTTCAACATCATTATAGGGAAGAAAACATAAATATATTCCTATCAGTGGATTGACTCATCAACATGTCACTCTAGAGCTGATACACACCTTTTTTCCAGTCCAGGAGGGTTGTGGGGCATACTCCCCCATGTCATATGGACAATCAAGTCAGGCACTGTAGAGACCCGAAGCTTGACGTACATGGACATTACATTACATTTGCGGAATACTTAGTACATAAAAAAAACACACACTAAAGGATCGTAATAGTTTAGTGTCTTTGGAAACTCGGAACGTAATCTTCTAATCGTGGTGAAATTTCTTCAATATCTCCCATAAAGGTCATCCCTTTTTTTTACCTAAAACCTTTCTTTATATCCTGGGGAAAAGAAAACATAAAAGGGTGAGCTCAAATGCTCAGTAAGGGTAAACAAAAGAAAATCAATCACATTGTATTCATAAGAACATAACTTTTGGAAATCTTAACCTGCAAAAGAGATCATAATTTCATATCATGGGATAAATCATAGTAGTGAAATGAAATCACAATAATCATAACATAAAACATGAAACTTTGTGGCATTCACACATAATCATAGAGAATCATTTCTTGTTAGTCAAGACTCATTGCCAAGACTATCTTAGTGGACAAAGTCCCTTTCTGAATCGAGTAACCCTCGTTTCAGTCCTGTTTCACTGAACCGGTATAACCTACCATTCCAGCCATGTCTATCTCATGAGATATAAAATCTTTACCCAATGCATTGGAGGGAGATATAGGTCCCACCCATCTCATAATGATACCATTCTTATGTGTGCCACAAAATCATAAATCATACATTATTTCATAACCCATGTCATAAAAATGGGATTCTTAAACAACATGACATCATAAAACAATTCATATAAGATAAAGGAATTCATAAACATATTTCCATCACAACATAATAAAATCCATGTAATAATAGGGATAAAAACAGAACCCTTTATTATCTTAGATGGAAAATAACTTTGATAAAACACTTGAACTCCATTCTTGAGGAAAATATCATTTCTTCTTTAAAAACACTTTTCTTTTCATAACATGTCATACAACTTTAAAATAAAAGAATTTGATTAAAAATAAACTTGAAAACTTGTAAAGGAAGATTCTTGGAAATAATGTTTTAAAAATCCATTCATGCCGTATAAGTTAAAAAAAACATTCTTTGTACTTTTGTCGGAAAAGTCAAAAAGTACCTCGTACGAAAAACGGCAAAAGATTCTTTCATTTATTTTACTAAAAACTCACCGAAGGGTAAAAATGGATTTAAACAATTGTAGGTGGATGGAAATAATATTACATATTGATGAAACATGGATGTGGATGATAAAATACACCCCAGTAAATACTTACGAATAAACAATCTCGGATAAAAATGAGATTGTGATATTTCCCTTACCTTAGGTCCGACTTGCTTTGTAAGTGTCCGAACCTCCTGTATAATGATTTAAATCATGTTATTGACTTATTACAGAATCATATTCATTGTTATGATATCATATATGGTTCACTTATGACATTATATTACCCGTTCTTTTGTAAATTCCATGTTAAAGAAGCGTTTTGGGTAAAATCGTTTCATTTATCGTAGGTGTTTTGACTTGTTGTTCGTGACATCATTATTACTTATATCATGATTTACTTACTTCCAGAATATAAAATATTATTTATATATCATATATATTCAGTATATATATATATAATAGATAGATAAATAAAATGAAAAACACCGTTCATGGAGATGGTAGTCCGTACGTACGCATGAACGCTGTTTTTCTTTCCTTATTGTCTTGAAATGGAAGTAAGTAGATGACATACATATGTATATATATACATAAATCCAGTAGCTTTATAATGTCATATATTTCATTATTATTTCTTATATATACATTATAATCATTCTTAAATGGTTAACATGGAGAATGAATCTCATCGCGTCGTGGAGACGGTAGTCCGTACGTACGCACGAGCGATGATATCATTTCTATAAATATTGAATTGAATTGGAGTGGATTATACAATATATCAGAATCAATATGATGTTTTAATAACTATGTATTCTTTACACCATTATACCCATCCATGTAAGGTGGTGGTGGAAAATAGATTACACCACGACGTGGAGACGGTATTCCGTACGTACGCACGCGCGGTGATTTCTTTTTCCGTAGGATGGATAGATGGTGAAATAGGGTTTTTTCATACTTATAATAACATATCAGTATATGAGTGATACTGATGTTATTACTTCATAATGAAACAACTTAAGAAGAAGAAGTGGAAGAAGAAATAAAGATGAAAGAATTGGTAACGGTAATTACCTCTTCTTTGAAGTGCCTCTTTGAGACCTCCTCTTAGGGCACTAGAATTGGTCTTTGAGGAAGACCAGAACCTCTAGGATGTTTCTAGGGAAGTGGAGAAGGGATTTTGGCAGGGGTTGGCCGAGCTTGAGTGCTCAAATTGGTGTGAGGAGGAGGGGGAGGAGGTGTCCTTTTATAGGGGAGGAGAGGGGCACCTTAGGAATATCTCAAATTATTATTTTATATTAAAGTCAAAATCGGTTTATAATGGTTCCAAAGGGTCTTATTTCGAAGCTAAAGTGGGGATGGGTCGAAATCCTATCAACCAATAGAATTTAGACAAGTTTAGGATATTATTTTAACCTTATCAATTAGATTTAACTCCAAGTTAAATAATTTAACTTTTACCATGTCTTTTTGTTTTCTTTCACTATATGGTTAATACACTTACTATAACATGCCAAACGAACCCCAAATTGTTTATTATTAATATATATATCCTTATATAAGTCATTTGGCCGAACCTTAGATTTTTAGGAATAAAATAACAATTTATAATATAATATTTGATTTAAAAACTATTTTGTGTCAATTTTGTCACTATTTGATATATGATTTTTGTGAAAGTCATAACAGAATTAAATGTTAGAACCAAGTAGATTAAATCAACATTAATATATCATAGTAACCTAGAAAATTAGTGGAATTCATAAAAAATCTCAAATTACATTTATTTTGGTGTTTATAACATCAATTATGTCAATATTTCATTAATAAGATAATTACTGCATCATCGTTGTGTCATAAATAAATTAAATTATTTGATGTCTAAAAATTACAAATAAAATACCATCATGTAGGAAATCATTTTAGCTTTCTAATGAATATTTACAATCGAATTTATCTTATGTATAACCCCATATTAAAAATGATTTACTTATTAAACTTTGATTTTAACTATTTTAACCTTTCTTTAAATAAATTAATAATAAATGTCCTAATCTAAACCAAGTGGGCCTAAATGGTCATATTTTATTCCTAAGTTTGTTTTTGGTCGAATGACACTTGTCCAATAGAATTAGGACATGTGTTAGGGTAATAGTAATATCATATTTACCCTTAGTTACCCTATTTACTATTAACCGCGGTAAAAAAGTAAAAAGTTACTATTCACCAAAAAATTATTTTCATCTCATTGAACCACATTTTATTCCTTGATATTAACCGTGTCTCTCGGATTTTCGAAATTCCATTCACAGAAGCGGTAAAATTAAGTTTTATGAAAAATTCAGTTTTTTTAACTACCACTTAGTAGTTTCACTATTCATCAAAAATTGATGTTTTTCAGAACAATGCCAAAATTTCATCCTAAGATATATTTCATATTCCGAATTCAAAAATGAAGTCTATTTTACCAAATTCATAACATAGAAGTTTCATTAATTAATTTTATAATTAACTCCTGCTGTTAAAACAAATAGCGTGTTTTTAAGAAACAATATCTATCAAAAGATTGACACTTGTTTATGTCTGGTTTAAATGTGAAATTACATACAATGACCAACATTGTATTGAATTGTAAAAATATATTCTAAATATACTTTAAAACCACTCAAATTAATAATTTATCACTATTAATTATTTCGATTAAAAAAGTTGTTTTTAATTATAATTTAGTAATTTTCACTATTCATCAGAATATGAAAGTTATCCGAAAAGTACCAAAATTTCACCTTAGGCTAAATTCGATACTCCGAATCCAAGAATGAAGTTCATTTTGAAAAATAAGATTTACAGAATTTTAAAAAGTGGTTATTACTATTCATAACGGCTAGTTTTAATAATATTTTAATAGCACATCGTTGTTTAGTGAAACTCGGTATTGCGTATTACACACGCTATCGAGGAAGGTCGCGATTGCGTGTAATGCAAGGCAAGACAAGGATGCGTGTTGTGCAAGCTCCTTTTGGTGTAGCGTACAACACAAGACATTAATAAAATTAAAAAGAATATTTTTTTTTATAAAATCTTGGGCTGTTACATTCTACCCCCCTTAAAATGAATTTCGCCCTCGAAATTCGTTGGGGTTATAAATGGTTTACTATTCGAAAGTTTCTTTAATAGAAACCCACATCGTAAAAAGGAATACCAAAACTTGTCTTTAAAAACTAAAGTATGAAATGTAACGATTACCCAAATAAACTAATCACTGGGTTTCCACATAGGTGAAAATATGGATATGGAAGAGAAATCTAACCATCATGTTCTGATGGAGAGTGGTAGAGAACATGGCTATGGAAAAGCCAGTAATCACAAATCCATAGATTTGTGATGATATAAGGTACCATCTGATTCATCAGGTATAAGATCACTAGGACAACATTTTTGGTTTTCAAGATCATTTCTCTAAAGTTGAAAATTTGAATTAGAATAAATACTTACTTTATTTTGGTACAATCTCACTGTTGTTCGTGCCTTGAACAATTTCCACTTCATCTCTTAAATAAATGAAGTTGAATTTGTTATTCGTGAAGTGTTAGCAGATCATGTGATAGAATGACGGGTCATTCCATCTGTCTCAAACAAAAGGTTAGCAAAAATTATATGCATAAATCGATCTATAGTGAGACTAATCATATATGGTTCCTAAAATGGACTTATACTTCATATATCATACTGCTTAATATAATAAAACTAGTTTCTACTAAACAGGGACTTCCTGTAGGCCAGTGGTAGGCGATAAAGGCCAGTCGCACTTCGGTTGTGGGTTCGATTCCCACAGCCTTGTCCGAAGCGATGGGCTGTCGCCCGTCCTGCAGGTTGTCCTTTTTCTAAAACTACATTACTATAACATCCCATCAATAATATCAGAAAAAAAACTTCTATCCTTAAACAATAATCACTTATGTCCAACATAATCCATTTCAATCTTTAGGCTTATCCATAATACTGCGGTCCACTCTCATAACATAGTGAAAACGATTACCAGAGATTTAATACCATCGTTGATCCCCATATATCATAAGATATGTCTTTTTGGTTACATTCCAAACATTCAAAGGCCTTAATCATGTATTCTCTTGAATACCTTAGTGAAAACATGAATGCAGTTAAAAGTTAACTCTTTCCACATACCAAAATCCAAAAATTCTATATACTCAAACCATGATATAACCTTCTCCTTATATCAGTCATGAGCTCATGAATAAAATCAAACACCTCATTATCTTATTATTCCTTCATTATGCTCATATCATATGTTTACCAAAAATGTCTCAATCACTTTTCATGGTTACCGGTACCATAAAATTATTGAAAACCACAATAGATCAAAACATAAATATTTTAGTACACCATAAAAGTACCTCAACAACATTATTCTTGAATACCAATACATAAACACTTCAGTCCATCCACTTCAATGACTGTCCTGTAATTAGTCCTTCCTTGATTTAGAAGTATCTTTTTAGGTCAGGGCATTGAGTTGGGTAATGCCCATGTTCTCCACAAATAAGACATTGAACTCCATAACAATCTGTCACTCTATGACCCTTTTCTCCACACAGATAACATCGGTCCCTCCATTTGAGGTATTCCTCAAGGTTCTTCTTCCCTTCTTTAGAAATCTCAATCTTCCTTTCTTTATACTCCTCAACATGCGAACATGCATAATAGTCTATCTTCCTCTTCTTTGATGAATTAGGCATACCACTAAATTTCACCTTGTTAATCATATATCGCGATGACTGATTCGGCATAATCACAACATCTTTCTCTCTAGGCATTACACAATTTTGTTTCTCATAGTCACCAATTTGTCCATTGGATTTAATGTTAACCGAATTCCTTCTGGTTCCCTCCATTAACTAAAACACAAAAAGAATTTTGTGAGAGGCGAAATCATGCTAGGGAAGACAACATAGTAAAGGGGAATCACCCTCAATATCTAACATCTTAGGATAAATTCTAAGATCGTTACCGTAGTTCTAGGACTATATCCTATACGTATACTTATCCTTAGGGACATCCCTAGACATACCATAGAAATATCTCTAGGGATCTCACTAACGTTTTCGCATCCTAGTTTCCAAAGGTTGACTAAACCTTTCCTCTGATACCAACTGTAGCGGTCTAGAATTACTTCCAGTGGACTACAAATGATACCTATCAGGGCACTCCATGGGCGGCTACACCCCCTGGGCGGGACACACCACCATCCCTAGTGGCAGCCATTTCCTCATGAAGCCCTTGGGCGGAGAGCCATGCTTCGTCCAACGCTCACATGTGAGAGTTCCCATGGATCGGATACATTCCTACCTCCTTTGCCTCTGATACCAACTGTAGAGACCCGAAGCTTGACGTACATGGACATTACATTACATTTGCGGAATACTTAGTATATAAAAAAAACACACACTAAAGGATCGTAATAGTTTAGTGTCTTTGGAAACTCGGAACGTAATCTTCTAATCGTGGTGAAAGTTCTTCAATATCTCCCATAAAGGTCATCCCTTTTTTTTACCTAAAACCTTTCTTTATATCCTGGGGAAAAGAAAACATAAAAGGGTGAGCTCAAATGCTCAGTAAGGGTAAACAAAAGAAAATCAATCACATTGTATTCATAAGAACATAACTTTAGGAAATCTTAACCTGCAAAAGAGATCATAATTTCATAACATGGGATAAATCATAGTAGTGAAATGAAATCACAATAATCATAACATAAAACATGAAACTTTGTGGCATTCACACATAATCATATAGAATCATTTCTTGTTAGTCAAGACTCATTGCCAAGACTATCTTAGTGGACAAAGTCCCTTTCTGAATCGAGTAACCCTCGTTTCAGTCCTGTTTCACTGAACCGGTATAACCTACCATTCCAGCCATGTCTATCTCATGAGATATAAAATCTTTACCCAATGCATTGAAGGGAGATATAGGTCCCACCCATCTCATAATGATACCATTCTTATGTGTGCCACAAAATCATAAATCATACATTATTTCATAACCCATGTCATAAAAATGGGACTCTTAAACAACATGACATCATAAAATAATTCATATAAGATAAAGGAATTCATAAACATATTTCCATCACAACATAATAAAATCCATGTAATAATAGGGATAAAAATAGAACCCTTTATTATCTTAGATGGAAAATAACTTTGATAAAACACTTGAACTCCATTCTTGAGGAAAATATCCTTTCTTCTTTAAAAACACTTTTCTTTTCATAACATGTCATACAACATTAAAATAAAAGAATATGATTAAAAATAAACTTGAAAACTTGTAAAGGAAGCTTCTTGGAAATAATGTTTTAAAAATCCATTCATGCCGTATAAGTTAAAAAAAACATTCTTTGTACTTTTGTCGGAAAAGTCAAAAAGTACCTCGTACGAAAAACGACAAAAGATTCCTTTCATTTCTTTTACTAAAAACTCACCGAAGGGTAAAAATGGATTTAAACAATTGTAGGTGGATGGAAATAATATTACATATTGATGAAACATGGATGTGGATGATAAAATACACCCCAGTAAATACTTACGAATAAACAATCTCGGATAAAAATGAGATTGTGATATTTCCCTTACCTTAGGTCCGACTTGCTTTGTAAGTGTCCAAACCTCCTGTATAATGATTTAAATCATGTTATTTACTTATTACAGAATCATATTCATTGTTATGATATCATATATGGTTCACTTATGACATTATATTACCCGTTCTTTTGTAAATTCCATGTTAAAGAAGCGTTTTGAGTAAAATCATTTCATTTATCGTAGGTGTTTTGACTTGTTGTTCGTGACATCATTATTACTTATATCATGATTTACTTACTTCCAGAATATAAAATATTATTTATATATCATATATATTCAGTATATATATATATATATATATATAATAGATAGATAAATAAAATGAAAAACACCGTTCATGGAGACGGTAGTCCGTACGTACGCATGAACGCTGTTTTTCTTTCCTTATTGTCTTGAAATGGAAGTAAGTAGATGACATACATATGTATATATATACATAAATCCAGTAGCTTTATAATTTCATATATTTCATTATTATTTCTTATATATACATTATAATCATTCTTAAATGGTTAACATGGAGAATGAATCTCATCGCGTCGTGGAGACGGTAGTCCGTACGTACGCACGAGCGATGATATCATTTCTATAAATATTGAATTAAATTGGAGTGGATTATACAATATATCAGAATCAATATGATGTTTTAATAACTATGTATTCTTTACACCATTATACCCATCCATGTAAGGTGGTGGTGGAAAATAGATTACACCACGGCGTGGAGACGGTATTCCGTACGTACGCACGCGCGGTGATTTCTTTTTCCGTAGGATGGATAGATGGTGAAATAGGGTTTTTTCATACTTATAATAACATATCAGTATATGAGTGATACTGATGTTATTACTTCATAATGAAACAACTTAAGAAGAAGAAGTGGAAGAAGAAATAAAGATGAAAGAATTGGTAACGGTAATTACCTCTTCTTTGAAGTGCCTCTTTGAGACCTCCTCTTAGGGGACTAGAATTGGTCTTTGAGGAAGACCAGAACCTCTAGGATGTTTCTAGGGAAGTGGAGAAGGGATTTTGGCAGGGGTTGGCCGAGCTTGAGTGCTCAAATTGGTGTGAGGAGGAGGGGGAGGAGGTGTCCTTTTATAGGGGAGGAGAGGGGCACCTTAGGAATATCTCAAATTATTATTTTATATTAAAGTCAAAATCGGTTTATAATGGTTCCAAAGGGTCTTATTTCGAAGCTAAAGTGGGGATGGGTCGAAATCCTATCAACCAATAGAATTTAGACAATTTTAGGATATTATTGTAACCTTATCAATTAGATTTAACTCCAAGTTAAATAATTTAACTTTTACCATGTCTTTTTGTTTTCTTTCACTATATGGTTAATACACTTACTATAACATGCCAAAAGAACCCCAAATTGTTTATTATTAATATATATATCCTTATATAAGTCATTTGGCCGAACCTTATATTTTTAGGAATAAAATAACAATTTATAATATAATATTTGATTTAAAAACTATTTTGTGTCAATTTTGACACTATTTGATATATGATTTTTGTGAAAGTCATAACAGAATTAAATGTTCGAACCAAGTTGATTAAATCAACATTAATATATCATAGTAACCTAGAAAATTAGTGGAATTCATAAAAAATCTCAAATTACATTTATTTTGGTGTTTATAACATCAATTATGTCAATATTTCATTAATAAGATAATTACTGCATCATCGTTGTGTCATAAATAAATTAAATTATATGATGTCTAAAAATTAAAAATAAAATACCATCATGTAGGAAATATTTTTAGCTTTCTAATGAATATTTACAATCGAATTTATCTTATGTATAACCCCATATTAAAAATGATTTACTTATTAAACTTTGATTTTAACTATTTTAACCTTTCTTTAAATAAATTAATAATAAATGTCCTAATCTAAACCAAGTGGGCCTAAATGGTCATATTTTATTCCTAAGTTTGTTTTTGGTCGAATTACACTTGTCCAATAGAATTAGGACATGTGTTAGGGTAATAGTAATATCATATTTACCCTTAGTTACCCTATTTACTATTAACCGCGGTAAAAAAGTAAAAAGTTACTATTCGCCAAAAATTTATTTTCATCTCATTGAACCACATTTTAGTCCTTGATATTAACCGTGTCTCTCGGATTTTCGAAATTCCATTCACAGAAGCGGTAAAATTATGTTTTATGAAAAATTCAGTTTTTTTAACTACCACTTAGTAGTTTCACTATTCATCAAAAATTGATGTTTTTCAGAACAACGCCAAAATTTCATCCTAAGCTATATTTCATATTCCGAATTCAAAAATGAAGTCTATTTTACCAAATTCATAACATAGAAGTTGCATTAATTAATTTTATAATTAACTCCCGCTGTTAAAACAAATAGCGTGTTTTTAAGAAACAATATCTATCAAAAGATTGACACTTGTTTATGTCTGGTTTAAATGTGAAATTACATACAATGACCAACATTGTATTGAATTGTAAAAATATATTCTAAATATACTTTAAAACCACTCAAATTAATAATTTATCACTATTAATTATTTCGATTAAAAAAGTTGTTTTTAATTATAATTTAGTAATTTTCACTATTCATCAGAATATGAAAGTTATCCGAAAAGTACCAAAATTTCACCTTAGGCTAAATTCGATACTCCGAATCCAAGAATGAAGTTCATTTTGAAAAATAAGATTTACAGAATTTTAAAAAGTGGTTATTACTATTCATAACGGCTAGTTTTAATAATATTTTAATAGCACATCGTTGTTTAGTGAAACTCGGTATTGCGTATTACACACGCTATCGAGGAAGGTCGCGATTGCGTGTAATGCAAGGCAAGACTAGGATGCGTGTTGTGCAAGCTCCTTTTGGTGTAGCGTACAACACAAGACATTAATAAAATTAAAAAGAATATTTTTTTTATAAAATCTTGGGCTGTTACAGGCACATTCACCTGATTTAAATGGAGATAATCATCTTACCCTGACCATTTCTCATGAGCATGCACATACACTCACTCATAATAACCATTTTCATCAAGAAGTGGTTTCCAATGTTAGTAAGAAGGCGTCGAAGAAAAATACCCATCCAGCACAGTTGAAAAATCAAGAGAAAATTGGCAATAAGGCCTTGCTCAATGCTAGAGTTCTTGAAGCCCTCAGACAATTGTCTTTTGCAACTCAAGATTATACTCTCTCATTTCCAAATTCCAAAAGTGACAACAATAATTCTGAATGTCTTTATCAGAAACTTCCTCATGAAGCCTTTCTTCATAACAATTCAGTCAATCGTGATGTATCACCTTCAGATGAGAGCCACGATAACCCTCTTCATGGCAAGAAGACCAAGGAGCAAGAGGTTTCATCTTTTTTTGTAACCCACCATGGTGTTCATCCCCATGATGATGAATTTCACTGTGAAAATCCTCTCCGTAGTAGTAATTTGCATTTCCTAGAAAACTCTTCAATGGAAAATGCAGTAATGAGAAATCCCTCTTATCTTGAGGAACTTGCAAATGCGAAGCCATTCATGTATGATGCCTTACCACCAGCAGGTGAAATACATTCCCAATCAAAAGATAGACTGGGGTGTAGGTAAATCTCCAAACCACCCCTGGTTAATTCATCTTCTAATTTTACAAATTAATTATCTACCAATCTTGTTGAATCTGATGAAGCAACAAAGAAGTACCAGCTCTGTTCTAATAAGGTAGAAGAATCTTCATCAAATGACAAAGAGGAAGTACTGAATATGAGAAAAAAACTGGCGAAAGTTGATATACCAGTCATGTTTTCGCCTTTGGGTGACTCTCAGTATGATATTCCAGAAACGTTGACAGAATATTGAATTCAGGATATTAGTCTCAACTTATGGAAAAATATTTGTCACTTAAAAGAGAAAATATTATCTTACGATGAATATCAAAATCATGTCAGGATAATAGAAGGGTTGCAACACCAAATTGACTTGGCATCTCTCTCAGTTTCCCTACATCCAAAGGATGAAAAGTTGTAGAGAGCCCTTCATCATTCATTCCTTGGCGCATTAAAATGGATGTGCCAGTAAATTACCAATGCCCCATCTGGTACTCATATCAGGGGATGGAGTGTTCATGGATCATTGAATTTCACTATAATCACCAGTCAACAATGCCTGCCAAAAGTGGTTTCATGCAATGTTATTGCACAAGGATGGCTATATCTAACTGGTTTTGTGCATAATCAAAGGTTTTCCCAATAATAGGCCTTAACTAGTTCTTCCCAAATTTTGGAATATAAAAAAAACTGTCAAATTACTCTTGCATCTTGAAAATGATAATATCGAACATGCTTCTCGTTTAAAGCATGCAAATCATCAGGTGAAATAAGTTTTAGAAATAATCCAATGGTCATCCGAGCTAGGTGACTTGAGTGGATGTCAGTTGATGCATCCGACCAATTTGAGGACTAAAGTCCACCAAATTAGGAGAAATTTTCAGAAATTTTCAGATGTAGCAGCTTAAGAGCCACCTCAGCTTGCTGGACTGGGGGCAATTTTAATCTATCCCTCGAGATCTACAGATAGTATTCGATGAGATGAGTGGGAAAAACAGAAACAGCCCTAGTCCACTGGACTGGGGACTTTTTCAAATTCTCAACCTCTTTCTCAGCGAAGGTCAGTCTTCTCTCGATTAGGGAGGAAGCCACTAGAGGAACACATGGCCGAATTATCAAGAGATTCCCTCCAAATTACGGTTCATCAAGAAGTTCCTGATGTATCAACCAAACAAAAGTCAATGTCTCATAAAAGACATGGAAGAAGAGAGTTTCACAGAAGCACTGACAAAAGGGCTGTAATACGTTATGCATTGATAAATGTCATCAATGCCATTGTCACTAATCCACCATAACATGAGGCTCACTCAGAGGAATCATATGAAGAAGTTCCCATTCAAGAAGCATTACACACAGAAAAGAGTGAAGGAGGTGTGCGTACCAGAAGATAGAGGATTTCCCATGGGAAAGACATTCCTTCGGGTAATTCCCTTCCATACACCAGAAAGGAACATGCCAACGAAAAGGGTAAAAGTCAGGTTACATTCCACCCTACCTCTGGATAAGGCCAATCACTCCCATTAGAGGAAAGGTTCGCACAACAAGGAGAATAAATGATGGAATTAAGGAGGTTAATTGCAAAACTACTTCAGGGTAGTCTTCCTCCAAAACATGCTAGAGTTAATCAATCAAAGAAATTTTTTGCAGCTACTAGGATGGATCAAGAATATACCCCTTTACAAGTACACCCTCACAGGTCCAATCCTATGGGTCATATGCGACAGCAACTGGCAATACTTCCATCAATGGCAGTACCGGTCGCCACACCCATCCAAACTCCCGTTATTGCACCTGCTCAGGCCCAAGTTCAACTAGAAGTTTCTCAAAAATTAATGACTACCATTGAATAATTAACATCTCGATTGGAAACTATGGAAGGAAAGTATTCACAAGTTCATCCAAAAAAGAGTGATTACCCTAAATGGGTGGATGCAATCTCCCCCCCATCAAATTTTTCGAATACCACATTCCCAATTTTTAATGGTTCGGGAGATCCAAAACAACACATAACACAATTTGTTTCCCATTGTGATCCTATGATGGGAACTCCTCAACAAAATATAAGTAGTTAAGATCAGGAGTTTTGTGTAGTCATTATAAAGACCTGCTTTTTTCTGGTATACATGTTTGCAATATCGGTCAATTACTGGGTGGGAAGATCTCCGTAAAATATTTCTTCTTCAATTTAGCTCAACATTTCCAAAGACGATAGTTTTTGATATTACCAATTGTAAGTAAAGGGAAAATCAAAGTGTTTCAGATTTCATAACTTGCTAGAAGGGATTAACATATTCTTTAATTTCAGAACTCCCTTAAGAAGAATTATTGCCAATCTGTGTGGCAAGTCTACGTGATGAATTACGCACACTGTTGAACCCTATGAAATACATTGGAGGGTTTCGAGACCTTACATAAATCACTCAGCAGATATAAGAATCTCTTAAAAAGACTAAGGCTAAAACTCATGTAATTCCATCAGTTCCAGGAAGGATAATAGGGAACGCAGAGACTACTACTGTTACACTTAAACAAGTACATGTACCTACTTCCACCTCAAAACCTTTATCATATCAAATGGATCCACCTCATGAGAATCAACAAAAATGGCCGCCTTGTCAATATGATCAAAGAGATCATAGGCAGAAATAGTTCATTGATTTGAAGAACAAGGTTTATTCTTTCTGGAATGAACAAGTTGTTGGCTACTTCATCTTGGCTTTGGAAAACAATCTGTTCTAGTTTCCAGGGCCCAAATGGCCGAACAAGGAAGGAGATGAAGACCTCCCCAACTATTGCTTGTTTCATCAGATGTTGTGGCATCCTAGTCAGCAGTGTTTTGTCTTTAAAGACCTCCTGAAAAATATTGTGAACTCTAGACAAGTAAAATTGTAAGGTTCTTCAGCCTAAGTAGCATGTGTTACTGATATGGATCTAGAGGAAGAAGGAAGGTTGCATGAAGTCAAAATAAAAAAGCACAAAAATATGATTATTGAATGGTCAGGAAAATGATCAACCAAACTCATACCATTTTATATACACAATTAAATCAACCAATTATGTCTTCTTCTATGAATGCCACAGCTAAAACCCCTTCATCAGATGGAAAATCTTCAATGAAGATGCGTAATTTGAAGATAGAAGAGAAGTCATAAGAAGACAAGCTCATGTCAAATCCTAAGTTGTCATTGAATCTAGAAGATTTTATGCCATCTAATTCAAAAACACAAGCACCGCCCCACCAAATGGAAAATCTTGAACTTGTTAATCAGGTAGAATCTTCATCAGATGAAGAATTGGTATTTGGTTCTGTTAACATGTTTCATTTAATAGATCTTTATGCCAATGATAATTTTGATTATGATGATCCTAAGTTCCCTATATTTAACAAAGGAATTAGAGTAAGAGACAGAGGACAAGGATACAAGGGAAGACGTGGATATTCCAGATGCCACTATTTCAATCCTACCCTTGCGATAACTGTATATGCGGTGAAAACTCATGGAAAAGCCCTTCAATGGGATCAACAGGAACAAGAAAGTTAATCCACACATGGTAGATTCACTCCTAACGCAGTTATTTTGGAAGACAGATTAGAGGTCACACATTCATACTCTCAGCAAATAGATAGACCTAGTCGGTCTATTCTACCAAATCCAGAAGTATTTCCAACTCCTACTCTGATACGGGATGCATCTACTGCCATAACATGAAATTCCAAGGCACCTGCGAAACCACATTTTCATGATGGGAAATGCAGAACTTTGGACCAAAAGTATGTTGTCTGGAAACATTTGGCCCATGTACAGGCCAAGTTATCAATTTTGGATGCCTTGAATCTATCAAAGGATCTTCGGGAGGTGATTTTTGAGGCTTTTTCAAGTCCTCAAGATTTTGAAACTAAAATTACTGTAGCTGAAGTATACCATATAGAGAATTATTCTGTGGAATGTCATGTAGTGATATCTTTTACCGATGAAGATGAAGATGATGTTGTACATGGACATATTAGACCATTGTATCTATCTGGAAAAGACAATGATATAGACATCCAACGAGCATTCATTAATAATGTCTCAGGAGTCAATCTCATTCCTATTCGTACACTTCATTGATTGGGCCTCACCGAATATAATTTATCTCCTTCTACTTTGATGTTGCAAGGATATGATAAGAAATAACAAGAACCTCTGGGAAAAATTACACTCAGAATTCTTTTTGGAGACCTTGTTCATAATTCAAATTTCATGGTTTTTCATCAGGACACAGCTTTAGACTTTTTTTTTGGAATACCTTTGCTACATCAACATGCGGCCGTACCTTTTTCGTACCATCAATGTCTCAAATATTGTTTCAATGGTCATATTAGGACATTTTATGGTGATAAATCACCATTCAAAACATGTGACTCTCAATACATTGAGGCATAATTCTATCACATGGAAGTAAAGGAAAAATCCACGGCAAAGAAGGTCACCAAAAATAATGTTCCAAATGGTTTGGAAAAGATTCCAGTAAACCCATTCATACATATGTGTACAGATTGTGTGTTGCCTATCAATCAAATTGACAGGATAGAACTAAATCCAAACACTCTTATGGAAACATCGATAATTTCAATTATGGAAATCAAGCCAGACAGCATGGGAGAAATTGTTGATTCCCCTAAACAATAATGAAATCTTAGATAGAGAAGTATTTATTTCATCCACTGAAATCTAGAAATTCTATAATTTATCAACCAGGTCAGAAGAAGGTATAGAAATACCAGATGAAAATAATGATTCCAATTATCAATCCATCATCTCCTCTCTATCACCCCAGAAGGACCCTTCATCATAAATAGGATCAGAAATGGAAGCCTCTTCTCCAAGATGATCAAATTTTAACTTCTCCCCTGACCATGTAAATTCCTCTTTGTTATATACTATGCAAGTAGAGACAGAATAAGTAACACATATTGAAGAATAAGAAGAAGATCTGAGGGATGCTCCTCCATCATTTGAAGAGGGAATCTCTACCACTATGGATGAAATCAGAGAAATAAATCTGGGTACAAAAGAATATCCACGCCCCAATTTAATTAGTGTGGACATGACTCTTGAAGAGCAAGTAATGTATACTTCTTTTTTAATGTAAAATCATGATTTATTTTCTTGGAATTATAGAGAAATTCCAGGTATTGATTCCGATGTTTCCACTCATCATTTTGGTTTTTGAGAAGAACATTGAGGATTCAAGAAAGCAGCAAGAAGAACACACCGAACTTATGCCTCCAAAATTGAAGCTGAAGTTTATAATATTATTAAGGATATCTTTGTCAGAGACGTTCAGTATCCCAAATGGATGGATAATATTGTCCCTGTGAAAAAGAAGAATGAAAAAATTAGTTTTTTTATTGACTTCAGAGATCTTAATCGGCATTATCCCAAGGATGATTTTCTAGTTTCGACCTCAGAACTCTTAATAGATGAAATAGGTGGCTATGAAGATCTTTCCTTCATGGATGGATACTATGGGTACAATCAAATATGAATGGCCCTAGATGATGAGGATTCTACAGCCTTCTGAACCCCTCAAGGTGTGTTTTTCTATCGGGTAATGCCCTTTTGCCTGAAAAATGCAGGTGCAACGTATCAACGTGACATGCACCATATATTCCAACCCTTTTTTGGGAAATTTTTTGAATGTTATGTGGATGATTTGGTGGTTAAATATAGAATTTTTTTGATTAGTTGGATGATCTGGAAATCATATTCAACAAACTTCGAAAACATAAATTGAAGATGAACCCCTTGAAATGTGCTTTTGGGGTAACCACAGGAAAATTTCTCAGCTTCGTTGTACACCATCGTGGTATCGAAGTTGATCCTGAGAAGACAAAACCAATCCTTGTCATGTCACCTCCTAGAAATATGAAGTAATTAAGAAAACTTCAAGGACACTTGGCCTGTATTCGGCATTTCATTTCCAATTTGGTAGGAAAGTGTTTACACTTCACCAAATTAGTGAAGAAGGGAGTCACCTACCAGTGGACAGAAGAATTTCAAGAAGCATTCTATATTCTCAACAAATATCTCTTGATTCCACCAGTATTAATGTCACATATTGATCTAATGCCACTTATTCTCTATGTGATAGCTTTAGATCGATCATTGGGTGCTTTCCTTGCTCAAAAGAATGATTCTAGGAATGAAAACAAACTTTACTATCTCAGTCTGACTATGCATGAGGCAGAAACTTAATATTCAAGTATTAAAAAGTGATGCAAAGAATTAATCTTTGTAGTTTAGAAATTGAGACACTACCTGAAACATCAGGAGGTCTAATTGGTATCTCACAATAACCCTCTCAAATTTATCCTTAGTTGTCCAATGATTACAGGATGTCTAACAAGGTGGGCAGTTATTTTGTAGTAGTTTGATATCCAGTATGTGTCTCAAAAGGAAATAAAGGGCCATGATCTGGCTGATTTCATTATTGAACACCCATCTGTAGAAGATACATCTTTAAATATTGAACCTCCTATTGAGTAAGTCTTCTCTATTCATGATAATCCTCAAACATGGGAAATGAATTTTGAGGGTTCCTCTAGAAGTCCATCTGGGATGAAAATTGAAGATCCTAAATTCAACAAATATGGGTTAGGAATCGTTCTTATTTCCCCAGAAAAGGAAGTTCTACCCTATTCCATATTATTTTTGGAGGGTGGTACAAACAAAAAAGTGGAATATCAAGCTCTCATCACAAGCTTGGAATTGGCGCTTCAGGCACAGGTGAATCACTTGAAAGTATAAGGTGATTCAGATTTGGTAATCAAACAAATAAATGGGGATTATACCTTCAAAAGGGAAGAGTTAATTCCTTTGTGTGATTATGTAGGAGAGTTAATTTCAGAACTTCCCTTGGAACCAAAATTTTCGTATGTCCCATGATCACAAAATTCCCAATATGATGCATTGGCTAATGTAGCCACAGCCATGGCATATCCAAATCGGGATGAAACAATCATTATTATTGCCCACCATCATGTAGTTTCACCTTTTGTTCAAATCAGAATAGAGGAAATCAATGAAATCAGTTCCATTTCTGAACCATTTGGTCATACTACAGGATGGATGAAACCTATCAGGGAATACCTTCAAAATGGAACACTCCTACCTGATAGAGATGGGAAAGAACAAGTCTTGCAACGTGTGGTAAATTTAATGATTTATGATAGCCCAGATCACCAAAAAATTCTCTACAAGAGAGGTTTTGATGGAATTATCTTCAGATGTACTGATGGTGAAGAGACAATGGCTATCATGAGTGAAGTTCATGCAGGAGTTTGTAGTGCCCACCAGTCTGGACATAGACTTTCTAGTAAAATTTGAAGGCTTAGATACTTATAGCCTTCAATGATACAAGATTGTGATGATTTCAATAAGAAGTGTCATTCTTGACAAGTATGTTCCAACTTCATTTATAAACCCCTAGAGTTTCTTCATGCATCTAAATACTCATGGCCATTTTTTACATGGGGAATGGATGTAGTAGGACATTTTCCTCCAGCTACATCCAATCAGTTTATGTATATTCTTACTACTACTGACTACTTTTCCAAATGGGAAGAGGTAATACCTCTCAAAGAAGTTAGTTCTAAAGGCACTGTTAGCTTCTTCATTTCTAACATCATTACTAGATTTGTTGTTCATCATACCATATTGATGGACAATGGAACTAAATTATGTTCATCCAAGGTGAGACTGTTGTATCAAGAATATAATATAAAATCCAACCATTCATCTTAGTATCATGCAGTGGCCAATGGAAAAATAGATGCCTTCAATAAGACTCCTTCAAATATATGAAAAAAATGGTAGATAAAGATAAGAAATCATGGCTTGATTAGCTTTTTCATGCCTTATGGGCTTATCGAACCACCACCCGCACTGCTACGTGGTCAACTCCATATTCACTGGTATATGGAACATAAGTAGTCTTGCTCATTGAGGTTTAATTACCTTCACTCAGAGTAGCCATTTGTGATCATTCATCCACTGATGAACAATATCAGGAGCGATTTGATGAATTGGAACGATTAGATAAAAAAATATTGTGCACCCTGCACCACATGGAAGTCTATCAGAATTGAGTAGCACAGGCTTTTAATAAAAAAGTTTATCTTCATTCATTCATTTAAGGAGAATTGGTATTGGTCCTCAAAACTCTAATGATACCAGGAACGAAACCTCCAAAGCATGATCCAAAGTGAGAAAGTCCTTACTCAATACATAATTTCTACTCCAATAGAGCTTATTATTTAATCTCAATGGATGGAGAACTCATTACATCTCCAAATAATGAAAGATTCTTGAAAAATTACTTTGTGTAACACAAATACACTGATTTTCCATACTGTAGGACATTAAACTGCATAGCCACATGTTCTTCCAACATTACGTTAAACTATGCCCCCCTTATACGTCCTACAAGACTTTAAACTGTACATTTTCATCCTACATGATGTTTAAACTATGGAAAAAAGTCCCTTAATAAGTCCTACATGACGTTAAACTATGCACATGTCCCACAAGACGTTAAATTTCACAAAAATACGTCCTACCTACATGACGCTAAACTGTATAACACCCTTTGTCCCACATGATGTTAAACTGTGCATTGTTAGGGTTCTTGCTGACTCTTATTTCTCACACCGAGCATGACTCACATGAGCTTAGAGTAAGCTTCAACCATAACACCCTCTCTTGGCTGCTAACCACACTTAATTCCCAACACCATCTTCGGGTCATTGTCCTCAAGTTCAACTCGATCACCAATTCATAATCAATCGAACTTCGTGGACTTTGATCCTTGCCTTCTAGGATGGGTATGTAGGAAAACTCCCAAGGTTGAAGCTCAAAACCAATATCTTCACATCGGTTCCCCTCCATCTCATACTATGTTGATCTGTGAAGCCCCCCCCAAACCAATATCTTCACATTGGTTCACCATCGTGCTACATGACGTTAAACTATATATGTCCCTTTTGTCCATGCTACGTGGCACTAAACTGTGCAATGAAATCGTCATTACAATATGATGTTAAACTATACAGTCCCCCATTTTCCTCGCTGCAAGACATTAAACTGCATATCCATACATCCTAGCTACATGACGCTAAACAGTACAACATCGGTCCATGCATATGACCTTAAAGTATTCACACTTTTGTCCAATATAACCATAAACTACAACAGTATCTGACACTCTCGCCTGATAATGAATCATTATTGACATTGATCTTCAATAATGTCATATTCCAAGGACTACGTGCATACATGGAAATTCCCAAACATTTAATCTTGGGTCCAACCATCATTGCACTAAAATCCACTTTCACCTTTCACTTGTACGAACCAAATATGTACAAAGGATGTTTCAAGAACTATGTATGGGATGATTACCATCCCTATAGGATACATAGGAACATTTGAGCATCCCTCGAATCCAGCCCCAAGTCTTTAGGACTAACCCCAAACTCTAATTTCAGTACCTTGGCTGAAAAGTCCCCCTACGAGAATGTAAATGGTGTATGAAAACCCTGGTCATTATTTACATCAGGTTTATAACAAACAAAAAATGTGTCTCCCCCATTATGGTATGAGCTCTAAGACCCTAAACTAAGATCTCCTAAGCTCTCGTCCCACATGAAATTAAACTGTATTTGAAGAACAATATATGGCTTGATTCTCATCATAATGATATATTTAGTGTAGTCCAGCATCTCAATTTAGGACCCAGCCACAACAAGATTATGGTCATCATTTGTCTATGTATCTCTTTCATGTGTGGGACAATAACCATTTTTTATGTGTTATACTCCTAAACATAATTACTTCCAGATCTCCATAACACTTTTCTTTAATTCTGGTAAAAAAATGTCTGATACCCATGAATTCATTTTCCTGACTAGGTAGCACATGCCCTTAGGCAGCCTTACATAAATAAGTCTACATAACGGACCTATCATCCAAAAGATGCTCTTATTTGACTATGCAGCCAATGCACTTAAGTGGCCCTGCATAATTCAATCCCCTAATGGGTTTTTCAAATAGTGGTAACTTTATTATTGGGGGAAAACCAATTTTTTCCTTATTTGTCGTAACGATGATATTTTGGGATTCGTAAAAGCAACCATCCTTAAAATATTTTTCCCATACTCTTTTTCATGATCTCAAAGTATTCAAGTCTATGGTTTATATTTCCATTCCCTGCAGTTTGGCCAGACCTTCGCAGGATTGATATTCATCCAATTCATTGAAAATATTAATTGGGAATATCCTCTCCATTTTCATGTACCTCTCTCTATATAACAGAATCTATGCTTTGTAAAATTTGAATCTCTAAAAACGTTCCCTGGCTTTTTAACAATGGAAAAGTAAAATTTCTGAGAGTTCTTTTGCCTGACTATGCAGCATGTTCCCTTAGGCGGCCTTGCATAAGTAGTCTACATAATAGACCTGTTAGCCAAAAGATCCTAATATTTGACTATGTAGCCAATTCCCTTAAGTGGCCTGCATAATTCAACCCCCCCAACAGGTTTGTCAAATAGTGTTAACTTCAATCTTCGGAAATAATTCCTGTAAAACCTTTAATCCATTTTTTCATATCATCCCTCATATTTGAAATTTCTTAAGACATAGTTTACATGTTTTCTCTCATACATGAATATGGTAATATGTTTTCAATCAAATTATAAATGATTTGAGTCAATTTTAATCCATTTGGTCAAAGCTGTTCGACCTTAAACCTTAGCCTTTTTATGTCTGGCATGCATGACTTCAAACTGCCAACAAGAGAAAATGTACTTATTAAATTGGGAACCTGTAAAAGGAACTATGAACAAAAGTCGATTCCCAGCTTTCTAAACGTACATTTTATATGATTTAGACAATTTTTAGAAACAAAAATACACAATGTTTTTGAGGTTGTACGTATAATCCTAGCAAAATTCAAACTATACATACTAGGACCATAGGCTTATGTAAAAAAATTAAGTAGTTAGAAAGAGAATTCATGTACAAATGATTGAAGATGAAATGTATTTTTCATTAATGCACAGGATTATAATAACATCCATAGATTGGATTATCTTCAATTTTTCAGTAATTACAAGAGGCTTTCAACATAACTTTTCATTTGATTTACGGCATCCCGAGCTTCATCAGAATCCACTTGAAGTTCATTCACTCGACCAAATTCACTCTTTTCCACATGATGGAGTGCTTTCTTGGCATCTATTATGGCTTCCCTACCATCTGTTTGGACTCCTTCCAATGAATTGTTGAGATGCTCACATTCCCCAGTAACGACCTCTAGTTGTTGCAGAAGGTGCATCTGCTGGAAATCTTTCTCATTGATATTATGCTTCAGCTCCTTCAGCTTTGCAGCATGATCAGCCTATTCTCAGGACACTTTAGCATCAAATTCGCCGATATTGGTCACTAGCCTCCTTTGGCCAGATCTTGATGAAACTTTTTATCTTGCTCCCTCCTTATGATGAATTGTTTCACCATGGTATAGTTCTCTTGATATCCAAAACTGCAGTGTCCCAGCATGACGAACAAGGATGACAGTTGCAGGATCCTCTAAGAAAGCTCTTCAAGGGGCACTTCAGATATGATCTTCAATATATTCTTCCATGCCTTGAGATGGGAGAATTAGAGTGCCTTTTTCACCTCTGGGTCTTATACAACATCACTATCACAAGTGGGAATATAGTTCGGGGTTAATGCACTTAAGTAAGTTCCATGTTCTTCTCCTCCCCCCTGACCCTATGTACTTCACTTTCTACACCTGTTGGGGCTAAGGCTGAGGCTTCACCTCCAGATTTATCCATTGAAGGTGACGGCCCTTCATAGTCAATTGAAAGCTTCAGTTAGTTTCAAAGGATAACAAAAGTTGATTAGATGTCTTGAAAATTATGTACAACCACAAATATTATTATCTTTTACCCAACAGTAGATCAAAAACATGAGAAGGATCCTCCCCATATTTCCTAGATTCAATAGGATTTTCAAAAAGTGTTTCAGGAAGCTCTATTGGGTTAATATACACTTGAGCTAGAGTCTCTATAATGATAGGTTTGTCTCTACCCCCTTCAGTCATCGAAATATTAGTAGCTTTCTTAGATGAAAATGCACATTTCAACCAATCATGGTCAGAGATGTAATAAAAGACATTTAACAGGACAAAGGATAACAATCACATCCAAAATATTCTAAATCACATGGTAATTTAACATGATCTAAAATTTCTTAAAAAGACATGAAAAGTATCATCATTTCATCCAGTGATATCCTAGATTCCTAGTTAGTCTCTCTAGTGGGAGAATTTGACATGTCTTTTTGGTGACCTTCCTCCTGCAACCTCTGACCCCGGTTAGCTTCCATAGAGAAAATTGCAGAGTCAGTTGCAGTGGTCACCAAATGTTCTGGTGCAGGTGTTGAACCTAAATCATCATAGAATGAAATTTAGTTGATGTTTTCATCAAAAATTCTATGAATTATTGTTAATTTACCAGAATCAGGATCTTCTCTCCTTGTGGCAGCAACTGGAGCAGTATTGGGAACATGCACTGGCTATTCTTCTCTCATATATTCTTCTGGAGCAGCCAGGTCAGTATGAATTTGTGACTATTCACCATCACCCTCTGTTGTCCTCAAAGGAGGGTCAGTCCTCTCCCTTAAAGGGGAAATCAAAGAAGCCCCTGCAATCCCAAGAAGTATGAGAAACATTTTCATGAGTTAAGATTCAGGCCTATCCGAAGGACCTTCCCCTACTGATGAAGCATTTACCTATAGAATTATTCCTTAGATGCCTTTTCTTCTTTGGTTATTTGGGTTTGATGACATCATTACCTCCAAATACAGGTATTTGAGAGTGAAAATACCTTTCTAACTCCTCGTCCATGGCTTTCCAGCCTGGAGATATGTCTCTAGGCTCAGGAGGATATTCAGTGACTCCATGAGCAGTGCCACCAGGGCTATACCGCGGTGAAGGGAACTCAGTAGTTCCTTCCTTAAAAAAGATACAGGATGAAAAAAGTAATTTCCTTGGGTAACAATGCTTTGACTTAAATCACGTTGCAAATAAAATAAGTAAAGAAATTTAAATCTTCAAGAGACACATAATCATGCCACACCTTATCTAATGAAGCCCCAATCCCCTTAGTGGCGCCACAATTCTTCATTTTCCTTCACCCTCTTAGTGATAGGAATGGAATCATCAGTGGAATATATGATCATTTCCAACTCTCTGATGCAAGCCCGCACATCATTGGGGTTATCCTTGAAGTGGATATCAGTAGAAGCCCGGAGATCCCCCACTTCGGGGATATTTATCCCTTCACATAAGTCCATCCAAGCGGTTTCAATTTTACAATATAAACTCCGCCATGTCTGGATAGAATCTGGTCATAAATATTCAGAATGTGCACTAGAAGGCCTTGAGTAGGGTCCCACAATATGGGACTTCAACTTCTTCCCAGCTCCTACAATCACCGATAAAGGATAAGAAAATGAAACTTTTTGCTCTATAAAATAATGACGACTAAATATCCTCAATGATATAACTCACCTTGAGTTAATAAAGTTGGTCTCTTGACTATTCCAAGTGGATTATATCTGGCAAGAGTCCATTTTGACGCATGTCATGCCTCATCATCTCCATCTGGGGAATCTGGTGAATAATCCCTGGGTGAAGAACCCAATGAATCAGCTCGGAGTGAGGAAGAGTCACCTTCCAAATGAAAGGTATCTTTCCTAACACTTTTATTCTTTACTCCCCACCTGGGAGACATGAAGATTCAATACCCCTACCGAGTATGATGCTACCCAGTTCTTGGAAAACCATGTAGTCAATTGACTCGCCGCTCCAGCAACTGGTAGATCAAACACTACCCCAGTCTTCTCCATAGTTTTCAACAAACATAGTTTTTGGGGAACCATTGGATTATAATCTAACCTGACATGAATGGGAGGGGATAAAATAATCTGCTGCAGACGCTTGAATTGGCGTGAAAATTTATATGGAGCATAGGCCTCGCATATAATCTCCCTACCAATTCTGGTGGCCAATACACCATCTTTGCAAGACAGCATATAAGACCTCAATTCCAGGATAGTTGGTCCATCGTCAACAAACTTCCCAGTCATTGGGTTTCCATAAGGAATGAAATTAAATTCCTTGAACATGCTCAACCTCACCTTTAGATCATAGCAATTGAGGGACAATGGAGAAATTCCGTAAAATTTCTGCACCAAGGGACTAAAAGAACTTCCAAGAACCTGTACTCCGTTCTGTATAGCGTACGTCATGAAGTGAGTGGCGATCCATCCCCACAAAACATGGAATGGTCCAACTATTCTTAAAGGATACTTACCCATATATTCATGGAATAAGCTCTAGTGAATCTTCTCCAAAATCGGGGTTGCCAACCCAAACATTTTTCTCTCAGCCAACTTGGCTGCAACAACGAAGGTACCTGGCCTGACACCTCCCTTAGAATCCCTAACTGCAAGAAGATAAACACTGATTCACAGGGATAAAAATCCCACCAGATGGGTCTTCTCTAGGATTCATTGATTCACTTCATTCCCCCACTTTTCAAACTCTCCCTCTTCCAGAGTTGGCCAGAATGTGCCAAGAGCACCACTCTTCTTTGCTCTGGGGCAGCTAGTAGGACAAGTACAGGTGGGACCCTTCTCCATCTTCTTGATGAGAAACATGTCCATCCACTCCACTAGATGGAGATCTTATCTAGAGTGGGTCTTTGTGGTTTTGGTATTCTTAATCTTATTGAAAATTTTAGTTAACCCTCGATCTAGAGCCGCGGCCTTCTCAAAATCATTCCACATCACATTTGGAGGGATGAACTCATCATACATGTCTCCCAGAATTGGAGCCCCTGAGATCTTGTAGACATCCCACAAGCTGATTCCTATTTCTCCATGAGTCAGATGGGGAGAATTGGATTCTCGGCTCCATTGGCTGATTAGCTTCGACACAAAATTATCATTCCTGTAGACATATGTCTTCCCAGACCAGATGGTTTCATATATTGCATCTCTCCTAAGATCCTCGAAAAACACTACACAGGTTTGTCACACCAAATATGCCCATATCCAATTTGGCTTCACACCTCATCTGGGATGGAAATCCCAACTTTATTTCCATCCCTTAGATTGGTCAATCTGAGAATTTTGGAAAATAGAAGGATAACAATGAGGAAACAGATCAGTCTTGTGAGGCTTCAGATCTGGAGCACATGGGATATGATGCATTATTTATGCCTTCTCTATTATTCCAGCCTTGACAAATGATTTTGCAACTGAGACTTTTTCCGAAGAGAAATTGGTGTAAGTCTGAAACCATGAATGAGGAATACAATTATTTGCCTCTGGAACATTGAATCCTTGCAGATGACCATGGCCATATAAAGGAAAGTATATGCTCCGTGGGAAATTGGCATGATATTTATTCATTTACTTAGCCAAGTCTGGGAGAGTGTTGTCGTAGATATCATAATAGTCATGGCTGACGATGTTCATCATATCATCTATTCTCTTGCTGGCCAACTAATTAGCCGGTCTAATTATTTTGGGATCCATTAAATCTATACAAAGATCAAACTATTAACATTCAAGTAACTATGTTTTTATGAAATATTTGTGAAGAAAAAAAAAATAGAAAAGGAATTAAGCTGCACAAGTGTTTCCATGCAAGTGTTGTCTTGCAAGTTTTGCTGCGCAAGTATTGCCCTGCAAGTCAAAATTCTAGCTAGAGAAGCACGACACAAAGTAGAGCAATCGACCAAGAAAAGAAACAAACTTGCATGACGAGAGATTAAAATATTTGAAGTTAGGATGGTTTGTGAGAAGTGACGTCCATATATATAGGAGATCATGCAACCCTGCATGCCAGAACCTGCGTGCCGCAACCTGCGCACCTAAAACATGCACACCGCTGGACCCTGGTTTCTCGTTTCCTTTACAGTCAAATCCTCTTTCCTTTTTCAGATCCAAATTTGAGGGGGGGGGGACTTTTGTTGATGTTCTTTTATGTAACAGAGTCCAATGAATGGAAAAGGTAGATACCTTAATCACAAAGAAAGTCATCCATTGAAGAACATCAAAAAATTGACAAAGGCAGGGACTAGGAACCCTTTTGGAGGGAGTCGTGCAAGTTTCCTGCATGCCGCACAATTCACTTGTGTTCCACATATGGGTCACGCAAGTCACTTGCATGACTTATTATTTTTTCGCCCAAGGTTCCTAGTGGTCTATAAATAGCCCCTATGGGCCCCACATTTTAGGGACAAATTTTCCAAAATTCATATTCAAGCTCTGGTCACCCATGTCTTTGTCTAAAGTCTTCAGAACACTTATAAGGTAATTCTTTACCTATAATGGGAGCTCTAAAGAGGAAGAATAAGGCCTAATTTTTAGAACTCATCAACAATTGCACGCCTAAGTGTCCAACCCTTATGGGAAATGAAGACACTTGCACGCCGCCTTGTCCTATCAAGGAAACTTGCGCGCTAGCCTTCTAGAAGCCTCTAGTCAAGATACTAAGGGCTTGAGTTCAAAGTCGCCCAAGTATTTCCCTATGTATTATTCATTTCCCAAGGTGACTCTTGTCACACAAGTCTACTTGCACGACCATGACTTGCATTCCAGAACAATACTTGCATGCCTCAGTCCTAGTCACCTCCTTTCCTCAGATCTATCTCTCCTCTTCAAGAAATAGCCTTCAAAACCCTCTTCAAAGCCATTTAGCACATGGTTCCTTTGTTGGCTTCCTTATTTGAAAGGAATTCTGTGAGAACCTCTCCCAAGACCTAATGACTTACAAGCTTTATTTCACCACATTTTTGGATTTCTTATACAACCTCATCCTTTGAGATGAGAAGTTCTTGTAACCTAGGCCTCCTTCTTAGGAGAAATCCCCAATCATAGTTTCCTTAAACATTGTGAATCCTCCTCTGATGTAAGCCCCAAACTTAATTTTATTTTGATTTGGGCTTCCTTATCAGGAACAAAACCCAATCATAAGTCCCTCTTAATTTGGGATTCCCTTTCAGAAGTAAGTCCCGGGTTAAAATTCCATATCTCCATAAAGTAAAAATACCTTTATAGACCCTACTCTTGGGATTCTTTCCTAAGTCATGGTCTTCATTTACTTAGGTCTTCATAAATACGTAAGCCCCACATCATTTCTCATGATTTCATCTTTCATGGAACCATCATCAATTTTACTGATACCTCTTGTTTCTCACACCGAGCATGAATCACGTGAGCTTAGAGTGTGAGAGCAATCACGACATCTCTTTTTCAGCCATTAACCATGCTAAAACCCCATATTTCTTACCCGAACTACGTGGACTTTGATCTCTACCTTAAAAGTAGAGTATTTAAGAATCCTTTATAAGGTTCAAGACCATTTTCATTAATTATTTTTCATCCCATATGACTTTAAACTATATCCTTCTTGTCAAACTATGTGGGTTCTGGTTCTTTTTTAACGAGGATATGTAGGAAGCCCATCTGTGGGTATGGTCCCAACTCTAAAATAATCCCTATCTTTCCGAACGAAAATAAACTTCAAGCACCCCATTGAGTGGATTTAAAATCAGTATGGCCATCATAATGACCAAGATAATTCTATATAATGAATTGAAGGATACCATTGACTAAGCATATCCAATACATATGGATGATTATCTATCAATAAAGAACCTCAAATACATATATAAGATTCTCAAAATCCCATACTTATCAATCAATGATTGAAAAATCTAAAGGAAAACTCATTTTCATGCTTGGTGATTTAATGAAGATTCATGAACATAACTTAAATTTATAAGAGAGTCCCGGAGTAGGCAACAATTCCCCCAAAAATGTGTGATGAGCTTGACCTCCCATCCTCTCGACCAATGAAAATTCTTAAGCCTCATCGGTCCACAACTAAAGAGCACCTAAATTTGGAAAGTAGTCCAAATGGATATAGAATTCTTGGGTGTTTCCAGTTCTATGAATAAACCCGTTAGAAACCGATTGGAAAGTTTGAACCTTAAACAAACAAGTTCATCCCCATTTCCTAATGAAACAAACCTAAAAACCCTAAAATCTCAAAAACCCTACAATACTATAAGAACCCTAAAATCCAACCTCAAAAAAGTAAAAAATCCTAAAACCCCTAAAACCCATAAAAAACTTATAAATCCTCAAAAACAATAAATAAATGAAAAACCTATAGTCTTATAAAACTCATAAAACCCTAAAAACAATAAACAAATCTAAAAAAACCCTAAGGAGACCTATGATTCCCTAAAACCTATAGAACAATAAATGGTCTCTAAAATCCCTAAAAACCACAAAGTGAACTTAAACCTCCTACACCACTAATAGGCCATAAAAACCTAAAGACCATAAATACACTAAAATATCCTAAAACTACATAAAACCCTTAAAATTACTTAAAAGAATAAGAAACATAAAATCCCTTGAAACCCTAAAAAACACTAAAATGTCTTACAAACACTAAAATTCCTAAAAACCATGAAAACACAAAAAACCTTAAAACACCCTAACCCCATTACCAAACCCAAAAACACCGAATGGAACCCCAAAAATTAAAATAAGAAAAAGATCAAGAAAACAAGAAAGATCTATAAAAACCATAAGAACCCTAAAATAACCTTAAAACCCCATGGAAGCCTGAAAAAAATCATAAAGGCTTAACTACCCAAAAAACATTAAAAACCCCAAAAACACTAAATATCCAAAAAACCATAAAAATCTTACAAAAACTCTAAAACCCCAAAAAACCCCACACCCTCAGTAAAATGTCATAGAAAATTTTAAAAACCCATAAATTCCAAAATAACCCCTAAAACCTTATGAAAATTAAAAAATTCCCTAATATCCTCAACGAAACCATAAGAAAACCCGAATAACCTAAAAACATTATTCCCCTAAAAATCATAAAAAACCCAAAAAAAAATTACAAACCCTAAGAAAACAAAAAAGAACCTAAAAAACTCTAAAACAATAAAACCCACTAAGAACTCTATAAAACTAAAAAACTCTAAAACCCCTGAAACCCCAAAAAAACTCTAAAATCGTAAAACCCTTAAAAGAACCCTAAAACCCTAAAACCCCATAAATTTATTTTGTAAACTCTAAACATACATAAAATATATAAGATCCCTAAAGACCCTAAAATCCTTTAAACCTCCCAAGAAACTCTAAATCCCATAAAGGACCCGAAAAACCTAAAAAATCCCTAAAAACCCTATAATATCCTCAAAACTATAAAAACCCCTTAATAACACTAATGATCATAAAACCATTAAAGACCATAAATAAACATTTAAAACCCTAAAATCAGTAAAACCCATTACACTCAAAAAATTCCAGTAAAAATCCTAAATACCCTAAAACCCTTAAAAGTCATTAAAAGTCAAAAAAAATAAACCCCTATAAACCTAACGAAACCCTAAAACACTCCAAAAAAAACTCTAGAAACCCGAATAGTCCATAAAAACCATAACAAATCATAAAAGAACAAAAAACCCAAAAAAAAACCCATAAAAGACCATGAAAACCTAAAAAACCCCAAAAGACCCTAAAAACCCTAAATGACCTTAAAATCCCTATAAACCCCCTTAAAGAACCAACAAATCCCCTTAAAAACCTTAAAACTCTAAAAAACCCCCAAACACCCTAAAACCGTAAAATAACCTAAAAACATTAAACATACAGAAACACCCTGAATGACTGTAAAAAAACCTAGAAACAGTAAAACACTAAAATCCTTAAAAGTCCTTAAAAACCCAAAAAAAAATACCCAAAATCACTAAAAAATCTAAAAACATTAAAATCCCTTCAAATCCATAGAAACCGTAAAGGTCCATAAATACCAATAAATCATGTAAAGGTCCCTAAATAAATAGAAATCCCCTAAGAGAACCTAAAACCCATAAACACCCCTACCCCCCAACCTAAAACCCTATAAAATAAAATAAAACCCCTAAAAGACAATAAAAATCCAAATAAAACCCTTAAAACGCCAAAAACATCCTTAAATAACCTAAAAAGACTGAAAATTCCTAAACCCCTTAAATCCTCTTATAACAACTAAAACTCAAAAAAATGTAAAATTACAATACCCCTAAAACTCCTAAAACCCCATAAATCCTAAAATCCCTAAAGACCACAAAAAACCCAAAAACCCTTAAAAACATCAAGAATTGAAAAACAACCACAGAAAACCCCAAAAACCTCAAAACACTAAAATACATAAAAATACTAAAAACATTAAAACACCTAAAACCTCTTAATATCATTGAATATATCTGAAAATCCAAAAAACAACTAAAAAAACAAAATATCCAAATAAAATCAAGAAATCCTTAAAACCCCTAAGAAATCATAATAAAGCCTTAAAAACACTAAAAAACCTTTAAAAACCTATAATCCCTAAAAGAATCATTAAAACTATACAAGAATCCTAACACCCATAAAAACCTTTGAAACACCTAAATTAACCAAGAACACTAAAACCCCTAAAAAACATGAAAACACTAAAAACCCTAAAAATACACTAAAACACTAGAATCCCAAAAAACCCCAAAACAACTAAAAAACCAAAAACCCTCCAATAACCTTAAAAAATCCTAAATTATCTGAAAACTAAAAAACACCTAAAGGCCCTAAAAAACTACAACACCCTAAAACCCCCAAAAACTAAAAAACCCCTCAAACCTCTTATAAACCCTAACCAGTTTGAAAAACCCCTAAAACCTCTAGAAAACCCAAAACCAGCCAAAAAATCCCAGACAAGTCTAAAACCCCTAAATCACTCAAAGAACTCTGCAAAACTAAAAAAGAACCATGAAACCCCTAACCCCCCCCCAAAACACCTTATAAATCATAAAAATGTAAAAAATAACTAAGAACAGGAATAACCGCTGAAAACCCCTAAATTTAACTTAAAAAACTAAATGAGCATTAAAAAAACATAAAACCCATAAAATCCAAAAAAAATTGCAAAACACAAAAAATCCAAAACCCCTAAAAACCATAAAATCTATTAAAACCATAAAATAAATAATATGTCTTAAAACCTTAAAACCTCAAAAAAACACTGAAATCCCCTAAAGACCCTAAAAACACCAATACCCCTAATTCCCATAAAACCCTTAAACAACTTGAAAACATAAAAACCCTAAAAGACACTAATAAACAATTAAAACCCGTAAAAACCTAAATCCCATAAAATCCCTATGAACCATAAATTTTCTAAATACCCTAAAAAATTAAAAACCAATAAATGTAACAAAAACCCTAAAACACTAAGAAATAATAAAACACATAAAACTATAAAATCCCTAAAAATACTAATAAAAAAACCTAAAATATATTTAAACCCCTTAAACCCCCCAAACTTTAAAACCCACAGAAATACTAAAAATGTAAAAACCCATTGAAACTATAAAAAACTATTAGCAATGCTATGGTATCCAAAAACCGCTTAATCCCATTAAAACAATAAAACAAAAAACCAAAATAACACGAAAAAACTCTAAAAACCCAAAACCCTTATAAAACCTATGAAAACCCTAAAACCACCAAAAGTCCCTAAAAACAATAGAACCCCTAAAATAACCTAAAAGACCAAAAATAACCTAAAAACCACTAATATTCCATATAATCAAAAAATCCTACAAGGAATTAAAAACCGTAAAAACCTAAAAGGCCATAAAAATCTCTAAAAACCTAAAAGACTGTATAAACGAAATAAACAAAAGGAACCTAAAAAAATAAAACACTAAATATCCCTAAAAAATCTAAAAACCTTAAAGAAAAAAAGGTCTAAAGATCCAAAATGATCATAAAAAATAATTAAACCCAAAAAGGACCCTAAAACCCTCTTAGAAATAGCAAAGGCTCCAAAAAACTCTAAAGGACCTTAAAACCCCCAAAACCCTAAACCACTCTAAAACCCCAAAAAACATTAAAACCTTTAAACACCCTTAGAAACCATAAAGATCCTAAAAGACACAAGAAAATTCTAAAAATAACAAAACACATAAAACCCCAAAAAGTCCCAAAGAAACACTAAAAACCCTAAAGTCCCATATAAATCCAAAGAGACCATGAAAACCCTAAAAATATTAGAAGTCCATAAAACAATAAATTCTCCAAAAAAATATAAAAACCAAAAAAACTCTGAAAAAACCTAAAAAACCTGAAAACCATAAAAATAATAAACCCTCTAAAAATTGTAAAAACTCTTAAAACCCCGAGAAGACCAAGAAAACCTAAAACCCTAAAATCCATAAGAACACAAAAACCCTAAAAACCTACCCCCCCAATTCAATAAAACCCTAATGGACCTTAAAAATATTATAATCCCTAAAGGCTCATAAACCACAAAGGAACCTAAAACCCCTAAATTACCCCAAAATTATAAAATTCACTAAAAGACAATGTGACCATAAAAAACTATAAAAGAATATGAAAACCACTAAAATACCTTGAATACCATAAAAAACCTATAAAATAAAAAATGACCCTAAAATCTATAGACATCCTAGAAACCATAAAATCCTCTAAAAACCCATAAAACCCCAAAAAATCAAAAAACCATGAGAACCATCAAATGACCCTAACACTCCCCTAAAAGACACTAAATACCATTTAAAACCACAAAAGACCCTAAAAACCCAAAAAAACTAAAAATTTAAAAAAATATTAAAATAACCTAAAAATCTAAAAAACCAATAATAGACCCTAAAACCCAGTAATGATACTAAAAACCTTAAAAGACCCGAAAACAATTTGATCCCTAAAAATCCAAAAAACTAAAAAAAAACCTTAATCCCAGAAAAAAACACTACAAAAACCCTAAAACCCTTAAAATCCATTAAAACATTGTTACACCATAAAACACACTAAAGGCCATGAAATATACCTAAAATACAATAAAAACCTATAAAACTATTAATAAATCCTAAAATCATAACATTACAAAACCCTCTAAAAACCCCAAAATTTTAAAAATCCCTAAAAAACCCAAAAAACCCTAAAACCCAAAAAACAAAAAAAATCCACTAAAATACCATAAACACCCCCAAAATACATTAAATAACCTTAAAAATCATAAAACCCCAAAATGACCCTAAACATCCTTAAAATCCCTAAAAGTCTATACAATATCCTGAAAAATATAAAACCCCTAAAAGATCCCAAATCCCCTAAAATACACTAACAACCATATAAAACCTCTAAAAGATAAAAAACCCATAAAAAACCTAAAAACTAAAAAAACCATCAAACCCCCTAAAAAAACCTAAAAACTGATAAAACCCAATATAACCCTAAAAACCCAAAAATATTGTATAACCCTGTAAAACACCCAAAACCTCGAAAACCCCCTAAAACAAAAAAAAGAAAAAAACAAAAAAGACATTATTATCCAATAAAAATCATTAAAAATTCCTAAAACCCTAAGAAAAAAAATATAAACATTGAAAAAACTAAAATCATGTAAAACTCAAAATCCAAAAAAGAAACAAATAAAATCTATTAACAACTATAAAACCAAAAAAATTTAATAAAAATCCAAAAATCCAAAAAAATCATAAAATTGATTTAAAATCCCTATGAACCCAAAGAAACCATTAGAAACCCATAATGTCAAAAAACCCCAAAACATCTGAAATTTAAATAACCCATTAAATAATAACAAACCGAAAATTACACTAAAAACCCTTAAACCCTAAAAAATTCTAAAAAACCTAAAAATCCATGATAAACCCTAAAATCCCTAAAATTTGTAAAGGCCAAAAAAGCATTAAAACTTTAAAAAGACCTCAGAACATGAAATCTTATAACAATAAACTAACAACCACTAAAAACCATAACTCCCCTCTCAATAAAATCAGAAGAATCCTTAAAAATCCTAAACCCACCTAATAAATCTACAAATATTGACACCCTAAACGACCCTAAAAACAAAGAAAACCCTACAAAATACCCAAAAAATCCCCTAAAACAAACTAAAAATTATAAAAGAATAAAATCCCTAAAAATACTTAAAAGGGATGTAAATCTTATAAAACCCCTAAAATCTATGAAAACACTAAAAACCCTTTAATAACCAAAACACCACTAAAAATTCATCAAAACAGTCCAAACTGTGAAAAACGAAAAAAATTACAAATCCAAATAACCATAAGTGAATCCTACAAATCCCAAATAGTACCCTAAAAACCCTAAAAACTCTAGGAACCCTAAACCCCATAAAATATAAAAGTCTAAAAACACTTAATGAACTAAAAACTCTAGAAAACCTAAGAATACACTAAATCCTCCTAAAACCCAGAAAACCCAGAAAACCAAAAAAATACCCCATAAAACCCTAAAAACACTATAAACCCTAAAAGACCCTAAAAACATAAACACCCTACAAGAGAACATATAAACCTATAAATCCATTAAAACCCATAAAACATTAAAATTTCATAAAAACACTAAACCCATAAAACTCCATAAAAACCCTGAAATCCTAATAACCCCTGAAATCCTTTTAACTTCTAATACCCCAAAAACTCGCCACCCCCCAAACCCCCTAAACCATAAATCCCATAATCACCTAAAGAACCATTAAAATACCTTTAAAACACCTATAACCCACTCAGACTATAAAAATCCGAACATACCCTAAAATTCATTAAAATCCATTGAATACCCCTGAAAACCCCTGAAAAACACTAAAACATAAAAATAATAAACACCATGAAACCCCTAAGAAAACACTAAAAGCCATTAAAAATCCTAAGAACCCTAAAAACACACAAATCCCTTAAAATACCCTAAAAACCATAAAAAATAAAACCTCCAAAACATATTAAAAACCATAATAAACACCTAAAATCCATAAAACCCTAGAAGACCTTATATATCATAAGTCCCTGAAAGGACCCTAAAAACCCTAAAACCCCTAAAAACACTAAAAAATTTAAATTACCCTAAAAGCAAAAAAAGAATATAAACACCATATAAAACCCCTCAATGTATCTAAAAACCATCAAACACACTAAAAAATCCTTAAAAACCTAAAAAACCCTAAAAAAATACAAATACCTAAAATACTAAAAAACCCTCAAACCCCTAAACTTTAAAAACCCTAAAACTACAATAAACCCTAAACCCCTTAAAACACTCAAAGACTCCAAAAACCCAAAAATAATCCTAAAACCATACAATGGATAAATAAACAGAAACCCCCTAAAACCCTACAAATCAATGAAAAATCTTCAAAATCATAAAAATCCTAAATACACTAAAATTAAAAAAATATATAACAAACCCAGAAAATCCCTAAATAGACTTAATAATTCTTAAAAGGCTAAAAAAAATTAAAATACAAAATACCCTAAAACCAAAAAATAATGTCTAAAAACCTTAAAACCAATAAAAACCATAAAACCCATAAATCCCTAAAAACCAATAAAAATATTCAAACCTTAAAAACCTTAAAAATACTAATAAACCTAAAATCGCTAAGAACCCCTAAAATCCATAAAAACAAAAAAAATCTCTTAAAACCCTAAAAATAAATAAAAATATTAAAATATTAAAATCCCATTAACACATTAAAAACCCCTTAAACTCATAAAAAACCTTTAAACCCCTACAAACTCGAAAACACTAAAAAAAATCTAAAATCCCTAAAAATACTTAAAAAACCCTAAAACCCCATGAAGACCCACAAATACCTAAAATCCTAAAAACAATAAAAACATAAAGAATTATATCACACAAAAATTCCCTAAAAATCCTAAAAACCCAAAAGACCCCTAAAACCCAAAAATCCATAAAAACCATGAAAACCGTAATAACCCAATAAAACCCTAAAGCCCTAAAATAACCCTAAAAATTGTAAAACCCATAAATATCCGAAAAATCTAAAAAACAAAAAAATAATAAAACCCCTTAAAACTCTAAAATCTACTAAAATCACTTAAAAACAAAATAACAGAAAAAACCCCTAAAAACTCCAAAAACACTAAAACCATAAAAATCTGTTAAAACCATAAAAATCCGTTAAAACCATAAAAACCAAAAACTCAAAAGACCCATAAAACCGCTAAAAACCATAAAAAAATTACAACAGACCCTAAAAACCATAGAAATCCTACTGAAATAGTCTATATTAGAGACCCTATTTATTGAAAAATAGAAAAAGAGAAAAAGTACAAATTATGAAGGAGGAGAATGGGGAAGAAACTGAAACATGAGATCATCCAAATTGAGAGAAAGATAAAATTAAAAAGATAAATCAAGGATGAATATCCAATTGATTTCATGGCTCGTAATCCTCACTCCCATCAGATTAAAACTAAAAATATCTGAATTGATTCACCTATGGAATTATATTCTTAAAAGTTGTACTGGTTCACAGAGTGTACTTATTATGGGAACACTCCTTCTTAGGATGACATTTTTATGTGGATATTTTGAGACACAATCATTATATATAGATTTTACTTTATCTTATATATCTTTATAAGAGCTATAACTTCCCTAAGGAACTAACTTGGGTTAATCTTATTCTCGTACCTCACCATATTTTCTATATATTACAAAAATTTTCGTGGAATCTTGAATGGATAGGTGATAATTAGTTACTAGAGGCACTTATTCGTCTGGAATCCCATTAAGAGGATTCCTAATTGAAGGTGTTACCAAAAACTGATAAGAGGATCCATAATATATTAGATTTAAAGCATTTTTATTAGTCTATATAGAGACATACCCTTCAGTGCATTGGCCAAGACAAACATCTACATGGATAAAAATGTTATCTTGATTATAATTATCGATTTTAGGAACATCTGAAACCTAAAAATGAGAATCCCCCTTTGATAAGGGACCATTGGTATTAGCTTTTACCAAAACTATAGACCTATCCCCACCATAGATAGTCCCCTATATTTTCCAACTAGGAGAAATCATACCAAAATTCAATCCAAATTCCCCTAGAGGATGTCTAGATATAGGAAATGAGATGAGAACTTCTTGAATATGAACTTTAGTATTACTTATATCATCATTAAAATCCTCATATCCATTTTTCACAAAATTAGGAATCATTTTCCACTTGAAAAAATCACTATCGTGATGTCCATTTTAGGAACAAACCCCACAAACATGATTCCTTGTGCATTTTTCTATGGAATGACCAATAAAATTACATTAAAAAATAGATTAATTTTAATATTAAATTATGATATTAATATCAACATTATCAATAGAAATAATTACCATATCTCTAAGAGTTTCACTAAGGGAAACCTCCACCAAAATCCTGGAATAATTCTAAACTTCACTATCTCCGTATTCTTGTCCATCTGGAAGACGACTCCAACAACCACTAAAATGTCAGAAAGGATATTTGGGTCCCAAAGAACCTAACCAAATCCATAAATATTTATCAAATCCTATGAATAGGTACTATTAAAAGAATAATAATTGAAATAAATAGTCAATCCTTCAATATATAGAGATCCAGTATTTATAAACAAAGAACCAAAACCCCATGTATTTTTCCTGCACTCATATGAACGAAGTAACCAATGAAAAAAATCCAACCCCAAGTTAAATGAAACTCTAATTTGTAAAACCAGATATTTTGGAAAAATTTTTTACCAGATCTTTATTACACCATTGTTTCTCCCCTTTTGTATGAACCATCCTAACAACAAATAAAAATGTATACATACTTATTTTATATGGAATGGATTTAGTATTGGTTGTCAAAATTTATGTGGATCCTTTCTTTAAAATAATCCTTGTAGAAGATTCCGTGAATGAATCCAAAAAATTACCCACTTCCATTATCAAACATAGTCATACCTTTTTCTCTTTTGATGCAACTTCTTCTTTATCTACTAGTGAGATACTACAATGGCCAGCGAAAACTATTCAATTTTCAAGCCTAAGATCCCAAATAAATTCCATCTTTGTATGAAAACCTTATAAATCTCCATCATGTCTCTTACGTTCTCCCCACTGATCTCCCAGTATAATTTTTATTACCATGAAAATAAGTAAAATACCTTTAAACACAAAGAAACCTAAATGTCCCTAGAAACCTAAAAATTCCTAAAAAACCTAAAAACCCTAAAAGCCCATAAAAATCCCAAAAAGGACCAAAATACATAAAACCCTAAAAATAAACTAAAACAAAAAAAATCTATTAAACCATAAAATATCCAAAAAACCTAATGAACCCTAAAAAACCTAACAACACTAAAGGTCACTAAAAACCCCAAAAACACATAAAACCCTAAAAAATATAAAAAACAATAACTGACACAAAACCATAAAGGACCATAAGTACACTAAGAACCATAAATTAACATAAAAAAAACCTAAATAACATAAATGAAACTAAGAAAAACTAAAAAACCAAAAGGACCCCCAAACTAAAAAAACCCTAAAACACATAAAAAATCCCAAACCATAAGACACCCTAAAAACCCTAAAAACCATAAAAATAACCCATAATCTCAATAAAAACAATAAAAGACCCTAGAAAATCCATAAAAACCATAAACAAACTTAATAACCCTAAAATAAACTTAAAACACGAAAACCCCTAAAACCACAAACCGCAAAGACACTAAAAACATTAAATGGTGCTAAAAAATTGTTAAAACCCTAAAAACCACAAACGACACTTAAAACATAAAAACCAAAACCCCCTAGACGCCCCAAGAAAATATAAAAACCTTAAAACCCCAAAAACAATAAAACAAAATACCATTAAAAACTTAAAACCTTCATATTACTAAAAACCGTAAAATCCCAAAACATGTTACAAACTGAAAACCCTAAAAAATTCTAAAACAACTCTAAAACCCCTAAAACCCTTAAAACCATAAGACCTCTATAAAAAATAAAGGACCGTAAAACTATAAGTAAACCTAAAAACACTAAATCACCTAAAAACTCAAAAGGACCCTTAAACCCTAGAAATCCATAACGAGCCCTTAACAACCATAAATAATCCAAAATCTCCCTAAAACCCCCTAACAAGATCCTAAAACCCAAAAAATCTATAAAAACCCACTAAAAACCTGAAAACCCTCAATAACGCAACAAATTTCCATGAAATACCCTAATTATGTTAAGAGACCCTAAAAGACATAAAACCCCCAGAAATCACTAAAACCCAAATGACCCTAAAAAAATATTACAACACTAAAAACCACAAGTAACATAAAAGTCTCTAAACACCCTAAAACAATGTTTAACTAAAATAACCATAAAGCCCTTGAAATACAATAAAATCCTTTAGAAAACCTTTATAAGCTGTAAAAACCCTAAAAACATAAAAAAAACCTAAGAAATTGTAAAGACACATAAAACCCATGAATAACCAAAAACCCCCAAAAAACCCAAAACACCTTAAAAAATAAAAAATCCTAAAACCCTAAAAATAATAAAAAACTAATAAACACCAAACCCTTAAAACCCCTAAACACTCTAAAATATCTAAAACCACAAAAATCACAAACAAATCCTACCCCCACCCCAAATCCCATGAAACCCCCCAAAAACCCAAACCCCCAAACCCTAAAATACTCTAAAAACCTTATAACCCTAAAAATCAAAACCCCCAACCCTAAAAAACCCTAAAAACCAAAAAACAGAAGAAACAACCAAAAATAACTAGAAAATCCAAAAAATATGAAAACCCCATAAAATCCCTCAAAACCCATGAGAACTCTTACAAAAATAAAAACATTGAAAAAAACATAAATCCATAAAAACAAAAAATAGATTATAACCCCCTCAAAACCCTAAAACAAAAAAACCCTTAAAAACCTAAAACCTCTAAGAACCCATAAAACTAAAAAAATACCCTTAAATCCCCAAAAACCAATAAAAACCATAAAAACCTAAAAAACCTAAAAAACCTTACACCCATATAAGCCCTAACAAACAAATTATCCCAACTAAAACCACAAAAACCACAAAAACGACAAAAATCCTAAAAACCCAAACTCCCTAAAAACACTAGAAGACACTAAAACCCTTAAAAACCCTAAAACCGAAATAACTAGGAAAAACAATAAAACCCCATAACTCCATAAAATCCTAAAAAACAAAAAAAACTGTTAAAACCATAAAAACCATGAAACCCCTAAAAACCACTAAAAACCCTAAATACCTGAAAAACCTAAAACACTATAAAAACTACTAAATATATAAAAAAAGACTAAAGCCCATAAATTAATTTAAAAAACCATAAATCCCAAAAAAAACATTAATCCCTAGAAAAAATAAAACCCTAAAATCCCCTAAAAATCCAAAAAAATCAGAAAATCCCCTAGAAATCCATGAAAGACCCCAAAAATCCAAAACATGTAAATTCAAAAAACCACCCTAAAACCAAAAAATATTCCTAAATCCTTAAAACCATAAACCCCTAAAAATGGATTAAAACAAAAAAAATCCATAAAATTTGAAGAAAACCTTAAAAACCCACTAAAACCCAAAATTCATTGAAAAAACATACAAACCCTAGAACACTTGATACTTTAAAACACCTAAAGTCCATAAAACCAGAAAACCACTAAAAATACTTTAAAACCAAAAAACCACTGAAAAATACTTTAAAACACCTATAACTCTTAAAACCGAACCCCCCCCCCCCAAAATATCCATGAATACCCTAAAACCACTAAATCCCTAAAATCCATTAAAACTCCAAAAAAAACCTCAAACCCTCAAAACCTCAAAACACCCCCAACAACTCTATAAATAATTAAAAACCCTAAAAAACAAAAAAAATCCCAAAACCCTAAGATACCATAAAATTACATTAATACTATAAATCCCTAATGAAGAACAAAATATCCCTAAACCCATAAATCTTACAAAAATAAAATAAAATAATCTTTAGGACCATGAAAACTCCTAAACCCATAAAAAACTCTAAATACTATAAAAACACTAAAAACATTAAAAATCCAAAACACCCAAAAAACCCAAAATAAACCTAAAATTTAAAAATTAAACTCTAAAACATTCTAAAATTCATAAAAAAAACACTAGAACCCTTAAAACATACATTAAACACCTAAAAGCCATTAGAACCTTAAAAATCCAAAAAAAAAAAGAAAAAACCCAAAAAACCACAGAATACCAAGAATAAAAAAAACCATAAACCCCCTTAAAACCCATACACCCTATAAAACTCTGAAAAATCATAAACCAAAAAATAACCTAAATCCCTTAAAAACCCAAAACCCAGTAAAAACCCTAAAAAAACTAAAAATAATTTATAATCCCTAAAAACCATAAAATACACTAAAAGGAACTAAAACCCCTAAAAATATCTAAAAGGCCGTAAAATACCATGAAATATCTAAAACACTATAAAAATCCTAAAAACAAAAAAGGGCCCTAAAAATCTAAAAACCATAAATGACCCTAAAAACCCTAAAAACCCTATAGGATACTCAAAACCCCTAAAAATACTAAATGAAACTAAAAACACTAAATGAACCTAAAACACTATGAACACCCTACCGGATCCTAAAAACATTTAAGAGTTGTAAGGACCCTAAAATGACATAAAAACCTTTAAAACCCTAAAAGTCGCATAAATACCTAAATATACATAATAAACCATTAAAACCTCTAAAATACCCATGAAATTCATAGAATCCCAAATTGACACAAAAACACAAAAAACACAAAGACCCGAAAAAACATTAAACTCCCAAAAAAACCATAAAAACAAAAAAACCCAGAAAACTATCTTAAACCCATAAAATCCATAAAATTCCTTCAACCCATAAAAACCTATAAAACCCATAAAAAACCCAAAAATCCCAAAAATCCCTAAAAATCCATAAAACCCTAAAAACCATTAACAGAACCATATAAACAAAAAAACACATGATTCCTAAAAACCCTAATGGAATCGAAAAACTCTAAAATCCCTAATGAAAACTAAAAACACTAAAGGACACAAAAAAAAAACACAAAACCCTAAAAACCCTAAAACCCTATAATAACCTAAAACCCTACAACCCCATAAAACCCTAAAGGACCCTAATACCACTAAAAACCCTAAGCATCCCTAAAACTACTGAAATCCACTAAATAATCTTATAAAAATCCAAAAACACCCTAAAACCCTTTAAAACCTAAAACACTAAATACCCTAAAACCATAAAACATAAAATCTTGGATAAACGCTAAAAACAATAAAACATCCTAAAATCCTAAAATCCTCTAAAATCCCAAAACCCCTTAAAAACCTAAACACCCTACAAACACCTCCCCCACCACAGAAACAATAAAAACCCATAAAATCCCCCAAAACCCTAAAAACACCCAAAGCAGAAGAACCCCATTAAAAGGCTTTAAAATCTATAAACCCATAAAACCCTTAAAAACCCAAAAAACCATAAAAACCCCATAAAACCCCAGCACACTAAAAACACTAAAAACCCTAAAAACAACAAAAACCCCTAAAAATAATAAAATTACCTAAAACCCTATAAACAACATTAAAAGGCCATAAAAAACAAAAAATTACTAAAAACCCTAAAAACACTAAAAACATTAAAAATTCCCTAAAAATCTAAAACCGAATAAAAACCCTAGAACCTATAAAACTTCCCAAAACCCTTTAAAAACCTAAAACCATAAAATCCATAAAGGGTCCTTAGAAAACCTAAAATAACCCTAAAATGCCTTTACAACCCTTAAAACCACTAATGAACCCAGAAAATAAAAACCCCTAGAAGACCATAAAAACAAAATTTAACCCCTAAAATACCTCGAAACCCTTAAACACCATAAAAAACTCAATGAACCTAAAAAACATTAAAAACCCAAAAAACAAAAAACACTAATACCCATAAAAACCCTAAAAACCCTAAAACCCATAAAACCCCCTAAATCTCTAAAATAGATTAAAAAACTAAAATACAATAAACACCCTAGAAAACCAAAAAAATAATAACCTTAATACAAAAATAAAAACCGGACAAATGAAAACAACCTAAAACCCTTAAAACATTAAAAACTCTAAAAACCCTAAATACATTAATACCCCTTAAAAACATTTAAAGTAAAAAACCCATAAAAACGAAAAATCCAAAAAAAAACTCTAAAACCCTTAAAAATACTAAAACACTAAAGACAAAAAAAAATATAAAACCATTAAACACTATGTAAATCCTAAAACCCCTAAGAATCCTTAAATATAGTAAAACCCTAAAAACCATAAATTTCCTAAGAACCCTAAAACCCCATTAAAGCCTAAAAACCCCTAAAACCCTAAAAATCCATATATGCTCTAAATCCCTAAAAAATATAAAATCACTAAAGTATACCTAAAAAAATAAACCCCAAAAACCTAAAAAATCTAAAAACACTACAAACCCAAAAATCTTTAAAAACCTAAAAAAACTAACGCCCCTAAAAAGATTCTAAAAGTCTTGTTATCATAGAAACCATAAAAATCTAATAAAACAAAAAAACCCCATAGAAACTCTACCCCAGGCCCCATAAAACCATAAAATCTCTACAACCCTGAATAGAAACTAAAACCCCTAAAAACCAAAAATGATTTTGAAAACATATAAAAGCCACTAAACCCCAAAAATCTCTATGAATCCCTAAAAATCCATAAAACACCAAATAATTCCAAAAAATCCCAAAACCCTAACATCCCTAAAAACCATAAGATAAACCTAAAACCCCCTAAAAACCCTGAAAAACTATAATAAACCTAAAAACACAAATAAACTATGAAACCCTAAGAATAATTACACCATAAAAAGGCACCACAAACCCCCAAAACCCATTAAAAAAGGAAAAACCCTAAAACCACATAAAAACACTAAAACCCATAAAAACCTGAATGAAATTTAAAAATATTAAAATACCTCAACCATAAAAAACCATAAAAATACAGTAAAAACCTTTAAATACCCTAAAAACCCCAGAAAATTTGAAAACAATAAAAATCAAAAAACACCATAAAATCCTTTAAAACCTCATAAGACTATAATCCCAAAAAAACTATAAATAACCCAAAAAACTCAAACCCCCTAATATCCCTAAAAATCTATTAACACCCTAATGCCCCGGAAAATACATAACACTCTAATATATCTAAATATCACTAAAACATACAAACCCTAAAACCCATAAAAACCCTAGAAAACCCAAAATACTATAAAAAACCTAAAACACATGAATCCTCTAAAACCTCTTAACCCCCATAAGAAACAATATAAAACACTCTAACCCTAGAATAACCCAATATATCAATAAAAACATAATCTTTTAAAACCCCTAATAAAAACCCATATAACAAAAAAATACTGTAAAATAAGAAAAACCCATTTTACACCTTAAAAATCCTTAAATCCCATAAAAACTCTAAATACCCTAAAACCCTAAACCCATTAAAAATACTAAAAAACAATACAGGACCAGCAAAACCCAAAAAAACCACAAAACACCCTAAAGGACCCTAAAAACCCTATGACCCAAAAAAACATAAACCCCAAAACCCCCAAACCCTGGAATACACCGAGAGACCTTTATGCCATCCCAAAATACCCTAAAAGAAAGAAAATTTCCTAAAAGACCCTACAAATCCAAAAAATTATAAAACCCATAAAAACATGAATATCAAAAAACCCAACAAATAGTAAAAGACAATAAAACCCCCTAAAATTAACTAAAAAACCTAAAAATAATAAAGGTCCCTAAAAACCTAAAAAACCCCTAAATCCCATAAAGGACTCTAAAAACCATAAAACCAAAAATGAATATAATAAGCCTAAAAACCCAAAACAATCCTTAAAACCCTAATCACCTAAATAATCCTAAAAACCCATAACACCCAAAAGAACCCTGAGAACTCTAAAAAATCCCATTGATCCCTAAAATCCTAACCCTCCTAAAAGTCCTAAAACCCTAAAACATTAGAAAACCTAAAACCCTACAAAACCCCCTAAAAGTTCCTTGAAAACTCAAACCGACGAAAAATCCCTAAAACCATAAAATAACGAAAAACACCCTAAGAAACCCTAAATTACTCTAGTACCCTAAAAAGATCCTAAAAAGAAAAAAATACTAAATGACCCTAAAAGTCATAAAGAGTCATACCAACCCATAAAGGACCCTAAATAAACCAAAAAAAACAAAAAACACTTAATGTTCTAAAAATAATGAAAACACAAAAAAACATTAAAATACAAAAAAAATCCTAAAAAATAACCAATAACACTTAAAAACCCCAAAATACCATAAATCACCCTATAAATTAAAACCCATAAAACCTCTAAAAGTCTACTAAAAACAATAAAAATACCTACAACCTTAGAAAAATTTTAATACCCCAAAAAATTAAAAAACACTAATGGACCCCAAAAACCTAAAGGACCCTAAAACCCTAAAAACATTAGCGAGTACGATGAAAACATAAAATCCCTAAAGGAATATAAAACCTCTATAACTAGAAAAATGCAAAAACCCTTTAAAACCCTAAATGTCACTAAAAACCCTAATAACCTAAAAGACCTTATGCAACCTTTTAAAAACCTAAAAATTCCCTAAAATCCCCTAAAAACCCTAAAAACATTAACACCCTAAAATCCATAATACCCTAGACCCATCCTAAAAACCATAAAAATAGTAAAAAACCTTAAAAAAAAGATATATCAAAACCCCTACCCTAGAAGACCCAAAAACACTTATATTTCTAAAAAACTGTAAAAACTTCCTAAAAACACCTAAACCCATTAAAAACACAAGACACCTTAGAGACTAAAAAAATTCTACCAACCCTTAAAGGATGTAAAAACCCCTAAACCCCCCTAATACTCTAAAACACCTAAAAAGAAAAAACCCTAAAAATCCATAAAAACCCTAAAACCCCTAAAAACCTAAATTCCACCATAATCCACAAAAACTTCTTGGAAATATTAAAACCCATAAAACCCGTAAAACCCATAAAACACCCATATAAAGAAAAAAAATACCATTTAATCGTTAAATCACCTTAAAACACCAAAAAAATACCACAAATCTCTAATAACCCCCAAAACACCACAAAAATATTAATACCCTAAAGACACTAAAAACCCTGAAAGACACTAAAAAACTTATAAAACCCAACAAGTCCTCATAACCAATGAACTCAATAAAAACTAAAAAAATCGAAAAAAACCTAAAACTACTAAATATCTTAACAAAACCTAAATCACTGAAAACCCTAAAATCCCAAAATACACTAAAAACCTAAAATTCGCTAAAACTCAAAAATACCCTTATAACTTTGAAAACCATCAAACTCCAAAAAACCCAAAACCCTTAAACACTAAAAACCTTAATAACCATTAAATAACCAAAAAACACTAATATCTTAAAAACCCAAAAAAAATCATTAAAAAATACTAAGAAACCAAAAAACTATTAAACCATAAAAAAACATAAAACCCTTAAAAACTCTAAAATGCTAAAAATCCTTTAAACCCATTAAACCCAAAACTCTATAAAAATATTAAAACCCCCCAAAAACCTAAAAATCCTATGAAAATCCTAAAAAATCCAAAAAACCCTAATAACCCATATAAAAACAATAAAACCCAAAAACCGTAACAAATCCTAAAAAACCCAAAAATTCTAAAACCCTAAAAGATACATACAAACTAAAAATAACCCAAAAAAATCCTCTAAAACACGAAAAATATATTTAAAAACCATAAAAAATCCTAGAACACAATAAAGAACCTAAGAAGCCACTAAAACCCCCAAAAACTCTACACACCCCTAAACCCCCAAAAAAACCTAAAAACCCAAAAACCCAAAAACACTCTAAAACAATAAAACCCCAAAACTCCCAAAACACCCTAAAACAACCTAAAACCCAAAAACCAAGAAATGGCCCTAGAAATCGCAAAAAAAAATTAAAACCCTAAAACTTTAAAAATAATCCAATCTATGAAAACACTAAATACACTAAAAAACCTTGACAAACCAAAAAACACTATAAAACCCCAAAACCCTTAAAACCCTTAAAACCCAGCAATACCCAAAAATACCCCTAATACCAAAAAATCCACTGAAATAATACTAAAACCATAAAAAACCCGGAAATACATTAAACCAAAAAAAACCATAAAACACTAACAACAATAGAAACCCTAAAAACTCTGAAAACACAAAATGTCACTAAAAACTCAATGAACCCTAAAACTATCTTAAACCCCTACACCCTCAAAAAACCATAAAAACTCCCAAAATAACATTAAAACATAAAATATCCTGAAAACCCCTAAAACCCATTAAAACCATTAAAATACTAAAAACCCTAAAAATATTAAAAAAGCACTAAAATTGTCAAAAACCATTGAAAATCCTTAAAAACCCTAATACCCTAAAAATTACATAAAAACATCTAACACACTGAAAACCTCTATAAACACCTTGAAACCCAAAAAAAGACTAAAAAACTAAACCCCTTAAAACACATAAAAACCCTTAACCCCCCCCCCCCCCCAACATAAGAACCCTTAACCCCCCTCCCCCCCCAACATAAGAACCCTAAACCCTTACGAATCCCAAAAACCAATAAAACACATATAAACCTTGATATCCCAAAAATATTAAATACCCTAAAGGGCCCTGAAAACCCTAAAATCCATAAAAACCATAAAAACCATGAAATGCCCTAAAACCATAGAAACTATAATACCTCAATAATCTGTAAAAACTTAAATCTCGAAATCCCTAAAAAAAATAAAAACCCTAAAAATCATTAAAATCCAAAAATTACTAAAAATATTTTAATGGTCTTGAAATACCTAAAACCAATAAATACCTAAAAATACAAAGATGGCACTAAAATACCCTAAAACCCTAATCACCCTAAAACCCATATAAAAATGATAAAGAACCTATAATTTCCGAAACAACCTAAAAACCCAAAAAAAAATTAAATTATATAATAACATAAATCCCATAAAAGAGATAAAAAACCTATAAAACTGAAAAAATCCCTAAAAACCTATAAACAATATAAAATCTGGAATCCATAAAAAAATGTAAGAGCCATGTCATAGTACTAAAAACCCTTAAACTCATTAAAACATTAAAAATTAATTAAAACCCCCAAAACCACAAAAATACTTTAAAAACCCTAGACCTAAGACCCTAAAAAAATTAAAAATCCCTAAAATACACAATATGCTAAAATTCTGTAAAAATATCTAAAAACCCTTAAAACAAAAAAAACATTCACACCCCAAAAAATTCAATTTGAAAATTAAAACCCTAACAACCCATTAACACCATAACAACCCTTAAAAAATATAAAAACCCAAAATATTTAAAACCTATAAAAACACATTGATACTCTAATACAATTAAATATCCTAAAAACCATAAAAACCCATTAATATCCTAAAACCATAAAATCCCTAAAAACATTTTGAAACCATAAAACTAGAAAAAACTCTAAAAGCTGCTAAAAACAATTGAAATACCTAAAATCCCCTAAAACAGAAAAAAATCGTAAATCCCTTAAAACCCTTAAAAGTAACTTAATAGTATTTAAAATTATTAAACCATTTAAAAGCCCAAAAACCCAAAAAACCATAAAAATTTAAACAATACCCTGATAACCATCAAACAAATTCAAAGCCTAAAAATCCTAGAAACTATAATACCATGAAAGATGTCAACAACCATTAAAACTCCAAACAATCCTAAAACACACTAAAACACCTAAATCCCAAAAATTCCTAAAAACCCTAAAATACTACTAAACCATAAATCACTAAAATCCTAAAAACCCAGAAAACCCAAACAAACCTTAATAGGCCGAAAAACCTAAAAACCTTAAGACCACCCTGTAAACTCATTAAACTCCTAAAACCCCATAAAACACCTAAAAATAAAGAAAAATACTTGAAAAACACTAACAAACCCTAAAACCCATATATATTCTATGAATCCGTAAAACCATAAAAAACATACAAAACCCTAAAAACACTAAAAACAATAAATACCTTACAAACAAAAATAAAAAATAAAGACTCTCAAATATACTAAAGACCCTAAAATACCTTAATACCCTAAAACCATTAAAAACCCTAAAACCCTGAAAAACTGAAATTCACTAAAAACCCTTAAACGACTTGAAAAACACGTAAAATACCCAAAAACTTCTTTAAAACCCTAAAACATTAATAAATATAAAACCTAAAAAATACCAAAAAACCCTAAAAATCCAAAACCCCCCCTTTAAACCCTAAATAGACTCTAAATCTCTAAATCCCCCTAAAACACTACAAACCACTAAGAACACCATAAAACGACTAAATCCTCTAAAATCCTAAAACCCCCCCAAAACCCCAATAACACCATAAAACACCTAAGAACCATTAATACCCAAAAAACTCTCAAAACCTTAAAAATATAAAAACCCTACAACCTTCAAATCCTTGAAAACATTAGAAACCCATGAAAATTCATTAAAACATAAAAACCTAAAAACACTAAAACACCAAAACCGCCAAAAAACCCTAAAAATCCAAAATTACATGAATAAAATTATAAATGAGAAAAAAAATCCTTCAAACTATAAAACCTTAAAAACCATGACAACCACTAAAACCCCATAAAACCATAAAAGAAACTCTCCAAACCCAAAAAACACAAAAAACCAAAAAACCCCTACATTACTTAAAAAACTAAAAGCCCTAAAATCACTAAGAACCTCAAAACACTAAAAACCCAAAAAAACCTAAAACCCAAAAAAACCATCCAAACATTAAAAATCCCTAAAGACTCTATAAAATGAAAAAATACCCTAAAACCATGTAAAGCATTTGAAGACCCTACAACCCAAAAAAATCATAACCATCCTAAAAACCCTTGAAAACACTAAATACCCCAAAAAAACCTAAAATTCCTAAAAATGAAATAATAAACCATAAAATACCTATAATTCTATAAAATCTTATAAAAACCCCTAAAAACACATAAAAAGCACCTAAAAAAAATAAACCTGAAAACTATAAGACCCAAAATAAAATCCAAAACCACATAAAATTGCACCAAAACCCCAAACAATTACAAGAGAAAAAAACCTAAAAACCCTAATCCCTAAAAACACTAAAATGCATAAAAAATCATTCAAACAATAAAACCCCATAAAACCCCTAAAAATACCAAAAACAAAAAATACCCTAACAATCCCTAAAAACATTAAAAAATTATAGAAACCCTGAAAAATATAAAAACAATGAAAACCTAAAATACAATAATCCCTAAAATTCCATAAATCCCCTCAAAAACCATTTAATGATTAAAAACTATAAAACTATAAAATTACAAAAAATCTTAAAAACCATACAATTCCTAAAATCCCTAAACCCCGCAAAAAACCATAAAAATTATAAAACCAATAAAACCCCTAAAAACATTAAAAATCATAAAAAAATCCCTAAAAACACAAAATTCCGTAAAAAAATTTAAAACCCTAAAATACCAGAAAATCTAAAAACTCCTAAAAAGGACATGAAAACACCTAAGAAGCCTAAAATTCCCTAAAAACAGTAGGAATCCATAAAACATATAAACCTCTAAAAATCCATTAAGACCAATAGAACCTAAAACCAAAAAAATCCTAAAAAACTCATGGAAATCTGGAAAGACCCTAAGAAACCTAAAAAATATTAAAAACCCTAAAAAAGTAAATACCCTAAAAAACCTTAAAAACCTAAAATCCCATAAAACCGTAAATCTATCTTCAAACCCTAAAAACCCTAAAATCTCTAAAAAATACAAACACTAAAAACACTATATACATTAAAAACACTGAGAACACTAAAACCCGTGAGAACCATGAAAAAAATTAACACCCTAAAATCCATAATAACCTTTAAAACTGCATAAAACATTAGAAAATAATAAATTCCCTAAAACCCCTAAAACCCCCGTAAGACCCTCTAAACCCTAAAAAAATAAAAATCCTAAAAACATAAATAACTAAAAACCCCTAAAAACCCTAAAATCCCAAAGAACCCTTAAAAATCAATAAAACACCTAAAAACCGAAAAACACTGAAAAACCTAAAATTCCCTAATAATTCTAAGAACCATAAAAACCATAAAACATGTAAATGGCATTAAAAATATAAAATCCATATGAGTACACAAAACCCCATATAAATAATAAAAATAGATAAAAACCATAATAAAACCCAAAAAAACTCTAAAACCATACAAACCCTAAAGACCCTAAAAACACCAAAAGTCCCTAAAACCATAATGGACCCTAAAAATCCTTACACCCCTAAAAGACATTAAAACACTAAAAATCTATAAAATACTATAAAACCCCTAAAAGACTCTAAAGACCATAAACATGCAAAATGACACTAAAAACCTAAAAAAATCTACAAGACCATAAAACACACTAAAACCCCTAAAAGAGCCTAAAGACCCCTAAAAACCCTAAATAACCCTAAAACCCATAAAAACCTTCACGGTTCCTAAAGACCAAAAAGATACCTTAAATTTCGTAAAAACAAAAAGGCCCCTAAAAACCCTATAAAAATCCTAACCATTTCTAAAAAACCCTAAAACCCTAAAAACCCTAAATGAAACTTATAACGCTAAAACCACTAAAAACCCTAAAAAATCATAAAAAGCATTAAAACCAAAAAACCCCCCCGAAAGTCCATAAAACACTAAAACCATTGAAAAAACCCAAAAATCCATAAAAACTATAACAACCTAACACAACCTGAAAATAATAAAGATACCTAAAATAAGATAAAATTTCTAAAAATACCTAAATCCCCTAAAAACCTTTAAATACACCTAAAGCCACTAATAATGCCTAAATCAATAAAATCCATAAAATGGTAAAAACCCATATAAAACCCTAAAAACATTACAGAACCAAAGAACCTAAAATCCCTAAAGGATTGTAAAAAGATTTAAAATTGTAAATACCCTTTAAACCATAAATAAAATTAAAATACCCTAAACCCCATTATGTTCATAAATCCCCTAAATAAACCTAAAAACCCTATAACCCCTAAAAACACTAAATGATGCTAAAACCCTAAAAACCATAGTATACCCAAAAACCCAACATAAAAAACCCAAAATCTACTAAAACCCAAAAAACATTAAAATGATCCAAAAATCAGAAAACACTAAAAAACCTAAAGGACCCTAAAAACAAAAAATCCATAAAAACCATAAGAAACCTAAAAATCTTAAAAACCTAAAAAACCCTAAACCCGCTCAGAACCCCAAAACCCTAGAAATTCATAAAAACCATTAACAAACCTAATAAACAATAAAAACCCAAAAAAAAATACATGAAACCCCTAAAACCCTAAGGAAACCAAAAACCAATAAAAACACACCAAAACTAAAAATCTCTAAAATAATATGAAAACCCCTTAAAATACATAAAAATAACAAAAACCATTAAAAACCATATTAACCGTAAAAACAAAAAACTCCCTAAAAATATTAAAAAATCCCTTAAAACCCTAAAACACCTAAAATTCCTAAAACAACTTTAGATACACCAAAAACACATAAATTACATAAAACACCTTAAAACACCTAAAACCCTTAAAATTACAAAAAAAAAACCTACAAAATCATAAAGATCCTATAAAATCTAAAACCCATAAAACCCCAAAAAACCCTTGAAAATCTTAAAAACCCTAAAAACACTCAATAACTCAGAAAACGACTAAAAAAATACTAAAAACCCAATAAAACTTTATAAAAAACTAAAAAATCCTAAAAAAACCTAAAATCCATAAAACCCTTAAAAAACGTGAAAACCCTAAGAAAAACCAATAACCCAAAAAACCGCCAAAAACACTTAAAACCCCAAAAATCAATTAAAAGCCCTAAAAACACCTAAAATGATAAGAACCCTAAAAACATAAAAATTTCTATAAACCCTTAAAAATGTCAAAACACTAAAACAACTAAAATCCCTTAAAAACAATAAATACCTTGAAAACCCTAATAATCCCTAAAAACCATAAAAAACTTACACCCCCACAAAATATATGTGAAATCCTAAAACCAATAAAACCAAAACAATTCCATAAAAGCCTTAAAAAATCCATAAAACCCAAAATTGCCTTAATGGTTCTAAAAAACTAAAAAATTATAAATACCCTAAAACCCTAATATCCTGGAAGACTACTAAAAACTCTAAACAACCTAAAAATAAAAATGAATCAAAAACCCCTTAAAACCTTAAAAACACTAAAAATACTAAAAAACCCAAAACCACATCAAACCTTGAGAACCCCAAAAATCACAAAAACCACATTCAAACCCTAAAAAACTATAGAAAACCAAAATACACTAAAACCCAAATAAAGTCCCCAATAACCTCAAAACCCACTAATTGACCCCAAAAACCTCTTAATGACTTTAAAATCCCTAAATTTATGAAAAACCCTAAACCCCCTAAAGACCCTAAAATACCCTAGATAAACCTAATAAAACTCTAAAAATCAATAAAACCTGAAAACCCCTAAAGAAACTACAATAACCCTCAAATTACTAAAAACCATTAAAACCCTATAATTCACAAAAACCTTAAAACACTATAAAAATAATAAAAAACATAATCCGCCAAAATAACTAAAAACCCTAAAACACCTAAAAATATTACAAAATAAAATATATAAATAATATATAAAATATATAAAACCCTAAAACCTAAAATCCTAAAAACCCAAAAAAACCAAAATTGCCAAATACTCTTAAAATCCCATGAAAACACATAAAAATCCCATAAACCCACTAAATCCCCCTTGATGACCCCAAAACCATAAAAGGCTTAAAATATCATTAAAAACATATAAGATACTAAAAACCATAAAATAACACTAAAATATAGAAAAAACAATAAAAACATTAAAATTCCCTACAAACCATAAAGAAATAAAAAAGACACTAAGAACCCTAAAACCCATAAAAGGGATAAAATAACATAAAACTCCAAAAACGATGGTAAATACTAAAAAACCCTAAAAGACACTAAAAATTGTTAAAAATTATATAAATCCATAAAACAACAACCCCCTAAAATCATTAAGAACCCTAAAAATGTTTAAAAAACCTAAAGGAACCTAAAAAACATAAAACCCCCTAAAGGACCCCCATATCCGTAAGAACCATAAAAACTATTCAATAACCTAGAACACCATAAAAACCCTAAAATTACATGGATTTTTAAAAAAAAAACTTAAATGACTCAAAAAATCATAAAACCCCTAAATTTCATAAAGCCCTAAAACCAATAAAACCACTAAATGGCCATGAAATCCCACCAAAAATTTAAAAACCATAAAACCCCAAAAAAAACCTAAAAACATTAAACAAACCCTAAAATATCATAGAACTAATAAAACCCCCTTACCCTAAAACCCCATAAAAACCAAAAATCCAAAAAAAATTATTAATACCCTGAATATCCTAAAAACTAGAAACCTGGAAAACCCTATAAAATTGAATAATTGTTAAAACCATAAAACCCTAAAAACCATGAAGTAAAACAAGTCCCAAAAACTCTAATAAAACAAAAAAAATCCCTATGCCCCCCAAAGACCCTAAAATGAATAGAAGCCCTAAAAAACCTTAAAACACATAAAACCCTTAAAAACATAAACTATCTCAAACCCCTAAAAGACCATAAATACTCTAAAAACCATAAAAAACCAAACAAATCCTGAAAAGTTCTTGAAATACTTGAAAAAAATATATGAACTTAATCCCCGTATACAACCCTAAAACCCATACAAACCCTAAACGACCCTAAAAACTGTAAAATGCCAAAAAACACCAAAACCCTAAAATCTATAAAACCCCTAAAAAACTAAACACCCAAAAAACACATTAAAACCATTAAAACCCCAAATAACCATAATAACCGTACAAAAACTATGAACACCTTAATATTCTAAAAAACCATAAATCTCAAAAAAAAACATTAGAAACTCAATGACCCATAATAACATTAAAACCCATTAAAATATTTTAAAACCTAAAATCCTTAAATCCCATTATAAAATATAAAACCCATTAAATTCATATAACACCACAAAGGTCACTAAAAACCACTAAATCCCTTAAACCCCATAAAAATTATAATAAATCAAAAACCCCTAAAAATATAAAAAAAACTATAAACCTTAAAAACCACTAAAAGAACATAAACCTCCAAAAACCCCCTAAAAGGCCTAAAAACCCAAAAAAGGCCCTAATAGAACCAAAAAAACTCAATAGAGATCCTAAAAAACATGAACCTCTAAAATTAACTAAACCTCGAAAACCTAAAGGACCATAAAATAACCTAAATACCCTAAAAGACACTAAAAACCTATAAAACCCCATAAGGGACCCTAAAAACCCGAAAATCGCAAAATGAAACTGAAAACATAAAATTCCTAAATGGAACTAAAACCCATTATACCCCTAATGTTTCCATAATCCTTTAAAACCCTCAATGACCATAAAAAATAATACAAAAACCAAATGACCTAGAAAACTGTAAAGGACCCAAAAAACCCAAAAAAACCCATAAAGGACCCTATAACAACTTAAAAAAATAAAGGGCCATAAAAACCTAAAAACCCCAAAGAGGCAATAAAATTTCTAAAACCACTTAAAACACTAAAACACTATAATAATTTTATAAACCCTAAATGAACTGAAAACCCTAAATGGCTCTAAGAAACACTAAAAACCCAATAACCCCAAAAAAAATTCTATGAATCCTAAACACATTAAAATAACCAAATCCCTAAAAATTATTTCAAAGGCCTTATATACCATAAAACTTCAAATATTCTATAATATTGTAAAAACCATAAGAACCATTTAAAACCCCTTAAAATGGAAAAAACCGTAAAATCCTTAAAAACCATAAAAATATAAAAAACCCACAAAACCACTAAAAAACCAAATACCCCACAACACATTAAAACCTTAAACCGCAAATAACCTTTAGAACCCCAGAAAAATATAAGACCCCTTAAGGACCCTAAAACCTATAACAGACCCTAAGAACCATAAAATCCCAAAACAACCTTGAATCCCTAAAAACCCCTAAAGGACCCTAAAAATTCATAAAAGAACCAGAAAAATTCTTTAAACCCCTAAAATACCCAAAACCAGATAAAATCCTTAAAAGACCATTTAAAAACACTAAAAGACCCTAAGACTCTTTAAAAACCCTGAGACATAGTAAAAATTCTTAAATCCCTAAAAACTAAAAAAACCCCAAACCAATAAACACCATAAAAGTTCTACAAAACACTAAAGACACTTAAAATCCAGAAAACCACTAAAAACACCATAAAACCCTAAACCCCCAAATCCCAAAAACCCATAAGAAAAATACAAAACTACAAAACCCCTAGAAACCGAGGAACCCCTAAAAACACTATAACCATAAAAATAAACATTTAAACCCAAACAACCCTAATAGAACGTAATAAATACCTAAATAACAAATGGCCATAAAGCCCCGAAAACTAGAAATTACCATAAAACCGCTAAAAACCTAATTCCATAAAAGAACTAAAATACTATAAAAACCTAAACCCCTAAAACCCTAAATAATTGTAAAATCAAAAAAAAATCAAAAACTATAAATAATCCATAAAACACCAAAAATTATAAAATCCCCTAAATACCTCTAAAATATCCTAAAACCCCTAATAGACCCTTAAACTCTAAATAATCCCAAAACGTACCAATAAAATCATAAAAACACTAAAACCCTTATAAAACCCCGAAAATACCCAAACAAACTCTAAAACACCCAAATGGAATGTTGAAAACACTGAAATTTTGAAAAAAACCCTAAAACACCCTAAAAACTGTAAAAAACGCCATAATTTAAATTGCCCAAAAAACCATAAGAACCTTAAAACCATAAAAACCCAAAAAATCGTTAAAAATATAAGAAAACCTAAAAACTCATAAAAACATGAAATCCCTTAGAAGCATAAATACCCTATAAACAAATATAAACCAAAAAAATTTGAAAACAATTAAAACACCTAAGCCCCCAAAATGACCCTAAAACCCCTTCAAATAATCTAAAAACCCCAAAACCCCAAAGGAAACTAATGAACCTAAAACCCTAAATTACCTTATGCAACATAAATATCATAATAGAACCATGAAAACACTAAAGGACACTAAAAACCCTATACAAATCCTATAAGATTCATAAAAAATATAAACACCCAAAAAATAATAAAAAACAATAAAAACTCCTAAAACCATATAAAATATATAAAAACCCAAAAAATAAATTAATGAATTCTAAAAAACCCCAAAAAATCCAAAACCCTAAAAAACCACTAAATTCACACACTCCCAAAACCCTATTATACTTTTAAATCGCTTAAAATATTTAATAACCCTAAAAAAACCTAAAACACCTAAAGTCTATAAAAACCAAAATATACAAAGAAAACAATAAAAACATATAGAGCCATAATAAAACCCAAAAAATCATAAATATAAGAAAACCCCTAAAAAGGCCATAAAAACCATTAAAACCAGTAAAACTCCAAAAATTCCTAAAAAACAAAAAAAAAATACAAAACCATAAAACCCTTTAAACCCCTAAACGATTCATAAAAACCCTAAATAATTCTAAAATCTCTAAAAATAGTAAAAGATCTAAAAATACTAAAACATAAATAATCAAAAAACATTAATAACCCTAAAAAACACTAAAAATAAACTAAAACCCTAAAAACAGTAAAAAATCCATAAAACCATCAATATAAAAAATTAATATAGCATTAATAGCAGTTTTCCGCAGTTTTTAGGGGTGGTTTACTAAACTTCCACTAAATATTTTATTAATGATTGAGCGGTGGTTTTTAAAAAACCGCTGCTGAAACGTTTTTTTATCCCCGACAATTCCCTCACCCCCACAACCCTCTTCTCTCCCCAAGCCCCACAAGACCCCCCCCCCCCCCCGATGACCCCCAAAACCCTCGATACCTCGCCACCTAGCCATGCCTCACCAACCTTCTGCACCTCACTGCCATGTCGTGCCTTGCCCCCCTGCCCCCATGCTGCCTTGACGCACCTTGCCACCTCACCCATTTCAGAGGTAGTTTATCAAAATGGTTATGATAAATACCAAATTCTATCTTAGGTAGTATTTTACGAGTTCACGCTTGTTACTTCCCATGATAAAACTAGATCTTTTTTTGGATATATTTTAGTGAACCGAGAATTAATACTCATCCAATAATTTATAACTATTATAATTGGAATTTAGAGTACCAAGAATGGAATGTATCAATATATCCAGATTTATGTTTGGATTGATATTTTTATACCTATTTGGATTACATAACATAATATTATTTATTTATTCATGTTTTATGTTGTGATCAAGTGTGACATGGAATTATGTTTTTATGATATTATAGTTAATGTATCATATTCAAGCATATTTACCTTTTGTTTTGTTGAGAATTAGATTCATCATAATGGAATCATTTCTTAATCATGACTATTTCTTTGATATTTTTTTCTTGTTTTTACTTTTTTATACCAAGAATATTGATTAGTATAAATAATAATTCTACCTTGACCATAGATATTATTTTGATAAATAATGAGTATGTAAGAAAATGTATTTTTCTATTATATAACTTTTGTATTGGTATGTATTATATAGATATTGATGAATGGGATGGGATCACAATGTCTTGAATTATTTAAACCCCTTTAACCAATCCCTAAGCTCATGTGATGATAGTTCCTTGTTTCTAGTATACACCTTCCTATTTCAAAAATACAAATATTTTCCCATGACTCAACCATGAGAAGAATTTTCTATGATATAAGTTTAATGGGAATGGCATCATGGATTTTTTGACCTGATGTATAATATCCAATTCTAGGATCAAAGATATTCTTTTAGGTATAGACCCTCCCATTATAGGGATTTATTGTTTATAATTGATTCTATTTTTTTGATTTTTTCCATTATCCGATGATTCCATGCTTTTATTGATAACCATTTGTTATGTAATCTTTATATAAATATATATAAATGTTTATATTGATATAAGGAACATATGTAAGTATATTCTATATAAGTTAGAAACTAGGAGTTTTATTACTGGGTATTATATGCTCACACCCAGCATATACACTTAGGGGAGACATGAAATTTCGTGGTCTATTTTTGGGTACCTATAGGTAAATGTACATGTTTGGATGAATTGTTTTTTTATAAGAATGGTTTATTTTTTTATAATTATTGTTCCATTTAGTGCTGTAAATAGAGACAAGAGAATTAATTTTTCATTTAGCCTTAGGTTTTAGGGATCATTTTATACTAGTGACCCTTATATTATCTGTAAATATTTATCATATGGAACTAACTCTACTTGGATCATGTTAGTTTTCTTCTATATAATATTATTAATAAAATTGTGTAAACCAAATCCCACAGGTCTTCATATAACCTCGATGCTATTCTCTAGCCTTTGGTGACCGAGAGTTGAAAATGAGGTCATGTAGTGCTTTATCCTAGTACTATTTAGGTATCTCAGTCAACATCACTACACCACATGTACATTTTTTCTTACAAAAGATCTTGAATCCTGGAGGTGTTTTTTCTACTTGTAACTCTATCACATATATCCCTTGGTTTAATATCCTTACCTCTTACTTCATATCAACCATTTATAGTAATTAATTATGGTTTTTTTAATTTAAACGGTTGATATAAAGGATTTAAATACTGATAGTCCTATTTGTGGTTATTTTCCCATCCAGAATTGTTTATCAAATTTCTCTGTCCAAAAAATTTTTATATAAGATTATTCTAAATACAATTAGTTTCTATATTAATTTTTTGATACTATATAATAGATTGAATGTGAGTGATGAGTTTTTAATTTCTTGTATCTTTTAAAATGAAAATGTTTTTATTATTCTCTTGTAGATGTATGGAATTATCCAAACCACATATATATTTATTTTTTATTTGGTTTTATTTCAAGTGAAGTGTGCTAATATAGTTTTCTATAGTAATTTGGTGATATCACTTCCTAGTTCCAGTGCATAGACTCGGCGAAGGCAATTATCAGACAAACATCTATTCAATAGTATTATGGAGATTTCTACTATAAAGGATGAGGTTTATCATACAAATTCATATCCATTGTATAACAAAGATTTTATGGAGGCTTCCACTCATTTCTTATTATGTGTTTTTTGGATCTTTCAATTTTATTAGATGTTCTATTCATTTATTCGTTTATTTCTACCTGATAACCACTAAGGTCTATTATGAAAAAGAGTCTTCAATGATTTTTTTTGTTTTAATCCTAGACATTTTCCAAATCATTAACATAATTATATATTTTTTCAACTAGTATATATGAATATCATTCTCTATTTATTAATAGTTATGTGTTTTAATTTTTTTTTAAATATTATGTATGCACATTGGGAAATACATGGATAAAATCTAGATGGCATTACCAAGGAACACACCTCAGTATATTAAGGGTTTTGAGGAGTTATTAGATTTTGAAATTTCCAATAAATCCATTGAAGGGAGAATAATATTTCCATGTCCTAAATGTATATTTAGAATATGGTTGAAGAGAGATGATGTTTATAAACATTTAATATTGAATCTTTTCCCAAGTCAATATTTGTGTTTGATTTGGCATAGAGAATTGAATGTTACATAAAGGATGAGCACTGATTTCAATCCACAAAATGAGCTCCCAACTTTGTCAAAAATGGGAAATGAAATGTAAAACCTTATAAATGATTCTTTTGGAACTGCAAGACACCACCATCAACATCAAAACATATCAGAACAACCAGATGAGGGTGCTACAAATAGCAATGTGACAAGTGATGTTTTTGAGACTTTAGGACAACCAGGTAAAGATTGTAACATATCAGTGGATACTCCTCTTGATTATGTGGAGACTAATGTAAGAGAAAACTTCACTGAGGAAAATACATTTCATTGTTTAGTTTGTGATGACAATCAAGAGTTTTATAGTGGATGTTTGAAATATTTAAATCTTTCTTTTTTTCCGAAGTCTTACTATATCAAATGACTATGTGCAATTAAAAATAAGGCAATGTCTATGATACTGGAATTTGTGTGTGATGAATTTCATGAATCTATCATCCCCAAGAATTTTTATGATATTAAAAAAGTTGTTAATAGGCTTGGTTTGAATTATACAAAAAAACATGTGTGTACCAATGATCATATGCTTTATTGGAGAAAGGATTCAAGTAGATAAGATTTCAAAAAATTGTTATTATTATAGATGGTAGTCCATGGGTGATGTTGGAAGTATGAAACAAAATTCTACCACGATGAAGAAGAAAAGTTACAAACCTGCAAATATTTTTCCTTACGTTCCTTTAATGCCTCGATTTCAATAATTATTCATTTCATTGAAAACCGTCGAACACATGAAGTGTCATTCTGTAGATAATAACAATGATGGGTTAATGAAACATCCATGAGATTCACAATGGTGGAAGAAATTTGATTCATTACATCTAGATTTCTCTACTGATCCTAGGAATGTTCAATTGTGATTGGCTGGTGATGGATTCAACCCACTAGGGGCTTTGAGTACCAGTTGTAGCATTTGGACAGTTTTTTATCCCTTGTAATATTCCTCCATGGATGTGTATGGAACAAATGTATTTTATCATTTCGATGATTATTCCAAGAAAACAAATTCTTGGAAATGATATTGATATATAATTACAGCCTTTAATTGAAAAATTACATGATTTATAGAGAAACAATGTTGAGACATTTGATGTTTCTTCAAAAATAATGTTCGAAATGCATGTTGCTTTAATGTGGACCATTAGTGACTTCCCTTGGCTTGGGAGTTTATCTAGTTGGAACACTTTCATGGGTTTTGATTTTCCTATTTGTAACTTTGATTTTGTTCCCAAATGGCTACCTCATAGTAGAAAATGGTGCTTCTTGTGCCATCAAATAGTTCTCGATGCATCTCATAGATTTTGGTATAACAGATCAAAATTTAATAGTTTCATTGATCAAAGATCGCCTCCAATGTTGTTAACTGGTTCTGAAATATTGACACAACTTGAAAAAGTTGAAACAAAATTTGGGAGGGTTTATCATCTGAATGGTATTGGGAAATGAGTTTGAAGTACTTTGTCAAGTGAAATCAGAATGCAACAATGGATGAAAAAATATATTCTTTAAACTTATATATTAGGAATTTAATTTATTGTGGAATAATATTGATGTAATGCAGATTGAGAAAAAATTTTGTGACAATTTGATCTTCACATGCTTAATGAGCATGGAATGTCGAAGGATCATCTCAATGCTCGGAAAGACTTACTAGTAATGAAAATAAAATGTGATCTCTAGCGAGATGAGAATGAATAGTATCCTCCGACTATTTTCCAATGAAAAATATGTATAAAGATACATTCCTTAGAATTTTAAATAATGTGAAAGTATCTTATTGTTATTCAAGTAACATATCGAGGTGCGCTGACTTAATGAATCATTACTTACCTGGATTGAAAAGTCACGATTCACGTATTTTGTTACAGCAGTTACTACCATTGGAATTACATACATTATTACCTGAAAACATTACTGCTATTGTACTCCAATTATGCACATTTGCATGAAACTATGTGAGAAATCTCTACATCCATTTGATATTGACAACCTTCTGGATAGGTTTGTATTGACACATTGTGCAATGGAGATGATCTTTCCTTATCGTTTTTTACTATCATAATGCATTTATATATTCATTAGTTTGAGAAAGATAAATTAGGATGTCTCGTTCATTATCGATGGATGTATCCAATTGAGAGGTTCTTTATTTATATGTATTTCGGTTAGGTAAAAAAAATTTGCACTTAATTAAATGCATAATTATGTTTTTTTACTTCACAGATATCTTGGGAATTTGAAATCATACCTGAGAAATGAATCTCAACTAGAAGGCTCTATTGATGAAGGATATTTGGCAGAAGTCCATCTTTCCTTTTTTTTCTAGATTCTTCTATGATATTAATATAATATTTAATCGATTTTTATATGTTGATAACACATCGAATCAATCTCATATACATGGGAAATGAAAAATATTTCATGCTATTGGTCGATTAGTTGGGAGGACATCCAATGTTACATTAAAAAAATAGAATTATTACAGGAACATAGATACGTGCATCTTAATAGTGAAATTATAGATCCATTTATTGATGATTTCAGGATACAAACAAAGAGACTAATGAGAGGCCCAACCTAAAATGAGAAAGATATAACAAATTCTGTTAATAAAGATCTTATAGAATGGGTTTCATGACGTGTAAGTTTATAAATATTGCAATAAATAATAATATTAGGTTGAAACATATATTTTTTAATTCTAATAAATTATATTTATTATTTCAGATCATAAATATTGATACTCGAGCAGAGTTGTCAAAAGATTTTATGTTTCTTTATGGAGGTCCTATAAAACAAGTAAGAAAGTTCGATGCTTACAACATGAATGTATTTAGATTTCGTACATTCGATCAAGAAGAGGGTTTGAAAATGCATAATAGTGGTATATTTTCATTTGATGAAGTGGAATACTATGGAAATATGATAGATATTATTGAATTAAACTACCATGGGCATTTTTCAGTTATTTTATTGAAATGTAATTTGGTTGATATTGTCAGAGGTGTTAAAAGAGATTCCTCAAAATTTACTTCTAGGAACTTCTCTCTCTTGATGGATGTTGGTGATCATGAACTTCATGATCCATATATCTTATCATCATAAGAAAAAAATTTATAATATGTGAATGATGTTGTTGATGAAAGGGTTGAGTGTATTTTCTCATGTATAATAAAGATATGTGTATGATATGTGTGATGTAGCGGAATATTTGACCTCTAACATTGAATCTCACCAACAACAAGAATCAGAATTATTTGTCCACCATGATATTGAAAATATTAGTCTAGCAAGGAAAAATGAAGTGGATGAAGTAATGGAGTTGGAAACTGACAAGATTTATGGAGAAAAGGATTGTATATACAGTTATTCATTCATTTAGCAGACACTTATTTCATTTGTGTAATAATTCATTATCATTATTATGTATATTTTGTTTGTTAGTACTATGAATTTTTTTTTTAAAAAAAAATTCTATATATTTTTTTGAAATATATTTTTATAACATAATATTATTTGACTAAATGAAAATAATTTCAAGGATGAAGTGATATATTGTTCCATCGTCCACTACGACAGATGACGATCCATCTTTCTCCCTTCCTATGACATCTGAGCCACCATCTGCCTGACCCCTACACCATATCCCCATGAACCATCTCTGAAACCCTCTAAGAACAACCATTCAATAGATCAGTCATTGCATCCTGCTTCAGGTGTCTCAGTAGTGGGGGAACGGCGCACCACTTCTAGTTCGTTGCAAGATTACTAAAGGGTGACTGTTAAAGGTACAAATTTCAATGTGAATAAATTTATTGCAATTTTTTATACTAACTATTTCTTAATTAAATATGGAAACAATGAAAATGTGGAGAAAAATATAATAAGTTCAGATGTATGGAATTTGACCAGAGAGAAGATAGCTTTCCCATTTTATTCATATGGGGTCCCCACAGATGATGCTGCAAGATTACTTGGCCAGATTTTAGGGTAGCTGGGCACGAATCGCGTTTCCCTTCCTATTTCAAATGATGATTGAATAAATATTCCTACAAGATGGGAAAATTTTGTTTTTTATTCCCAAATAAAGTAAATTTTAATACATTAGGGCATAATTTAATGTCATATAATTAATATTTTCCAAATCAGTTTTTGTGTACACATTTTTTTTTTCTACTTTACAGTTTCTGATGTGATAGCACAAAAGTGGACATTGTAAAATCATGGAAAAAATGGAATGAATTTAAATGGAGAATGTGGGGATATTTCAACAATACTTTGTTGACCTCCCATCAGATGTTTTACAAGCTACCTGATGGCATACAGAAAGAGAATTGTAATTTTTTTGTTGACAGACATCGTGATGAAAAGCAGATGGTATTTCAATATATATTACTTTAATAATATCATTTTACATTTATACATATATATGATGATAAGTTTACATAGAATACATTAATATTAAATTTTATTTTATTTATTTTATGATATTTCATGAAAGAATGCATCAAGCCGGGCTAAGCAGGTCATTTCTCACACTGCGGGGTCAAAGAGTTTTTCTAGAAGACAATATGCTCTGGTAATCTCTTTATTAGTTTAAATATTTATAAGAGAATATTATTTGTTAAATATATTTAATTATTTATTTATTTTTTTTAATGCAGTCTAGAGTGTAGGGCATGAAGCATCCCGTATAGAAGTGTGGTTGACTGTTCACTAAATATATGATGAAAGTTTTGTTAATGAGCCTGCCAAATAAGTTGGTGGATGAACTCATTTTTTATTATAATAAATTATTATAAGTTGTTATTATGTTAATATTTATTACTTTTAATATGAATTCTAATTGATTTATGGGTAAAAATTAAAGAACTATGGGATGCCAATCTTGGCCTGTCATACTCAATCTCCCAGGATGACCCGGTTGCTAATGTCCTTGGGAAGAAGCATCCTGGTAAAGTGTGCAGGATGGGTTTGGGACCTGTACCATCTGAGGCCTTTAGTAGGCCACCAAGTATTGAAACTTCATCTACTCTTGGTTTTAGTCGGTTCATACCCTGAGAGACTCAGAGAGAGATTAATTCTCTATAAAACATAGTTCACAACAAGGGGGCTCAAATATCTGCTTTCCAGAAAGAATTGATTAATTTATATCAGAAGACAATCAGATCTACCCTTGGTGGTATTTCATCGACTTTTGGTGATTAGGTAAATCACAAAAAATCAAAATCATTAAGTTTTCAATCATGTATTGGTTTTATGTTTAAATATAAATATACAACAGTATTTAATTTTCAATATAATGTTCCTTCAGGCGGTAATGGGAAGTAGAGGTGGAGGTGGAGAGAGTGATGAGCTTTATTCATTATTTGACCATGATTAGTTGTTTTGAAGAAATGTTGCACAAATATGGTAGCAGTCGGTTTGTATATGTATCATGTGTGTCACATAGTTTCCAGCAATCATTTTCATGACCTAAAATTTTCTTGATTCCCCATGTCTCCTTTTATGTATCTTATTGATTTCTGATATTTCTTTTTATGTCTTGAATTATCAAGTGTAGTATGAACCATATTAGTCGATTCTTTTTTGTCATGAATCATGTTTTATGATTCATTTTTCTCTAAACTTATTACGTTTTTTACCCAAGGATGAACAATAAAAAACATATCATATAGTAAGAGGAATCAATCCATTCATAATTCATAGAAATGGTCCTCTATAAAAATTTGTCTCCTGTATAAGAGGAGATGGATGATATGTATTTGAACCATTATGTGAGAAAAAAATAAACAAATTGATGTGAATGAGGAAGGGTCTCACCATTAGGGTATAACTAGATTGATTATGATCTTCACTAAGGTCTATTATAGGAGATCCCAACATCATTACATATATTGAAACATCATAAATCATTCCACATATAGTTTTTATATAACACACCTATGATATTAGGATCCTTCCTAGGGTAAGAGTCATTTTTTTCAAAACATAGGTTTATGGATAAAGAACCAAATGCTAAGGATCCTTATGTAGATTTGAAAAATATGTAGAGGAAGATATGTCTTACTAGGAAGACTACTCTATGAAGTTTCATGTATTATAAGATGGACCATGCAACACATAATTTAACATCATGTTAAAATGACTAAAATAATCTATAGTTTAAGATCATATGAAAAATACCTTATTTTATGAGGTTTAATGTAGTTTAAACTGATATTTAAAATGAAATGAACTTGTCTTGATGTGAACTCTATGGCTGGAAAACCAATGTGAATAAAGAAACCCAGTCACTATGATAAAGTGGTGGATTTGATATCAGTTTTTTGGTTGGGTTTGAGATAGGAGATCTAGGAATCACTATGTGACCCATGAAAATTTGAATCAATCCACACATAGTTCTTATAATTTTGGGGAAAATATGATCACCTTGACTTAAAATTGATAAATAATAGAGAAAAAAAATTAATAGAATAATCATAATGGTAAATACCCTTTATAAACAAACCTCTGTGAATGACCATGTCTTGGGGATTTTTAGGAAGAGTTTTTTTGGAGATTTTGAGGTATGAGGTGGTGTTTCAGCCTTTTGAAGGCCACCACGACTTGTGTAATGACTTTTCTGGATATGAAGGAAGTAGTTTTATGTTGGTTGTGCTCTTTTGTAAAATAGGATATATAAACATGACTTGGGAATGACATGCTGTTATGAATGTTGTCCTAATGGTTTTCTTATACACCATGAGACTCTTGAAATGCCCTTGGGTGGGCATGGAATATCTGAGGACCACGTGTCCAAAATTGGAAACACAAGCTCACCACATTGTTGCCTTGGGCATGGTGTCGGTAAAATGGTTGGGAAATGGGAACTAGGTCATGGATTATATACATGGAATAATATTGAAGAACCACTATGTCTTAGACCACACCATGTTCTAATATTTTTGGGAGGCCAAATTCCATTTTAAAATGGGAAAATGATAAAATTGAAATGAGGGTTCTAGATCAAACTTTTACCAAACCCACCATGTGAGTTTTGGATATTAACCATGTTTTGGTAGAGTCCAGTGTGATTCACTTATAAATAGAAGTTTTATTACCTCCTTGTTTTTAATTTTAGACTTTCCCTCAATTCGTAATTGACCCTCACTCATCCTCCCTTTCCCCAGTCACCTCCCATGGTTTTACAAACCACTTGGATAATATTGAGTCATTTAGATTGATGTTATTTGATTCATGGTATCCCTATCTTTTCCCACTAATCAATTATCATATTTCTATTATATTTAAGAGTTAATTATGGTGGTAATTATTCTATTTTTTGTGTGGTTTTGGATGGAGTCTTATTTTTCATTGGATTTAATAGTGATTCACTTGAGTTCAGTGGTGCTTTACCCTTGGTTATTCTTAATTTTTCCTTGATGATTCAGTCAAGGATGGGGATCCTTCATCTCCCCTTATTTATATATACATTTGAGTGGGCTTTACTTATTCTAGTTATTTATTCTTATATGGCCACACTAAATTGGTTTTTAAATTATGACTTATTTTGAGATAGTGTGTGGTATTTGTTTTTATAAAAATATCTATGTATGTTTGTATAACCTCACCACATATGAAAACAACTAAGAATATATATCTAATTATTAAATTGGTTTCCCATGCAATATTGTATTTCGGTGTGAATACGCTTCATAATAATTTAGTAATTATGATAAAAATCCATATTGAAACTAAATTATGCGTGTTGGTGGTGATGTGGGGTGGTTGTAATGCATGGTGGTTGTGATATGTTGTGGTAATGATGTGTTATATGTTATATCTATTGGAATGGTTTCTTCAAGTCATTGTTAATGGGCCTGCTGTATCAGTTGCATTTCTTCTGTAAACCTGTCTTTAGCGGTGGTTTTAACTACAGAAAAATAAATAAAATATATTTAGCAATGGTATTGAAAACCTCTACAATTACGATATTTTTCTATTCATGGTGGTTAAAACCACCGCTACTGAGAATAATTTAGCGGCAGTTTTAAGCACCGCTAAAATGTTTTCATATTTCTTTATTATATCGCGGAAGTTTTAATATTTTTAGTGGCGGTTTCCCTGGAGAAACTAAAATTTTTTTAGCGCTGGTTTTAACCACCGGTAAAAGGTTTTCATATTAGTTTATTATTTTGGGGTAGTTTTAGAGGTTTTAGTGGTGATTTCCCCCGGAGAAACTCGTTTTTTGTTTCATGGTAGTTATAACCATCATGAAAAACAATTGAGCTTTGCCAGGGAAAACTGCTCCTAAAACCATTAAAACCACCGAAAATTGCACCCACTAAGACAGTTACCATAAACCGCATAAAAATCTTGGAAACTACCGCCTATTTTATGTTGACACACACTTTAGCAGTGGTTTCCAAAAACCGCTACAAAAACCATATGGTGGAGGTTTACACAACTTCCACTTCCAAAAAAACCTCCGGGAAATTGTGTTTTTCTATAGTGAATAACCCCACAGAGACCTAAAACCCTAAATACTGTAAAACCCCCTAAAAGAATGTAAACCCTAAAAAATTTTAAAGCCCAATAAATCCCTTTAAAAACCCTCTGAATATCCTTGATATCCTATAAATAATAAAAACACTAAAAACCTTTAAAAATACTAAAAACCCTAAGGGCCTTGAAAAAAAACTAAAACCCCAAAAAATCAAAAAAAAATCCAAAAAACCCTTCAAACCCCAAAAAATCATAAAACCCATAAAAGGCCATAAAACCCATAATCCTTATAAAAGAACCTAAACCCCTTCAGGCCGTAATAACAATAAAAAGAATAAAACATCCTAAAAACATAATACCCCATAAAAACACTAAAACCAAAAAAAACTCAAAAAAACCATTAAACCCAAACAAACAATAAATACACCGTAAAATAGCTAAAACCCTAAAAACAAAAAAAAACTATAAGAACTAAAAAACCCAAAAAATCAATTAAATCTTATAAACATGATTAAAACCTATAAAACCTAGAATAAAAACTAAAAACCCTAAAACCATAAAAACACTAAAAAAACATAACATCCGAAAAACCTAAAAACAAATAAATCCCCTTAAAATAAATGAAAAAGATTTAAAAATGATGAAATTCCTAAAAACTCTAAAAACAAAAAAACCTTAAATTCCCAAAACACCCTAAAACCATTAAACCTAGAAAACTCTTAAAAACACCTAAAACCGTAAAATAAAAATACCAAAAAATCCTTAAATAATAAAGAACCCTAAAACCCCAAAAAACCAAGAATGATCCAAAATGACCTTAGTAATATAAGAAACCCTAAAACCCTAAAAACCCTAAAAAACCCTAAAAACCTATAAAATCTCTAACAAACCTTAGAACCCCAAAATAACCTAAAAACCAAAATACCAAAGAACATTAAAAAAATAAAAAAAAATCCCTAAAAATCCTAAATAACCACAAATATTAAAAAAACCCCTAAAAACCATAAAACCATAATGAAATTGAAAAACCCTAAAAAACCCTAGAAATCACTAAAAACACCAAAAGAATAAAAACCCTAAGAATCCCAAGAAAAAAACCCCCCTAAACCCCTAAAAATACATAAAATCCCCAAAAAACATTAAGAACCCCTAAAATCCTAAAAATAATAAAACACTTAGAAAAATAAAATCACAAATATCTCTTAAATCCCTAGAAAACATAAACCCCATAAAAACCAAAAAAATTGGTGAATCTTCTAAAAACGAATATAACCTATAGAAATCCCTAAAAGCCCTAAAATATTTAAAACACACTAAAATACCAGAAAGGAAAACAAAACCCTGAAACCATATAATACCATAAAAACACTGAATTTTTTTAAAAAATAATAAAAATATATAAACCCTTAAAAATCATTGGAAACAAGTAAATACTCTAAAAACTCATAAAACCACCTAAAAACACTATAAAACCCATTAAAACAATAAAACCCTAAAATTTTAAAAAAACCCTAAAACCTCTAAAAACCCTAAACAACCTAAAATCCCTTAGATCCCTATTACCCCTTAAAACCTTTAAAACCATAAAATCTCTAAATACCCATAAAACATCATAAAAACCCTAAATAATACTAAAAACCCGAAAAACTGCAAAAAATTTCCAAACACCCTAAAAACCCTAAAACCCCTAATTGCATAAAAAAATTTTAAACCCCTAATACTCTAAAACCCCTAAAAACCCAGTAACCCTAAAAACTATAAAATATCCTAAAAACCATAAAACCAATAAAATCCCACTATTAGTATTAAAAATCCTAAAATCCATAAATATCATAAAACCATAGAAACCATAAAAATCCCATAGGACATTAAAAATACTATAAACCCCAATAAAACCCATAAGGACCCTAAAAACTAAGATTCCACTAAAAAATAAGCCTTATAACCCCTAAAAAAATCCCAAAACCCAAAAAAGTAAAAACCCCCAAAAAACTAATAAAACTATAAAAACACTAAAGAACACCTAAAACCCCTGAAAACCCTAGAAAGACATGAAAACCCTAATGACCCTAAATATCTAAAAACCACAAAACTACTAAAAAAACTAAACCCTTAATATAAGTAAAAACACTAGAAAATGTAAAACCATAAAAACATAAAAACTCTATAAATAACTAAATATCCTAAAAACATTAAAAACCCTAAATGATACTAAAAACCTACAAACCCATAAAAACTCTAAAATCACTAAAAAACCTAAAAAATCCAAACAACCTATTAAAACCCCTTAAAACCATAAAAACTGAAACCCCACCCCACCATAAAAAACAAAAATGTCCCTAAAACCCCTAATAGACCATTATAAACCATTGAATACTAAAAGACCCAAAAGACACAAAAAATATTGAAAAAATAACATAAACTTCCCTATAACCATAAGAGACTCTAAAAACACTAAAAACCTAAAGGGCCCTAAAAACCATAAAAATCCTAAAAGACACTAAAACCCCTAATGGACCCTAAAACCCCTACAAACAATAAGAGTCCTTGAAACCCCTTAAAACACTAAACATTCCTAAAAACTCTAAAGGATGCTAAAACCCATAAAAATCCTATTGGACCCAAAACTACTGAAAAATAATAAAAAAACTAAATAACTAAAATCAATAGAAAAACCATAATGTCCCTAAAAATCATAAAACCCATAAAAACTATAAAAGACCCTAGAAAACCCTAAGTGACCCAAAGAACCCAAAAAATGGCCTAAACCCCTTAAAAACCTTAAGACACCCAAAATACCCATATTAACCATAAAATACCCTAAAACCATTAAAAAATAGAAGCCACTAAATACCATAAAAGTCATAAAAAATATCTAAGGCCCCTATAACCCCTAAAAACTCCAAAACTACTAAAAACCCTAAAACCCCAAAAAATCCTAAAATCCATAAAATCCATGAAAACCATTAAAACACAAAAATAATAATAGAAAACCTAAAAACCAGAAAACGTCAAATAATACTTAAAACCAACTTTTCAAAAAAAAAAACCCAATATCCTAAAAGGACCCTAAAATAACCTAAAATCTAAAAGGACCCTAAAAGCCCCAAAAAACCTTGAGGACCCAAAAACCCAAAAACAATAAAGGAACGAAAAATCCATAAAAGTAATAAAATCCATTAAAACTCATACAAACCATAAAATCCCTAAAAACCCCTACAATACCCTAAAAACCCTATAAAAATAAATAAACCTAAAAACCCTAAGAAAACTTTAAAGACCGAAAAACCCAAAACCCCCCAAAAACCCCTAAAAACACAAAAAAACCGAGTACTCCCTAAAAACCTAAAAACCATAAAAAATACATAAAACTAATGAAAACATAAAACCCTTAAAACCCATGATTTCCTTATAACCCTAAATCTCAAAAATACAAAAAATACGAAAACCCTGAAAACCCCGAAAACTCCTACAAAACAAAAAAAAACAATAAAAACCCCAAAAAACTAAAAATACCTTACAAGGATTAAAACCCCCTAAACCCCTTAAAACCCCAAAAAATCCAAAAATCCAAAACCCCCTAAAAAATAGCAAAAACCATAAAAACCAAAAAAACCTAAAAACCACGAAAACTACTAAAAATACAAAAGTCCCCTAAATCATAAATACCAATACAAACCCCTATAAACCCATAAAATACTAAAAATAATTAAATCCCCTAAAACCCTAAAAATCCTTAAAACCCCCTAAAATCCAAAATCCCAAAAAACCTATAGAAAATACTAACAAAGACTAAATACCTAAAAACCATAAAAACCATAAAAAACAGAATAAAAATAGATTTTAGTGATTATATTATGCTCTTTTTCTATATATTATTGAATCTAAAGGTGATTTATGATGGGAATCCATTGAAAAAATACTTTCATGAAACATGGAACCATAGGTAGAAGTATTTTTGAAGCCTCAACATAAATATTTTTTTATTGTAATAGACCATAATCCAATTCATAGGTTATCTTAATTTTTTTATAAAAAACAAATTTTGACGAGTTGTTAAAAATACTATTATTTTTTATGGGGTGGGTTTCCATCAAAAATAATTCAACTGATTTATTTTAAACTAAATGAAATGGATTTGGTTATCCTTCATAATTAGTTATGTAATAAATAAAATAAAAAAATTTACATATAATAAAAAAATACATAAAATTGTTACACCATTTCACACATAACTTGTCTACCAAATTGAAATACATAACATTCATAATATAATCAAAATAATAGTCAACTATTATTAGGGGAATTTGATCACCTAAAATATTTTGATAGGTAAACTCCATAAATACACCATGCACAAGCCATCAAATATACCCCAACATCTTCTCATCTCTATGATGCTACTTATCACCCCCTCTTTCCACTCTCTCTAAATATATTATATCATATCATACTAAGCTCACAACCTCTATTCACACAGTGTAGTGGATGATAATGATGAATCAACATGAGATTCAATCGAGTAGACTGATAACACCATAAAAGTACCATAATGACATATAGGTGTTAATCATGAACCGATATTTGTCACCAAATCATTCTCAACACAATGAAAATTCACCCATCTCCAAGCCCCTTCATAAAAATGTACCTTGTAATTGGAATTTGATTCACTATTGAATTTAATATGTCATGAATGAAAAGTCACATCCTCATACATTTTCATAGAATTAAATTTTAAATTAAAATAATAATAAAATTAATATAGGTATTTTTTTTTAAAAAATACTAACCACATTTAACCACCCTCTACCACTGACAATCTATCTTGAAAATGGATTTGTGTACATCACATTATAAATTTTAAAATATGTATTAGTGTAGTGAGTATCAGTTTCTATAATATAACAAGAATATTATATTTAATATTAATATACTTTAGTTCATAATATTTTTTTACCATATGTCAATGATGTATACCAAATTTATGACTCTCAGTCCAATGTGTGGAATCCTACATCCCCTATATTTGATGGCCGAATAAAGACCTCATACTAATAGTCTCTGATATATAGCAATAGAACAATCCATTTCATAACCGAGATGAGAACAAGTCTGGTCAATGAGATAAAAAAGACTGGTAAAAATATTAATAAATGATCTATTCATAGCTCTTTTTCTATGGTTGGGTAAAAATTGATGAAAAAATTAATTTATAAAAATCTCTCATGCCTCCCAGATTGGAAATATCATGGTGTAATAAATCAAAGACCACAAATTCTATAAGGAAATTAAAAACATCATGTTACAAATTAAATTAATTTAAAATTATATATATAATTTATTAATATACATTCTAGTGACCGAACATATTCTATAAAAATGAAATGGGAAATTTATCTAATTACTCCAATGGTGTAGAAAAATAATTTCACAGAATTTCACCAGTATGCCCAATGTATAAATAAGATAGGTGATGTAAATAAAAATAAATAATCGAAATATTATTACCCAAATTATTAAAAAATAATAAAAAATAATTATCTAAAACAATTGGACATACATCTATAAAAATAAATAAATTAAGAGATATACATCCATATAGAACATGATGTAGAATCATCTACCTAGGAATATCCCACCCCCTCCTAATAAGTGGTGTTATAGAAGCATCCTTCAAATCAGATGAATCGGTCTCATCACTGGGAATTCCAACATCAATAAGAGAATGAAATATATAATCATGAGCATCAATAACAACAGAAAACAAATAATATTACCTATAAAAAACAGTAAATATAGATTAAAAATTTAAAAAAACTAAAAAATACCATAATATATTAATCTTACTTGTAAATAATTGTTAATATTGATATAAAATTTCCATAATATAATAATTACGTAAAAATAAATACCAATATATAATAATCATACATATAAAGAATTGATAATATATAGAAAATATTAAAAACTAATAACCTCAATGTACAATATAATATTCCTACCTGTAAATAATAGTTACTAAATATATCAAATATAAAAAACTAATAAATATTAGAATTGTTGAGGGAGTTGTGTAGATCATCAAGAATATGTCCCCACATATTTAAAAAAATTACCTATAAATATTTTTTAATAAATTTATCTAATATAAAAAACTAATACATACCAAAATATAATACATCATTCATAATTTTAATCCTCATCTTGATCGATGACATTGTATTCATCTTAATCTTCAACATCACTAACTTCCCTACGAATTTCAGTTTCATCATCCCTTATTACTTCATCAACATTATCAATATCATCAACCCTTAACTGTGTGGCTCCATCATAGATATTTATATGTCATCAGATAATAGAAATATTTGGGTGTACTTATTTAAGTATTTCAATATGTTTCAATTGCATATAACATTTTTAATTTTTGATAAATTAATTTCCATGTGATGATATTTTTATTACACTCCAAAATCATTTAAATCACTTTAAACAACATAAAAATATTAATAATAAACATGATTTTATTGATTTTATAAAATTAATGTTTCATATTTGTTAAGAAGATTGTTATATTTAATTTTAAACACTCCATGTCATGGATTAACTCATGACCCATCATCACTATCAAACCAATGAAATTTCATCATTGTTAAATAACTTTTTCCTAGATTAAATAACTGAATTATTTCATCCATATTACCATAAAAGTCAACTTCACTTTCGTTATGACATGATCCTTTAAAACAATCATTAATATTCATTTATTTCTTTGATTAACCATATATGTGTGTATGAAATAAAAATCCATTAACCATATACCCATTATAATATTTTACCAATTCTAATAGAGGGTTTTTAGCACCATATTTGACTATAAAATTTATATTCAGTTTTTTTCCTACAAATAATAAATTTTCTTAATAAACGATACCATTACAAAATTTATTTAATATTCCATTGTAAACAAATTATCATACAACTATTTGAATAAAAAATAAAAAAAAATTGTGGGTGATTCTCTTCAAGATAATCATGGTTAATTTATATTATTTTTTTATATGTTCATCATATAATCTATAATAAATAATTCTAAAAATTTCATTATTATTATAATAAATATAATAATAATAACTAAATCAAACATTAAAATTTATTTCATTTATTCACAATTGAGAAGAACATATTTATGATCCTTATAAAATTATTCATATAAAATACATCACTCATGATAACTAATAAAACAAAGCTCATTTTGTTTAAGAACTGACAATTAATCATCAGTGAAATAATTAATAGTTTCTTCATTATGACCCATGAAATTTTTTTGAATGATATTCATATTTAAATTAATAAGAGTTTAAATTTGAAAATTTCTCTTGCAATTATGATTCTATAATTGAAACATCAACCGATATTTTTTTACCCACTTTCTTCTATAATGTTTTCATAAATCTCCCAAATGGTTACATAAAATAAAATTAAATCATCCTTACACAATTAACTTCATATGGAAATAGAAAAAATGAATGTTCTATTGAGTCAAAAATGTCTTGTGGGAATATTTTCACCAATTTCCAAAAAATTAAAACAATATCCTTTGCATTTTTTGTGTCCTGAAAATTCCAAAAAATAATATCATAATAATTCCATCAATTTGAAAAAGCGTAGAAAGGAAAATAGAAGGAAATTAAAAAAAACTCAAAGGGGTGAGACCACGACACATAAATCCCTTAATTAAAAGAATAAATCCATTTATGGACCACTCCCCTGCATAATGATCCATGGATTTGCGAGGTAACCATGAAGGAAAATAGATTCTGTGGTGGAAATGGTGGCATTAGTTCCCAAAAATGAAACCAAATCCATTTATGTAAGGGAGGTGGTGATTTATTTCCCCACAAAAAAATATCCCCTGTGAACAAAAATATATCACAGGATGAGGCAGTGATTTACTCATCCATAAAAAAAAATTCCCTGCGAACTAAGTATTTTGTGGGACATGATGGTACTGTCAGTTTAAAAAATTAGATGAAGTCATTTTTATAACCATGGTGGTAATTTACTTCCTCAAAAATTATGTCCCCTCTGATTAAGTCTTTTGCAGGATGGAGAATCCTCTAGGTGCTCTAAGAAAAAAAGGCTCATGACCGACCGAAAATGACCATCCATGCTAGTATCCATTCCCTCTAATATTCTATAAATATAACCTTAAGGGGACCTCAAGGGATAGCCACACCTAGACATACGAACTAAAGATATCTCAAGCAAGACATTTCAAATACCTAAGACTATTAATGGTTCACCATAAGTAAACCCTGTTACATAGAATCAATAAGGAATTAAGTAATCATTTGTTGTTCTATAAACACAAATTCCCCTAGTAGACATAATCCAGTGAGGCACAAACTGATGTCCCTTTTGAGAATAGGAATATCTCATGAAAAAATGTTTTGCAAGAAAAACCCTTCCCCACATTGAAAATTTCTATATAGGTATATCTCACCCCTACCTAGAAAAACACTACATTGGAAGAACATTGCCCCGTGAATAAAATCACTATGTGAGTCAATCCTAGGTCTACCTAGAACAATGCGACCTTGATAACCCACTTAACCGAATATCAACATGGTATGAGGATGAAACTCCACCTCATCTAAGAAGATACTACATGAAATAAGGCCTCCCAGAGCATTCTACACTTCTTCTCCCATTATTACCAAGATTCCTATCATTAGTCCCCTTATTGGTTCCTCCATGAACCACCCTACTGGTATCATGATAAGGCCCCTTACAAAGACACATGAAAAGTATCATATGATCATAAGGCACATCATTGTGTCCTTTCAAGCTTACATATCCATGGTAAGCAGAGTCACATTGGGGTCCCTAGTAATAGGGAAGACCCTTAGAGGGGACTCATGTTTACATTCCAATGTTAATGACATTTATGAACATGGGGAACTCATGTAAATCTAACTGTTTTGGGTATTGAGATAAACCACATAGAATTTGCTTCTTCATGGTTCAGTGTCGAACATTCCACATTTTTATGCGACCAATTTTAGGGCACTACTGTTAAAGTAATCCCTTAGAATTTCTTATTGGAGGTGGAACTTTTACTGAAAATAACTTATACCCAGGACATGACTGGATAGGCCACACAATGTGATTATCCTAGATATAAAAAAGGATAGGAAACATGCACACTTAAAGGACCTTTCTCTCTACCTTGGTGCTCAAACACCATCCATCCGAAGATAGGGTGAGATCTGGTGATCATCAGATCTACTAATTCCTCTTGTTTCTCACACACATCATGTCTCATGTGGTTATAGAGGTTAGTGGAGATTATGACATCAAAAAAATCCCAAAACTCAAATATGCCACCTACATGGTATATTCCTTGAATCCATACATCAACCTTCAAATGGGCATATTCCCAATAAAGAAGCATAAAATGGGTAGCTTCGATGCCTAACCCCAACCTTGTCAATAAACATAGGCCTTATCCATAGATGTAATCCATATCTTTAATACACATTGAAAGCTTCCATATGTAAGCCTCACCCTTGTCCCTCCGAATGGGGATCTTCCATGCATAATCCCCAATCCTATCCCTATTTAAATTGATTGATTCCCTGTGTAGGCCTCTAGACCTACTATACTATGTGGGATTTGATTCCCAAGAAACTAGGATATGTATAAATTGTTAGGGTTGGTGTCCTGAGAACCAACTGTTTGGTACTTTGATTACATTAGTGTTCACTTATTATATATTGTTTAATGTTCTGCATGACTATAATATAATAATGTCTTGGAATATTTTTTGCATTGATAAGGTCATGGAAAATCCCTGTTATGATGAGAACCATGAAATGCTACAATAATATTTTTAAATACAGTTCTACGGTTGGATGAGATACTATAATAGGACACATAGTATACAGACCGCCATATGTGAGCACTCGTAAGAAGACGAGACTCTATCTCATGGAGTTCTCACTTGGTAATATACCAGATGGAAGATTATGAGAACATACCCACCTGTAGTAATTCCACGTGTTTTTGTGTTATCAGATATTACTATCTATGAGCATGTGTAATGGTCCTTAGACTGGAAGATTATCATCAACTCATATAATGACTCACACACTTATATTTGCTGACAAAAACCGTCTCGAAGACAATTTGAGGGAAGTAGGGTACGTTGGGTGTGTCACGAATGACATGTTGTTAATGGATAAGTAAAAGAAAGATTTGTTTCTTCCATATTTATGGAAGTAGATATCTTGGGCCCTTTTATTGAAATAGAATTGTTGAACAAATTCCATGGCCATGGTGACATGACTAGTTTATTTCTGGAAGTCAAAGAATGACAGATCAAGCATATAGGTTTATGACACTACCATGAAACCTGATTGATGAGTTATTGATAAAATGGGATTAAATTATATAGTAAGAGCCCATATAAGGTGACACGTCAATGTGGCGTCAACTTCTTTCACTTGGGTGCCTTGACCTATTATTAGACAGTAATCTTGGACTTTAGGCAAGCCCACCTAATGACAACAAAAAAGAGGCCTAGAGGGTCACAAACTAATAGTATCCTAGTATCTCAAGTAGATTAAAGATTATTCCCGTACATGGTTTAATAATTATTCAAGGAATCCTAAATCATTTTAATGATGGAGGAATAAAGAAAATGAAAAACAAGTGCACACCGTGTATTAATGATTATACACTATGTTGTTTTATGGAAAACAAGTACACGCTATGAATTAATGATTACACACCGTGTAGTTTTCCAGTCGGGATTTTGAAGATATAATATTGTTTTATTAAATGATATTTATTATAATCAGCATGGTCACATGTTGAAAGAATTTGTTATTCGACATGGGGGCTTTCAATAAGAGTCTATGAAATAAATAAAATGCGTAACACATTTATTTATTGTCATAACTCTACAACCTCAAACCCTCTTATAAATATCCTCAAAACCCAAAATCTTTTCCAATAAGAGAATCATTGTGCACAACAATTCTGGATAATTCTCTCAAAGCCGAAATAAACTCTTCTTTCAAGAACGCTCTCAAGACTGAGAGAGCTCCTCTTCCATCGGATCAAGACGATCTAAGGCAGAAAACACAAGCAAAGTAATCTCTACTCTAGCACCGAGAGACTCCTTTGGTGACGTCCAGAGATATGTGGTGCATGTGTGGATCACCGCTAGAAAAGTATACACTTGGCTTCTGTAATGAAATTATGAATCACATCAGAACATGATAAAGAATATCAATGAAGAAAGAACACCAAAAAGGTACTTCTTTTCAATTAATTAGACAAATTATAATCAACCTATGATGATCCACTTTTGTGGTTCTGGGACTTTTCTTCATCTTTTTCTATTTCTATGAATCAATCCGTGGATACTGGCGTTTATAGTCATATTGATCCTGGATTGATCATTTATAATAACAAAAAATCCAAGTGGGCACTTTCACCCACGTGATTCCGCTGCACCCAGAACCTTCAATTGGTATCACATAGAGGATACAACGTTGATTATAGTTATTTAATTTTCGTTGATAATTTATGAATTTTTATTCCATTCAATTCATGATAAATCATTCTATAAAACTGAATGAATGAGATATATTGTTCCTCCTTCATTTCGCGATTCACATCACAGAAACAAACTTTTAATATTAATTTTTATTAAATTAAAAATGATGATCTCATCTGGAGGAATCACTCTTTCTGTTCGTACAATACAAGAATACATTGCGTGTAGTGAAAACTACACGCTGGGTACTTAGGTTCAACAAACCGGTACTGTTTCGCCAAACCACTCTGTGTGAATTGATTATACCTATGTATTTATTAACCCGTGTGGACCAGAAATGAACGGAATGTGGGAACATGAATACATGACATGTATGTTGAATCAACACGTTGTGTAGTCCGATCTGATCTATGTGAAACCGTGTACAAGGAGAAGTCGTGTTCCATGTACACGGGATTTCCAGGACGGTAAACTGCGTAACAAGGAAGTACACGCCATGTTAGATAAATATACATGTCATGTACTCCATAATTTCCAAAGAAGAGAAAAAATGCCAAATCCCTCAGCGTGTACTTTGGATAAAGGGTAAAAATAAATACACACCCAATAAATATAATCTACATGCCTTATACTTTCCAAAAATTGAAATTCACCAGGATTCCACCAAAAGTACAAAAACCTGTACAAGGAATATAGATGAGAAGAATCTTATGGAAATTCAGAAAAGAATTTATGATAAATAATTTATTAATTATAATATCATAATTAATTAATTTTAAGCGCGGCTTATCTTAAATAATAGAACAATTAAATGAATTTGAATTCTAAATATGTGTAAATGTCGATGCATGCTATGGATGATCATGAGCTAGACCAAGGACCCTTTTTATGTGTGTTTGGTTTCATTTAAATTTTTTTAATTTAAATTTGTTGGCCTGTGAGACTTTTTCCAAGGAAATGTAGGGAATGCATGCCCATGGTTTATTTTATGTAAACCCCATGTAATGGAGGATCTCCCAAGTCAATGGAGATGGTTCGAAACCTAAAGATGAGGTGAAACCAACCCCAGAAGATATAAAGGTGGACAAGTGGGAGCTACAAAACACGAACCATCAGTTCAAGGTGTTTCTTCCTAGGTTAGGGTTAGCTTATCAAACTGCTAGATAAGCTAACCAATAAAAGCTGATGATCCTGCCATCTTATTTTATTTCTATCTGATTGCATGGTTTATTTATTATGTATGTGTTGTCGCAATCACATAGTTAATAAAATGAACAAGCATGCAAATATGGAATATAATAAAAACCAGACTATGCGTAAACATTATCGGAACATGGTTAATCACTTAAGGAAGCATCAATTATTATTAAAAAGAACATAATAATGCGAAACTACACATACAGGATTAAAATACCTCAATACCATATTTAGTCAGACTAATTCTTTTGTTACTTGATTAAGGGAAAGACTCAATAAAACTATGTGTTTGACCAACCATTGTTTGGACACTTACATTTACAAAGGAATCCATTATGAAAGGTTTCGGGTTGACTTAACCATATTACATCAAGAGGAGTAGACCTTTCTAGAGTTGATGTAATATTGGAGGAAAGAGTTGAGGAAATCTATGTCAGGATTTCAGGATTGGGGAGTCCACTCGACAAATCAAGGAACTGTAAGCTCACAGTTGGAAAAAACCTTCCTATCTAAATACCTTCAAATAGCTTGACCAACCCTTTTTGGGGTTATGCAAAGGGGAATATGGATCCTTTCCACTAGAATGTCAAAGCAACTAGACATTCCGAGTTCAATGGTGAGGGCCACTGGGACTTGATAAAATATTGGGAGACTTAATAAAATTTATTATTTCTCATACCATGCAATAAAGAAAGTACTGATAAATATACTCTATTAATTTGTAGAAATTGAAAAACTCATCAACCACATTTTCTCTACGATCAATTCTGGATAAATACAACATCCTCACCGGTAGTAACTTTCAAGAATGGTTTAGGCGCCTTCAGGTTATCCTACGCCATGAAGGAATGTTTTACATGCTTGAGTCCTCACTTCCGGATTCTCCTACCCCAGGGGTGAGTGATGAAGATTTCCTGGTCTATGATCAACATTTTAGCGATGCACTCGATGGTCAATGTTTGATGTTTTCATCTATGTCTAGTGAGCCCATGAAGTCTCTTGAAGACATGGATGCCTACAGCATGCTCGAGAACCTCCGTGGTCTATACAAGGAGATAGAAAGACATGAAATGTTTGAGATCTCCAAGGATCTATTTCAGATCACGCTTAGAGAAGGTGCCCCAGCTGGGCCTCATGTAGTCAAGCTCATTGGCTACATTGAGCGCTTGGAGGTTCTAGGGTTTAAACTCCCCGAAGAACTGGGTACCAATCACATTCTTGCATCACTCCCCCAGAGCATCTCCAACTCTTTTGTGAATTTCAACATGAACAAAATTGAGAAGTCTCTATCTAATAGCCTTATCCTCATTCGCCATGTGGACAATGATATGAAGCGTGAAAAGCCTTATGTCCTCATAGTGAATAAAAGGAAATGAAAGGAGAATAGATTTAAGCCCAACGATTATTCAAGGCCTTCCAAGAAAAGGAACATCAAAGGGGAGGCAAGAGAACATTATTTTGTTTGTTTCACATGTGGCAAGAAGGGCCACTGGAAGAAAAAATGTACCCAGCCAAGGAAGCAAGGCGAAGTTTCAGGTGCATTTTTCATCGAATGAAATCTATCTATTTCTAAATATTGGGTATTAGATACATCTTATAGTGCTCACATATGTATCCAAATATAGGAACCAAGTAGATTCATGATGATTGATCAAGGGGAGGTAGATCTACGAGCAGCTAACGGAGCCAGACTTGCTATTGTAGCTGTCGGGGACTACCACCTCACATTGCCTACTGGGATGGTCTTGGTTTTAAGAAGATTTAATTATGTACCCTATGTAACCAAAAACATTATTTCATTATCCAGATTAGATATTGATGGATTCATCTTCATGATTGGAAATTAATGTTGATACTTTTATAAAGATAGCATTTGTTTTGGTAGGGAACATTTATATAACGACCTTTATGTGGTAGACTACATAAACCAAGTAATGGAAATAGATGAAAATGTTAATTCACATGACTCATAACACATCGAAATTTGGCATCACTAGCTAGGTCATGTCAATGAGAAACGTTTGACAAAATTACATCAAGTTGGGTATTTAGATTCTTTCGAAGTAAACCACTTGGTGTATGTCATGCGTGTCTACAAAGAAAAATGACTAAATCCCCATTTAGTGGGAAAGGTGAAAGGGATAAAGAGCTTCGAGAATTAGTTCGCACATATGTGTGTAGACCATTTCTTTTTGAAGAAAGGGTGGGTTCTCATAGTTCATAACTTTTACTGATGATTTTAGTAGATATGGATATATTTACATATTGACGTATAAGTCAGATTGTTTTGACCGGTTCAAATATTACAAGAATGAAGTTGAGAACTAACTTGGTAAGAAGATTAAGAAACTCCACTCAGATAGAGGAGGATAATATCTTAATTAGAACTTCATGTATTTCTTATGGGATTTTGGGATTCTATCTCAACTCACTCCTCCTTACACACCTAAGTGGAATGGTGTTAGTGAAAGGAGGAACCACACCTTGTTGGACATGGTGAGATCAATGATGAGTCATGCGAGTCTTCCATTATCCTTTTGGGGATATGAATTACAAACAACAACACACATACTAAAATATATACCACCTAAATCGATAAATGGTATTCCATAAGAATTATGGTGTGGATGCAAATCCATGTTATCGAATTTACATGTTTGGGGTAGCGAAGCATTTGTTAAGGCATCTTCAGGTAACAAGCTTGCACCTCGAGGCACAAAGTGAATCTTTATTAGATATTCCAAGGAAACAAGGGGATATTACCTATAGAACCACTCAGATTAAAAGGTAATTGTGGGAAGACACTCCATATTTCTTGAGAAGGATAACATCTCCAAAAGAGATAGTGGGATCAAGATATAATTCGATGAATTTGAGGCTCAAGATATATAGGAGCTGGTACAAGAATAGATTCCACAAAGCCTCATGGAAGAACAATCTATTCCAGAGACACAACAACTGCGTAGCAGCTTGAGAGAGGTGAGAGAACCAGAACGATATGCATTTCTTATCACCAAGGATATTGACTCATTATTGGTTGACAATGATGATCCTCTTACATAAAAGGAAGCAGTTGAAGGAACAGATGTTGCGAAGTGGAAAGAAGCCATGATTTTTTAAATGGATTCCATGTACCAAAACCAAGTCTGTATTTTGGTAGATCCTCTAATTGATGTAAATCCTATTGGTAATAAGTGGGTATTCAAGAAGAAACTGGACATGGAGGGGCAAGTCAGCACCTATACGGCATGACTGGTTGCCAATGGTTTTAAAAAGCGTCAAGGAATTGACTACGATGAAACCTTTTCACCGGTTGTGATGATGAATTCCATCAGAATCCTATTATCCATTAGTGCTTACCATGACTAAGAAATTTGAAAAAAGGATTTCAAAATAGCATTCCTTAATAGGAACCTCCAAGAAGATGTCTACATGACAAAACCTGAAGGGTTTGTGACTCCAAAGGAAGCCAACAAGGTATACAAGTTGTAGAAATCCATTTATGGATTAAAAAAATCATCAAGGTCATGGAACATTCGTTTTGATTAAGCTGTAATGGAATTTGGATTTTTTAAGAAAGAATATGAGCCTTGTGTCTACAAAAGGTTCAGTGGAAGTGAAGTTGTTTTCCTAATTGTATATGTTAATGAAATATTACTAATTGAAAATGTAGTACCTACCTTACAGTCAGTTAAGACATGGTTGGATAAATGATTCTCTATGAAAGACATGGGAGAGGAATCATATATTCTTGGGATCAAGATCCATCATGATAAATCAATGAGAATGATGGGATTGAGTCAAAGTACATACATTGACAAGATACTGAAGAGATTTAGTATAGAACATTCCAAGAGGGGATTATTTTTAGTGTCACATGGCATTCATCATTCCTAGAAAATGTGTCCTCAGACACATGAGGAAAGAAACAAAATGGAAAGGATCCCTTACGTATCAGCGATTGGGTCAGTCATGTATGTTATTCTATGTACAAGGGTAGATGTTGCTTACGCATTAAGTGTGATAGGTAGATATCAAGATGATTTAGTTGAATGCCGTTGGATGGAATTCAAGACTATTCTTAAGTATCTGACGCATACTATAGATATGTTCTTGGTTTATGGAGGAGATGAGGAACTAGTCATCACGGGACATGTAGATGGTAGTTTCCAGACCGATCAAGATGACATGAAGTCACATACAGGTTACGTCTTCAGTTTGAATGGAGGTGCAGTGAGCTGGAAGAGCTCAATGAAATGTGTGGTGGTAGATTCTACAACAGAGTCCGAGTATATCACAGCTTATGAGGCAGCTAAATAAGCAATATGGATGTGAAGCTTCATCCAAGAGTTGGATGTAGTACCTAGTAGTAAAGATCCTATCACACTCTATTGTGATAATATTACAGAGGTGGCACTTGAAAAAGAGCCAAGGTCACATCAGTGGAAAAAGAACATACTTCGGATGTATCTTCTCTTGAGGGAGTTTTCTCAGAGAGGTGAAGTTGCAGTGAGAAGTACTTCCAAAGAAGACAACGTGGTAGACCCCTTGTCTAAAGCCTTGACTCAGCAAAAACATGATCATCATGTGAGGTCTAGCATACTAAAACTCATAGGCAGTTGGATCTAGTCCATGTGGGAGTCTTTTAGGGTTTGTGTCCTGAGAACCAACTATTTTTACATTGATTACAAGAATGTTCACTTATTATATATTGTTCAATGATATGCATGACTATAATATAATAATGTCCTGGAATATTTTTTGCATTGATAAGGTCCTGGAAGATCCCCGCTATGATTAGAACCTTAAAATGATATAACAATATTCTTAAATAATGTTCTACAGTTGGATGACATACAATGATAGGACACATAATATACATACCGTCATGTTCGATCACTCGTAAGAAGACGAGATTCTCTCTCATGGAGTTCGCACTTGGTAATCTCCAAGTTGGGAGATTATGAGAATAGAACCACCAGTAGTAATTCCGCATGTTTTGGTGTCATCAGACATTACTATCTATGAGCATTTGTAATGGTCCTTAGACTGGAAGATTATCATTAACTCATGTCATGACTCACACACTTAGATTTGCTAACAAAAACCATCACGAAGACATTTGGCGGGAAGTAGGGTACGTTGGGTGCGTCACAAATGACATTTTGTTAATGGATAAGTCAAGGAATGATTTGTCCCTTCCATATTTATGGATGTAAATATCTTGGGCCCTTTGATTGAAATAGAACCGTCGATCAACTTCTATAGCCATGGTGACACGATGAGTTTATTTCTGGAAGTCAAAGAATGATAGATCAAGTATATAGGTTTATGACACTACCATGAAACATGCTTGATGAGATATTGAGACAAAGGGATTAATTTACATAGTAAGCGTTCATATGAGATGACACGTCAATGCGACATCAACTTCTTTCTCTTGGGTACCATGACCCTTTGCTAGACAGTAATCTTGGACTTTAGGCAAGCCCGCCTAATGCCAACGAGAAAGAGGCCTAGAGGGTCACACACTAATTTTATCCAAGTATCTCAAGTAGAATAAAGATTATTCGCATTCGTGGTTGAATAATTATTCAAGGAAACCTAAATAGTTTTAATGATGGAGGAATAAGGAAATGAAAAACATGTGCACACCATGTATTAATGATTACACGATGTATAGTTTTATGGAAAACAAGTACACGTCTTGTGTTAATGATTACACGCCATGTAGTTTTCTAGTCGAGATTTTGAGAATATAATATAGTTTTATTAAATGATATTTATTATAATCAGCATGGGTGCATGTCCAGTAATTAATTATTCAGCATGGGGGTTTTCAATAAGAGTCAATGAAATAAATAAAATGCGTAACGCGTTCATTTATTGCCATAACTCTACACCCTAAAACCCGACTATAAATATTATCACAACCCCAACTCTTTTACGACAAGAGAATCATTGTGCACAACAGTTCTGAAGAATTCCCTCATGGCCAAAAGAACTTATTCCTTTAGGAACACTCTCAAGACCGTGAGAGATCCTCTTCCATCGGATCAAGATGATCTAAGGCGGAAAACCCAAGAAAAGGTTTCTCCATACTAGCAGCCGGAGACTCCTTTGGGGACGTCCAGAGATATGAGGTGCACATGTGGATCACCGCTAGAGGAAGTCCACACTTGGCTTCTGCGATGTAATGACAAATCACATCAGAATGTGATCAAGAATATGAATGAAGAAAGAACACCCAAAAGGTACATCTTGTAAATTAATTAAATTAATTATAATCAACCTGTGATGATCCACTTTTGTTGATCTGAGACTTTTCTTCTTATTTGTCTATTTCAATAAATCAATCCATGGAGACTGGAATTTATCATCGTATTGATCCCGGATTGATCGTTACTAATGACAAAAACCCAAGAGGGCATATCCACCCACGTGCTTTTGATGTTCCCAGAACCTTCATAAATCCTCTCCAAGGTATAAACCTATCACCCAAATACACCCTAATGTTCTACGTTCTATATCCCTGATATGGCCGTGTTCATCAAGGAGACTACATATCATTTACATCCCTCATGCCTCCTTGACATAACTCACATAGCATCTTTCATCAGTATACTTCGATATGGAAATCACTTCTTCATGATTTTATTCTTTATGGTTTGGTCCTCTTCACATGGACATAAAGTTTGATGTGTCCAGTTAATTGGCATCGATCTAAGAGGGGTTTTGTTCCTCTTATGGGGATATGTAGGAAGCACTTTTCATGGGATTGATCCCAATATCAAAACAACTACAATTCCCCTGGAGAATGATGAACTCTATAGCGTCCCATAACAAGGTTTAAACCCATTGTAGTCTCAGAAAATGACCAAAGGATTCTTGATCTGTATACAAAATTGTAATATTTTTGGAGAATCTTAGATACATAAAGATCCTTCCATTAATGTACATAAAAATAAAGATGATTCCAAACCTATACATAATCATAATGGATTATTTCCTTTGTATAACCCATAATATAATCATTTTTGAATGTAAAAGGATTTTAGAACATATCTTAAATCTATATAAGTGTTTTATAATCGGAAATAGATCCCTCTGAAAGGGTTTTATGTGCCCGAATTCCCATCCTCTTGACTAGTGTGAGTTCTCTGGTGTTTTTGTCCCTGATACCCACCGAGTGTATGACATTGGAAATTATGTCCATGAATCATGGATATGAGATCCATTGGGTGTTTTTGGTTCCATAAATAAAACCCGTTAAACACTATTTTAGACCTTGTACCCAACTCCAGTGATTAAACACCATTCCACCCCTTGCAATAACTATTCCGGACTAGGGGCACAAACTTATCATTGTTGTGGAAAAGAATACTCAATGAATCATAATATAATATTTCTTCCCAAATATCTCAAAAGAAATTTTATATTTTGGTCAACACATCCAATATTGAATAATTTAATAGCCCTCTAAGGCAAATACGTCATATTCTCTCCATTATAACAAGGAAGTCATGACTTGTTAACCTGATAAAATTTCTATTTCTAAAGAAATGGGAAAAATTAAAAGCACAACCAAATGATAAAAATAGATCTATAATCAATTGAAAGAATAATAAATGAATTTCTCTAGAATGTTTTTATATTGTTTTTGGATTCATTAAATCTTATGATAATTCATGTTTAGATAGTTTACATTCAGAACAACTGTAAATTTGGGATAGATATAAGAATTCTTGTATATTATTTTTTGTCTAACCGGGTGTGTTCAACATGGTATTAAATATGTTATGAATTTTTTCCTCAATGTTTGTCAAATTAAACCATAATGAACCCATAAATCAGAATAATATTGAAATTTCCAAATATAATCTACTTTATCCAATTATGATCTTTCCCAAAACCATATATTTTTTTCTTTTATATTTGGTCCGAATGTAAGATGAGGTAATTTGTAGAAAATATATTTTAACTAACTACCATAGATAACTACCAATGCTTTGGCACTTTAAATTATAATTTTTTAAAAATTATTTATATTTCATCAATAAGGTTGTCTGTAGGAATAAATCTATGATGATAGTAAAAATAGATGGTATTTCTTCCATTGATAAGAATAAATGATATCCTCAACCATGATGTACCGACATGATTTTAGACCTAGTATAGCTCATCTATTTAACCAAAATATACAAAATAAAGTCATTCATTTTCACAATAAACCCACCCTTAGATGTAAAATTATAATTCTAAACTAAATCTTTTATTGGTATGCTATCTTTAAATAATTAAATTAACTCAAAAATTAGTTGATTTAAATATATATTCATATTTTTATTTGGATATCTTGAAATTAATAGCGCCCCATATATGTATATGGTTCCTTAATCAGTATCCATGTAGTTAATTTTTGGGGAGTTATAAAAATATGCCAACAAGAATTTTGACTATAGTATGAACCAAATAGATAGAAACCATTAGTATAAAGACTCAATGATATTTTATGAGGTTCTAAAAAAATTAAAGATTCATATGATCAAAGTGTTTCCATGAATCATCATAACATGTATGATTTAAGCATTTGATGATGAATTTTTTTTATTTATGTACTTTCATTACATCAATGAAAAAATGTTTCAAGACATAAATTGATACTATTAATGAGGTGCAATTGTAAAATACCTCAATAGATTAGTAGTAAATCTGTAATTTCTCAATTTTTTCTCTTTATACCTTCATTCTCCACTAATTGGACAATTAAATAACTATTAAAATTCACTATAATAAAAACATTCATTGGAACAGGAATGTCTCCTATGATAAATAAATCCCAAATTATGGAATAACCTTTTAATTTCATATAAACGCATATGTAATGTTTTTTCTGGAAACAATAATTTAAATAATGAAAATATTTGATTGAAACAAATATTTTACAATCAAAATATTATTTGATATCCATAAATTTTGTACCAAATTCATTTTTTCATATATGGAATCCTATATATATGGCCTTCACAATAAATTTCGAAAAATTAGAAAATTAAGATGGTTCCGATTCCAAATTTGGAATATCATGCTAAGTTGTTGTTTCCTGAATTGATGGGCCAATAGCTACGTGAAATCAATTAAAAAATGATGTATCTCAAAGAAAACAATTTTTATTTTCTACAAAATATCATTCAACATATTAATACTTAAAATTATAATCATCTCAAAAACCAAAACCCAATAGATGATGTCTAACACTGTCAATTATTTTGAATCTCCTAAGATCATATTTCATAAGTGGACATTTAATTGTCACTTCCAAAAAAATTATTAATTTGAATATGTAAATGATAAAAATGTTTTAATACCCTTAATTTTGATTCGATTTATACCAGATATGTTGGAAATTTTTTATTGACTTATCCTATCATGATCTCATAATAAAAACTGGTGTCTAATTCTTCAGTTGAATGTTATCTAAAAAATGCAAATAAAGAATAATTTTTACTTATTCAATTAAATTAAAAATTATTAATTTATTTTAATTATGGTTAATTGTGACTACTTATCATGAATTCTTGCTAGTGTTTAAAAATAATTAAAAATATTTTTTAATTTTTACAAATTGATATTATTATTTATTAATTTATACTAATTATTTAATTTTTATAATGGATTTTTCAATAAATATAACTAATATTGAGTAATTATTATGATATCATATATTATTTATACAATTTATTACAAATTATCATAATTTAAAAATATTTAAAAATTATAAATAATATTTATTAATTTATGCTATTATTTACTTATTATTAATAATATTGGCTAATAATTTATTAATTATTACAAATTTTTTAATAATTATTACAATTTAGTTAAATTTATACAAAATTTTTACTAATTATTGTGAGCATTTAATAGTTGCTTTTATTTTTTATATTTTTTTAAAAGTAATTAAATTTTTTTCAATTTTTCAAATGTTATTAATTATTACTAATTGATTAAATTATTTTTTAATTTATACTAAGTATTTATTATTTATAATGTAATTTTAAATAAATAACTATTTTTTTAATAATAATGGGTATTTCATATATTTTATATAAAAATTTGAAAAATATCATAATTTATTAATATTTAAAAATTATTAAAAATATTTAGTAATTTTAACTAAAATAAAAAAGTTATTAGATATATTGAATAATTATCCATTAATTATTTAGTAATTATTAGTAATTAATTTAATATATATTATATTTTTAATAATTATTGTAGATATCTAATAGTTGGTAGTATTTTTTATATTTTTTAATGTTATTAAATTCGTTAACTAATTATTTCAATTATTTTATAATTTTTACTAATTGAATCAACTATTTATTATGAAATACTAATTATTTATTAATTATACATGATTTTTTAATAAATACTACTAATTATTAATAATTATTAGTATTTAATGGTAATTAATAATTATTTATTTTTTACTATATTTTTATAAATTATTGAGAAATTTTAATAATTCATTGTATTTCCTATATTTTTTATATGGCATTAAAAAATTTATACCATTTATTAATAACTATTTTTTATAAATATTATTTATTTTTAAAAGTTTTTGTATTTTTCATTTAATCAATTATTGTAATGTTTTTTTATAAAAAATGTATTTATGAAAAAAAATGTTGTGTTCAAACATTTTCCTTTTAATGATTATCTCATCATTTATATGAAAAACAAATTTCACATTTATTTCATATATTTTATAAGTATTTGTATTCTAATTTTTTTCTTAATAAAATATATAGACTTAAAATATATTTTTACACATTTCTTTTCAAAAAATTACATATTATAATTATATACTCATACATACATGTATATATATATCAGAAACCTTACTTGATTTTTAAATTGTTTTTATATGTATATTCACATGTTAATATATTTACATATCCAAAATTTTACAAAACTATATTCAAAGGATTTAAATAATTGAAAACCATTCATAATATAACTACCTAATATTTTATAAGATCACAGTCACAATCCAAAAAATTTCATAATTCATCCAAAAAATTATATCACCATAATTAGAATTTCAATATAATCACAATAAGACGTAGAATTAGAAAATTTATTTAAACAAATTCAATAAAATTCACTATGTTTGAATAAAATTTATCATTTTAACATCCTTTTTAGTATAATTATGATTTCTTTTATTTTTATTTTTATAAGTCTAGAATGATTTTTACCTTCCGGAGTCTTATATTAAATTAATTTTAACATTATTTATCATTTATTAAATACTCAACTACTATACCTCACACTTTAAAATTTTATGGAATCATCATTCCCTAAATTAAATGGAATATTTATATTTCATGTAATACCAACAATTGACCAATTAAATAGATTTGTAAAAAACATCAGCATTTATATAAATATTAGACACCCCTATAAATAATTCCAATAATAATCCTATTTTCAATAATAACATAAAAAAATAAATTTAAAATTAGTTTGATGAAACTAAATTTTTTTTTACAAAATATTATATATATATCTGTGTATAGGTATAAAAATCATTCTATATATATTTATATATATGATTTTTTATTTATTAATGTATATAAATTTAAATATTTTTCAATATTATATATATGATTAGATGTAAATATATATATATATATATATATATATATATATTATTGTATATATACATGAAGTGTGTGAGATGTTAGTAGGAGCATCTTCATCGAGACTTAGTGGGGCTGCCAAATACCTCAAAATAAACGAATACAAACACTCAAATAGAAAACTATTCTAAATCTAAATCATCAACATTGGGTAAAATACATCAAATAAATTGGAATCAACTCATGCAGAGCCACAACATGTTTTATTCAACGGTGAATACCAAAATAAGGATGGATAAATTTCAAATACACTTAAATACAAAATAAACCATAAATGTCAGGAAAATTTTCTTTCCTAGGGTTTGAACAAACCAATTTTAAAAAAATTGAATAGGAAATTACAAAATGAATGATAGAGGAGAGAAGAGGAGTCCATACCTCGGGGATTTGAACATAAATATGTGATAAATCCGGTGAGAAATATGATTTTGGGAGTGGGTCATTCGAGGGTTGGGCGATGGGAGGCGATGACCAAAGTGGAGAAGAAAATAGGGGGAGGGAAGACAAAAGTGACCTCATGTTTTTAATTTAAATATATTTGTGAGGGGTTAATTGTGATAAAATAAATTCATGATAATAATTTTGAAAAACCTTATTTGATGGATATTATTATCCATCACTATTAGTCTTCACATAAAGAGTAATAGTGATGGATTATATATTCTATCACTATTAGTTTCCATGGAAATATTATTGCGAAGGATAATGTTATTCGTCACAAAAACACACATATTATCAGTTTTTGGTGAAGGACTATGTTAAGTAACCCTTCCCATAGAATGGCATGCATCCATGCTAATATCATTCATGATGGTCCATGTATCCCATTGAAAATGCCTTAATATTTAAAGTTATTTACGTTGAGTATTATATTCCATTGTGAATGACCCAAATTTTTTGTCATCTTCATCATTATCATGTCTCATTGAAAATAACCTATAACAAATATCCAGTATTCATATAGTGTAGAAAATAATAAAACCCTAAAAACCCTTAAAAGTCCCTAAAAATCCTAAATCCATAAAAGACTCTAAAAACCTGAAGACCTTTAAAAGATCCTAAAAACCCTTAAATAAAATAAAAGACCCATAAAAACCCATAAACACACTAAAATATAAAAAAACTTACAAAGCCTCAAATACATAAAAAAACCCTCAAAACCTAAAATCCCTAAAAATATAAAAACCCTAATACTCCTAGAAAACCACTAAAACCCAAAAAACCCATAATAATCTAAAACCATAAAACAAAATTAATGTCCCAAAAACCTCAAGATTTTTAAAAAAACACAAAAAACCATAAAAAAAATCCTCTTATGCATTAAAATCTTTTAAAAACCCTAAAAACACTAAAAACCTATGAATCACTAAAAAAAACTAAAAACACTAAATACACAAAAAAACCCCCAAAACCATAAAAACTAATAAGAAAACCTAAAAACCAAAACTCTAAGAAAACCAATAAAACAATATAAAATCTAAAAAAACCCCAATCCCCATAAAATTAAACAAAACCCAAAAAACTTGAAAAAATATAAAAACCCTAAAGAACATAAAATCATAAAACCTCAAAAAACTTTTACATAACCATTAAAATCCTCAAAATCAAAAAAAAACTCTAAATAATCCTTTAAAACCTAAACACACAATAAATTCCTAAAACCTATTAAACCCCTAAAACCCCTAAAAGTACCATAAAATATACAGAAAAAACTAAAACTCATGAAAACAATAAAAATAAATTAAAAACCCTAAAAACCATTAGTAAATCCAAAAAAAACCTAAAACTCAAAAAACACTTAAAACCCCTAAAAACCAGAAAAATACTAAAATCCCATAAAAACCCAGACAACACCTAAAAACCATAAAACCCAAACATCCGAAAAAACACTAGAATCCCCTAAAATCTCTCAAAATCTCCCAATCTCCAAAATAAATCTAAACCCATTAAAAATATTAAATGACCCCAAAACCCCAAAAAACACTAAATCCCTTAAAACCCTAATAAAAAGACTTTAAAAAAACATAAACCCCATAAAAACACTTAATAACCCCTAAAACCCCTGAAAATATAAAAAAATCCTAAAAAGCCCCCAAAAAACACTAAATCATTAAGCATCCTAAAGACCCTAAAAGACATAAAACCCTTAAAAATCCTTTAAAACTATAAAAACACTTGAATCCATAAAACCTGGCAAAAAATAATCCTAAAAACTCTAAAATCCCAAAAGAAACTAAAAACCATAAGACCCCTAAAACCCTAAAAACACAAAAATTCTAAAAAATTTTAAACCCCAAAATCCTAAAACCCATAATCATCCATGAAAATCCCTAAAAAACCTAATAAGACATCAAACACCCAAAATAAAATAAAAAATCCCCAAAACCCCCAAAACCCTTAAAGAGCTAAAAAAATATAAAATGTCAAAAATCATTAAAAACTCTAAAACTCCCAAATAACACAAAAAACAAAAGAACCCCAAACCCCTAAAAATTCCTAAAAATGAAAAAAAAACATAAAAATCATAAAAACCATAAAAACCATAAAAAACCAACCCCCCCCCCCAAAAAAATTAAAAAACATTAAAAACCTGAGAACCCTAAAAAACCAAAAAAAACATTAAATAACCACAAAATTTGTAAGAAACCTAAATATCTAAAAAAACCATAATAATTCTAAAAAATAATAAAATATCTCTAAATCCATAAAAAATTCTAACAACCATAAAATTGGTAAAATCCATTAAAAACCCAAAAAACCCCTAAAAACACTAGAAACTCAAAAACCCTAAAAATATAGAAAACACATAAAGAATCATAAAACCACTAAAATCCCAAAAAAAACTAAAAACCCATAAAGACACTAAATAAAAAAATAACCCAAAAACCCCAAAAACCTAATAAAACACTGAAAATTAAAAAAACACTATAATATGTTAAAACCCATAAAAACTGTAAAACTGAATACCAAAAAATCTATAAATTACCATACATTCCCTAAAAACCCTAAAAACATACAAACGACACATCTGAAAATAAAGAACCATAAAATACACTAAAACCATAAATACCTTAAAACACTATAAAATACCCTAACATACTCGAATGACATAAAATGAACCTATAACCCCTTAAGGGACTTAAAATCCCAAAAAAACCTAAAAGAATGAAAACCCCCGAAACCCCTAAAGGACTCTAAAAACCCAAAAGACTAAAAACACTAAAAATATAAATGAAACTAAAAAACCTAAAAACAGTAATGGATCCATAAAAACCCTATAAATCTTAGGACCCTAAAAAACCTAAATGAGGCTAAAAACCCGAGTAGTCCCTAAAAATTGTTTAAATGTTAAAATACCCTACCCACCCCACCCTAAAAGACCCAATAAAACCCTAAACGACGATAAAAAATCAAAAATCCCATACAAGATCATAAATACCTTAAATAACTAATAAACCCTAACAACCCTAAAGAACCTAAAAATCATAAAATAAGTTAAAAGACACTAAAAATGATAAAAACCCAAAAACATCCTAAAACCACTTAAATGCATAAAAATACTAAAAATTCCCTAGAAACCCTAAAACCCCTAATGAACCCAAAAACCATAAAACCTTGAAAACCTTAAAAATCCAAGAAATGAAAAATACCAGAAAACATAAAAAATACAAAAACTCAAAAATTCAAAAAACCATAAAAACAATAAAAACAAAAAAATCAAAAAATCATAAGATCCCCTAAAAATATTTAAAACCCATATAGAATAAAAAAGGACCACAAAAACTCTAAAAACTCTGAAATTCCCTAAAAAAACTAAAACAAAACTAAAAAAATTAACACTCCCTAAAAGAGTAAAATTCCCTAAAAATCATCAAAGTCCCTTGAAATCCCTAAAAACACTTAAATACCTGAAAACCCAAAAAACAGACCCTAAAAATCAAAAACACATACCCAAAAAGGCCTTAAAAAATATTACAATTGCTTTTAACAATATAAAACCCTAAAATAACTAAAATAACCTAAAACCCTCTAAAAACCCTAAATACCTTAAAACACCATACAACCCTAAAATAAAAACCACTATAAAACAAAAAAAACCTATTAAAACCAAAAAAAATAATATAAAAACATAAAACAAAATAATAACTCTAGCAACACTAAAAAACATCAAAACACTAAAAACCCATCATAACAAAAAAAACCCAAAGCATTAAAAACCCTAAAAACCTAAAAACCCTAGAAACTCAACAAAATAGAAAACTGAAAAAACCCATTAGAACCCCAAAAACCTCAAAAAACCCTAAAACCCTAAAACCACCTAAAACACCTAAAACCCTAAAATAATCCCCAAATCCCCTAAAAACCTAAAACTCATGAAACCGTAAACACCACACAGAACTCTAAAACCCCTAGAACCCCTGAAACCCATAAACCTGCCAAAGAATCCTTATAAACCATGAATGCAATAAAAACCCTAAAAAATAGTAAACCCTAAAAAACTCCTACAACCCGTAAAAAACCCAAAGAAAATAAAACACTAAAACCCATAAAAATAGTTAAAACCCTAAAATGATTAATAAATCAAAAAAAAATCCCTAAAATCCTAAAAACTAAGAAATTCCCTAGATTCCCTAAAAACCCTTACAAAACCCTAAAACCCCATAAAACCCATAAAACCACATAAAAAACCTTGAAGACCCTAAAACCCTCTAAAAACACTAAAAAACCTAAAATCCCCTAAAATATCCTAAGAACTGAAAACGAATCATAAAACCATTAAACAACCTAAAAACCCTAAACAATATATGAAACTCAAAAAACGCATTAAACCCCTCAAAACCCAAAAATCCATAAAAAATTTAACAAACCCAAAAACCCTAAATACATTTAAAACTACTAAAGTGATAATAATAATAAAACAACCCTAAAACACCAAAAACTCCTAAATATCAAATGAATCATTAAATCGCTAAAAACCCTTAAAAACCTTAAAACCTGTAAAAAACCTTAAAACCCCAAAATCACTAAAAATGTAAATTCCTAAAAGACACTAAAATTCCCTAAAATAATCTAAAATAGCAATAAAACCTGAATACCCCTAAAACCCCTAAAATACCATAAAACACTAAAAACCTTAGAACCCAAAAAACTGTAAAAATAAATAAAACCCACCATAAAACCTTAAAACCACCAACCTAAAAACTCTTAAAACCCTGAAACCAAAAAAACATAAAACTCCAAAAAAACCGAAAAAACCCAAAAACTTTTAAAACCATAAACCCCTAAAACACCCTAAAAACCCCCAAAATGCCCTAAAAACCTTCTAAACCACAAAAAACCAATAGAACCCTAAAAACCCTACAAGCACTAAAAACACTAAAAAACATGAAAACGCCTAACAACCCTCAAATTTCCATAAAACCTAAAACCCCATAATACACAAAAAAACCTAAGAACCCCCTATAACCTTAAAACCCCAGAACACAAAAAACCATAAACCCCTTGAAAGCCTTATAAAACCCTAAAACCATATAACCCTAAAAACACTATAAAAAGCTAACCCCCCCCCAAACCCCTAAATAACCTCGAAACAAATAATAACTGTTGAAATCCTAAAAATCCTCAAAAACCCCTAAAACACTAAAAACATTCAAAACCCTAAAAACCTAAAAAAAAATAAAATTCCCTAAAGTGCCATAAAACCCCTAAAATCCCTAAAAAACCTAAAAAAAATCTACCTAAAAGGCCGAACACCTTTTATAAAATCCTTAAAAGACTAAAAACTCCTTAAACACCAAAAAACATGAAAAAAACAGAACCCTAAAAATGATTAAACACCCAAACAGCCTCTTAAATACATAAAACCCTATAAAAACCATGAAAACCCAAAAAACACTTAAAAACCCAAAACCCTATAAAACTCCAAACACCCTAAAATTTATAAAACCCTCAAAACCCTAAAACCCTAAAGAAATCCTAAAAACACTTCGAACCAAAAAATAAATCCTAAAATACCATAAAAACCCTAAAACACCATAAAACCCCAAAGGCCCACAAAATTGTAAAGACACACTAAAAACCATATAAAACCTTAAAAAGACTAAAACAACCACTACCCTAAAATAGCCCGAATCAACTGAAAAACCAAAACCCCCCCTAAAACACCTTAAAACACAAAAAATCCCCTAAATCCCCTAAAATACCTAAAAATCCTAAAATCCCAAAAAAACTAAAAGACCCCAAAAAACTGTTAAAATCCAGAAAATCCTAAAACAACACTAATAAATCCAAATAAACATAGAAAACCTGACGACCCCTAAAAACTCTAAATTCCAAAAAATACCTTAAAACAAAAAAAATCCGAAAAACCCTCAAATCCCAAAAAACACAAAAAGTCTAAAAATAATAAAACCCTCTAAAACATACCCAAAACCCTTTAAGCTTCTAAAAACATTCAAATTACTAAATACTACAATCCATTAAAAATAATAAAAATACTAAAACCCTTAAAATCCTTGTCAACCCTAGAAACCATTGTAAACACCTAAACCTACAAAACCCTAAAACTCTAAAAAAACAATAAAAAACATAAAAATACTAAAAATTTACTAAAATGTTAAATAACCATAAAACCCCTCAAATCCTTTGACAAACTCTAAATCCACTAAAATGCCCTAAAAGCCTTAAAACCCCATAAAAAAATAAAACCCCTAAAAACCTAAAAAACACTAAAACCCGTAAAACCCATGTGAGATCCTAAAAGTCCCCAAAATCCCTTGAACATACTAAAAACCCTAAATACCATAATACCTTAAGAGACCACTAAAACACCTAAAAATCCTAAAAACCACTAAAAAACCTAAAAACCTAAATAATAAAAAAAGTAAAAATTAGTAAAAAACCGTAAAAACCCTAAAACCATCGAAAATCCAAAAAAAAACAGAAAACCATAATAATTATATAAATATCCATAAAAATGATATCTAATTTAAAACTCATATAATCCTAAAAAATAATAAAAATACCTAAAAAAGTCTAAAAACCCTAAAACCCCTATAAATAATAAACACCCAATTAACCAAAAAAATCATCAAAATACCTAAAAATATAAACCCCCCCAATGTAAACCCTCCTAAAAAATAGAAATATCCCTAAAAATAATAAAAACACTAAAAAACGAAAAAAAAGACAAAAATACCTAAATAGGTATAAAATCCTAGAAAACACTACAAGACAAAAAACAGCAAATACCCAAAATAGACAAGAAGAACCCTAAAACCCTAAAACCCTTAGACCCATTATAAACCATTTTAATCCCCCAAAATATAAAAAACAATAAAAAAACCATAAAATACTTTAAAACCCTAAATACACTAAAAATATTACAAAAACAAAAAACCATAAAAACTCTAATAACACCTAAAAACCCTAAAAGGTATTAAACCACTAAAAACCTTAAAAACTCTTAAAATAATAAAACCCTTAAATCCCTAAAAACACGACAAACCAAAAAACCCATACAAAATGCATAAAAATACATCAAATTATAAAAAAAGAAATGTCCCTAAAACATATATATATATATATATATATATATATATATATAACCATAAAAATACACTAAAACCTGAATAATCGTAAAATCCGTAAAATCAGTAAAACCTGTAAAACTGTGAAAACTACATAAATCCACCCAAAACTAAAAAAAACACTAAAAACCTCAAAAAATCAAAAAACTATAAAACCATAAAAACCCAAAAAACACCAAAAACCTAAAAACACTCAAAACAATAGTCATCCCAAAAACCCAAAAAATCCTAAACCCCTTAAAACCCATAAAAAATCCCATGAAACCTTATAAATCAAAATAAATCCCATAAAAATATAAAAAATCCAAAATCCATATAAAGACTTAAAAAAATCCCAAAAACTCTATAAACTACAAAAAAATCTTGAATCCCTAAAAACCTAAATAAACAAAAAAATAAGAAAATCCATGAAATCCTAAAAACTATAAAAACTCATAAAACCCCTAAATACCCCTAAAACCCAAACCCCCAAAAATCAGAAAAACCCTTAAAACCCAAAAAAATAATATAAAACCCTAAAATCCCTTAAAACTATAAAAGAACCTATATTACCTAAAATCCTTAAAATAAAAAAAACTCTAAAACCCTAAAAATCCATGAAAATACCTAAAAACTATATAACCTATAGTATGATGAATAAATCCTAAACATGATACCCAAACCCTATACCCTACCCGAAAAAACCTAAACCCTACACCAAAAACCTTATACCCTACTCACTAAACCCTAAACCCAACCCCTTACTCCCTAAGACATAAGCCCTGCACCCTAAACGATATACAATGCACCCTAAACCATACACCATAAACCCTATAACATACATTGTAAACTGTAACCCCTAAACCCTAAACCATATACCCAACACCCTAAAACATAAGGATTGCACCCTAAACCATATACCCTACTACCTAAAACCTAAACACTACACACTAAACCCCATATCCTACACCCTAAACCATAACATATACTCCATGAACCCCAAGAACATAAAAAATAAACCCTATAAAATAAACACTATACCCTAAAACCTACAAAACAAAACAGTACACCCTACCCACAAAACACTATACAGTTCACCCTAACTCTTAAACCACACACTATAATCCCTATATCGTAAAACCTAATCCCATACCGTACATACCAAACCCCAAACACAACACCAATAAAACATAGTACTATACCATAAACCATAAACCCTACACCCTAAAAATTAATCAATACACCCTTAAACCTATACACTACATGATAAAACCTATAACCAACATCATATACCCTACACCGAAAAAAAAACCCTAAACACTATACCCTACACCCTACACCCTACACCCTAAAACTTATAACATACACCCTAATCCCAATGCCCAACACCCTAAAACCTAAACCCTCAACCCTACACCCTAAACCCTAAACCATATACCCTATACCATACACCCAAAACCCAAAACCCTACACTCTAAATCCTTTACCCAACCCTATACTCCCTACACCCTACCCCCTAAACCCTAAACCCTAAAACCTATACCCAAAAACCCAATACCAACACCATAAACACTTTACCTTTTACCATAAACTCTAAACCCAAATTCCTAAAACCTAAAACCTACACCCCATAAATAAACCCAAGACCCCAAACCCTATAACGTATACAATAAACCATAAACCAAAAAACCTACACCCTAAACCACATACCCAAAACCCTTTACACTAAACCCAACAAACTACATGCTAAACAATAAATAATGTTCCATAAAACCTATACCCTGTATATTAAACCCTATACCCAACAACCCAAACCATATTCCATAAACCCTAAACCCTAAACATGCACCAAAAACCATATGAACAACATACTAAACTCTAATCAATATACCCTAAATCTTATAACCTACAACCTAAACCCGACACCTTAAACCTCATACCCTACACCATAAACCCTAAATCAAACTCCCTAAACCCTAAACCCTAAATCCTAATTCCCAAAATATTACACCCAAAACCCTATACCCTATGCCATAAACCATATACACTAATGCCTAAACTGTATACCCTATATCAAAAAACTTATACCCTACACCCTAAACCCTATACGGTATACCATAAACCATATAACTTACACCATATTAAATATACCCTACACCCTATAACACAACCACTACACCCTAACCACTATACCCTACACCCTAAACCCTATACCCAACACCCAGAACCCTATACCCTACACCAAAAACCCAAAACACTAAAATTGAAAAATAACCCTAAAACCATAAAAACCATAACAAATATATGAAAAACACTAAACATCCTAAATCCTTAAAAACCATAAAAACATTAAAAACCTGAAATAACATAAAATAAACCCGGAAAACTTATAATAAAAAACCCTCAAATAGTAAAATCCATTAAAAACTCTAAAAAACATAAAAACCCTTAAAAACATAAAAACTCCTTAAAACCGTAATAAAACTCTAAAACCCCTAAAATACCCTTCAAATTAATAAAAACCCTAAAAACCCTAAAAAAAATACAACCCAAGAAACCTCTTAAAACTTTTTAAAACACTAAAACACCTAATGAATCCTCTAAAACCATAAAACCCACTTAAAATCCAAAAACCATAAAATCATAAAAACCCATAAAAACCCATAAAACCACTAAAACCTCAAAAACACCAAAACAATACCTAAAAACATAAATAATCATAAATCCCTAAGACACCCTAAAACCCCAAAAATAAACATAAAAACATTAAAAACCCAAAATAACCATATAAAATTCTAAAACCCCTAAAATTGTAAAAACCCTAAAAACCATAAAAACCAATAAAACACTATTAAAACTCAAAACACTAGAAATATAAAAATCCACTAAAAACCCAAAAAATACCAAATACCTAAAACCCTAAATCCCTAAAAGTCCTTAAAACCAAAACTAAACTCCTAAAATACACAAAAAATCCTCGAAACTCATAAAAAATATTAAAAACCCTAAAATGACCTTAAAACCCTCAAAAGCCTAAAAAACATAAATATCCATAAAATACATTAATAACCTTAAAAACCATAAAACCCATAGAAACACTAAAAACCCCTAAAACCCCCTAAAAACAAAAAACACAAAAAATATCACTTACAACAATAATTAACCTTGAAAACCCTTAAAAACCCTAAACCCAAAATACCAAAAAACCTAAAAAATACCAAAACCCTAAAAAAGACCCTGAATACCTCATAAAAGAACTTAAAACCTTAACAGGCCCAAAAAAACACAAAATACCCATTATGATCACAATACCCACTGAAAGGCCGTAAACCCTGTAATAACGTTCAAAGATTCTAAAAAAAAATTAACAACCCTAAAAACCTATAGAATCCCAAAAACCCCAATGAAAATAATAAAACACCCTAAAATACCTAAGGAAACCATTAGAAATCCTACAACCCCTAAAATAATTAAAACCCCTACAAACTCTAAAATAAATATAAGACCCCTGAAATCCTCAAAACCCTAAAACTCACTAAAATCCTCAAACCCTATTGACAATACTAAAATCCATAAAACCCCAAAAACCGTTGAAACCCCTAAATACTCTATAAAACCCTAGAAATATTTAAGCCTCTAAAAACCATAAATATTTTTAAAACCTTTAAAAACCCTAAAACACTAAAACCCCTATAATCCATAAAGACCATAAAAATCATAAATTCCCATAAAAACCCCAAAAAATAACTTAAAAATATATAAACCTCAAAACACCTTAAACCCCTAAAAATACATTAAAACCCCTAAAACACATAAAAACCCAAAACACCAACAACAAAACTAAGTTAAAACACCAAATAACACTAAAAATACAATTAAGACCCTGAAATCCCAAAAAACAAAAATAAAATAAAAATAAAAACACCATAAATCTCTAAGAACGACTAAAACCCCTAAAGGACCCTAAAATCCCTAAAATCCAAAAAAAACCCTAAAACCCCCAAAAAATACATAAAAACACTTTATAAACTAGGAAACAAAAAATAATAAAACACCTAAAAACCATAAAACCCCTAAAAACCCTAAAAATCACTAAAACACTAAAACATGTAAATGCCTAAAAGACCATAAACACCATAAACCACTAACAGTCCCAAAAAAACCCAAAACCATAAATAACCCTAAAACACCCTAAAACAGCTTTAAAACCCCTAAAATACTGTAAGAACTTTAAAATATTCTAAAAATTAAAAAAATCCTAAAATAAACTAAAAAACATTAAGAATCCCTAAAAGACCTTAAAAGACAAAAAAACCCTAAAATCTCCTAAAATGTAAAAAACATAACCGACTCTAAAACCCTAAATAAACTAATGGACCACAAAACCCCACAAATAACTAAATACCCTAAACCCCTAAGACCCCATAAAACCCAAAAAAAGTAGAAAACCATCAAAAATCATAAAACCCCTAAAAGATGCTAAACCACCTAAAATGTTAAAAGACCCTAAAACCACTAAAAACCCTCAAACCCCCTAAAAACCATAAAAACCATAAACCCCTAAAAACCCTAAATACATTAGAACCCTAAAAAAAACCTAAAACCCCTAGAAAACCTTAAAAACCCATAAACCCCATAAAACACTCAAAACACTAAAACCCTAAAAACCCTAAAAAAACTAAATACCCTAAAAAAACTACAAACCTTAAAAACCCCTAACACCCCTAAAACACTAAAATACCTTAAATTTTCTATAAACCATCCTAATACCCCAAACACATAAAATCCTTCAAAATCCCAAAAATATTTAAAGATCCATAAAACCACTGAAAATCCATAAGACCCCCCCTAAGAACATAAAAAAATCTAAATCCCCTAAAACCCCAAAAAACCATTAAAAGTCTTAAAAAACCTAAAACCCCTTAAAAATATGAAATTTATAACAACCCTAAATAACACCAAAACCCACAAAAAAAAAAAGAACCCCAATCCCCCAAAAAAGGTAATACCCCAAAACCCCTAAATATAATAAAAAACTAATAAAACCCCTAATAATCAAAACTCACTTAAAACCCCAAAAACACCTAAAAACTATAAAAACCACAAAAAATATTAAAACCCTAAAACCCCATCCCCCAAAACCTACACCCTAATCCATAAACACTACACCCAAACCCTATACCAAAAACCCTATACAAAAATCCCTAAACCCTGCACCCAAATCCTTATAGCCTACACCCTAAACACAAAACATATTCCTTAAAACCTATTTTCTCCTGACTACTGAAGAGCCATATAGCCACAATTTTTGTAAAAAATTATTTCTAAATTACACACATATAGCCAAATTTTCCCAAAATCTTAGCTATAGGTATTTTTATCACATGTTATAGCCATGTATCTTTAGAGTCTAATCTATAGTGCAGACCTATATCCATGGTTCTTGTATAACATGGATATAGGTTTCCCACACTATAGTGGGGAAAAAATATTTCCCACAAGAAGGGTGTGGGAAAACATATTTCTGTAGTTTGAGGCCTAATTGCACTATTTATAAAAATAGATATAACACACACAAAAACACACACAAACACACACACACAGATATATATATATATATATATATATATATATATATATGAACCAATAATGATATGTATAGTAGTGGTTAAGTGGCTGGTTTTTGATAGTCATGGTCTAGGGTTCAGAATCTTACTGGTAATAGTTTTTTTACATGTCTATATCCATAGTCAAACAAGGTTATATCTATAGTGGACAACTTATATGGAAATTTCCATGGTGGAAAATCATGGCTATAGGTCTATTTCTAGGGTGGAAAACTATGGCTACAACCCTTTAAACCATTGAAATAGATGTGGACCTATTTCCATTCCAATAGAACATATGGACATCTATAATGTGGTTATAATCTATAAACACAATTTTTACATATAAAGCCACGGTTTTTTATCATGGTTATTGGTTAATTTTCGAGTTGTGTCTCCACCTTAAACCTTAAACCCTCCACCTTAAACCCTTTGTCATACACTCTAAACATCAAAACCTACACCATTAACCCAATACCTTAATCCTTAAACCCTAAAAAAACAAAATACACTATACCACAAACCATCAATGGCACTAAAAACCCTAAATATGAAAAAATATGCCAAAAAACCCAAATATACCCTAAAAACCCTAAAACCCATAAAATTCTCTAAAACACAATAAAAACCCCTAAAACATAAAACACAATAAAATGGCTTTAAAATTTCTATAAGACCAAAAAAAACCAAAAAAACCCTAAAAACACTTGAAAACACCTAAAACCCTAAAAGAACTCTAAAAACCCCTAAAAACATTAAAAACCCGGAAACATTAAATGAACTCTAAAACCCTAAATGTACTAAAAACACTAAAAGGACCCTAAAAACTCTAAAACACTAAAGATTCCCCCAAAACCAAAAAATTCTCCAAAAACATGTAAAACCCTTAAAAAATACAAAATTACTAAAAACTGAAAAACTCTAAAAACCCTAAAACCCCTAAACACCTCTAAAAACCTAAAAACACTTAAAAATCCTAAAAACATAAAACCAATAATTACCCCTAAAGATCCTAAAATCCCTAAAATACCATAAAAGGACCTAAAAACACTAAAAGAACCTAAAATCCCTAAAACTGTTAAAAATGTGTAAAAACCCTAAAAGCATAAAAAAAGCCTAAAAACCCAAAAAACCATGAAAAACGAAAAATCCTCTAAACCCCTATAAACACTAAAAACAATAAAACCCTGAAAACATTAAAAATAAAAAACTCATAAAACCCTAAAAGTCCCTAAAAATGATAAAAACCATTAAAACCATTAACCCATAAGAAATCCTAAAAGCATATAAAAAACCTAAAAGCACTAAAACTCCATATATAACAAAAAATAATCCACAAAAATACCTAAAAATCCCTAAAATCCATATAAATTCCTAAATACAAAAAAGTACCTAAAAATAATTTAGTCCCTAAAACCATAAAGCCCTAAAAACCCTAAATTCCATTAAAAACCTAAGAAGCCGTAAAAACACTTTTAAACTCCAAAAACCCAAAATGGAAATTGAAAATCCTAACAAACAAAAAATACACTAAAACACTTAAATCCTTTAAGAACCATAAAAACACTAAAAACCCTATCAAGACAAAAAATCCCCTAAAACCCCTAAAAACCTAAAAAACCCTAAAAACCCTAAAAATATCGAAAACCCTAACCAACCCCACACCCTGAACCATATACCACATAAAACCCTATACCCTACACACTAAACCCTAAAAAATACACCCTAAATCCTATAACATACACCCAAAACCCTGTACAATACACCCTAAACCCTATACCCCCTCCCTCCACCCAATATCCTATACCCTAAACACTATACACAAAATCCTATAACCTATTACATAAACCATATACCATAAACTACACACTCTAAACCCTATACCCAACACCCAAAACCCGACACCTTAAACCCAATTCCCTACACCCTAAAACAAAACTCCTACACCATAAACCCTACACCCTACAAACTAAACCATAAACTATACACCATAACCCGTATATCCCACACCAAAAACTAAATACCCTAAACACTACAACCTAAACCATAATCGCTACATCCTACCCTAAACCGTAAACCCTAAAATATAAAACCTACTTCCTAAACCTTATTCCCTATACCCTAAACACCACACCCTAAATCATAAACCCTACACCCTAAACCCAAAATCCTAAACCCTGCACCCTGCACCCTAAACCCCACTCCCTACACCCTAAACCCCACACCCAAAAAACTATACCCTACACCCAAATCCATAACCCAAAACCTTACCTAATAAACCATATACCCAACACCATAAACCTTAATCCCAACACCCTTTACCCTATTCCTCTCACCCTAAACCCTAAACTCTACAACGTAAACCCTATACCCTACACCATAAACGCAAATCCCTATATTAAAAACTTTATACTCTACCCAATAAACTCTAAACCCAACACCCTAAACCACCTACCCTACATCAGAAAACCTAAACCCTACACCCTAAACATTTTAACCTACACCAACACACTAAACCCTTTGCACTCCACCCTAAACCCTATACCTTGCACTCTAAACATTATACCCTACAACCAGAACTTTATATCCTACACCCTAAACCCTAACCCTACATCCTAAACCCTATACCCTCCACCCTACACACATAACCCTAAAATATAATCTCGGCATCCTAAACATTATACCCAACACCCTAAACCATAAAACCTACAACACAAACCTTATATCGTACAAAATAAACCCTAAATCCTACACTGCATAACCAACACCCTAAACCCTAAACCGTACACCATAAACCTTATTCCCTATACAATTTACCATATACGTTACCCCCTATACCCTATACCCAACACCCTAAAACTTATACCCAATATCCTAAACCCTAAACCAAAAAAAAACAAAAAAACCCTAAAAACCCTTAAAATAAGAAAAAACCCAAAAGTTCTCTAACCCCCTTAAAACCATAAAAAACTCAAAAACCCATAAAAATATTAAAACCCATAAAATCCATAAAAATTCCAAAACACCCAAAAACCAATGAAAAATCCTAAAAACCTAAAATTCCTAAAACCCCCCACAAGACAATGAAAAACCCTAAACCCATAAACCACAAAAAACCATAAAAAAATTAAAAATCACTAAATTCCTTTAAAATACCTAAACACAATAAAAATCTATTAAAAGCACTACAAAACTTAAAAATCCTTAAAATTCCCCAAAAAAAATATAAAACCAAAAACCCCAAAAAACTAAAAAACCAAAAAACCCTAAAAATACTTTAAAAATCCTCAAAACCACTATAAATCCGAATAAATATTTAAAAACCAAAAATAGTCAAAACACATAAAAACCCCAAATCCCAAAAAAAAACATAATTACCAAAATACCTAAAAGACTATAAAAACCATAACAAACTCTAATAGCACCTAAAAATCCTTAAAACACTTAAAAGAACTAAAACACTATAAAACCCCTAAAACTGTAAAAACATAAAAACCCAAAAAACCCAAAATCCAAAAAACCGCAAAACCCCTAAAAACAAAAAATTTGATAACCCCCAAAAACGCCCAAGGACACCAAAACCCCCTAGAAACCCTGAACTCACTAAAAACCTAAAAAAAATAAAACCCCTAAATACCCTCAAAAATCCATAAAACACTTAAAAACACTTAAATCCTAAAAAACCAAAAACTTGAAGAACCTGAAGATCATTAAAAACCCATAATGGAACCTAAAACCCAAAAAATAGTTAAAACCCTAAAATTCCCAACCCTCCAAAACAAAAATTCAAAAAACCACTAAAAATAATTAAATCCCCTAAAAGACCCTAAATGAACCTAAAATACATAGAAGGCCCACAATACTCCTAAAACCCCCCAAAACCCATGAAATACTCAAAAATAACCTAAAGACTCTAAATACTATAAATATCCAAAAGGAACTTAAAACCCAAAAACCCAAAAACACCTAAAATTCTAAAGGTCACTGAAACTCATAAAAGACTCTAAAATCACTAACAAACCCAAAGAACAATAAAAAAATTATAACCCCAACAGTACACCAAAAACCCTAATGAAGAGTTAAAATTCAAAGAACCCCTAAAACCCCTAAATGTCACTAGACATCTACAAACTCCTAAAATCCCCAAATCCCCCATAAATCCCTATAGATCCTAAAAAACCTTATTAATCCCTAAAATATCCAAAAACCCCTAAATGGTCCCTAAAAATATATAAAAACACAAAAAACACATTAAATCTATAAAACACTAAAATACCCTAAAATCCCATAACAACCCTAAAATTTTTTAAATGAACCTAAAAACAAAAAACCATAAAACACTAAAAACTATAAACACCAAAAAACCCTACAACCCATAAAACCTCTAAAACCCTAAAAACACTAAAATCCAAAAGAACCCAAAAAACACTTAAACCAAAAAACCCATAAATCTAGTAAAAAACAATAAAAAATATAACCCCCCCCCCCCCCCCGAAAACCCAAAACCCCTAAAAATCCTAAAACCCCCAAAAAACCATAAAACCATAACAACCTTTAAAACACTAAAACCCTTAAAACCCTAAAAATCATTAAAACCCCCAAAAAAACCCCTGAAACCCATAAAGGAACCTAAAACCATTAAGGAACCAAAAACACTAATAGACCCTAAAACACTAAAAATACACTAGAGGTCCGTAAAACAACATAAAACCCCTATAAGAATATGAATAAAACACTTAAATACCTAAAACCACATGAACCCACCTACACTACCCAAAAAACCCTCAAAAAACCCAAAACGACCCTAAAAAATCTAAACCCATAAAGTCCCTAAAATCCCCTAAAAAAATGAAAACCCCTAATGATTCGAAAACCCAAAAGACCCTAAAACCATAAAAATCATAAACAAACCAAGGAGACCCTAACACCCTAAAATTTTAAACCCAAAAATGACCTTTGAAATTTTTTTTAAAAAATAAAATACTAAAACACCTAAAAAAATAAAACCCAAAACCCTTTAAAAACATAAAAATTATGAAAACCACTAGTAACTCTAAAAACATAATTACCTTAAAAACATAGAAAAACAAAAAACAAAACTCTAAAAAATAACCCCCCCAACTAAAATAACATCAACAGTTTGAACCCATAAAACCCTTAAAACATCCCTAAAACCCCCAATAGAACACCTCAAACACTAAAAAACCCTAAAAACCACTAAAAACACAAAAATATACCATTGAACCCCATAAAACCCTAGAACCATAAAACCATAAAAAAAATAAATCCCATAATAAAATAAAATCCCTAAGAACCCCAAAAAACCACTAAAAATCCATGAACCCCAAAAAACAAAAAAAAACATAAAATCACTAAAATCCCTAAAACCCAAAAAACATTGAACAACCCCAAAAGACCTAGATAATCATAGAAAACCATAAAGACCATAAAATTCTTAAATATTCTAAAAACCCTAAAAACCCCATAAAGAACCATAAAAACCATTAAACACCCTAAAATACGCAATAAACACTAAAATACCTAAAACCCGTAAAACACATAAATCCTAAAATCCCAAAAATCACAAACAACCTAAAACCCCTAAAAACAATCAACAACTTGAAAAATACAAAAACACTAAACCACTTAAAAAAGATATACTAATAATGCAATCTTAAAACCTAAAAAACAGAAAACAAAATAGCAAAAATCCTAAAAAAATTAAATTCCCCTAACACCCTTAAAAAAAATTAAAAACCCTAAAAACCATGAAATCCTATAAAATCCCAAAAATCCCAAAAACCCAAAAACACTAAAAACAAAAAAACCCTAAAACTCAAAAACCCCCAAAAAACCCTAGAATATACTAAAAACCCAACCCCCATATATAAACCCCTAATAAACCCTAAAAAAACTGGAAAACCATATCCCTTAAAAATCTAAAAACATTAAAAAATGTAAAAACCTAAGAAAAACACAAAAATAACAATAAAAACCATAAAACTCAAAAAATACTCTAAACCAAATAAAAAACTAAGACCATCCTAAAATCATAGATCCCCTTTAAATCCCCTTAATAGACATAAAACCCTATAATAACCAAAAACCCCTAAATACCCATAAAAACACGAAATCCCTAAAAATTTCATCAAACCCTATAAAACATGGAAACCATAGAATAACTAAAAACAACCAAAAATAACCCCCGCACCCCATGAATCCCTAATAGTCCCCTATAAACCCAAAATACCTAAAACCCTTATAATTATGAAAAACTCTTAATACCAAAAAACAATTACAAAATGTAAAAACCCTAAAACCCTAAAAACTATAAAAACACTTAAAAATTTGAGGCCCATAAAAACCCCAAAAAGTCTTTGAAAACTGTTGAAAACCTATAAAAAAATGAAACCTTGAAGCCTTTTAAAAAACATTAAAATTCCAAAAAATACCTAAAAACCCAAAAGACACTAAAATGATAAAAAACATAAATCCCCAAAACACTAAAAAAATACAAAATGCCCGAAAAAAATATAACTCGCTTAAAACCCAAAAAACTAAAAAAAATATCTAAAACACTACGAACCCCTAAAAACCCAAAAAACCATTAAATTTTGTAAACTCCCTAAAACCCTTAATACTTAAAAAACCCCCAAAATATTCTAAAAACCCTTAAAACCCAAAAAACCCAAAAAACACTAAAACAATGAAAAACATTAATATAGTCCTAAAACCTTTAAAAACATACAAAACCTTAAAACATATAAAAACCTAAATAACCAAAAAAATCTATAATCCCCCTTAAAATTTAAAAATCATAAAAACCCCTAAATACCCCTAAACACCATAAAATACCTAAAGACTCTAAAACCCTTAAAGGCCCAAATAAGCCCTAAAAAACAAAAAATATGAAAACCCAAAAAAATAATAAAACCCAAAAAACCCAAAAACCCATAAAAATCCTAAAAATCTAAAATACCATAAAAACCCTAAATCCATAAATATCCCACAAAAAACCCCAAAACCCCTAAATTATTTGAAACACCTAACAACTACAAAAACACGAATTAAACTATAAAAACCCTAAAATCACCTAAAATCACTGACGAAACATTAAAACACTAAAAACCCATTAAAAACCAATTACCCTAAAAACCTAAAAACCTAATAACCATAAACCCCTAAAAAATTAAAAAACCCTAAATAATCATAATTACTAAAAACCCCTAAAACCCTTAAAAATTCTAAAAAACCCTTAAAACTCTAGAAACCCTTACACCTAAAATACTTATAAAAATTTCAAAAAATTCTAAAGAAACCTAAAAACTCTAAAAAATTTGAATACCCCATGAAGAAAAAATAACCCTAAACCCCATAAAATCTCTAAACACCCAAAAAATCACTAAAAACAATTGAATACAATAAAAACACTAAAATACCTGGAAGACCCAAAAATAACATAAATCAACTAAAATACTAAATCAATAATACCCCAAAACCTGTAAAATCTAAAAAATACACTAAAACCCATAAATAACCCTAAAAGAATACAAAACTATAAATAATCTTAAAAAGACCATTAATCACCCTAGAAACAACAAACTAATTTTAATGAGACCGAAAAAACCCCAAATAACCCATAAAAACACTGAAAGATGCTAAAAACCCTAAATGACAAAAAAGCTCAAAACCCCAAATGGAATAAAAAACACTAAAAAATGTAAACAACCCCAAAGACCCTAAAACCAATAGAGGGCCATAAAAACCATAAAGTATCCTAAAAACCAAAAGTTCCTTAAAACCCCTAAAAGATATTAAGACCCCAAAAGCACATAAAAACTCTAAAACCACCCAAACCCTAAGAGACCCTAGAAAATAATGAAACCCCAAAATTCCTTAAAAACCATAAAACATTAAAAGACACCAGAATAGTAAAATACCCCAAAAACCCAAAAACCATAATTTAACTTACAAACATTAAAAACCCCTTAAAACCGAAGAAACCATAAAAAGTATAACAAACCTATAGAAATCCATAAATCCTCTAAAAACACGTAAAACCCTAAAAACCTAAAACCCGAAAAACCAAAAATCCCAAAAAAAACCTCAAATACTAAAAACCCTAAAATTCATTAAGAATCACCAAAACCAAAAAAAACCTAAAAGACAAAAAAACCTAAAGGTCCCTAAATCCCAAAAAAACTAAAATTCAAGAAAAACTCTAAAAAACATAAAAACACACTAAAACACCCTAAAACACCAAAAGATAGTTGGTACACTAAACAACCCTAAAAAAACCGTATAAAATCCTAAATACCCATAAAAGACACAAAAAACACTAAAAATTATAATAACCCATAAAACACTAACAAAAATAAAAACATTAAAAAAAATAAATAATCCTAATAAACCTATACCCCTAAATACCCTAAAAACCCTAAAAACCCTAAACCCCTAAAAACATAATAAATCCAAAAAAAACCCTAAAAACCTAAACTATAAAAGTACCCAAAAATAAAAAAATATAAAAAATTAAAAATCGAAAAAAGCCAAAAAACCCTAAAACACTTAAGTACCCTAAAACCCTTGTAAAACCCCTTAAAACACATAATACCAAAAAATGAAATCAAAATATGAATACAACCAAAAAAATCCCATTTAATCCAAAAAATCCAAAAAAACATACGAAAACATAAAACCCCAAAAAACCCAAAAACCCATAACAAACTATTAAAACATAAAACCACCAAAACCAAAAAGAACCCTAAAACCCTAAAAACCTAAGTATCCAAAAAAACATTAAAAACTATTAAAATACCTAAAAACCCTAGACAACACTAAAAACCCTAGACAACACTAAAAACATAAAAAATTATAAACCACCTAAAAACCCCAAAAACACAAAAAACCCTAAAAGACCCTAAAAACCATAAGAACCATTAAAAACCCTAAAATCCGTAAAATCCATAAAAATATCTAAATGACACCAAAATACCCAAAATACCCTTAAACCCATTAACAACTCTAATAAACCTTAAAACCCATAAGATACAACAAAAACCCATAAATTTCAAAAAAAAAACCCTACCTGCAGGCCTCAAAATCATAATGAACCTTAAAAATGATGAAAACCCCTAAAATCCCTAAAACACTATAAACACTAAAAACCCCGAGAAAAAGGTATAAATACAAAAAAACACAAAAACCCCACAAACCCGAAGAACCCTAAAAAACCAAAAAAACCCCAAAACCCATAATTGTAAAAAATCCCCAAAACCTCTAAAGTTCCCCAAAAAACCTAAAAACCCCAAAAAACACAAAACAATCCCTAAAACCCAAAAACCCCTTTAAATCCTGAAACTCCTTAAATGAAAAAAGAACTCAACAAACCCATAAAACATTAAATAATCTAAAGACTACTAAAAACACTAAAATACCATAAAACACAATGAATCCTCAAAAATCCATTATAATGTAAAAACACTAAGAACCCCTAGGTTGAAGACGATGGAATCTAAAGTGCCTCCCCCCCCCCCTCTGCGGGAAAGGGTCCTCCCTCTGTGGACCACGCGTTCTCACCTTTCTCTTCCCATAATTATCTTCCCCATTTCATCAAATGGTGCCTTTTTCGAAGGTTCTGGATATCTTTGAAGTCAAACCTCAGCTTCCCCTCTCAATTTGGGAGTTCAATGATGCTTCAGATCTGCACCGATTGACTCTAGATTATAGGTTTCTATTGTGGCGCCCCCCAGTGGACACTTTCGACAGGGTTGTCTCTAAACTCTGGAATCTTCAGGATCATGTGACGGTGGGTCTGGAGTCCTAGGGTGCGATTCACCAATTGGCGAGATGCCCACCTAGTGTTTGCTGGGTGTGATGATGTGGGGAGCCATGTCAGGGAGGCTAAATCAGATCCTATTGCGGAAGGTTCTAGCGGTGTGGAAGACCTTCATAGTTCTCCTGTAGTTGACCTGATAGGGTTTCCTCTGCCGTGACCCACCATTGAATCAAGCGATATGGCCCCGAAGCTACGGAGGTCCATGGTTGTTTATGGTGTTCCATCTGCTGAAGATCATGGTGTGCTTCCACATGACATGATGATGGAAGAATGGAAAAGGTTTCTTTTTTAGGTTGATGGTATGAGACTCAGGGAGAGGTTTGCTGAGGATGACCGCAGGATAAATGCTGTTATGGCTAGGTCGAAGGAAGAGAAGAACAAACTACAAAAAAGGAGTTCTAAAAATTATGGGTCAGGAACCGGGAAAGGGAACAAAACGGTTTCATGTGCGACCAGTGATGGAGCCATTTGTGGGAAAGCAGTACATGAAGATGGTTCCACCTCCGCTCCTCTGAAGCAAAGGCTGTGGAAAGATTACTATGCCCTCCCACGACCTATGGCAACCTGGGACACCTCCAGGGAAGTCAGGTTGAATCTCAATGTCAATAAGTAGCAGAGGCCTTCACAAAATGCAGAGCAAGTGAGGTCCAGAGAGAAGCTTTTGTTGATGCGCATAATGTAGGAGGACTTTGAGTCAGGCTAGGACTCTATGGATACGGGTGCTGAATCAGACTGCTACTTGACCGATGTGGGTGCTGGCCTTGGTGCGAGCTTCGGTTGCCGAAATGTGGAACGGTAAGACTTTTGCGGTGATATTGACTGACACGCTTTTTAGTTCATCCTTCCTTTTGAACCTGTCATGTGTGTCTTTTTTGGTCTTTATTTTTTTGGGGTCTTTGGGTTTGGGGTTGTGAAGGGTTTTTGGGTGTGGGTAGTTTGACCCCTCCCCTCCCTTGTCTGCATCACTTTTCTAATAAATTGGGGGGGGTGGTTGGGATTAGCCTGTCCTCCGCATCATTTTTCCCAAAAAACACATAAATCCCTAAAACACACTAAAACCCATTAAAATAATTAAAAGTACCTAAACCCTACAAAACCATGAAATACCAATAAAATTATTTAAAAAATATAAAAACAAAAAAACCTATAGAGATCCTTCAAAATAAAAAACCCTAAAAATTAAAAAACCACTAAAATCCAAAAAATAAAACTCTAAAATACCCTCAAACACCCTAAAAACAAAAAAAAAGAACCTAAAAAAATAATGTTTCATAAAAACATAAAATTAATTTAAAATCGTAGAAAACCCTGAAAATTAAAAAAATAAATCCCCAAAAAATCATACAAACCATTAAAATCCCTAATAACATAAAAAACTCCATAAAACCATAAAAATAATGAAAACAATGGAAACCATAAAACCCCTATAACACTGAAAAACCCTAAAACCCTTTAAAACTCTTAAAATTAAAAAAAACCCTTATATCTTTAAATCCCTAAAATAACCAACAAACAGCTAAATATAAACCTTCTTAAAACCCCAAAAAACATAAAACCAGTCTAAAAATACATAAAACCATAAAATACACTAAAAACCCATAAAACACCATAAAATACAAAATATAACCTAAAACCATAAAAAACTATAAAGACCTTAAAAACCCTAAAAACCCTAAATACATTAATAAATACAAAAAACAAAGAAATCATTAAGAAACAAAAAAAACCCTAAAAGACACTAAAAACTCTAAACCCCCTTACCCCCCCCCCCACCCAAAAAAATCCTAAAAACAAATTAAACCCTCAAGAAAACCTTAAAAATAGAAAAAACACTTAAACCGCCTAAAAATTCTAAAAACCCCTAAAAATAGAACCCAAAAACCATTAAATCCCCTCAAAACCCATAAATACCCTTAAACCCAAAAAACATAGAAACTCAATGAAATCTAAAAATAATACTAATCGTAAAAATTCTAAAGTCCCTCAATTCCATAAAAATATCCAGAACCCCTAAAAACAAAAAAAACCCCCCTAAAATCTCTTAAAAACCGAACAAAACCAAAACACCTTAAAACCCATGAACACCTAGAACACATAAAATCCCTAAAAACTATAAAAACCAAAAAAAATAAAAAACCCTAACAATCTTAATGAAAATATAAAACTGTAAATCCCAAAAAACACATAAAACCTCTAAAAATTTAAAATTCCTAAAAATACCTGAAAACCATAAAACCTTTAAAAATCCATGAAAAAATCTGGAAAACCCTTAAATTTACTCAAAACTATAAACACTATAAACCCCCAAAGAGTAATTAAAAATACTTGAAACCCTTATAACCCCTTAAAAATCCTAGAAAATCCATAAAACCCATCAATACTATAAAAACATAAAAACCTCCATAAAACCATAAAAAACACTGAAAACCCCAAAACCCATAAAAACCCCTAAAAACAATGAAAACCTAAAAACAAAAAAAAATCCATAAAGAACACTAAAACCTAAATATACATAAGAAACCCTAAAAACAATAAAAATCCTAAACCCCTTAAAACCTAAAAAACCCCTAATAACCCAAAAACCACAAAAAACCCAAAAACCATAGAAAACAATAAAAACCTCGAAGACACATAAAAACCCTGAAAAATTCAAGAAACACTCTAAAACCCCTAAAAACTATAAAAATATATAACCCTAAATATGTAAAACCCCTAAAACAGTAAAAATAATAACCCTAAAAACCTAAAACCTTGAAAACCCTAGAAGATGCTAAAAACCCTTAATAGACCCAAAAGACCCTAAATGACCCAAAAAACAAAAAAAAGACCCTTAAACCCATAAAAATACTGAAAATAAATTAAAATCACTAAGAAATAAAAAATGCCACAAAATCCATAAAGAACCCAAAACAAAACATTTAAAACCATAAAAGCCATTAAAGTAACCTAGAACCCCCAATGATTTTTAAAAAATCCCAAAAACTATTGAGGAACATAAACACCCTAAAACCCAAAACCTCTAAAAGACCCTAAAACCCCCAAAACCCTAATGCATCCCCAAAAATCCCGTAAGGGCCTTAAAATCCCTAAACGCTAAACAATGCTAAATTACTCTAAAGGACCCTAAAAACACTAAATCCCACACATATCCCGATGTACCCTAAAACCCAACAAGGACACTAAAAAACTAAAACAACCCTAAAAGATCTAAAAAAATCATAAAACCCTAAAACAACCCTCATAACCCAAAAGTTCCTCAGAAAACCTTAAAACCATGAAATGACCCTAAAAACAATAAAACCCCCAAAATACACAAATTCTCTAAAATCATGAAAAGACCCCAAAAATGAAACATCCCTAAAACCCCTAAATGACATAAAAATCATAAAAACACTAAAAACCCCACGAAACCCAAAAACCCTAGACAACACAAAAAAATATAAAAACCCTAAAACCCATTAAAACAGAATGCCCCTAAAATCATAAAACCTACGAACCTAAAAATCCTAAAAATTCTAAAAACCCTAAAAACAATTAACCCACCAAACCCTAAAAACAATAAAGTCTCCTAAAACCCATAATTGACACTAGAAACCCTAAAAACCACTAAAAGCATGTAAATCCTCTAGAAACCATCAAACCCCTAAAAACCCCCAAATGAATTTAAAAAATAATTAATGATCCTAAAAATTCAGAGGTTAGTAAAAAACCTAAAAACCCAAATGATCTATAAAAACCCAAAAACCCAAAACCCCATAGTGACCTTAATAACCCTAAAAACCTTGAAAACCCCATGCAATCAGATAAATCCTTAAAAATCCCAACAATCCCAAAATGTCTCTAAAACCATTAAAACCTAAAACAAACTCCATTAGACCCCCTAAAAACATAAAAACCCTAAAAATGCCCTAAAAATATAAAAACTAGAAAACACATAAAACCCATAAAAACCCTTTGAATCCCCAAAAGACCATATTGATCCAAATATTCTAAAACCCCAAAAACCCTAAATCCCTACAACATCCTTAAAAACACAAAACAACCCAAAAAAACCCAAAAACCTAAAAATATGAAAAAAATTAAAACCCCAAAAAACTCTAAAAATCCATAAAACCCCAAAAAAACAGAAAAACACTAAAACCCCTTAAAACCCTAAAAACACCTGAAAACCCAAAAAACCCTAAATCCCCAAAAAACCATTAAACCCTAAAAACTGAAAAAAAACTAAAAATCCACAAAACCCCAACCCCCCACCCAACCAAAAAATCCCAAAAATGATAAAAACCTCAAAACTAAAAAAACCTAAAAAATACACTAAAGACTAATAAACCATAAAAATCCCTAAAATCCATAAAAAGGTAAAAACGATAAAAACCTAAAAACCCCACCAAAACCAAGAAACCCCAAAAAATCATAAAAACCATAAAAAACGTAAATATATAAAAACCATAAAACCATAAAATAATCCTTAAAACCTCTATAAAACACTAAATACCATAACAAATCTTAAAACCCCCTAAAAACACTAAAATCGACTAAAAATCCTAAAACACTTAAAAATTGTAATAACACTAAAACCATAAACACACTAAAAAATGAAGCAACCCCCAAATGACCTTAAAACCCAAAAACCCTAAATGACCACAAAACCCTAAAATATATAAAGATACCCTAAAAACCATATAAATCCAGTAAGATCCCACAAAATCCTTAAACATCTCAAAAAACCTAAAAACAAAAAAAACATAAAACCCCTAATAACTCAAAAATAATCCAATAAATACCTTAAATTTTTAAAACCACTAAAACACATAAATTTCTATAAAAAACTAAAATAAAAAAAACCCTATAAACTCATAAAAATCTAAAAACTCTTAAAAACACTAAAAGCCATTAAAAACCTAAAAACCTATAAAAAAACCTTTGAACCATATGAATTCATAAAAACATAAAAATTCATACATCCATAAAGCCCATAAAACCTCTAAATATCTCTAAAAACCATAAAAACCAAAAAACATCCAAAAACACTAGAACCCCCTTCCAATCCCAAAAACCCAAAATCCAAAAAACCCAAAAAACCCTAAAATACCTAAAACCCTAAAAACCATAAAAAAATAAAAAAAACTAAATATTATAAATACCTTAAAATACTAAAACCAGTCAAAAAATTATAAAAAACTCGAAACCCCAAAAACCTCTACAGAATCCCTAAAAATAATACATAACCCCAAAAAACTAAATTCCCCTCAAAGCCTAAATATTTTAAAAACCATGAAAATCCTAATAACCATAAAAATACAAAATACTCTAACAAACATGAAAACCCCTAAATTCACTAAAATCATAAATCCCTTAAAAAACCAAAAAACCCAAAAAACCCTACAAACACTAAAAAACCCTACAAACCCTAAACCCCATAAAAATTCCAAAAAAAACTCTAAAAAACATAACACCCCTTAGATCCATTAAAACACCTACATCCCCAAAATCCAAATAAAACCCTAACACAGAGAAGACCCCAAAACCCATAAAGGACCTAAATACCATGAAAAGAAACTAAAACACTCATACCCCCTAAAGGACCCTAAAACACTATAAAATCCCCAAAAGACCCAAAAAAAATCCTTCAATACCATAAAAACCCTAACAACCCCTAAAATACATTATAAATATAGAATTATATAATAATGTTAAAATTCTAAAGAAAACCCCTAAACATATATAAATATCCTTTGAACACTAAAACCCCTATAAAACTAAAACCCCTAAACCCCTAAAAATCCAAATAACCCTAAAAACGTAAAAACCCATAAAACCCTCAAAAAAATGTAAAAAATAAAGAACTATAAAAAATTTAAAACACCTAAAAATTATAAGAAAACCTAAAAACCCTTATAAACCCAAAAATCCATATAAATCCCTAACACCCTAAAATAAAAAAAAATGCTAAACCACCTAAAAACCCTAAAAACCCCTAAGAAACCCTTAAAACACCTAAAAACCTAAAAATATCCTAATATTGGAAAACCCCTTAAAACCCTGAAAACCACTAAAAATAGTAAGAAACCCAAAAAAACATAAAATCAATAAAAACCCCAAACCCCTCTGAAATCAATAAAACCCTTAAAATCATATACAACCCCTAAATCTACTAAGAACCATACAAACCTTAAAAATAACCAAATTCACTAAAAAACCTAAAAATCAAAAAGGAATCTAAAAAACCCTAGAGGATCCAAAAAACAAGAAACCCTTGAAAACCATAAAAAATAGAAATAAAAAACCCCATAAAAATCTAAAACCCTAAAGAACCCTAAAAATCGATAAAACACTAAAACCCCATGAACAAAATAATGCCCTTAAACACCCCTAAACCCTAAAACCCATAAAAACTCTAAAACCACTAAAACCCAAAAAACACTGGAAACACTAAAAGTACCAAAAACCTATAATATACATTAAACCCTAAAAACCATATAAACCTCAAAACCCCCAAACCACTAAAAATGGTTAAACCCTATAAAAACCCTTAAAAACCCTAAAACCTGAAAACCATAAAAAAGATAAAAACCACGACACACCTAAAAACCATAAAAACCATGAATATCCTAAAAACACATAAATTTACAAAAACCCCATAAAATATGTACCAATCCTAAAAACCATAAAAACAATAAAAACACTAAAAATCCTAAAAATCCTTAAAACCTCTAAAGGACCCTAAAACCCTGAAAGTTCCTAAAAGACCATTAAAAACCCTAAAAACCCATAAAATCCTAAAAACCTTAACAAGAATAAAAACCATAAAAATTATAAAAACCCATCAACCCCATAATAAACCCTAAAATGGAGAAAACAAAAAAAACCATAAATACGTAAAAAAAAATCTTTTAAATAATAAAACCCTAAAATGACTATAAAATAACTAATAAAAAAACTCTAATATTCATAAAAATACCAAAACTACTAGAAAATGATAAAAAAAACTAAAACCCTAAAGCCCCTAAAAATAGAATGAAACCCTAAATCACCATAATCCCCTTAAAACCCCCAAAATCCATAAAATACCTAAAACGACTAAAAATTTTAATAGACCCCCAAACCCTAAAAACTGTAAAAAATCCAAAAATAAACAAAAAATTCCAAACCACCTTAAAAATTCTAAAACCCCTAAAATACACTAAAAACCCTAAATATTGCTCAAAAAATATAAATACATGAAGAATCATAAAAACTCATAAATAATCCTAAAACCCCTAAAAATATAAAAAACCATAAACACCCTAAAAGAATCCAAAAAAAATCATAAAAGACTATAAAAACCCTAGAAGACCATAAAACCCATAAATACCCTAAAACCATAAAAACCCTAAAAACAGTAAGAAAAAAAATACTTAAAAGAATAATCACCCATAAAAATAATGAAAAAACCCCAAAACCCAAAAACCCACTATATCACCAAAAAATTCCAAAAACCATTAAAAACCCTTAAAACCCATAAAATAGCTACAACACTATAAACCCCTAAAAACAAAATTGAATCTAAAAACCCCCTTAGAAACCCTTAGAGACCCGAAAATCCAATAAACCCCTAAAAACAATAAAACCCTAAAAACCCCTAATGAACCCAAAACCCCTAAGAACATTAAAAACCATAAAACCCAAAAACCAACATATGTCCCAAAACACTCTAAAATCTCTAAAAGATAATAAAACACCTAAAACCATAAAATACCTTTAAACCCCTATAAATACCCAAATGACCCATAAAAACCTTAAACATCGTAAAATCCCCCAAAACCACTAAAAACCATAGAAGCCTAAACATTTATAAAACACCCTAAAATCCAAATAAACCAAAACCCCCCAAAAAAACATTAAACTCGTTAAAAATGTAAAAAAAATAATAACTAGGAAACCCTATACCCTCTAAAACCCCATAAAAATCCTAAAAAGGAAAATAATAACCCTAAAGTACCCTAGAACCCTAATAAAAAACCTAAAAACTCCTAATATATGAATAAAACAGTAAAACCCCCAAAACCCTAATAACCACTAATAACAAAAAATGACTAAAAACCCTTGAAACCCCCATGAAACCTGAAAAACAAAAAAAATCAAAATCCAAAACCCCCCAAAAATAACCTAAATAAAAAACAAAAGTAAATAATTTTAAAACAACCTAAAAACCTAAAACCCAAAAAACCATAACACCCCTAGACCCAAAAAAAACTAAAAAACCATACCCCACTAGAAAATCAAAAAAAAACCAAAAAACCCTAAATTCCCATTAAATTTGTAAACACTAAAATCCATGTAAACCCTAAACACAATAAAACCCTTAGAACACTAAATAATCCTAAAACCCCAAAACCCTAAAAACCCTAACGAAACTGAAAACCCGTTAAGAGTGTTTAAATGACTAAAAACATTAAATCCCCCAAAAAACACGAAAACCCTAAAAAAATCACTAAACCCCTTTAAACACCTTAAATTCATAAAAACACAGAAAACCCAAAAATCCATGAAAAGCAATAAAAACACTACAAACCAAAAATACACTAAAACACATAAACACCATGAAAAATTGTTATGAAACCTAAAAACCAATCAAAACCTAAAACAATAAAAAAACCCTAAAACCATAATATTTCTTAAAAAATCTCCAAAACCCCTAAAAATACTAAAAAAACTAAAAAACCTAAAAGAACTTAAATACTCTAAAAATGTTAAAAACCCTAAAACCCACAAAAACCTCCCTACCAACCCTAAAACCCCTTATACCACTAAAAAAACTAAAACACCTAAAAACCCAAAAAACCTTCAAAGCATCTGAAAAACAAATAAACCTAAAACACTAAAAACCCAAAATCCCAATAAACCACTAAAAGACCCTAAACCCCCTAAAACCCCTAACAACCTGAAACACTAAAAACTCAAAATGATGTAAAACCCTAAATAACTAAAACCCCTAAATTCATTAAAAATATAAAAACATAAAAACTCCATCAAATATTGAAAAATTCTAAACCCCCAAAAAATCCCTACAAATCCTAAAAAGCATTAAAACCAAAAAAAGAGCTAAAACCCATAAACCACCTGAAAACAATTATAACTAATAAAAATAATACAAGCCATAATTACCCCAAAAAATCCATGACAATCCACAAATAACACTAAAATAATAAAAAAACACCTAAAAACATAAATACTAGTAAAACTCCCCAAACCCCCTAAATCACTAAAAGCCCTAAAACCCTTAAAAATTATAAAATGACCTAAAACCATAAAAACTATAAGATACCATAAAAACCATAAGAGTCATATAAAATCCATAACAATACCTAAAACCCCCCAAAAACCAAAAAACCAAAAAAACCAAAAAATCCCAAAACCTGATAAAAACTCTAAGACCCCAACAAACCATAAAATATGAAAGCCCTAAAAACTCTAAAAAAATAAGAAAACACTAAAACCATAAAAACAAAAATATCCCATTAGACCCATAATTAATTATAAAAACAATGAAAAACCTAATAAAACTAAACCCATAAAAATCCATAAAACCAATAAAATCCATTAAAACCCTAGAACCCTAAAAAAACTAAAACATGTAAAAACCCTAAAAATGTGAAAAACCCCCCTAAAAAATCCCAAGAATCCTAAAAAACATTAAAAACCCTAAAAACCTTAAAAAATAAAAAAATATAAAAAATAAACCCACATAAACCCACTAAAATCCCTAAAAACCCCAAAAACAAAAAAAACTCCTTAGACCCATAAATCCTTGAAAAATAAAAAACACTCAAAAACCCCTAAAATCCCAAAAAAAACATTAAAACCCCTAAAACGCTAAAAAACACAAAAAACCATAAAACTAAAAAAACCAAAAGGAAAAGAATACCAATTCCTACAAAGTGAATGAAATCCTTAAAAATACATAATTCTCAAAAAATACCATTTAAAATCATAAAAATCAATAAAACAACTAAAAAAGCCTAAAAAACTATAAAAATCCGACACACTATAAAAATTTTAAATCCCACAACAAAAAACCATAAAAAACCAAAAAAGCCCAAAAAACAAAAAATTTATTAAATACCCAAAAAACCATAACCTCCTTGAAAACACTAAAACCCTAAAAACACTATGATCCCTAAAAACCTTAAATCCCTAAAAATAAATAGAAATAAAAAATAATAACCCTAAAACCATTCATATAATACAACAACTAAAAAAACTAAAAAAACCTTAAAACCATAATAAACCATAAAAACACTAAAACCCCTAAATACCCTAAACCCCCTAAAAAATCCAAAATCAAATATTATACAACTGAAACACTAAAACCTAAAACCTATATCTTACACCATAATTTGTAAACCCTACACCCGAATCAATATACCCTACACTATAAAACCAAAATCCTACATCCTATACCCAAAACCCAAAACCCTAAACCATAAAACCTAAAAACGAACCCTAAACAGAAACCCTAAACCCTAAACCATAACCCTAAACCCTAAATCCTAAAAGCTAAACCCTACACCTTAAACCCTGAACACTAAACCATAAACCCTATTCCATACAACCTAAAACCAACTTCATAAACCCAAAACTCTACACCCTAAATACTAAACCACACATTCTAAACACTATACCCTACACTCTAATCCCTAAACCCTATATCTTACCCCATAAGTTGTAAACCCTACACCAGAATCAATATACCCTACAATATAAAACCAAAATCATACAACCTATACCCAAAACCCAAAACCCTAAACCATAAAACCTAAAAACGAACCATAAACAGAAACCCTAAACCCTAAACCATAACCCTAAACCCTAAATCCTAAAAGCTACACCCTACACCTTAAACCTTGAACAATAAACCATAAACCCTATTCCATACAACCTAAACCCAACTTCATAAACCTAAAACACCACAGCCTAAATACTAAACCACACATTCTAAACTCTACACCCCAAACCCTATACCATATTCCCTAAACCATAAAACCTACACCCAAAACCCTATAACCTACACCATAAATCCAAAACCCTGAACACTATACCCTATACACTACACCCTAAACCCTAAACCATATACCCTGACCTTATACCAAACATCCTAAACCCCATACCCTACTCCTCAAACCATATACTGAACACACTAAACCCTATAAACAACACCCCAAACCCCAAAATCAAAATAGTATTCCCTAATCCAACACCATATAAACTAAACCCTAAACCCAACACACCAATCCCTATAGAAATTAATATAAAACCTAAAAAAAACATTATAAAACCTATTAGATACACCATAAACCCAATACCCGACATCCTAAACCATATACCAACACTATATACCCTAAACCTTACTCCGTAGACCATACACCCTAAACCCTACACCCTAAACCCAAAACACTATACAATATACCCTATATAATACACCCTAAACCATAAACCCTACACAAGTACTAAAAAACTAACCTATACCCACAGTTTGGAACCATGGGTATAGCCCTTAAAACCATGGGTATAGGCTATACTTATGGTTCCTTAAACTGTGGGCTACCAAGGTGTCAGTATAGAGTTATACTGATGGTTTTAAAGAAACTGTGGGTATATCCCTAGATATTTCCATAATAACCATGGTTTAATTTAATCCATGGGAATATATCTATACCCACAGTTTACAAAACTGTGTGTATAGATAATTACGCCGGACATAATATACCCACAGTTATTGATTTGTGGGTATATATCATTAAACTATAAAAAAATTCAACCGCACTGGGATACTACAAACATTCCACCTTAAAAATTATCCAATACAACAAAATAAACTAAATAATAGGTATAATTTCAATGTAAATATGAAAAATATTAATGAATCACATGATGCCAGTAAGGTTGAAGAAAGGCATCCTTTAAATATCAAGGTTCCACAGAAGCAATATAAACATTGTGTTTGAAAATACTAGCCTTGAAACATGTTGTCATAGGAAGAGAATTATGAGGAATGGAATGAGTTGACTGACTAGAAGACTAATATGAGCTTGGAGCTTCAACAATAGATTTTCTCAAATAATTTTCACTAAGAGAATGTCTAAAAAATCTACACTGAGGTGGGATGAGATCCAAGAGACTCGCCATGGGAAACTGAAGTAGTAAAAGGTGAACTAGGCTGAGGAGAAGAGAAGAAACCAGCAGGTAGTGGACTATAAAATGAAATTGAAGAACCTTGGATATTAGTATCTTTAGTGATGGGACATGAAAAATCCACTAAAAGTGGAATGTAACAAGATTTGGATCCTGTTGCAGAAAAATTTGATGATGATAAATATGAGTGCCAATACTGAAAAGGAAATAGTGATTCTTCAAAAACTACATGTCATGAGATAAAAACACTTCCAGTTGAAACCAAACACTTTTATCTATTGAAGAAACTTTGTGTTTATTCTGTATTCGTTATCAATGAAGGAGGAAATATAAAGGATGTCAATATGTGATGAAGAAGAGATGGTTGGAAGGAAGTTGGTGTCCTTAATCTGGTTGATGATATAAAATAGATTTCTATGTTGAAGCCTCTTTGTGTTTATTTTTTATTCATTGTCAAGGAAGGAGGAAATATACATGATGTCAATATGTGATGAAGACGAGATTATTGGAAGGAAGTTGGTGTCCTTAAGCAGGTTGATGAGATGAAATAAAGTTCTGAAATCTAGATACAAAAATGTATTGAGATCTGAAAAATGATTGAGGATTGGTGATTCATTTTAAAACTAGAAAGTTGGTAGGTGCCTCCATTTTTTATGTGATAGAGAAATGAAATTATGTTTCACCATTGGAATATATGAGATCAATCGTATGAAAATTATATGAAGTTCTACCATTGGAATAGATGATATCAATCGAATGAAAAATATGGGTGAAGAAATTTCTTGGAGTTCATGTGAAGAATTTGTGGAAACTGATTTTATTTAAAAGATAAGTTTTGATCCATGGAGTGTGGATGATGTTGATCAGTTTATATCTATGAAGGTGCTGTGAATAATAGAGTTTTGACCCCTACACTACATGACCCCTCCCCCACCCTCACCCCAGCCCCTGCACCACCAGCCCCCTCCCTTCCCCTCCCCACTCCTCCCCCACCATCCCCCTAGCACCTACATTTCCTGCCTCCTCCCCATCCCTCCCCAGCCCTACCCAGCCCCCCTGCACTCCCTCCCCTCCCCTCCCCTCCTGCCTCCACTAGTCCCTTTCAAAGCATTCACCCTCCCCTCCTCTCCCCCAGCCCCCTGCACTACCTCCCCCACCCAGTCCCCCACATTGCATGCCTCTATCCCATCCCATCCCCATCCCCCTGCACTGCCTCCCCCACCCAGCCCCCTGCACTGCCTACCCCCCTCCACCAACCCTTTGAACTACCTCCCCCACCCTCCCCTCCTACCCCCACCCTCACACCTTCCCATGCAATGTCATCCCCATCCACTCCCCTCCCCTCACCCCCGACCTCCCCCAACCCCTGCACTGCCTACCCCATCCCCAGCCCTCCCCATCCCCTGGAACTACCATCCCCACCCTCCCCTCATACCTCCGATATCCCCCTACACTCCCTCCCCCTATCCCCCTCCCCCAGCCCCTACACTACCTCCCCCACCCATCCCTCAACACTATCTCATCCCCCTCCAAAAGCCCACTCCACTGCCTCCCCCACCCTCCCGTCCTACCTCCCCCACCCTCATCCCAGCCCCTTGCACTGCATGCCCCCTCCCCTCCCCTCCCCCACCCTCCCCCAGCCCTTGGACTGCCTGTCCCCTCCACCGCCCTCCCCACCCCCTACATTGCCCCCCCCCCTCTTATCCTGCCTCCCCAAGACCCCTGCAATGCATCCCCCACCCAACAACCTACAATACCTACCCTATCCATCGGTCCCCTTAACTACCTCCCCCATCCTCCCCTCCTGCCTCCCCCACCCACACCCCATCCCAAGAACTACATGCCCACTCCCCTCCCCTCCCCTCCCCTCCCCTCCCCTCCCCTCCCCCCCCCCCACACTCCCACAACCCATGCACTGCCTTCCCCCTCCATCAGACCTCCCCAGCCCCCTGCACTGCCTCCCACACCCTCCCCTCATTCCACCCCAACCACTTGAACTGCCTGCCCCATACCCTACCCCCCTCCCCCTAGCGCCTGTACACCCTTCCCCTCCCCATCCCCATACACTATCTCCCCCACCCTCCCCCATCCTCCATACCCTTCCTTCTACCCTCATCTCCCCTCCCCTCCCCTCCCCCTAGCCCCCTGCACTACCTGCCCCCCAGCCTAATGTCCTCCCATACTGGTGTTTCATTCACCACACTTAGGAATAAGCTAAACACATAACACCTATAGTGCTCATTCCGAGATCACTTCAACTTTGATAGCTTTCATTACAACCACTATATAATATTCAAGGCTGAGGTAATACATTTCTAGAGATAGGTGATGTTGAAAAACATCCTTGAAACACTAAGAAAATAAATAATTATCCAACACCAGAGTAGGAAGGTATGAAACCAACTCAATAAAATGATGTGTATACTCAAACAATATTTAACCTCCTTGTTAGATGCTATAAACTTCTATTGATTTCATTATCTTTACCACTTTTGAAAAGAAAATTATGAATGAAAATCACCTCAAAACATTCAAAATATTGGTCATCCTATGGATTAGTCCAAATAATAGACTTCCACTACTTCCAATAAATAATGCTTTTAACTGTAAAGATCCATGAATAGAGAAAACAAACATCCATACAGACATATATGTTAATAATAAATTGGATATGAGAATAGGATGACAAATAAAACAATCAACACACCCTAAAATCAATAACCATGATAGATTTATAAAAACCCCGTCCTAGGTTTTAGCTAAAATTGAAATCAGAATTTGTTTAAATAGCATGATAATAAGTAGAAGAGAATAGACAATATAACCAAAGAACCTAATAAATCAAGGGATAATATTGATGAATCCATACATAGGGATACTTTATAACTATAATTACTGAGGTGGAGGACGAGGCGGCTGTGGATGGGAGGAGGCGGAGGCCGAGGCTGTCGCAGAGGCGGTGGAGGCTACAGAGGCAGAGGCTGTTGTGGAGGTGGATGCTGCCGAGGAGGCGGATGCTGCTACGGAGGCAGAGGATTCCATAGAGGTGAGTGCTGGGAGGCAGAGGCGAAGGTACCTGAATCCATGAGGAGGTGACTGCAGAGTCGGAGGTGGGGGTCTGGAGGAAGAGGCGGGGGTCAGGAGGTGGAGGTGGGGGTTGGAAAGTGGAGGACAGGAGGAAGAGGTAGAGGCGAGGGTGGTAGGTCGTTGTCAGGGATGGGTGGAGAGGGAGGAGAGGACAAAGATTGGGGGAGACATGGGGGAGGAAATGAAAATTGGGAGGGGAATCCAATAAAACCTCAGATTAGGGGTAGTATGCAGAAAGTTTTAACAAAACCGTAGGAATAAGTTAAAATATACTCATTATACCCACAGTTTTTTAAACCTCCAATATAGATGTGTGGGTATAGACCCATTTTCCACTAGTGGTGGATAGGCTATGCCCATGGACTAGCACAAGTCTCTAGGAATCAAGGAATCACCACTCGATAATGAAATTTCCCATAAACAATTAATTAAAATAGCAGCAGAAAATAAATAAAATTTTGGAACAACTCATCCGTACATCAAACATACACACCGATGGAAAAAAATAAACAAAAACAACACATTACAAATCTTGAAAAAAAATGAAACACATTGATTAATCCCTCCACTTCCCCAATCTACCTCCCCTGCAATCAAAACTACATATCTTCCTCTGATGCCCTTATTTCCCCCATCACAAAATATAACTACCCTCCATCTGTAGAAAGTAGTAAAAGGCCTAAGTGGCTGATGGAATAAATAAAATAAAATGAAAAATAAACTAAGCATACCTGTCTCTTGTGACTATACATGTAAATTCCCAAATATAATAACCAAAATGCTCCATGTTTCAAAACATGTTCCTACAATAAAGGAGGAAAAATATTATATTAGTTCAAGAGGATATGGTTTTATAAATTATTTTTTTTAACTAGGTTTTATTTTTCTTGTTACGTTTTGTATACATTAGTAAAAATTTAGCGTGTTAAAAAGTATCATTAATATTTAATGCACCCAAATTTTTACCTAAGGCACTAATAATGTATTATTAATGTTTATATGGGTCAAATATCTCATGTATAGTGGGAATTCTTAAAATTTAGTCAAGTTCGGTCTGTAGAGCACTAAAAATTGGGTTTAAAGTGGAAAAAGTGGGGTTTTTATCTTACTAAACAAGGTTGTGATTCATAATTAAGTATTAAGTAGTATCAAAATCATCATGTTCAAAAATATAAATCATCTTAAAATGAACTTAATACAACCCATTAAAACAATATATTGAAATTTCTCATCAATAATTCCTTAGTAAAATAATTAAAGAACAAACATTCTATCTAATTCAAACTAATGATAACCAATAATCTAAGATAAATTCACTAAATCATCAACCAATAATCCATGAAGAATGATTATTGAACCTTAAGAAGTTTCAAGAATCATAAATTTTTTCATTCAACACTACTTAGACCCAATAAATGAATCACATCCTAAATAATTCAATCATTCCTCTTCATTTTTTCACAATATTTTATTACATCAAGGTTTAGTAGCATGATATCTAACAAAGAATGGGGGATTTTGATGCAACAGGGAAAAAAATTTGTTAAGAAGAAATATACAGTGTTGTTTCAAGCAAGAATAAATATAAAAATGGCACTAGAAGAAAATGGGTGTGATTCATAGCAGGTTTTCAAAAGAAAACACTAACAGTCGATGAAAAGTAGACATAGTAGGACTAGAAACAAGAAGCACATGAAAAGTAGAAAAAATAGATGACAAATTTAAAAATATTTTATAAATAAATACGTATTAAGAAACTAAAACAAAAATTATCTAATAATAAGTAAAACAATTTCTATGCCCAGATCTATATCTATAAATAAATACTGATCAATTATCTCAACCAACTATAAAAACTTGAAATAATTTAAGAACAATTGGAAAATGTAGAATAAGACAGCCCATGATGAAAAAATACAAAACATGAATTATTTTTACATAAATATTAATGACTTATAATTATGTAAAATTACCTAAATAATCTTCTTCATGATGTAAAAATGATGGGCAGAGTGATTACCTTGATCTCAAACAAATGAAAGGAGAAAAAATATCTAAAATGTCATTGTCTCTATCTTAGAAAAGTTGTACAAATGAATCATGCTAAAAACATAAAAGAGAACAATAGAACACATTCAAATAGACTATAAAAACTAATAAAATTAATCCACCAGTTAGAAATATTAACAACATCAATAATATAATTTACCCATATGTAGAATTATCCCATGTTAAATCCTTTAATAAAAAATCATAATAATAATTTGAATCTAGAAATATTATCTAATTTAAAAAAACTAAAAAAACAAATATTATAAACTGATATTAATTTGAAATTGTAAATTTCTAGAAAAAAGTAGTTTCAAATTTCATTAAAATTATAATAGAAAATAAACATATTTGTTTTGTTAATGTGTGTAATTTCATTTTGAATTTTCATTGGATTATTTTTTTTATCTATGATTTTTCATTGACACATTTGGGGTGATACTTCTATGTAAGATAAATTAACATTCTGTTTTGAAAGGATCAAATGTCTTTTGAGTCTTAATCCTTAAAAATAGTTTCCTGATACTTTCATAGTTTGGTAAGTCATTGATTATTTCATAATCCTTTTATTGATTCATAATCCTTATATATTAAGCATATGACTTTTAGTTTTAGCATAAGACTTTTAATCATAAAGCAAAGACACATTTAAAGAATCAAAAAATAATATAATACAAAAGGATAGACCAAAGGAATTTGGGGTATAAAACCTAACATATAAATTTTTGGATTCTCAATTTCCTAATGTTCATGGGGAAGAAATAAATTTGCAGGTCATGGTAATGAAGTTTCGGTTTCCATGACATTTATTTGGATGAAGTAGTCCTAGTGGTGCTTATAAGTTTTACATGTGAACGATGGTGATAATATTACTAAGTGGTAACATAAAATTCGTAATTTTGACACAAGACATAAATTTAAATACCAAATTATCTACAAAATGTAAACAGAAATTGTAGTTTCAATTAACTACGTAATGGATATACATGGTTAACACGATGGTAAATAATTATTCATGTAAAGTTAAGACATAAATCTATGAGCTATTTGGAGGTTTATTGAATATCATGTAATGGTTTATCATGAATATAATTCACTATGTAAAGGTATTCATCAAAATAAAAAAGAAACATAAAGATACTAAGAAAATATCTGGCACAATGAAAATTTATATTACTTATAAAAAAATATGAAAACAGGTATCTAAAAACCTTATTTATTATTAGTAAGGTCATTGAAGACATAAAAAAGTCATAGCAGAGATAAAATTCAGACATTACATGAATTAAAAATTTTATTTCCAGTGATAAATTAAATGTTAGTAAGATTAATTAAAATATATATAAAATCTAAAAAACCATCCACTGTTCAGTTTCAATAATTTAAAAAAAATTAATGTTGAAACACTAACAACCCTATGTCCATAACTCACAAAAACCTACCCACGAAATTGGTAACTAGTCATCAATATCAAACCTAACTCACTTGGGTCACTTTCTCTTGAAAAAATCATCCTCTATCACAAACCCATGAAAAGAACCTATGACCATTCCATAAAATAGTCCACATATATTCCCATACTAGAGATGCATTCTAACCAATGGCCTTTACCATATGGGGAATGAACCATCGTAACCTATACACTATCACAAGGTCTTCAAATACCTTAGTTATTAAAGAAATCCCACATGAGGCCCAATAAAAATGGATAGCCCTGCCTATATCCTACAAGAAAGGACTGGCTGTTTCATACCTATGTTGTTCCACAACAATCTACCCACTAAGGGGTAAGTTAATTCATTCCAAACATGCCAAACTAATTCTGTTTTTAAATTTATAACATCACATGGACACCCAAAAAACTTTCATACATTCAAGAACATATAATCACATATAAAGGAATTCCAACATCAATAATTATGGATAATACTTTCTAATGCACTATATATAATTCATTCTTATTCCAAAAAAACCCAAATCATCCATAAACAATAAAATCATTCATTTGAGATGGAATGAAAGGAAACATGGAAATGATAATGGACATAGGGAATGGATAGAATTAGAGTCACTATATAAAACCACCATGGTGAATGATACATCATGGTGAGGGAGCTACGACGGATATGGAGGCAGATACAGATGCTGGGAGTTGGAGGCAGAGGCGGACTTGGATGCAGAGGTAGGAAGGCGGAGGGAAGGAGGCGAGGCCAGGAGGCAGAGGCCGAGAGGTCGATACTAAGGTTGGAGCCGGGTGGATGAGGTGGAGTACGGGAGGCCGATATGGAGGTGGAAGACAGGAGGTCGAGGCGGATGATAGAAGTTCGAGGCCAAGGAAGGGAGGGGAAAGGAGGATGGAGCTCGTATGAGGGGATATTAGGGAATGTCGAACTGGGAGGGGATGACAAGCCCTATGGGAGGTGAATATTAAAGAGGATATACCCACTATTTTTTTTAAAGAACTATGTGTATTGGTTCAATCAAATGTTCAATACACACGGTTTTCTTAACAGTGGGTATAATTACATTGGATTATAGTCAATTTCTAGTAGTTCACCTTAAACACTTAACCAAACACCCTAAAAAATAACTTACACGACAAACCACAAAACCCACACTATTTAGCCATTACCACACACCCTAAACCCTAAACCCTACACCATTACCCCTATACCCTAGACCCAAAACCCAAAACCCTAAACACTAAATCATGAACCATGCACCCTAAACCCTAAAATGTAAACCCTAAACCCTACACCCTAAACCCTATACCTGGAACCCAAAACTAATAACCCTATACCCGAAACTCTAAAGCCTTATCCATAAAACATACACCCCAAAACATATACCTGGCACCCGAAACCCTAAAACATACACCCAAAACCATATACAACACACCTTAAACCATAAAAACTAAACACTAGTTTATATAACCTACACCCTAATCCATAATCCCTAAACCCAACCCTCTAAACATTGTACCCTACTACCAAAACTCTAAACTGCAAGCCTTAAACCCTATATCCAACTCGCTAAATCCTAAACCATACACCCTAAACCCTAAACCGAACACCACAATCCCCATTGCCTAAAACCTATACCCTACACCCTAAACATTATTCACTACACTCAAAACTCAATATACTACTCCCAATACCTTAAACCTTACACCCCATACCCTAAACCCTAAACCCTGTATCATACTCCCTAAACCTTATAACCAACACCATAAAATCCATACCCTTAACACTTTAACATAAACCCAGAATCATAAATCAAAAACCATAAAACCATAGAAAAACCCTAATATACCTAAACATACAAAAAACAAATCCAAAATATCAAAAAAAAAACTAAAAATATAAAAACCCAAAAACCCCTAACAAACTAAAAAATACGCTAAATCCCAAAAAACACTTGATAGCCATTAAAATTCCTACAAAATACTGAAACCCTGAAAACTATAAGATCCCTAAAAATTTTAAAAACCTTTATTACTCCAACAAAGAACCAAAAATCCCAAAAAAAACACTCATAACACAATAAAAGACTAAAAACCCAAAGAATCGCTCAAAAAACTAAAAACCCCTAAAACCCCTAAGTACTCATAAATACCCTAAAAACTCATAAAAACCCTAACTAACCCAAAAACACCCTCAAAATCAGAAAAAATATAAAATACCATAAAACACTATAAAATCCTAAAACCCCCCAAAAACCGAAAAAAAATTCTTTAAAACTGACCCAAAACACTAAAAGAAGTCTGAAACACCTAAAAGAACGGTAAAACTCCCTAAAACCCCTAAAATCCCTAAAACCACTAATACCCCTAAAAGAACCCTAAACACACTAAACATGAAAAAATAACCCTAAAATGCCCGGAAACCCTTAAAATCCTAACTACCCTAAAAATTATTAACAATTCCTAGTAACCCTAAAAACTCTAAAATCCCTAAAACAAGAAAACCCTAAAATCCTGGTTATACCTAGAAGCAATAAAACCCTAAAAGAAACCCAAAAACCTAAAAATTGAAGAAAACCCTCAAATCCCTAATAACGTGACCAAACCTAAAAAATCTATAAGTTTCCTAAAATAACAGGACAACACTGAACACCTAAAATCACCTAATATCCATAAAATGCCCTAAAAACACAAAAAAATATACGAATCCCATAAAAAACCATAAATAAAAAAAAATCAGCATGAAACAATAAATCCCTAAAAACCCCTAACAACATGAAACCCCAAAAAACCTAAAATACTAAAAAAAGCACCAAAACCCCTCTACAAACCTAAAAACCAAAAAAAACCCTTCAAAACTACTCAAAGATCCTAAAACCATAAAATCCTAAAAGACCATGGTAACCCTTAAAATCGTAAATGACTCTAAAAACCATAAAACCCTAAAATACCCAAAACCCCCAAAACCCCAAAAGAAAATAAATAACCTTTGAAACACATAAATGATCCGAAAACACAAAAAAACCCAAAATAACCCTAAAACCCAAAAAAACCTAAAACATTTAAGAAACCACTAAAAGACGCTAAAACCCTTGTAGGTCCATCTTGTAGCCGTCTCTTTTATGTTTTAATTTATTTTGGGGGGCTAGGCTTGCCTAGCCTTGAACATCTTCTACCCTGAAATCACTAAAAACCTTAAAAACTCATGAAAAAACATGAAACCCATATAGCCCATAAAACCCTAAAATTTCCAAAAATAATCAAAAGTCCCATAAATACCATAAATATTCTTATAAACCATCAAAACTCTAAAATCCTAAAACCCCTAGAAACCCTAAAAATGTAAAAATCCATAAAAAATAAAATACGTTAAAAACCCTAAAACCCATATAAATACCTAAACCACAAAAACATATAAAATAACCCTTTAAATATGCTAAAATCCTTCCCAAAACCAAAAGACACATAAAAAATTAAATGAACCTATAACCCTAAAAATAGCTAGAATCCTTAAAACCGTAAAACCTCAGAACATATGAAACCATAAAAACCTCCAAATCCCATAAATACATAAAGACCATAGAAAACATAAAAACCAAAAACCCAATTAAAATTAAAAAAACATAACCCTATAAAAATAAAAAAACTCATAAAAAACATAAAACCCCACTCAATTCTTAAATAAACCTAAACAATCTTTAAGGACACAAAAAGATCATAAAATATCTAAAACCAAAAAAAACCCTACACCCTAAAACCCCTAAGAACGAAAAATCTTTAAAACCCCATAAAACCCATAAAAACCTAAAACCCCATAAAATACCTAAAACACATGAAACCCTAAAAGTCCCTAAAAACACTAAAAACAGAAAAAAGACCCTAAAACTCCTAAAACTAGAAAATACCCTAAAACCCATAAAAATATTTAAAAGACCATAAACCAAAAAAAATACCATTACAACCTTAAAAACCAAAAAATATACTAAAAATATAGAACCCTAAAAGTCACTCAAAATTCTCTAAAAACCCTTGAGATTCTCTAAAAACCCTTAAACTCTAAAGGACCATAAAATCCCTAATTTACCATAAAAAGAAAAAAAAATCTAATGACTCCTAAAAATAGTAAAAACATTATAATCCTATAAAAAACCATTAAATGAAAATAAAACACCTAAAAACATTAATGTCTTTAATTAATAAAACAACCTAAAAACAAAAATATCTTCAAACCCCTAAATATTTTAAAAATCCTAAAAATCCTTAAAAACTAATAATAACCCTAAAACTAAAAAAAAATCTTAAAATATTAAAAACACATTAAAAGGAAAAATCCCCTAAAACATCTAAAAACACAAAAATTTCTGTAACATCTCAAAAACCCACCAAACCCCAAAAAACCAAAAAACCCAAAAAAACACTAAAAACTTAAATAAACACTAAAAACCCAAATCACAATAAAAACCCCTAAAAACATAAAAGACCATAAATAAACTAAAATTCCTTAAAAACACCATAAAATATATAAAAACCTTAAAACTCTAAAAATCCATAACATAAAATAAGAAATAATAAAGTCCCATAGAAACCTCATATTCCATTACATCGATTAACCACCATAAGAATCATTAAATATAAAAAAATTCCTACAAATCCTAAAAACCATAAAAACACTAAAACCCAAAAAACCACTAAAGCCCCCTAAAACCCAAAAAATTGAAAAATCCTAAAAACCCCAAAAACCATAAAAATTGTAAACCCCATAAAACTCTAAAAACCCCACATTACATTAAAAACATGCAATATTCCAAAAACCCATAAAAACCGTGTAAAAACCCAAAAAAATGAAACACCCAAAAACAATAAAATTAGTAGAAAAACATAAAAAATCACTAACCCAAAAAGCCCTAAAATGTCACTAAACACCCAGAAATACACACTAAAAACCCCAAACCCCCAAATAACATAAAATCCCTAAAACCCTAAAAAACAAAAAACCCTTAAAAACACTAAAAACCTAAAACTCCCTAAAAACTAGAAAAAAATAAAACATAAAAAACCAAAAAAACTCTAAAAACCCTAAAACCATTAAAAACCCTATGACCCAAAAAATCATAAGAAACCCTAAAAAATATATACGTTAAACCCAACACCCCAAAAAAAACCCTATATCCTAAACCCAATACCCAATACCATTTACCCTAATCCATAAACCCAAAACCCAAAACCCTATACCGGAAACCCTATACCCTGCACCCTAAACCCAAAATCCTATTCCCTAAATCCTACACCCCTACACCATAACCCATAAACTCTCTTCCCTACACCTTATACACTAGACCTTAAACCTAAACCCTACACCCTAAACACTAAACTCTATTCCATAAACAATAAAAGACACTAAAAACCCCTAAAACACTAAAATAACCTTAAAACAATAAAAAACCTAACAAATAAATAACAATCCATAAATTACCATAAAACCCCCTAAAACACTAAAAGACACGAAAAACACATAAAAAGGTAAAAGACCCTAAAACACCAAAAACCCCATAAATACCCAAAATACCCAAAATACAAAAAAGTCCCTAAAACAATAAATACTGTAAAATCCTAAAAAATACTTGTACCCCTTAAAAACCAGAAAAGAAACTAAAAAATCTAAAACCCTAAAAATCCAAAAAACCCTAAAAAATCCTATATACCCTAAAAATAAACAACGCGCCTAAAAAATTCTAAAAACCCTAATGAATAAAGAAACCCCTATAAAACCCTAAAAAATCCTAAAACACCCCAAAAAACAAAAATCCTAAAAATAATAAAAAACCAAAAAAACCTAAAAACCCCTAAATAATATAAAAACACCTCAAAAGACCCTAAAAAATTAAAAGAACCTAAACCCTGCTAAAAACATAAAAATCATAAAACCCTAAAACACCATGAATCTATATAAAAAACTAAAACTATTAAAACACTAAAAATCCATAAAATTTCTAAAACCATGAAAATCCCTAACAAACCCTAAATACCCTAAACCCTTTAAATAAAATTAAACTAAAAAACCATAAAAACCCTAAAAACCCTAAGAACCATAAAAATAACTAAAAGAACATCAAAAAGGGAAAAAGACTGTAAAATACCCAAAAATCATAAAAGCCTAAAAAATAATGTAAAAACCCTAAAAGCTCGAAAAACTATTAAACCCAATAAAAACCATAAGATAAACCTAAAATCATAAAAACCATAAAATCTAAAAAAATATTTGAAAATTATAAAACCCCAAAGAACACTAAAACCCTAAAAACCCTTGAAATTGAAAAAACACTAAAAATCCCTATAACACCTAAAAATCACTAAAAACCTTAAAGATCCCTAAAATCCAAAAACTTCCCTAGAACCGCTAAAACATCCAAAAAAAATAAGCCCTTTAAAGAACTAAAAATAAAGAAAAAACCCTAAATACCCAAGAATAACCTAAAAAACGTAAAGATGCTAAAATCCCTAAAACCCCAAAAAAGATCATAAAGCCTTATTGATATCCCGCAACCCAAAAATCCAAAAAACCCCATAAAAACCAAAATAGACCGTGAAACCCCTCATAATATCTAAGAGTCAATAAAATCACTTAAAGACCCTATAACCCCTAACCCCCACCCCCACAAAACCCTTTAAAATCTTAATAGACCCTAAAATCATAAAATATGCTAAAATATCCTAAACCCCCTAAAAGATAGGAAAACCCCTAAGGGAAACTAAAATAGAAAAAACCATAAAATAATATAAAAATAATAAAACCTCTAAATGACCCTAAAACACATAAATAACCAAAAAACTCTAATAATTACTAAAGGAACCTAAAATCTATAAAAAAATTGAATCCTATAAAAGACCCAAATGTCGCAAAATAGGAAAAAACCCTAATAAAATAAAAAACTTATAAACACCCCAAAACCCTTAAATACACTCAAACAAAAAACACAAAAATCCTAAAAGCACTAAAAACACTAAAAACATAAAATTATAAAAATCATGAAAACCCTAAATTTATTTAAAAAACATAGAAACCCTAAAAAACCGTAGAAACCATAAAAACCCAAAAACACTAGAAACCCTTGAAAACCATAATAACAACATAAAACCCCTAAAACCCCCTAAACCCATAAACCCACTTTAAAACCCTCGAATCCTAGAAAAACCCAAAATATCATAAAATCAATAGATTCCACAACAAAAAAAACCACTAACACCCTAAAAATAAGAAAACCTTAAAACCATGTAAAAACACTTAAATAACATAGACCCACCTACAAATCCTAAAAATCTGGGAAAACCCTATACCCTATACTATAAACCATACACCCTAAAGCTAACACCCTAAACCATATATCGTAGACTTCAAAAACTAATACCAACACCCATAACCCTATACCAAAAACCCTAAATCAAAAACCCAAAACTCAAAACACTATACCCGATGTCCTAAACCCCAAACCCCACACAAAAAATCTTATACCCAACACCCAAAATCATAACACCTATACCTTCAAACCAACACCTCATACCCTAAACCATACAACATAAACCCTAAAACCAAAACTCTAAATCATTAATGAACCAAAAACTCATAGAAAACTTAAAATAATCTAAAAGGCCTTAAAAACCCTTAAAATCGAAAAGAACATCAAATAGAAAAAATTCCATAAAAACCCTAAAGTAACCACAAAAACCATAAAAACCTGAAATACCTTCAAACCCCAAAAAAAACACAACTAAAAGATCCTAAAAACCCTAAAAACAAAAAATACCTTATAATCCCTAAAAACCCAAAAACCCGTAAGAAACCCTAAGCCACCAAAACTCCCATAAGGAACCTAAAAACCCCATAAAACCACTAAACCCATAAAAACATTAAAATCTATAATATCATAAAATCTGAACAAACCTAAAACCCCAAAAAACAAAAACCCCTAAAACACATCAAATCATAAAAGACCCCAAAAAACCCAAAAAACCCAAAACCCTAAAAATATAAATAAACCCTTAAAACCGCTAACCCCAGAAAAAGTCCCAAAAACCCAATAAATGAAATAGTCCCAAAAAACATTAAAAGGTCCCTAAAACCCCAAAAAACCATAAACAGTCCCTAAGACTACCAAAAAATGACCATAAAACCCTTTTAAACTAAAAAATACCCAAAACACCACAAACACAAACAACCCCAAAAAAACTAAAAAGACAATCGGGACCGATAAATAATCATAATATGCAATATAAATACCCTAAAACACTAAAACGCATAACCAAACCCAAAAACCCACTAAAAGAATTCCCAAAAAAACCAAAAACCATAAAAACCCAAAAGAACTCCTAAAACCCATAAAAACCCTAAAAACCCTTAAACCACAAAAAATCCCTAAAACATAAAAAACCTCAAAACCCATCAAACCATGAAAACACTAAAAGACCCATAAACCACTAAAAGATCCTAAAAGACCTTTATAAAATCTAAAACACTTTTAATAACCTAAAAACCCCTAAAATAATTTAAGAACATGAAAAGCCCTAAATTAGTCCTCAAACCCCTAAAACCCTAAATAGTCAAAAAACCATGTGAAACAAAAAAACCATAAAAACATTAAAAAACCCAAAGATGGTTAAAACCTCCTAAAATCCAAAAAACACAACCTCACCCCCCAATACCAAAAAATCCCAAAAAAGACTAAAACCATAAAAATTTATAAAAAACCCTTAAAATTGTAAAAATCCCCAAACCCCCCAAACCATTAAAAATCTAAAAAACCCTAAAACTCTAAAAGACCATAAAACCCAAAATACCTAAAAAGATGATAAATTACATAAAACCCATAAAATAATCTAAAACCCCTAAAAGGAATTAAAATGGCTAAAAACATTTAAAGGCCACTAAAACCCCGAAATAATACTAGATCCCTAAAAACCCTAAAAACCCAAAAACCCTACATAAACCCAAAAAAACACAAAAATAATGTAAATCCCATACAACCCTTAAAAACCATGAAATACCATATAATAATCCCGCAATCCCCTTTAAAATCCTAACACCCAAAAAATACTAAAACCCCTTTAAGATTAAAACCCCATAAAAACCATAAAACCCCATAAAACCCCTAAAACCCATGAAAATAACCTAAAAATAAAAAATCCCCTAATGAATGTAAAAACACATTGAAAAACTATAAAATACCCAAAAAATACTAAAAATCCCTAAAATTACTTAAAATAACAAAAATCCCTAAAAACCCCAAAAGCCCTAAAACCCCCAACAGACTGTAAACCATTTAAAAACTCTAAATGACCCTACGAATTATAAAAATTACCTATGAAACCCTATTAACCGTTAAAAATAATAATGAAATTTAAAATTAGAAAACCCCTAAAAACTCCAAAACCCCTATAAACACAAAAATAATACCCAAAAAACTCCAAGGCCTCTAAAAAACCTAAAAACCCTAAAACCTTAAAAAATCATAAAGACTCTTAAAACCCATAAAAAATTGCGGACTGAGGTTGGATTAGTGGTACCATGTAAGGTGGCCACTCCCTAGAAATGTAGTTGGAGCAGGTTTGAGTCTCTCCAAGCTCGAATTTAGCTAGGTATGAGTGGCATGCAGGTGGTGAATGAGGCCCATAATAAGCATGGCATAGAAATCTCATATACCTCATTAACCAACATCGCGTTTTGAGATAAGACGAGAAGTGATGGTTAAACCTCCTCTATGCTCTTCCGATGGTCATTACCCTCCTTCCCCTTGATGACTATGGTGACCTCACCTCTCCCTTCCTCCTTCGGAAGGGGGGGGGAGGGGCTGTGGGCTCTTTGATCCTCAATAAAGATTGGAATTCATTTGTCCTATTCTCCATCCCTGATTTTCTACCCTTGTTTACCCAAATTGATTTTTCCCAAAGGTTCTTGATTTTTATAAAGGCCCCCCATAGCTCCCTATCTCGATCCAAGAATTTAATAGATCCTAGTCTCTTCATATCTATGATATTTTCTTGCTTTAGGAGCCAGAGACCCTCAGTGGGCTCATTTGACAGGTTTGGGTTTAAATCTTGGGGTTTTAAAAATTAGAAGATGGTATGATTAATTGACAGCCAACACATTATGATTATATTTGCAACGGATGAGTATCTTAACTCTGGCATGGTCCTCATATCCCCATAGCATCAATGGTTTACATTAACTACTTTTTAGATAGTGCTTTTATCTTCATATGAATTGTTATTCACCGATGATTGCCACTTGGGCCCAATTCTTTGAGCTCCCCCTTCTCTTTCAAAATCTGTTGATCATTTCAATTATTGGTAACCTAGTGGGAAGGTATCTTTTCTCTATAGTAGTACCCGTGTGGTTTATCATCCCATGGATCCAAGTGTTTTTGTTGAAGTTGATGCATCTAAGGCACTAGTTGAGTTTTTATAGATTGTTTTTGGTGAGGAATTTTGATAAAAATATATGGTTTTCTTTGAGTAATTGGTGGAGTTCTATTTTTATTGTAAAAAATTAGTGTCACTCTAGTCTAAGTTGCTCACATCACAGAAGAGTTAGTGATGATATAACGATGGTTTGTGAGGCGTTCAGTGCAGGATATATATCATATGTTGATGCTCAAGAGGTGGTTGCGGTGGGGTTGTACCAGAGGGATACAACTCTGAGTCTGGGTGTGGAACCTATATTTGATCCAAGTCATGGGCCTATGAGCCCAATGGTTGTCCAGGCTTCTCCTCTTGTTGTATTGGGGGACCATGGGTCTTCATTAGATGAATTATGTTTAGGTAATGTGGTTGTTCAGTGTCAACCGAAGCCAAAGGCGATTCATATTTTGAAGCGATTGGGGCGTGACCTGAAGCATTGAGATTTTGGAAATTCTTCAAGAAGGGAGGGTGCAGGGGACTCTGTGGGGGGGGGGGGAAGCAAACAATGCTGCTATTAGGAAGCATATTTCTTATGTTAGCAGTCTGAAGCAGAGACTGGAAGACGTTCCAACTTACAACCACTTTGAAGGGATGGAGCCTATAGAAGAGGTTCAAGGGTCTCTATTTGTTAATGCTGGGAGTGTGAGATATTCTATATATATGTAGAGTGAGGTGAAGGTCATTACTAGTAATGGTGGAGGGAGTATGGACTGGAATTATAGTTAAGATGAGGTAATGTTGGACAACAGTGGGAGCTCATATGGTGTTGTTGAGATAGAGCAAAGAGATATGTAGGTGACTGTGCACAATATTGATGGATTTGTTGAGGACAAGTCTTCTTGACAAGTGATAGTGAGTAATTTGACTCGGGAGGAGGGGAAACTAATTCTTACTCTACCTGAAGTTGAGGTAGAAAACATAGTTGGGTGAACTTGTGATGCGGTCTTCTTGCTCCGAAGGAGGAAAAGGGCCTGCAGCTGGGGATGACTGGGGTTGTGACCCCTCCTAGTCTGCCTCTCGAGGAAACTTCCCTAGTAATTCCAAGCATGATACAGTGCACGGTTCTTGCTAAATGTCCCCTAAACCAGGAAACCACTTTAATGCCTTATTTACATGAGGATGATAGGAGGATAAACAATAATATGGTTGTGATCATTAAAGAGAGGGCCTTTCTAGAGGAGTCCATTCCATATGGGAAGGAAAATAAAATTTTAGGGGTCCCTTTAGATCCCTAAAGTAGGAGGTCGAGGAAAGACTACTCTACATTGAAAAAGACAGTATCCATAAGATCCTCATGCAAAGATAAGGAAAATTCCTCTAGTAGGGGAGGCTGATTTGTCAAAATGCAGCTGAATGTGGAGCAGAAAAATCTCAGGGAGAATCACACAGCCTTTTTCAAGAAATTTGAATCATCTAAATGGGTGTTTATGGAGTTAGATGCTTCATAAGTTTATGGTGATTATGGGGATCTATATGGGTATGGAGACATTGGATTTTAGTTTCTGCTTCTTTACATTCTGCTTTTTAGGTTTTGAGGGTTTTCGGTGTCTAGTGGTATCTAGGGATTTTCATTGTGGTTCGATTGACCCCACCCTACCCTCTTCTACATTTCATTCCTTTTTATAAATTTTGGAGGCCACAAATAGACTGAAAAAATTCCTTCCTTGTACTAAAACAATATTAAATCCCTAAAAACATTAAAAACACTAAAACCCCTAAATAACCTAAAATATTCTAAAACAATTAACAAACCCTAAAAATATTAAAACCCACTAACACACTAAAAACAATTAAAATGATCTTAGAACCTAATAACCAATAAAAATACCTAAAACCCATGAAAAAACATAGGAATCCCCTAGGAATTGTAAAAACTTAAACCCAAAAAAATTCTAAAAATAGAAACATTACTAAAACCTATAAAAAAACAACCCATAATACTCCAAAATTACCAAAAGTCTCAAAAAAACTCTACACCCCCTTATAACCCCTAAAAATTAATAACTAGAAAACCTAAACACCGTAAAACCCCCCAAAACCCCAAAACACCCTAAAATACTCAAAAAACTATAAAACCCCTAAAAGCCCTAAAAACATGAAAACCCCATCAAAAGCATAGAAATATCTAAGACCCTGAAAATCATAAAACCACTAATAGTACCTTGAAACCCCTAAATACTATCAAATCCCTAAAAAACCCAAAACAACCCAAAACCCAAAAACACCATAAAAAGTCTAAAAAACTAATAAAATTCTAAAAACACTATAAGACCCTAAAAACTCCAAAAAACACTAAAACACCATAAAAAATATAAAACCTCTAAAAACACATAAAAATAATAAAACCCCTAAAACCCTAAAAACCTTTGAAAACCATAAAAATCCAAAAATACCAAAAATACCAAAGAACCCATAAAACCAAAACGACCAAGAAAAAAAATTACCCCAAAACATCCTAAATAACCCTAAAATCCTAAACCACCAAAAACTCTAAAGAACCTAAAATAAACCATTAAAAACCTTGCAAATCCCTAGAAACCCTAGATGTTTTAGATGGTGGCTCGGGTCTCTCGCAATGGGGATCTCCCGTGGCATACTTGAAGATGAAAACTGCACTTGCACCTTGCCCTCCTCCCTCCACGGGGGAGGGGCCTCCACTAATTCTTGACGATGTGCATCTTTTTGTCCCATTCTCGGTTCCTGACATTCTTCCTCCTTTTTATGGATTTAGATATGCCCTAAGGTTCCTGACATACATGAAGGATTTCCACACCTTTGGTTATCGATTGAGGAATTCAATGAGGCATGCGCCCTGCATAGGCTATTCTTTGTTGCTCAATTCTTGAACAAGAGACCCCTGGTGGACTTTTTCGACAGATTTGTGTTCGAACATTGGGACCTCCATGATTTTTCTATGGTAGGTCTTCTTGATAGCAGTCACATTTTTATTTTCTTTGTTTTGTAAAAGGATTTGGTTCATACCTGGTCGGCGGCTCCAAGAAGATGAAATGGTGCGCACTTTTCCCTTTCCAGGTGGAGCTTTGATCTACACTTGAATCGTGATCCACTAATGGTGGCAATGTGGGTTAGATTTCCAAAATTGCTCCTCCATTTTCAAAATTTCTCCATTATTACAATGTCGGGGTACTTGGTTGGAAGGTTCTTATGCATCGATAGTAGGAAAAGGACCCTTTGCCACCTGGTCTGACCAAGGGTCTTTATGGAGATTGATGCTTCTAAAGGACCGGTTGATTTTGTTTTGATTTCTATTGGTGAGGAGCTTCGGTGGAAGCAGCATGTGATCTTTGAGTCGTGGATGGATTTATGCTCCTTCTGCTGGCTTCTGGGTCATAATGTTTGGGCTTGTAGGTGTATCAGAAGGAATTGTTGTGCTTTGAACAGATCTAAAGATGTGGCTGGTGAGGAGAAGCATTACTGAGGCGAGGTGTAGGAGGTGGTCTACAAGGATCCTCATGCTCATGTTGAATCTGGTGAAGTGGGGCAGGCTGATGTGGAGATGAATATGTCAGAGGTTGCAGCGACTGCTTCAATCGGGCTTAGAAGGAATGATTATCTTTGGGTGGCTCCTACATATGGGCTTGGTTCTAGATCCCTGGATGCGATGATTGTGCCGGAGGTCCCCTTGTAGTGCTGAGGGGTCATGGATCTACAACAGATGGAGGGAAAGTGGGTTTTCATCATCAACCAGAACACAAGGTGACTGACATTTTCAAGCGATTGATGAGTGACTTGATGCTCTTGGATGCAGGAAGTTCCTCATGCAGGGAGGTTGCTGCTGATGGGAAGATGGCCTCCCCTGATAGCAGTATGAAGCAGAGGCAGGAAGTCATCCCAATCATCAATCGCTTTGAGGGTCTGGAGCTTGAGGGAGAGGTGCAAGGCTCTCCACTTATTGATGGGAGTGAGAGGTCTGATGCACAGGATAGTGGGGTGCAGGCCATTGCTGCTGAGGGGGATGGAGGGAGTGTGGCCCAGAAGGCTTGTGAAGATGAGCTAATATTAGACATTACTGGACAATCAGGTGGTGTTGATGAGCAGGATATTAGGGAGTTACAGGCTCTTGGTCACATTTGTGATGATTCTGATGTGAATGAGGGGAAGGTGAACAATACTCCTGGGAAGGAGGAGAAAGAGTCTCTATTTGCTGATGATGGGAATGTAAGGCTGGATTTACAGATTCAATGTGAGGAGAAGGTTGTTGTTGCTAGGTGCAGTGGAGGTTGTGTGGTCCTTAATGTTGGTCAAGCTGAGTCAATGCTGGATACTCTTGGGTCCTTGGATGGAGCTAGAGAGCAGGGGATAAGGGCAATGTAGGGGCTTGAGACTGAGTGCTCTATCCAGGGGGATGATAGAGAATTGCCTAGGGGGGAGGGGCACTTGGAGGCCCATGCTGGTGGGGTGCCCCATTTTTGTCTGGCTTCTCAGGAACCTGTGGTGGCTATTGATATGCTACAAGGTGTGGTTCTTGTTGTATGTTCCCTTAATCAGGAAGCCTCCTTAATTCAAGAACAGGATTTTATCTAGGAGGATTGTAGTAAGGACAGAGCAGAACATGAATATGGTCTTCAAGGAGAAGGCCCTACTACAGATGGCCATTCCTTATGGGAAGGAAAAACAAATCTACAGAGGTCTCTTCAATTCCCAGTAGGAGGAAGCCAAGGAAGGACTATTCGACTTTGCCGAGGACTATTTCCATGAGAGCCTCTTGCAAAGCTAAGGTGGTTGACTCCGGCAGGGGAATTCAGTCTTGCAAGGCACAGCTGAATGTGGAACAGCAACATCTCAGGGAGTATTACATGACCTTGTTAAAGTAATATGATTCTTCTAAATGGGAGTCAGTGGAATCAGATGATTCTACTAGTTATCGTACATATGGGGACCCTATTAAGGAGGATGTCGATTTGAAGTTCCCTCGTTTTTCCTTCCAACTTTTTGGGTCTTTTGGGGTTTCGGTGTCATAGGGGGTCTAGGGATTTCTGGGTGTGGGAAGATTCCCCCACCCCGCCCTTGTCTGCTTTTCATTTCCTTTAATAAACATTGTGGGGGGGGGTCAGGAATAGAATAGCCTTGCACCTACCTTCTTCCAAAAGACCCTAAAACCCCTAAAAATCCTAAAAACCCTAAAAACCCAAAAAAAACCAAAAGAAAAAATCCATTAAAACCCTGTAAACTTCTAAACCATTTAATCTTAAAATACTAAAATCCTTATAACTCAAAATCCATATAAATCTTAGAAACACTAAAAACCCTAAAACTTGAAAAAATGTAAAATACATTTAAAAACAGTAAAACCCCTTTAAAACTAAAAGAAACTTAAAAGAACTGAAACCCCAATTAAAACCCCAAAAATGTCCTAAAACATCATATTATGAATAAAAAATGTCCCTAAAACCCTTAAACACCCTAAAAACATTACATTATCCACATAACCCCAGAAATACAAACCTCTACAAAACCGAAAACCCCTAAATACAATTACATACCCTTAATATCTTAAAACACCCTAAAAACCCCAATAAACACTTAAATACCCATTGAAACACCCAATAAACTTAAGAAAATTAAAAAATCATAAAAAAAAATCCCTAAACCCCTAAAAACAATAAACCCCTAAAAAACCTGCAAACCCATAAAACCTTTAAAACCATTAAAATAAAATAATAATACTAAAATCTCCAATACCCTTTAAAACTCTAATACCCCTAAAAGTCAAGAAAACATTAAAATCATAAAACTGTAAAAACCTTAAAAACCTAAAGAAAATCCTCAACACTGCTAAGAAGCACTAAAATAATAATAAAAATTATTAAAAATATAATTAAATAACCTATTAAACCCCAAATAACTTAAAATCCCTAAAAATAATTTAAAACACTAAAAACCTCATGAATCCCTAAAAACCCTAAAAACCTCAGAAACCACTAAAAGCCTGAAAAGAACCTTAAAACCCTAAAAACCCTAAAAACACTAAAAACCCTAAGACCCTTAAAAATCCCTAAAACTATAGAAGACTAAAAATATACTAAAAAAATAAAACCACTAAAAACCAAAAACAAATAATTACCCTAAAAACCCTAAAAACTCTAAAAAATCTAAAACCCCTTAAAAACAATAAAACCACTAGAAACCTCTAAAAACCATAAAACCAATAAATTCCCCTAAAACCCCTAAAACCCCAAAACCCCTGAACACCATAAAAATCTGTAAAAAAGGAATGCATAAAAATACTATAAAACCCTAAAACTGTATAAAACCGTAAAGAAAACTAACGTTCCTAATGCACAAAAATAAATAATAAAATCCCATAAAATCTTCCCAAAACATAATAACAACATAACACATTAAAACCCTAAATACCCTAACCCTTCTAATAAATTTAAAAGCAATAATAAATCCGTAAATCCCAAATAAAACATTAAAACCCATATAACCCGGAAAACCCCTAAAACCCTTAAAAAACCCTAAACCTCTACAAGCCTAAAAAAATTACAATAACCCTTAAAAACATTATAAACCCTTTGAAAACCTTGAAAAAAAATAAAACCAGAATTATTCCCTAGAAAACCTTAGAAAAACCTAAAGCCATAAAACCATAAAACCCTTAAACCCCTAAAAATTCCTAAAAACCATAAAAATCTATAAAACCCCTAAAAACCTAATAACCATAAAAACATTAATAAAATCCCAAAAAACACTAAAACACCATAAAACCCTAAAGCCCCTAAAACCGTAAAAACATTTTAAAACATAAATACACTTAAAATAGTAGAAGATCCTAAAACCCCTAAAAACCCTAGAAGAGACTGAAGCCCTATAAGAACCTAAAACCTCGTGGAATAAATTTAGGAATCCCAAAACTACAAAAAAAAAATTAAAAATTAAATTCCTTAAAACCCTTATAAATAATAATAACCCTAAAACCCTAAAAATACTAAAAACCCCTAAAAACAAAAAAAAACATAAAATAGCTAAATTTATACTAAAAACCCCTTAGAACCCAAAAAACCTTAAAAACAATAAAAACCAATACAAAACTTAAAAACAAGAAAAAACTTAAAAACCATAAAACTCATAAAACCCTAGAACAATAAAAATACCTAATATACTATAAAAAAATACCAAATAACCCTAAAAAAATATCACCACCTAAAAAATTTTATAACTCAAAAAACTCAATGAAGCCTACAAAAACTATAAAATCCTAAAATCCTAAAAACCATAAATTACATAAAATTATTCAATACCCTAAAAACACTAAAGCCCCTAAAACCCCAAAAAACCTAAAAAACTAACATCTCAAAAACCCTAAAAACTGAAAACACTAGAAATCCTAAAAACCCAAAAGACATTTCAAAACACGAAACCCCTAAAAATATTTTAACTCTTAACCCCAAAAAAATCCAAAAAATACTAAAAACCCAAAGAAATCATGAAAAACATAAAACCCCTAAAACTTCCTAAAAACCCTGAAAACTAAAATTACGCTAAAAACCTAAAAATTCCAAAACCGCCAAAAATCATAAAAAATGAAAACACCCAAAAATACCCTATAATTCCAAAACAACCTAAAAACCCAAAAAAACCTAAAAACCGCAGAAGTCCCCTTAAAACAGCTAAAAATTCAAAAGAACCCTAAAGACCATAAAACCATTAAAAACAATAGAAACACAAAAAAACCTAAAATCCCCTTAAAATAGAAAAACCATAGAATTATTGAAACCCCCTAAAACAACAAAAACACTAAAAATTAATTAATCCATGATAAAGTCCCTAAAACCCTAAAACCCATAAGATCCTAAATCCCTAAAAACCCAAAAAATTCATAGAATCTAAAAAACAAAAAACCCCTAAAATCGATAACAACCCTAAAACCCTAAATGATCCTAAAGACTCTAAAAAACTAAAAACCCCAAAAATTCTTAACACCCCTAAAATCCAAGAAAACCCAAAAAATGTTAAAATTCCCTAAAAATAGTAAAAACAATAAACAAATTTTAAAACCCCTAAAATGCCTAGAAATAACCTAATACACCTGAAAACCACAAAAAGGAAATAAAAAATCTTTAAAATAGCTAAAATATCCTAAAGTCCCTAAAATTAACTCTAAGACATTAAAAAATCTAAAAACCAAAAGACACTAAAACCCCCTAAAACACCTTAATTTTAATAAAAATATAAAAATCCATAATCACAATAAATACTCTAAAAATATTAAAAATCTGATTAACTACAAAAACCCATATAACCCAATAACCCATTAAAACCCTAAAATACTTAAAACCCATAAAGGTTCTTAAACCCCAAAGAAACTCAGAAAACACATAAAACCTGACAAAATACCCTAATAGCCTAAACAAAACCCTAAAATCCTAAAAATAATAAAAATACCTAATACATAAAAACATAAAAGATAAATTACCCTTAAACATATAAGAGCTCTTAAAACCCCTAAAAGATATCAAGAAAACCAAAACATGCTAATAACCTAAAAAACCCCAAAAGACCTAAAAAACGATAAATACCCTAAAAACCAAAAAAACTAAAGATTATAAAATATACTAAAACACTCTAAAACCCCTAAAAACCCAAAGCACCCAACAACCCTTAAAATTATAAAAAGAAGCTATTACATCCAAAGGACCCTAAAAACCCCTAACAGAGACAAAAAAATTCATAAAACCCACTAAATGACCCTAAAAATTCTTAAAACACCAAAAGGATCCAAAAATTCCAAAACATTACTAAAATTCCATAAACACCCAAAAAGAACTTAAATACCCTAAAACACTAAAAACCCCTAATTGTCCCTAAAACACTAAAAAACATAAAATACCATAAACCCCCCAAAACCCTAAAGATCCTAGAAAACCCTAAAAACCAAAAATCCCTAAAACCTTAAAAATCTTCAATACCATCTCAATAACTTTAAAATACAAAAATAACCCCTAAAAACCATAAAACCCTAAAAACCCAGGAAAACCCTTAAAAACCCTAAAAATCTAAAACTAAAAAATTTCAAAAACATTGAAAAAGTATAAATAACCATAAAACATCCCTAAAAACCAAAAATCTCTCAATCCCCTCTAAAAATATAAAAATCCAAAAGACCCTAAAACATAAGAAAACCCAAAAACCCTAAAAAACCTTAAAACCACCTAATCCATAAAGGATTTTAAAAACCCAAAAACCCAAATGGGATATAAAAAACCTAAAAACCTAAAAGTTACCTTAAAAAAATAAAATTCCTGAAAATAATTCAATACTCCAAAATCTTAACACATCGTAAAATACCCTAAATGAACCTAAAATATCATAAATATGAAAAAGTTCCCAAATTCCCAAAAAAATATTATAGCCCAGAAAACCATAAAAATCAATAGAAACCCAAAAAGACTTTAAAAACCATAAAACACCTAAACAAATCTTAATGATACACAAATACATTAAAACTATAAAAACACAAAAACCCATAAACCCCCTAAAAATCATAAAAAACCATTAAAATCATTAATAAAACAATAAACCCATTAAAAAACTAATAACCCAAAAAACCCATAAAAATATAAAAATCCCTAAAACACATAAAAACCAAAAAACCCAAGAAACATTAAAACCCCTAAAACTCTTAAATCTATAAAAATAAATAACAACCATAAAAACCATAAAATTGGCTAAAATCACATAAAAACCAAAAAACCAAAAAAACCCATAATAAAAATAAATAACTGTAAAAACTGTAAAAACCCCAAAGAAACCTAAAAACCCCAACGAAACACAAAAAAAAACCACTAAATCCCTGAAAAAAATAAAATCCCAAAAACCAAAAGAAGAAGAATAAAAAATCCTAGAAATCCCAAAACCCCTAAAATACTAGAATTCCCAAAATCCCTAAAACACCTAAAACCACCAAAAAGCATAAAATCCCTAGATTTTTTTAAAAAAAACATATAACCCTAAAAAGACACTAAAAGTCCCTAAAACCCAATGGAAACCCTAAAACCACAAAAAAAAAAGAAAATTACATAATGAACCCTGAAAACCCTGGAAACACCCTAAAAACACTAAGAATCTAAAACACTAAAAAATAAAAAAAAATTCTAAAAACCACAATACTATAAAAACCCAAAAAACCAAAAAATATCCTTAAATCCCATAAAAACACTAAATATCCTTAAAACCATAGAACCCCTAAAAATATTCAAAAATAATAAAAGAACCAAAAAACCAAAAAAACTCTACAAACACTTTAAATGATAAAGAATTATAGATTCCCTAAAAATCCTAAACAATATACCATGCAAATTACCCCAAATACCCTACTCCCTATTCCCTATACGCTACAACCAAAACCCAAAACCCTACTCCCTAAACCCAATATCTTTCACACTAAATCCTACACCCTAATCCTTACACCCTAATCTGATGACCCTAAACCTAACACCAAAAACCCTATACCCCAAATGATAATCCCAAAACCCTACACCGTGTACCCTAAACCCTAAACCCTAGACCCTAAATGTTATACCCTACTCGCTAAACCCAAAATCCTATACCCTAATCCCAATACTCAATAACATAAATCATAATACAAACACCTTAAATCATATTACTATAATATAAACCATATAGAATACACATTAAACCCTATAAGATACACCTGAAACCCTATAACCTACACCCAAACACAAAAACCACACACCCCAAACACTATACACTGCACTCATAACCAAAAAAACAATACCTCAAACCATCCACACTAAACCCTAAACCTTAAAATCTATACCCTAAACCATATAATGTATGACCCTAAACTATATACCCTACATGATAACCCATATATCTTACACACTAAAATATATACCCTTCAAACTAAACCATTTACACTACAACCTAAACCCTATGTGCTACACTCTAAACCCTATACTCGATATCCTAAACCCTAAACCCTAAAACTTAAAAAGTAAACTATAAACCCTAAAATCAAAACCCCATACCCAACACCTTAAACCCTAAACCCTAACCCCTAAACCCTAAATCCTAAACCTTAAACCTTGTACTTGATACCATATACCATATACCCTAGACCCTATAACCTAAACAATATACCCTATAACCTATAACCTGAACCATAAATGCTACTGTTGAACCTACTTGAGAAAGTAACCAAAAAGATTATGAAGAAGAACTTCGAATATTTAAAATCCCAAAGTTAGGTTCAAAGAGTACAATAAATAATCCATAGTACACCAAAAGAGCTTCGCGATGGGATATTTTCACATGCCTAGGTGACAAATTTGTGCGGCTGACATACATGGCTGACCTACACAGAAGATCTTCGTGCTAAAAGGTTGTTTGTGCACCTACGTGGAACACCGATGTTGTAGAGCTACACGAGGATCATTTCTTCGGCCAGGCCTCATCTGTGCTAATAAATAGAGCCATGGGGCTCCCCATTTGACGATGAAGAAAAGTTAGAAGACTCTCTGAAGCAACCATTGCATATCTCTTTCGCCTAGATCCCTCAAAATGTCTCAGGTGGCTCTCTAAACCACGAGAGAAGAGATAATTAAATGGTATAAGCATGATTTTAATGTCCTTTTAAAAATTTTACATAGGTTTGGTTCTCCTATGTAAAATAAATTATTCATTCATCATTTAAGTCTTCATGGTATACCTACGCATCATACCTATGCGGCATCCATGTACAGTCTTCCTGTGCGGTATATCAATGCGGGGTACCTATGCAGCATACTTACACGAGGGACCAATGTGACCAAATCAAGTACCCTTTTTAAAATCCATTCATGGAAGGGTATCTCTTTCCTTGGTTCCATTATCTGAAAAGAAATAAATTAAAGCCTCCACCAAAACCTCATGAGTTATCAAACATTTGGAAAAGTTACATCTGTGTGTCTCCTATTTGGGTTTGTATTTCCACAGTCAGAGGTTTCCCACAATTGTTTCACAATGGGGTTAGGATTAATTGCATCTTTGTGGGCTTTTATATCCACAGTCACATGGACCTTTCTCCCAGGAATAATGTTGGTTAGTTCCATGTTTGGAGGATGGTTTGGGTTTGGACCTCGCCCTTATCAAAGAGGCGACCTAGAACCATAGGTCTCTACTAGAGAAGGTACACATTGCACTTGTTGTTCCACGCAAGAGTTGGAGAACTCTCCATCCCCTACCAAGATCAATCGTATGACACCCATCCTGGTATAATCCCCTCACCTTCATCCCTTCCTCCTTACATTGTACCCTTATCAAATATAAATAAAACATAGCGAAGGCTCGTCTCCTCACCATCTTCCACGGTCGATGTTCCCTCTTCAATTAGTAGAGGAGGATAAAATTAGGAAGTGTGAATGCCTTTGTTTAATCTTTTACATTTTCTTATTTCTCATATTGTGCATGACCTACATGGGCTTAGAGATTTTTCATGATCAAAACATTTTTAAAACCGAAGGAACTACAAGAAAAATTATTCCTATTCAGTCCAAGATACATAGGCATCTCTTTCATGGCCCGAGCTCACTTGATATCATCCTCATGAATACAACCCTAATTCCCCCATTTTGGGAATCCTATTTAGGAAATAAGCCCCAAATTCAATCCTCAAATCATCAATGCATCCGTTTCAGGAAGTAAGCCCAAAATCATCTCTCTTAGAGGACCATACTCTACTTTGAGATTTATCGAACTACATGGGCTTTGATTCCCATTCACTTGGGATACGTAGGAAGCCTCCTTGAGGTCCAAACCAAATACTTCAAATAAACCCTATTCTCTTTGGGATATATTCCGAATAGGGTCTAATCCTACTTGTAAATCCAAATCCTTTACAAATTCCATGGGCTTCTTCAACATAATCCCACACTACGTTTCAACTAAGAACCTTCCACTTAGAGGTCATTATCACATGAACTTAAAAGGAATGATATGTCCCATTCAATGGCACCAAACTACACCGGTTTTGATTCCTTTCTTGAGGATATGTAGGTAGCCAATCTTCTTGGCATGATCCCAAAAGCAAATAAAACCTTAGTCTCCTTGGATGAAAATAAAATTCCTGAGTTCCCCACTGAGTGGCTTAAAAATCAGTATCATCACAATGATGATTAAAAGAATATCTAATAAGTATATTAGAGGATACCATTGATGGAAAACCTCGAATATATACAGATATTTCCTATAATTAAGAACCTTTAATGCATACCGATGATTCTAAAATTTTACACATGTTAATAAGTGATTATAAATTCCAAGGGATAATTATGATATACTTGGTGAATTAATATGGATTCTTGAAAACATTTTAATTTTGCTGAGAGTGTCCCTGAATAGACAATAATTCCCCCCAACAGGGTGTGATGAGTCCGACCTCCTATCCTCTCGACCAATGCACATTCTTAAGTATCATAATGATAATAACATAACGAACACCTGACTTGGGAAAACAGGTCCTCTTTTGATAAAGAACTGTTGGATGTTTCCAGTTCCTTGAATAAATCCAATGGAAACCACCTAGAAATAGTGATTCTTAAATTTAGAACACATGATTCAAGGAACTAGGAAACAAAAATGGTGAACCTGATGTGAATCCTTATCTAAGTTAATAATGTTACCCACATGTTAGGCCCCTATCAATTGATAAATGAAGGCCAATAAAATGAATTAATCCCGCATGTATCCATATGAAAAGATGTCGCTTTAATAGAGCTTGTTTTTATTCTTATTTTTCCACAAAATTACCTTCAATATAAAGAATGGATTTCTCCAAGACAACATCTGTGAACTTCTCGACTACTACTCAAGGTGGATCTCCATCCACGGGAAGGACATTATCAAAAAGCTAGTGAATTCAATGCTGGGTCTCTAATGTGCTGGTGAAGGAATATCACCTTCATAGTACAATCATGACTTTGGAGTCTGCTCGATAGGCCCACCAGGTCAACAATAATCGTCGATTATCTGGCCAACGACAACCAATGATCATGAAGAAAAAGGTTCCAACCACCATCTCCAATCGTTTCAGGTCTTTATCCCTAGAACACAACAATTAGTACCTCCCATACTCTAGGGAGGTGGACCAAGAGGTCACTCAAGGACCTAATTAAAGAATGAAAGAGTCCTTTTTGGGGACTCCCACCAGTTATTTCCACCAGAATCATCTGGTTGGGAACCCCCCACATGATGGGGGTGTTTTATCTGGATGTTTGGCCTAATTGTCTCGGACTCGGGAACGCAAGACGAACCGATAGAAACAACATCTTGTTAACAGGGAGCAGCTTCTCACCTCTTCCTCCTCTAGAAAATCCCATTAATTTTTCTTGATTTCAAACATTGACCAGGCACATACACCCGTCCGTCCTAATTTTGCTACTGAGTAGGCTCATTTGACAGCAACCCACGAATCCAACCAGATATACCTAGTGGTGTACCATTAATAGGAACATACAATTGTTTACAAGTTATCATCCATTCAGCAGGCTCGTCTGACTGTCTTTAAATAGGGCCACCAATATAATGTGGTGTCAACTGGTAAACAGGAACATACACTTGTTTACAATCACCAATTATTTTAGTAGTCTTGTCTTTTAGTATTGAAGGAATTCTGCCAACCATACTAGATGGGAAAAAACCAGCAGTATCATATAACTGCCAATGTTCATCAAGCCCAACAATAGTATCGTTTGGTACACCTGGAGAAGTCAGTCGGAAAGCTCTGATGACAAATTTGGTGCAGACCCAACTCTCTACCCCCATACATGAGTACTGTCAATACCTATAGACATGAAAAGGAGAATAAGAGTATCCACATACAACTACACCCGATACAGAATGGTCGTATATTCATATTCCATTTGTTGATGTCCCCAAACACATCTTATCATTGTTGGAAGGACAGACACATATCCCTACCCATATTCTGGAAGCATTCCAAGACATTTTAACTACTTTAGCAATATCAGTGGTAGAGACACATAAATTGGTTGCCACACATGGGATGTCACATCGTCATTCCTTCCCGGAACAGATACATACCTCTATTCTAGTCCTGGAGGGTCATGGGGAATACTACCCCATATCATACGAGCAACAAGATTGGGAACATACTCTCGTTAAAAGTAGAGGTAATCAGTCCGTTCCAATAACTAATCCAAGGTAGGCACATATACCTACCCATTATAACCACTTTTCCCAGCATGTTCTCTCAACTAAGTATAAGAAAACATCCAAGGAGAAGTCTCGCCAATTATTGTTGGAGAATCAAGATCTATGTTGCGATGTGGCTCCTTTTAATGCTGGAGTTATTAAAGCCCTCAAGAATTTATCTATTGCTTCTCAAGATCCTATTATCTCATTACCATGTTTAGGGAGTGGTAGTTGTAATTCCGATGTTCCTCATCACACAATTCATCATGAAGGCTTGCTTCATGAAAATTCGGTTAACCCAGAGTTCCTATCTCCAGATGAGAGCCACGACAACCCTCCATGTGGCCAGAAGACCAAGGAGCAAGGATATTTCTCCCTTGCTGTAATAAATCATGGTGATCCTCCCCGTTATGAAATTCACTGAAAAAGTCCTCTCTACAGTAGTATTTCACATTTTTAAGACTATTCCATTATTGACAATGTAGCAATGAGAAATCCCTCCTATATTGAGTCACTTGAAATCACAAGGCCATCCATGTCTGATGGGTTTTCATTGATATGTGAAACACTTTCTCAACTAGAAGACATATTAATGGAATCGGAATTTTTTGAACCTCCTTTAGGTCATTTATCTCTTAATACAGAGCATCCACTCTGGTCAGATCAAGTGGAGAAACCTCTAGTGAAAGATTATGAAGATGTGATAAGCATGAGGAAACAATTAGATAAAGGGGAAATATGATTGATGTTTTAGCATTTGGAAAATTCTTAGTATATCTTTTCAAAATTGATGACATATGATTTCATTCATGACATTCGTCTAAACTTATGAAAAAATCTTTGACATTTTAAAAACAAAGTATTACCATAAAATGAATATCAAAATAATGTAAATGTAATAGAAGGGCTGTAGCGCAAAATTGACATGGCATCTCTCTCAGTTTCCCAACATCCAAAGGTTGAAAAACAACAGAGAACCCTTTAAAATGCATGTCTTAATGCTCTAAAGAGACTACGCTAATTAATTTCTGATTCCCCATCTAGTGTTTGCATCAGAGGATGGGGTGCATATGGAGCATTGAATTTCACTACACTCCATAATCAACAAAGGCTTCCAAAATTGGTCTCATTCAATGTTATTTCCCATGGCTGGCCACAATCAATAGGTTTTGTATGTAATCAAATGTATGCTCAAGAATAGGCCTCAACTATCTTTCATCAGAATCAGGCCCAAAGAAATGAATTTGTTGAGTTACTTTTACATCAAGTCTATGAGAATCTTGAACAAGGATCCCATTTAGAGTATGTTAGGTGTCAAAGGATGAAAATTTCTTAAATTGAATAGCAATATGCTGAAACTGATGATTTTAGTGATTATCAGATAATGCACTCAGCTAATGTTCGAACTACAATCTGCCAAATCAGAAGAGCAGTTTCACGAATTTCAGCCATAGCAGTTCAAGAAACACCTCAGCTTGCCAGTCTTGGAGATCATTTAATTCAAACATAAAATTCATTAAACAATGATCAAAGATTTGAAGAAGGAGAATACGATCAACCCCAACCTAAAGGACTAGAGGGTTTTTTACATCTGCAATCCCCTCCTTAATGAAAGTCAGTTTTCTCCCAATTAAGGAAGAAGCCACAAGGAATGAGTACAACTGAACTATGCAATGATTCCATTCATGTTATTGTTCACCAAACAGTTCCAGGGAATTCTTCATATAGGAGAACAGAGTCTTGTGAATAAGACAAAGGGAGACGATCTAGCAGAAACATTGAAAGAATGCCATCAATTCATTATGCGTCAGTGAATGATACTAACACCATTGCAGAAGATCCCCCAAAAAATAAGTCAAGTTTAGGGGAATCAGAAGATGATGTTATTTTCCATTATATGGTAGACACAGAGGAAAATGAAGAAGGTGTGGGTTCTTGAAATCAGAGGCTTACCCTGAATTTAGGTATGCCTTCAAATAACCAAATCCCTCATCTCTGAAAGGAATCTAATGAGGGAAAAGGAAAAAAGAAAGATTGCATCTCACTTTTCCATTGGAGAAGGTCAATCTATTTCACTTGAAGAGAGATTTGCAAAATAATAAGAGGAAATGGGGGAGTTCAAAAGACTTAATATTGAGTTACATCGAAACATCATTTCGGCTAGACATACTTCCCAGGAAAGTCTTCAACTTGAAATCCTGTAGGAGATCCTCATCAAAGAGGATTTTTAGAAACCACAGATGTGGAAAATGAATTCCCTCCATTGGGTACACAATCAAGGTAGAATCATATACATCCTGATAGAATGGTTCCTGTGGATTATCCAAGGCAGATATCAGCACCACCATTAGTGGTCTTACCTGTCGTTGCACCAGCTCAAACTCCAGTTGCTATAACTGCATTGAATCCAGATCATCTGTATTTTACCCAAATACTTATGAACACAATTGCGGCATTAAAGACTCAGTTGGAAGCTATGTGGGAATGAAGTGCACAAGTTTAGTCAGAAAAAAGATCTTACCTTGAATTGGTGGATGCAATTCCTCCCCCACTAATTTTTTTGAATTACACATTCCCAATTGATAATGGTTCAGGAGATCCGGAACAACACATAACACATTTTTTTTTCTCATTGTGATCCTATGATGTGAACTTATCAATAATAAGAAGCAGTTAAGATTATGTGTTTTGTGCAGTCATTACAAGGACCAACTTTTGTCTTGTATATAGGTTTGCAATCTTGATAAATTACTGGATTGGAAGATCTCCTTCAGAAATTCCTTCTTCAATTCATCTCAACGCTACCAAAGATGATAGTTTTTTATCATAAAAATTGTAAACAAAGGGATAATGAAGGAGTTTCATAATTCATTACCTGATGGAAATGATTAACATATTCTTTAAGTTTAGAACTCTCTCAAGAAGAGTTGCTACTAATCTATGTGGAAAATTTTCGTGATGAATTACTCACTCCATTGATCCCTGTGAAATGCACATGAGGTTTTAGAGACATTACTTCAATATCTCAGAAGATAGAAGGCTCAATTATAGAAACTAAGGCTAAAACTCGTGTAATTTTATCATCTTCGGCGAGGAGGATATGAAAAGAAGAAGCTACAAAAATCCCACTCAAGAAGGAACCTATACCTTCTTATACTACAAAACCTTCATCATACCGAAGGGGTCCACTTAATGATCATAAACAGCAAAGACTACCTCGTCAGGATGATCAAAGAGATCAAATGCAGAAACATTTTGAGGAATTAAAGAATAAATTTTATTCTTTCAGGAATGAACAAGTTCCTAGTTACTTTATCTCAACCATACGAAACAATTTAGTTTAGTTACCAAGGCCAAAGAAGCCATATAAAGATGGAAATGAAGATCGTCAAAATTATTTCCCCTTTCATTAGATATTGGGACACCCCATTAAAAAGTATATTATTTTCAAAGACATTCTACAAAAGATGGTAGACTCTAGACAAGTGAAATTGAAGGGTACATCATCTAATGTAGTATGTGTTACTGCTACCAATCCAGAGAAATACGGAGAATGGAAATAGGATAAAAGTAAAAATCTGAAAAAAAAATATGAGGATTGGATGATTAGGAAAACGATCAACTTGACTCATGCTATTTTACGAACACAGATGAAACAACCAATTGTGTCTTCTACCACTCATTTCACAGCAAAACCATATACATCAAAAGGCCATTCCTTAAAGAAAAAAAGTGGTCATAAGGACAAAGATAAGTAAGAAGAAGACGAGATCATGTTAAGGCAAAAGTCGTCTTTGACCCTAGTTGATTTTATGCCATCTGTTTCAAAAGATCTGGCACCACCCCGCCAAACCGTATTACCATAATTAACATGTCAAGAAGAATCTTTGTCAGATGAAAAATTGATCTCTGGTTCTGTTAATTTTATCCATATAATAGATCCTTATACCAATGGTGATTCTGATTGTAGTGAGCCATAATTTCTTGTACCTAATTGGGGAATAAGAGGAAGGGGCCATGGTCGAGGATACAGAGGAAGATGTGGGAATTATAGAAACCACCATTTTAATTATACCCCTGCTCAAACTATATATGCAGAAGAAACTCATGGAAGAGAACTTTGGTGGGATCAATAGGAACAAAGAGTTTCTTCCATGAAAGACATGTTCAGTTCTGACACAATTATTTTGGGGGACCTATTAGAAGACACCCCATCTTTTTCTCAGGAAATTAATAGACCTCTTGAGTCTAATTTAACAAATCCAGTGGTATTTCCATCTTCTACACTGACAAAAATTACATCTACAATAGAAGCATCAACATCCTAAACACCAGTAAAACCATATCTCAATGCTGGTAAACGTAACCCTTTGGACCAAAAGTATGATGTTTTGAAACAATTAGCCCATGTACCGGACAAGTTGTCAATTATGGATTCTTGGAATCTATCAAAAGATCATTAATCAGCGCTCATTGAATCTTTTTCAAATCCTCAAGAGTTTGAAACTAAATTTGATGATGCTGAGGTTTTTCGTATAGAGAATGATCCGGTAGAATTTCATGTATTCATATCTTTTACGACTGAAGATGAAGACCATGTGGTGCATGGTCATATCAGACCTTTTTATTTGTATGTCAATGTCAATGACATAGACATCCAACGAGCCTTCATTGATAATGGAGCTGGGGTCAACCACATTCTTATTCATACACTTCTTTGATTGGGCCAGACTGAATATTACATATCTCCTTCGACATTAATGTTGCAAGGATATGACATGAATGAACAAGAACCTCTGGGTGAGATTATGCTTAGAACTCACTTTGGAGATCTGGTTTCTAATTCAGATTTCATGGTTGTTCATCAGGACACTACCTTCAATATTCTACTTGGAAGGCCTTGGTTGCATCAACATGCCGACATACCTTCATCATACCACCAATGTCTAAAATAACATTTCAATGGTCAAATCGGATCATTTAATGGTTACAAGGCTCCATTGAAAACATTTGAATCGCAATACATTGAGGTATAATTTTATCACACAAAAAGAACAAAGCCCATGACAAAGAAGATAACCAAAGTTAATGCTCCCAATGGACTGGAAAAGATCATAGAAAATACATTCATACATTTGAGTATGGATATTGTGTTACCCATCAATCAAATTTAATGGGTAAAACAAAATCTAAAGACTTGTCCAATAACTTCCATAATTTCAATTACAACAATAGATCCTGATAACATGGGAGAAATTGTTGACACACCAAGCAATGATGAAAGCCTGAATGGATATGTTTTCATCTCATCTAATGATCTACAAAACTCCTCTACTTCATTAACCATAATATAAAAAGTAGTGTTAATTCTAGAGGAATACAAAGATGTTGATTCTCAACACATCAATCCCATTTTATTACCATAGGAAGACCCCTCATCATCTGTACGGTCAGATATGGTGGATTTATCTTAAGGATGATCAAATACTGATTTTTCCCTTAACTCTGGGAGTTTTTCCTTGTCATCGACCAAGAAAATGGAAATAGAGGAGGTAACAAATAATGAAGAAGAAGAGGAATATCTCAGGGATGCACCTCTAGCATTTGAAGATTGTGTCTCTACTACTATGGATGAACTCTGAGAAATAAATTTTGGTACAAAAGAAGATCCACGCCCCAATCTAATTACTACATCCATGACCACTTAAGAACAAGAGGAGTATACTTCCTTTATAAAGAAACATTGAGATATATTTTCTTGGAATTATAAAAATATTCCAGGTCTTAATCCTGATATATCCACCCATCATTTGGGTTTTCCCGAAGAACATCGTGGATTCAAGCAAGCAGCTAAGAGAACGCACCTAACAGTTGCCTCTAAAATAGAAGTTGGAGTTGATAATATTATAAAGACTAAATTCATCAGGGATGTTCAATATCTCAAATGAATGTCCAATATTTTATCAGTAAATAAGAAGAATGGGAAAATTAGGTTTTGTATTGATTTAATAGACCTTAACCAGCATTTTCCTAAAGTTGATTTTCTAGTTCCGATTATAGAGATTTTAATTGATGAAACAGCTGGATGTGAAGTTCATTCCATCATGGATAGATATTTTGGGTATAATCAAATCAATATGGCCCTAGATGATGAATAATCTACAACTTTTAGAGCCCATCAAGGTGTGTTTTTCTATCGGGTAATGCCCTTTGGTTTAAATAATGCATGTACAACATACCAACATGCCATACACCATATCTTCAAACCCTTCATAAGGAAAATTGCTGAATGTTATGTGGATGATTTGGTAATCAAATCCTGAAAATGTTTCAATCACATGGTTGATTTGGAAATCATATTCAATAATCTTTGGAAACACAGTTTGACGATGAACCCCTTGAAATGTGCTTTCGGGGTAACCTCAAGAAAATTACCTGGCTTTTTTGTATGCCATTGTGGTATCGAAGTTGATCCTGAGAAAAACAAATCAATCCTCGGTATGTAACATCCTATAAATTTGAATGAATTAAGAGGAATACAAGGACACTTTTCTTATATTCAGCGCTTCATCGCCAATTTGGCAGGCAAATGTTTACCCTTCACCAGATTAATGAAGAAGGGTTTCACTTACCAATTGACTGAATATTTCCATGAAGAATTTGATACCCTAAAGAAATATATCTTGAATCGACCAATATTGATGCTGCCTATCAATGGAATACCACTTATTATCTATGTGACAGATTTAGAGGGATCACTAGGTTCCTTCCCCGCCTAAAAGAATGATGTTGGGAGTGAAAACAACCTTTACTATCTTAGTCGAACTATGATGGATGTGGAAACATGATATTAAAATATCGAAAAGTGTTTCTTGGCATTAATATTTAAAGTTTAGAAATTGAGACACTATCTGCAACATCATGAGGTCCAATTGGTATCTTGTAATAACCCACTCAAATTTATCCTCAATATTCCTATTCTTAGAGGGCCTCTAGCACATTGGGCAGTTATTTTGAAATAGTTGGATATCCAATTTTTTCATCAAAAGGAAATAAAATCCCAAGATCTGGACGATTTCCTTGGTGAGTATCCATCTATGAGAGATACATAATTTAATACTGAAATTATTGATGAAGAGGTATTCTCTATTAAAGATAATTATGAAACATTGGAAAAGTATTTTGATGGTGCTTCTAGAAGTACAATATGTAAGAGACTAGAAAACACTAAAAACAACAAGGTTGGATTATGAGTAGTCCTTATTTCCCCAGAAAATGAAGTATTTACTTATTATTTCCTATTATCTGAAGGTGGTACAAACAATGAAGCAGAATACCAATCTCTCATCGTAGGTTTGGAATTGGCCCTTCAGGTGAAAATGGATCATTTAAAGGTAAAATTTGATTCAGAATTGGTAATTACACAAATAAATGAGGAATATTCAATCAGAAAAGAATATTTAATCTCTTTGTGTGATTACTTTAGATGTTTAATTGCAAAATTTCCCTTAGAGATGACATTTTCCTATGTACCATGATCAAAAAATTCACAAGAAGATGCACTAGCTAATGCAAGTACAGCCTTGGAAGATCCAAATTAGGATGAAACAATTATCAGCATAACCCAGCGTCGTGTGGTCTTACCTTTGGTTGAAACTAGAATGGAGGAAATTAGTGAAGTTTTCCCTATTTCTGAACCATATGGTCATACCACGGGATTGAGAACATCCATCATGGAATATCTTCAAAATGGGGTACTTCCACCAGATAGATCTGAGAAAGAACAGATCTGGTGACGAGCATCCAATTTTAATCTTTATAATAGTCCAGACCACCAAAAGAACCTTTACAAGTGAGTCGTTAGGGGAATTATCCTCATATGTATTGATTGAGTAGAGATTTCAGCTATCATGAAGGAAGTACATTCATGAGCATGTGGTTCCCACCAATCTGGGCATAGACTCACATATCAGATCTGATGTCTTGGATTCTTTTGGCCTTAAATGAAAAAGGATTGTACAAATTTCACTAAAAATATTCATCCCTACCATGTACATTCCAACTTCATTCATTAATCCACAGAGTTTCTACATAAAGCTAAATACTCCTGGCTATTTTACACATGGCGAATGGATGTAGTAGGCCCTTATCCTCTAGCCACGGCTAAATAGTTCAATTATATTCTCACTACTACTGACTTCTTCTCCAAATGGGATGATGCAATATCTCTCAAGGAAGGTGGGTCCAAAAGCATTGTTAGTATTGTGAAAACTAATATCATCTCTAGATTTGGTGTCCCTTATAATATTTTGATGAACAATGGCACCAATTTTTGTTCTGCTGAAGTAAAAAAGTTATATCAGGAACATAATATCAAGTCCAACCACTTATCTCGCTATCATGAGGTGGCTAATGGAAAGATAGAGGCTTTGAAAAAACCCTATAAAATATACTCCAAATAATGGTGGATAAAGATAATAAATCATGTCTTGATAAACTTTTGAATGCTTTCTGGTCTTATCAGAAAACTACCCGTATTGCTACCCAAGCAACTCCTTATTCATTGGTATATGGAACCGAAGCAGTTTTTCCAATTAAAATGAAATTGCCTTCACTTAGAGTTTCAATCTGTGATCAGTTTTCTATATATAATAGGTCTCAGAAATGATTAAATGACTTGGAACTATTAGATGAGAAAATATTGCATACTTTTCATCATCTAGAAGTCTATCAGAACAAAATAGTGTGAGATTTTAATATAAAAGATCACCTTCATTCATTTCTTCAAGGAGAATTGGTATTGGTCCGTAGGACTCTAATGATACCAGGGAAGAAACCTCTAAAACATGAAACAATGTGGGAAGGACCTTATTCCATACATAAGGTCTATTCAAATGGAGCCTATGATTTAATCTCAATGGATGGAGGGCTCGTTACTACTCCAACCAATATGAGATTCTTGAAGAAATACTTTGTGTAATTATACATCATCGTCCTCACTGTAAGACTTCAAACTGCACAGTACAACTTCACCACTGCAAGACTTTAAACTACATAGTACAACATCCTCACTACAAGACTTAAAACTGCATAGCCACCATGTCCTGGTATCAAGACGTTAAACAAAATAAAAAACATAAGCATCCTTGTTGCATGACGTTAAAGTGTGTAACATCTTCATCCTTGCTGCCTGGCATTAAACTACAAGACATCATTTTTAAAACTAATGTTTTCTCTATAAGACATTATAAGTTTCCCTAAGAAAATATCATTTACATCATCACTAATCCTTAGTTGTACATGAGTCCTTCTCTTTCCTATGTCAGAGTTAGATCTGCATAGAAACCATGTTTCAAAAACAATGTATGGCTTGACTCTCATTTTCAGTGAGATACATAGAGACGCCTAAAATCTTCAATTTTGGACCCAGCCACATTCAAATAATATTTTTATTTTCTTTTCTCCTCCTCTATATGAATTATATCTATACATAGTGTTTCTTTACGATATATGATTTGGTATGTATACCATTTTATGTCTTAAGATTTATCATTCTCTCAGAATGTTTTAAAATCCCACTTTCCTCATGTCATACTCGATTAGAATGAGGAATAATTGTTTAAAGAACTACATATGGCTTGATTATCATCAATTTTGAGATACGTAGAGATGCCTATATCACTAATCTTGGGCCCATCTGCAATAAAAAACAACCCCTTTATTTCTTGTATAAGAATCAAATCTGTATAGGAAGTATTTTAAGAGTTATGTATGACTTGATCCTTTCTCCAAAAAGACATATAGTGAAACATGGGTGTTATCCCTTAACCTAGTTACAATATGTATTTTCCTTTCACATCAGTTCATCTTCTTCCTTACTGCACGATATTAAATTGCATGGAAATATAACACCCCCTTCTTCATTTGTGTCACCTTTGTATTATAAAAGATACCCTTACTAATACTTGTTTCTCACACTGAGCCCAACTCATGTGACCTTAGAAACTGGGTAAAAGGTTTATATATGTATGTAAGGTGTTTCAATTATTTATGGGGGTGCAAATTTCCTCACTGCATGTATTAAAACTGCACGTCACCATATTAATTTAATGGAAATAAAGAAAGTATCAATTTTACATATGAGTAAGATCTATGTGAAGGATATAAAACTCATGAATAATATTGGATCAAATATTTCTCATATGCATTGGGCATAACCCCCTTCCATATTTCACACTCTTAATATTGAATATTTTCAGATTTTCATAATCTTTCTTAAGGTTTTTGGTGACATGGTTTCCAATATCTGAGAGCTCTTCTACCTGACTATGCTGCACATTCCATTAGGATACCATGCATAAGTTTCCAAAATAATAGTCCTTTCAGTCAAAAGATGCCACTATTTGGATATGCAGCATATGCACTAGTTGGCCCTGCATAATACATCCTCCATATTGGGTTTTTCAAGTAATGGTAACTTCATTCTTGGTTATATTATATTAGTCCCCTTTAATCTTTGATGACAATATACAAGAATCTAAATTTCAAAATAGTCATTCATGTATACTTGTCCCATTATCTTTCCCATAATTTGAAAGTCTTCAAGACCATGGTTTACACATTTCTCTCACTATGTGTTAGATGCACTATGAAATAACCTTGAAAACATTTGGCCTCATGTTATATATTGTTTCCATTTGTGGTCCTAGTTGTATGACCTAAAACTACAAACACCATATCCAATACATTTGGTTCAGACCTTTGTAAAAGTCATATTCATCCGATTCTTCGGATATCTTGATTGGAAATACCCTTTATATATTCAGTTACCTTTATCCACAAACCAAACTCTATGCTTTGGAAAATTTGAATCTCCATAAACTTTCTTCGACTTTTATCAATAAAACATCAAAATTCTAAGAGCTCTTTTGCCTGAATATGCAGCACGTACCCTTAGGCGGCCTTGCATAAGTTGTCTACATAAAAGTCATGTCTGTCAAAAGATGCCACTATTTGGCTATGCGGCATATGCCCCATTTCTCCCTGCATAATACAACCCCCATAACGGGTTTGTCAGGTAATGGTAACTTCGTTGATAGAAAATACTTCCTGTAATGTTTTTAGCCTTTTTTCCATATCATTCCTCGGTTTCAGAAATTCCTAAATCATTGTTTATATATTTCCCTTTCACACCTGAATATGATAGTATGTATCCAAACAAATTATCAAGAAATTTGGAGAGTTTTCTCATACCTTTGGTCATAGATAAATATCGTAAATAAAAGACACACAAATGTCCTCACTTCATGACTTAAAACTGCACATTATGAATGTACTCACTACATGACTTAAAACTGCATAGTACCAATGTCCTCACTACATGACTTAAAACTACACGGTACCAATGTCCTTACTGCATGACTTAGAACTGCACAGTACGATATCAGAAATAACACCTTTTATGATAAATTACTATCCATTTCTCATACTCCAAATTTGTAGAGAAATGGGTTTCCATTTCATGACATATGTTGGTATAAAATAGATCATCAATTCTTAAGATTAATTACTTTCACAAAACCACCCATTATGGTCTTCAGTCACCCAAATTTTATTTTACCTATCTATCAACAGCAGAAGATTAAATTCCTAATGAATTCTTTTACTTGACTATGCAGCACATGCCCTTAGGCGTCCTTGCATAAGTTTCCTACATAACAGGCATGTCATTCAAAAGATTCTACTATTTGTCTATATAGCATATGCCCCGGATGGCCCTGCATAATATAGCCCCCTTAACAGGTTTGTCAAATAATGGTAACTTTGTTCCTAGAAAAGACACCCATTATGTTGATACAGGCTTAAAATTTGTTATCCATAAAAAAATCATGGCCCAAGATTCCCCTTGGAAATGTTTAAATAATATTAAAGAAATTCTTAGCCATATACATTTTTTGGATTTAATTCAATGTTTACAGTCAAAGCTATTTCGAACCAAAATATTATCCCATTACAGTCCAATTAGAATGATTCTAAACTTCTAATAACAAATGACTTGGTCCTCTTTAGATTGAGAACTGGTGAAGGGAACTCTGAACAAAAGTCAAGTCATAGCTCACTAAACATACATTTTTTTGGTATGATTTAGATAATATTGAGATATTAAGAAAAAAGAATTCAAAAGACAAAAAAATTGTAGGGTTATCTATATAACCCTTTAAACAATGAAATTATGCTCATTAGGTCCCTCGACTTAATAACAAAATTTTGAGCACTTCATTCCTATTATTATAATAATGATTGTTTAACATAAAGGAATAATTATCAGCATTTAATTTTCATATTGCAATCATGAAAAATAGGAATGAAGATTTATATGAATCAAAACAAAATTTATTTCAGTCATATGAAAATAGTGGGCCATCCTCAAAATGGAGCCTCTCTATCATGTTTTAGAATAAACTCTCAACATGAATTTTCACTTTTTGGACCCCTTCATAATCCCTATCATCTGCTTGTTGAAGTTCATACAATTGAGCAACTCCAATCTCCTATGCCTGAAGAAGTGCTTCCTTAGAAGTTGAAATGGTAGTTTTCTCCTCTAATTGGGTTTCTCGTTATGTCTGATTAAGCTTCTCACGCATTTTATGAACAACATTCAATTGTTTTAGAAGATATAACAACTATTTCATGGTTTCTTTGATTTGTTGGATAATCTCGAGTGATTTCTTGTTATGATTTGCCTCTGCCTTAACTAATGCAGCATGAAAGCCATCAATATTGATGAGTCATTTAGCCTCTTCAAAATCTTGTCATAGATTTTTCTCCAGCTCCCATCGGTGAATAGTCTCATTCATGGCATCATAGATTGGTCGATAATTAAATCCACTAAATCCCAATACAAAAAATAATGCTAGGAGTTTTGAAAAATGGGACAACAATTCATCTAAAGGATTTTCAATAATTATGCTCCATATATGTTGCCATGTCCTCATACGTGCCATAAAAAGAGCGTATTGCATCTCTATGTCTGAATCTAAGTCACTACCATGAGGTATTTCTCAAGCCCCAATAGAAGGATAAAGTGCAACACCATGTTCCTAAAGAGTCTTTGCCACATTTTCTACATATAAAGTTGTATAAGGTAAACTTTGTTGTAAACAATCATGTTAAAGAACAAATTATGTATGGAAAATGCAAGAATAGGGACTCACAACCTTGAAATTCCTCCTAAAAAAACCATAAACACCTCGATGGAACCTAGAATATCAATATTTGGATTAATGGTGTCCATCATTTCAATGTATACGGCTTGAAATGTAACAACATTATCACCATTTATGGTATCCAAAAAACGTTCGTTGATGCCCAAATTGGATCTGCTGTCATTTTGTTCCATTGGATCTTCAATTAGTATGCCAACATCAGGTCTTTCTAGGATTGGGTGAACATCAACATTTGTCTTAGATTGCCCAAGATCTTCATTCTATCCTCTGAAGCAATAGGAATATCAATGTTAATTATTTCAGGATCCATTGACTAAAGCAACTGAGGAATGTATTTAATCTTACCATGTATTTCCTCACTCTCAGTAGATCTAGTAGCCGGTATAGATGAATCTTTTGATGATTTAACTATTAAAATTGCAGATTCATCAGCATGAACCTGGGTTTCCATTGGGGCTTCTTCTTTTGGTCTTGAAGAATCAGCTCTTAATCCCTTAATAGAGGAGAGAGACATAGATCCTACAAGAGGATAAGACGTATTTTCTAGAGTGTATTGAGCATGTTATATTCCCTAGGGATAGTATACATACTTACTCATTAGGTGAACACTTCAGATCAATTTCATTGCTCTCTTGCGTTTTTCATAAAATCTTAGGGAGATATTCAAACACTCTTCTTAGTAGGGGAAACTTGAGGTAATGTTTGAGGATTATTTGTCGCCATTACCCCAGTTATGATTCAGGCTCCTAGAGAAAGTTCTGGCGACCAGGGAGGATCATTTATTGCATCAATAGGAGAGCCTGCATGACCATACATAGGTGATTCAAGAATTGGCCTAGAAATTCCATATCTACATTCATGCAGAGAAAATACATTTTCATCGATATTAATGATGATAAATGTTAAATCAGAGTTGAGATAATAGAAAAAGGGAAATTCATTCTCAGTATTAACATAAATATCCCACTCCTCCTCAAAGTCGATAATTACCCCTTCGTGGACTCCTTAGTCCAACATATAAGATACTCGTTTAGAGGCTATGACTTGTTCATCAGTACCATATATAAAAACCTACATATCCGCAATATACTTATTTACTTCAACCAAGTTATTGTCTAGATTTAAATTAGAAGGTTCCTTGATGTCAGCTATATCTGGTATTTGAATGACATGCTAGAGAAATTCCCATGTATACCTAAGATCACGGGTTGTACTCTCCCAATGATGAATTAGTGAACGTCACACATAACTCAATTTTAGTATGGTTGACTATGGAGGAGATTCAACACCTTCTGATAGGGGAACTTCTTCAGGCCTCCTTTCTTCAGAATGTTCAACATATTGAATAGGAATATATGTTCGATGGCAGTGACTGGATCACCTTAACATTGTAAGTATTGTTTCTCTAGCCTTTTTCTTCCTGGTATACCTTTTTTGAAGACATTTTTAGGGCTCTGAATGTTATTAAACATATGTATCATCTCTGGCCTTGGACTTCTTACCACGATTTCCACATGAAGAAGTTGTTGTAGCCCCCACTCGATATATTCCTTTTTTCAAATCCCCTTCGGGATATGAAGAAACCCAAGCTTTGGCATACCCAGATTCCAATCTGATCAATGCATCTGATAGAGTTAATGTAATTGAAAATTTGGATACATTTAAGGTTATTATAATACACAATTGTCACACTACAATTGGGTGTTTTTCATGTCTTACATACGTTGGTGGAAAAGTGTTTGATTTTTGAAGGCATCTGAACTGACAAGAAATCTTATAGGGGACATAACCCACGTAGATAATTTCACCATCAATCCTAGTTAATAAAACCCCATCCCTAAATTCCCTCATATAAGATCTCAGGTCATAATAATTTTCTCTACCATCATCAATAAATGTTCCAAATGGTGGGTTACCAAAAGGAAAGAAGTTAAATTCTCCTGATATAGTCAATTCCCTCAGCACCACATCAGGTCTTTAGTCCAGAGGCTGAATACCAAAAACTTTTTGTAAAAATGGAGTGAACCAAACATTAGGATCCTTGACTATATTCAACACTGAATATGAAGACAAATGTGTTGAAATCCATCCCTAAAATACATGTAATGGACCTATTATTCTAAATGGAGCCTTCCCATTGTAAAAATGTCATAGGAGATGGTAAATTCTTGATAATACAGGGGATCCTATCCCAGTATACTTCCCTTCTACCAATCTAGCTGCAATAATAAAAGTCCCTGATCTTACACCACCTCTGTATTCATAGACTGGAAGCAAATAAATGCTTAGAAACAGAGAAAGGAAGGAATCTAAGCATACTTTTAAATCTATATCATGTTTGAAATTATAGCCATAGTTCTTATAATCACATCTTTTCAGTGTAGGACAATATGTTCATGAACTACCTCGATTATCTGCAGAAGGGAAAATAGTAGGACATCCCCAGGTTGTACCTACTTTTTCTGTTGGTTCTAAAAAGGATTCCATCCACACTCTAGATGGATATGTTTCTTGTCCTTGGGTAAATTATTCTCTATCCTAAAAAATTTATGGGCCAACAGTGTTGTTCTAGAAACATCACCACATGTTGTTGCAGGTGGGATGAATTAATCATACATTTCCCCAATAATGGGAATTCCAACTATTTGGTAAACATCCCTGAGACTAATACCAACTTAACCATTCATAAAATGAAAGGAATTAATTTTTGGAATCCATAATCTCGGTAATTCAAGAATGAAATCATTATTTTTTTATATAAACATAAGTTTCCCCATCCAGATATCTTCTTTATATGAACATATGATAACTCTTTTCTGAATTCTGCACAAGTCCGACGTACCCAGACTGCCCACATCCACTCAAGTTTTACACCTCCTCCAAAACAGAGGTCCCGATATTCTTTCCATCCATTAGATTGATCTCTTTGAGAATCCCGAAAAGTGGAATCATAAAAATGCTATCATAGCTCAACCACATGATCCTTCATATCGGGTGTGCAACCACAGTGATGAATAATGGAACTAATAGGGACTGTTCCTTCTTGTATTGGAACCCCCTTGCACTAATATTCATGTAGTTACAGTTGGAGTATTGAAGTAAACAATTATTTGGAAAGTACTTCTTAATAGATGGAACATGGGTGTCTTGAAAAATCCCAAGCTCGTACAGGGGTAAGTAAGGACTTTGTGGATAATCATGCTGGTATGGAATTAAACCTTTCCACTACACCAGAAGAGTACTTTCAATAACTTCATAATTGTCTTGTCCAAAAATATTCATCATTTCATTTTGGCGAGCCCTAGCTTCTTTACCATGGGTCATCAAATGAGTCATTCATTCCCGTAAAGAAATTACCAAACTTCTAGGTCAGAATTTTAAAGGGTAAATCAAAAAAATTGGAGAATGACACTTTTTGCATAGGTCCTTTGATGAGGCTTATCAGGTAGGTCCTTCGATGAGGTCTATCTTGTAGGTCGCTCGCCAAGGATCCTAGCGCAACTCCATCAGTGAAGTCCTTTGGTGTAGCTCCATCGTGTAAATAATTTTACCTTGAAGAGATTTCAAAGAAATTACGGTAGAGCACAACGTGATGAAGATGAGAAAACAAGATAGGCAATGAGAGCCACAATTTTTTTTGAGAATGCAAAGGTGAAGAAATCACCAAGGATGAGACCTATTTACAAGAAACTAAATACCTACACATCAAGACTGTGTGCAACTGCTCCATGTCGTACCTCTGTGATGCACCTGCATGGAAAACCTGCGTTATTCAGTAATCCATCCATAATGTTTTTTCCCAAACATTTCACCTCAGGACTCGATTCTCATTGGATGTTTTGGATCCAATCCTAAGGGGGGGGGGGGTGTTGACCCTATTTGAGAAAGTAAAAAAAAAATTTATCAAGAGGAACTCCAGATATTTCAAATACAAAAGAATGGTTCAAAGAGTACAAAAGTAAAATCCAGAGTACTCCAAAAGAGCTTCACAATGAAGTAGTTTCACAGGCCTACATGATGGATCTACATGGCCGACCTACGTGGCCGACCTATATGACATATCACCTCACTAGAAGATGTTTTGTGCACCTACACGGAGCACCTTCGGGGCGGAGGTGCGCGAAGTACCTATGTGAGGAACATTTCTTCAGTATACCTCATTAGTACCAATAAATATAGCCCTTGGTCACCCCATTTGATGAGGAAGAAAAGTTGAAGGACTCTCTGAATCTCCCATTGTGTAGCTCTTTCTCCTAGATCCCTCAAATTGTCTCAGGTAGCTCTTTAAACCACATTAGAAGTGATAATTAAATGGGATAAGAGTTATTTGAATATACTTTTACAATTTTTACATAGGTTTAGTTCTCCTATGTAAAATTAATTCTTCCATCATCATTTAGATCTACGCGGCATACATATACAACAAACGTGCGCATCAAATCTGTGTGGCATACCTGCGCGGTCTATATGTGTGGTATATCAATGAGGGGTACCCATGCGGAATACTTACATGAGGGACCTACACGACCAACTCAAGTACCCTTTTTAAAATCCATTCATGGAAGGGAATCATTTTCCTTGATTCCATTATCTTCAAGGGACTAAATTGAAGCCGCCACTAGAACCTATTGACTTGTCAATCCTTTGGAAAAGGCACATCAGCATGTCTCCTATTTGGGTTTGTATTTCCATAGTCAGAGGATTCCCACATTTGATTCACAATGGGGTTAGGATTCGTTGGATGTTTGTGGGTTTGTATATCCACAGTCAGATGAAATATTCTCCCCGTAATAGTGTTGGGAAGTTCCTTCTTTGGAGGAGGGTTTGGGTCCTAACCTTGCCCTTCTCAAAGAGGCGACCAGGAACCTCCGGTCTCTGGTATAGAAGTTACACTTCACACTTGCTATTCCGAGACAGCATAATAGAATTATCCCTCACCTAGAAAGGTCAATTTTAGGGCAGACATCCTGGTATAATCCCCACACCTTCATCCCTTCTTCCTTACATTGGACACTTGTCCAATGTAAATAGAACAGAGGGAAGGCTCGTCGCCTTTCCCTCTTCCACAGTCGACGCGCCCTCTTCCATCAGCGAAGGAGGTAAAAAATTGGAAGTGTGAATTCCTTTGTTGAATCTTTGAAATTCTCTTGTTTTTCATATAGAGCATTACGCACAAGGGCTTAGAGATTTGTCATGATCACAACATTTTCACAACCTAAGTAACTATGAGAACTCTTATTCCTATTCAAGCCAGAATATGTAGGAAGCTCTTTCAGGGCCCAAGATCACTAGATATCCACCTCATGAATCAAACCCTAATACCTCAAATTTGGGCATCCTCTATTGGAAATAATCCACAAATTCAATCATCAAATCATCAAGGCATCCTTTTCATGAATTAAGCCCAAACATATCTCTCCCAAAGGACCATAATTTCCTATGAGATTTATCAAACTATGTGGGATTTGATTCCCATACATATGGGACTTGTAGGACGCATCCTTGAGGTTCAAACCCAACACTTCAAATCAACCCATTTCTCCTTGGTCCATATTCCCAATAGGGTCCGATCCTACTTGGAAATCCATTTCCTTTCCAAATTCCTTGGGTTGCTTCAGCATAAGTCCCACACTACGTTTCAACTAAGCACCTTCCACTTAGAGGTACTTATCACATGACCTTAAAAGGTATTGTGTCTCCCATTTAGTGGCTTTGAACTACGAGGGTTCTGATTCCTTTCATGAGGATACATAGGTAGCCTATCTTATGGGAACAATCCCAAAAGAAAATCAAACCTTCGTCTCCCTGGATAAAAATAAAATTCCATAGTACCCCACTGAGTGGCTTAAAAATCCATATCATTAGAAAGATGATTAAAAGAATCTCGAAACAGTATATTGGAGGATACCATTGCTGGAAAACCTAAAATAAATATGAAAATTTCCATTAATGAAGAACATTGAATGCATACTGATGATTCTAAAATTTTACACACGTTAATAAGTGATTATAAATTCCAAGGGATACTTATGATATACTTGGTGAATTAATAAGGATTAATGAAAATATTTTAAGTTTACAAAGAGAGTCGTGAAATTGAAAATAATTCCCCCCTAAAGGGTGTGATGAGTTTGACCTCCCATCCTGTTGTCCAATGCTCGTTCTTAAGTATCATAAAGATCAAAACATAAAGAATGTCTGCCTTTGGAAAGTAGGACCTCTTTTGATAAAGAACTAGTAGAAGTTTCTGGTTCCATGAATAAATCCAATGGAAACCACCAAGAAATAGTGATTCTTAAATTTAGAACACACATTTAAAGGAACTATGAAACACCTACACCATTGAACATAATCCCTTTTCCCTAAAAATTATACCCTACACCCTGATCCCCAAACCATAAAAATTAAAATGTAAACGCTAAACCCTACACCCTAAACCCTAAACACTAAACCCTAAACTGTACTCTATAAAACCAATACACTACACTGTAAACCCAACACCACAAACCCCATACAATATACCCTAAACCCTAAAACCATAAACATAAACACTAAATATTATCCTATACACCATAAACTGTAAACACTACACCCTGAACCCTATAACATATACCCACTACCCTAAACCCTAAACCTCAACCTATATACCCTGCACTCTAAAACCTAGACCATAAACCCTATAACCTACACCCTAAACCCAACACCATAAACCCTATACCCAAAACAATATAAAAATCACCTTCAAACCAGAACCATAAAACATAAACCCTAAACCCTACACTTTATACCACAAACCGTAAACCCTAAAATCTATACCCTTCTCCCTATACCCTACGCCCTTAACCCAAAACCCTACACCCTAAACATCATACCGTCTAATCTAAAATCCAAACCCAAAAACCAAAACCCTATACCCTATGACTAAACCATTAACAATGCAAGCAGAACCATATACCCTACACCATAAACCTTAAACCCTAAACCCTATAACTTATTCCATACACCAAAGACCCTAAACCCTACATGATAAACCATATAACCTAAACCTGAGACACAAAACATTTCACCTAAAATGTATACCCTACACCATAAAAACGATACCTTACACCGTAAACCCAATATCCTACAACCTAAACACTATACCCTACACCATAATCTCTAAACATTAAACCCTGAAAATCCTAAAACAACCCTAAATGCCCCAAAAAATCTAAATAACTATAAAAAATGATAAAACAACAAAAAAACTAAACACTGAAAAAACCTAAAACACTTAACTCATTAAAAATCCCTAAAACCCCCAAAATACTAAAAACCCTTAAAATACATAAACACAGAAAGAAAACACTAAAAACCCTGAAACCCCTAAAAACCCAAAAACCATAATAAAATATAAACAAAAAAATATAAAAAACATAAACAACCCTAAAAACTACAATGTCCAAAAAATGATAGAAAACTCTTATAACCCTCACAATCCCTAAAAATCCTAAAAACCATTAAAAACCATAAGAATCCCATTAAAAACCTAAGATCCCTAAAATTTGTAAAAACCCTAAAAACCATAAATCAACCCACAAAACCCTAAAATAACCCAAAAAAACTAAAAGTACATAAATATAATAAATATCCTAAAATCATAAAAGAAACATAATCCCATAAAAATTCCTAAACCCCTAAACAAACCCTGACCCCCCCAAATAACTATAAAAACACTAAACACTAGTAAAAAAATATTCTTAATGTCACCTTTTTCACATTTCCTTTTTAGATCCGACATGAGAATATGTGAAAATTTCTTTTTCAGATAGTTTTTTATATAATCAATTTAAAAAAATCTATTTTCACCACTCTTTCACATCTGATATATAATAACTAACATAGAAAAACAATTTTCTAGACCTTTTCATGTCGTTTATTTAATAACTAAAGTGAATATACATATTCCGGAATTTTACACATATATTATTTAATAAAAACATTAAATGTTTTAAAAAAATTATTTTATTTTTCAAGCATTTATTTTAGTGGTCATGTAGGTAAAATAGACCTACGAATCAAAAGCAGTTGGCATTTGAAGATGGTTGTCTCTAAACAAAGTCTTAGGGGAGTCCAACATCTAATGACCATAAACTTGGATCTATAACAATGTTTTTCATCCATGACCTAAAATTTTAATATTAGGAAATGAACTAAAAATTTATGAAGGTTTTTATCATCGGTTATGTAATAACCAATGTGAAAAATTACATTTAAGATCTGGTTTTGAAAAACCAATGTTAAATTACTAAAAAGATGATTTTTAATGTCGCTTTTTTAAAAACCTACATAAAAAATGATGATGATTTTCAGTTCATTTTTCAGACTTCAATGTTAGTGTTAGTGGAGATAAAATATACTTACATATCAAAAAATATTGATGTCTAAAATTGATCATCATTAAAATATGTTTTAGAGAAGTCCAACTTCCGAAAGGCATACTTTTTGATCCATACATTCGTTTGAGGTCCAAGACCACTCAAATTGATGATTTGGAAATGAGACACAAGTTTTTGAACATTATTAATTTCAGGTGTTTGAAAACCAACATGTAAAAAGTACCATTAAAATAATTTTCATAGAAATCTAGACATAAAAATCAATTTTTTCATGTCAGTTATGATTAAACCGTTGTCAAAAATTGATTTTCAATTATCATTTTTGATAAATATGTGAAAAAATAAAAAACATTAATATATTTTCATGATGGTTATCATAAAAATAATTTGTAAGATAATTTTAAAATCCCACCTATATAGAATTCAAATCTGTTTACATTGTTGTATCAAGAATCATAAATTACCGCCTAAAAATTATAATACATAATTTTCCAATACTGTCCAATTTATATGTTTTAAATATCCATATATATTAATGTCATAATAAATTCATTCAATCATCATCGTACCACTGACTCAAATAATTTTATCTTCCTCATCAATCCAATATTTATTCTTTCAATGATCTTGTCCATGTATTTGTAATTAAAATTCATGATTTTTGTTTTTTTATGATTAGTTTTCTTAATTGAAATTTGGAACAATGATTCCATTTTTATTATTATGAGGAATAATTTTTGGTAAAATGTTAAAACTACAAATATTCCTTAGGATTCTAAATTACTTCTAAACAGAATCTTTGGTTACATAATGAGATCTTTCCTCAGAAGACAATTATATCTATTTTCTGATGGCCGCTAATTTTGATCTTCTACTCAGTTTTAGCACTACGACTAGTCAACATTGAAGATTAGAAAAATTATACATGTTTTTAAAGATAATTTAATTTTTTTCATTAAAAAAAATATAAAAATAACTTTTAATACTGGGTTTTCAAAAATCGATGGGAAAAATATGTCTTTCATGTCGGTTTTTGAAAAAGAGGAATTAATTTTTTAAAATATTTCTTTTGTATAAAACGACTGATATTCAAATGGGTTTTCACATCGGTTTTTAAAAAACGAACATTAAAAATCATAAAAAAATATATTTTTTAGGATTTTCATAATAACCAAAATTAAAAAACATATTTACAACGTCACCTTCAATGGTGTCTCCCAAATAACAAACATTAAATAAATGAAAAATCTGAGGTAAAAAAAAATTTTGTACTAGTGAGAACTCATAAAAAGACACTGAAACCCATAAAAACATTAAAAAATCCTAAAACCCCTAAAAACCCTAAGACCCCTAAAGACAATTAGAATACACAAGGCTATTCACAGTGCCTCACGGATTCAGGCAGGTATGATGTTTTATGATGTTGAGGACCTTATTGTACTGCGTGCTCTTGGTGTGGCTGGAAGAAGCTGAAAGCCACTAGTCTTGAAATTTATTAGATGGATCCCGCCACTCCCGTCATGGATATACGTCAACGTTGATGGCGCGACACTTGGCGCTCCTGGGCCATCGGGGTGTGGGGCTATTTTTTGCACCCTGTGGGGCTTTTTGAATGGCTTCTTCTCTTAGTTTCTTGGGGATGGCTGTGCTTATGAAGCGGAGTTGTGGGTAATCATAAAGGCCGTGAAGTTTTCATGCCAGTTCAACTTGTCACCGCTTTGGATTGAGTCTGACTCGATGCTTGTGTTTGATGCGTTAAAGGGACGCTCCAAAGATGTCCCCTGGAGACTCTTTCCACACTAGATCGAATGCCTTGAGCTATCTCGGAACTTGAACCTCAATGTCTCACATGCCTACAGGGAAGCTAACTCGGTTTCTGACGCCCTCGACAAACAGGTGATTGTAGAGAGCTCCTCAATGTGGTCCTTTATGGCCCCAATTTATTGTATTCCGTTCTTTGACTCGGATCGGAAGGGCGATGTTCATACTCGCTCTTTCAGGCCCATCTTTTAGTTTCCTTTTTCATTTTAACTAAATTTGGGGGGCTAGACTTGCCTAGTCCCAAACCTCTTCTGCCCTAAAAACCCTAAAAACCCTAAAAACTGTTAAAACCCCCTAAATGGTCAAAAACACTAAAACACCTTAATCCCAAAAAACCAAAAAATATATTACAAATTATGCAAATAATAAATAATCAAAAAACCATAAAACCCATTAATAACCCAAACACCCCTAAAAACACCTTATAATCCTAAACAATCCTAGAATCAAAAAAACCCGCAAAACTCTAAAAACAAAAAACCCATAAGTGTCATAATAAACATAAAACCCCTTAAAGCGTCTTGAAAGACATAAATACCATTTAAACCCCCAAAAAACAATAAAATGCACTAAAAATCACAAAAAAACCTTAGAAGACCCAAAAAACCCAAAAAACCCCAAAATCACCTAAACTCCCTAAACGTCCATAAAACCTTAAAAATTACAAAGACCCTAAAATCCCTCTAAAAACACTAAAAGAAAAAAATCCCATAAATAAACTAAAAAACTGTTAAAATAATAAAAACAAGAAAACCACTAAAACCCCTAAACGAACCTAAATCGCTTAAGAATCCCAAAATATACCAAAAACCCAAAAACCCAAAATTCCCCTCAAAACCCATAAACACCTAAAGAATATGATAAAACACTAAAAATTGTATGAAACATGAAACAATCCTAAAAACCCTAAAATGAATACAAACCTTAAACCCCCCAAAAACCCCCAAAGAAACCTTAAAAACATTTAACACCTAAAATCCCAAAAACCCATAAAAACATTAAACAAATCCTGGAAACCCTAAAAACTCTAAAAACTATGAAAACCCCATAAAAGCCTTAAAATATCTTTAAAACCCCAAACACCACTAAAAACTCTATTACCCCTAATAACCATTAAAACCATAAAAACTATTAAAACCCCTAAAAATCATAAAAAAACATAAAACCCCAATGAAACCTTAAAGAATCATAAAACCCCTGAGTGACCCTAAAACCCCATAAAACACATAAACACCACAAACCCTAAAACCCCCAAAAAACCTATGAAACACTAAAAGAACCATAAATCCATTAAAAACACTAAAATCCCTAAAAAACCTTAAACACCCTAAAAGACCCTAAAACCCTAAAATATCCTAAAATACCCTAAAATCCTAAATTATAATAAAACTAATAAAACCCAAAATACCTTAAAATATCTTAAGAAAATAATAGAAACTAAAACCGATTAAACCCTCCCATTGGAACCTAAAAACTTAAAAATACCATAACAAGCCCTAAAAACCCTAAAATATTCACAAGGCCACCAAAAATCATAAAAATCCAAAAGAAATCAAAAGAGACCATAACACACTAAAACCCATAAATTCCCTAAAAACCATGTAAAACCCTAAAAACCATGAAAAACCCAAAATACCATGAAATACCAAGGTCCCTAAAAATAATAAAACCCATAAAAATAAAAATAAACTATAAAACAACTCTATGCACTACAAAAATAGTACAAAAAAATTATAACCTGTAAAAACACAAAAAAACCCCTAAAACCCCTAAACATCCATAAAATGACTAAAATATTAGAAGACACTAAAAGACCCAAAAAAATAACCTAAAATAATAAAACCCCCTTAAAAGAGTAATCCCCTAAATAACTTGAAACCCTAAAACACAAAAAACAATAAAAACATGAAAATGTTTAAAAACACTAAAACCATTACAAAAAAATTAACAACAAGAATCCGTAAAAACAAAAAAATACTAAATGCCTTAAAACACATAAAACATAGAAAAATTATTAAAACCATAATATCCCTAAAACCCAAAAATCCAAAAACCCCTAAAAAAACTAAAACCCTAAATCCCATAAAAACACGAAAAACCCTAAATCCCACATCTCAAACCATGCACTCTAGACCCTTTACCGTAATCCAAATACCCTATACCCTATACCCTAAAACCCACACCCAAAAAACTAGACACTAGAACCTAAATGAATCATGAACCCAAACCATATACCCTACACTCTGAACCCTAAAACCTTCATCATACACCCAAAACGTTAAACCCTACACCAAAATCCCTAAACCCAACACCGTAAACCCTAAAAAATACACAATATTCCCTAAACCCTAAACAAAAAAAGTCTGTTAAAAACCCAATGAAAAAAAAGAACCTAAAAAACTAAATGATCTCAAAGAACATAACATCCCTAAAATACAGTAAACCCTCTAAAAGCTAAACAGAAAATCAATAGCCTAAACCCCCTTAAAATGCCCTAAAAATCCCTTAAAACCCTTAATTTACTGTGAAAACACTAAAAAACAAAAAAACTACTCTAATACAAGAAATAACTTTAAATATTATATAAACCCCAAAACCCCCTTAAAATATCTTAAAAACTAAAAAACCCTAAAAACATTGTAAACCATAAAAACCATACAAACATAAAAACCCTAAAAACACAAAAAAGTCTCAAAAATTTCTATAAAACCTGAAATACCCTCAAACCACTAAAACCCATAAAAACACGAAATTAATAATAATACTTCTAAAAAGAATAAAAATTGAAAAAAGAAACTAAACCTATAAAAATCCTAAAACCCCTATAAGACTCCAAAAGCAAAAAACCCCTAAAAACCCAATAAATCCAAAAAAATAAAATAAACCCCTACTAAACCCTAAAAACATCATAAAAATTATAATAACCAAAAAAATTCATAATAAAACAGAATACATAAGAAAACTAAAAAACTATGAAAACGCAAAAAATACCCCAAAAAATAATAAAAACACTAAAAATACTAAAAACACTAATATAACCCTAAAACCACAAAAAAACCCCAAAAACATTAAAAACCCTTTAAACTAGGAAAAAAACATATGGACCCTAAATTTGAAAAAACCATTTAAAACCCTAATTATTTCACCGTACACTCTAAACCCTTATCCCCACACCCTAAATCCAACACCCTACAACTTAAACCCTATAGCCTATACCCTACACCGAGACCCCAAAACCCTACACCATAAACCATAGTCCCTACACCACAAACCCAAAACACTAAACCCTATACCTGAAACCCTAGGCCTTGAACCCTACACACCAAACCATATACCCAACACCCTAAATCCTAAAATCATAACCCTAATACCAAAACCATAACACTTAACCATAAAAAATATTAAATCTTCTTAAAACCCATAAAAATATGAAAAACCCTAAAAAACTTAAATCTATATGAAACCCAAAAAATATTAAAAACCCAAAAAATCTAAAAAACACTTAAAAACCTATGAAAAACCTAAAAACCCAAAAACCCTAAGAAAACTTTTAAAAAACATAAAACCTTTATGAAACCATAAAACCCCAAATAAATTATACAAACCCAATAAAACCCAATAAAAATCTTTAAAACCCCGAAACCCATAAAACCAGTTAAAAAAATAACAATCTCTAAAAAATCCTAAAAACCCTTGAAATAAATGTAAAAACATAAAACCCCTAAAATAACACAAAACCCTTAAAATCCCAACAACATCATAAAGGAACCAAAAAATCCCATAATAACACTAATACCCCAAAACCCTAAAGTCCCCAAACAATTAAAAATTAAAACCCAAAAAACCATTAAAACTATAAAAACCATGAAACCCTAAAACCCCTAAAAACCTTAAAACACCTAAAACCCCCTAAAATACACATAAAAGAAACTAAAATCATAAAAATACCGAAATAACCATAAAACTCAAAAAACCAAAAAAATAACAAAAAAAATCTATAATTCCATAAAAAACCTAAAAAACAGAATACGCCTTAAAACCCTAGAAAACCTTAATAACCATAATAAGACATTGAAAATCATAAAACCATAAAACCCAAAAAAACATAAAAGACCCATAAAACCCCCTAAACCCCTTCATTCCATTAAAATAAACTAAACCATAATACACCCTTAAAACCATTATGATCCCAAAACAAATACTAAAAACCCTTAATACCATAAAAAACTGTAAAAATCTATAAAAACATTTAAGAAACATAAGCGCTAAAAATCTATATGAAACTAGGAAAATAAAAAAATTATCCATGGAACCCTGAATACTGTAAAAACCCCAAAAAACAAAACAAAAAACACTAAATAACTAAAACCCTCCAAGAAAATCTAGAACATTAACAGACCTAAAACCCTAAAATCCCTAAAACCCATAAATGATCATGAAACCCCTAAAAGACTCTAAAACCCATAAAAGAAAACAAAAAACATCTAAAAAAATAAAAGACCATGAATACCATTAAACCACTAAAAACATTAAAAACCATAACCCTATTAAAAACAAGTAAACCCTATAATAACCTCAAACCCCTATATATCTTAAAACACCCCAAAACCCCAAAAACCACAAAAACCTAAAAATACCATTGAAGCCTAAAAATTCCAAAAAAATTAAAACCTATAAAACTATTCCAAAAACAATTAATACCCTAAAACACCCTAAAACCATAAAAATATAAAAAAAACCCCTTTAAACCCTCAAAATACCTTAAAATTCTAGAAACAATAAAAATACATAAAAATAAATGAAATACCCTAAAAATGTAAAAATATATAACCCCCATAAAAACCCTAAAACCAACCAAAAACCCTAAATTTCTCTAAAAATGAGTAAAATCCCTAAAAATTTAAAAAACATTAAAAACACAAAAAACTCAAAACCCATTAAAACCATTAACAAATCCAAAAACCCATAAAACCATAAAAACACATCAAAACCCCTAAAATAGAATGAAAATCCATTGAAATTATAAAAACCATAAAACATAGTCACCATAAAACCATTAAAGAACATAAAAATCCCTTTAAACCCTTCAAAACACCTTAAAACCCTAGGAACAATAAAAACCCCAAAAATCTGAAAAAATCCTATGGAATCCTGAAATCTCAAATGAATCTTAGAAACCATAAAAACCCTAAAAACCCTAGAAACAATAAAAATACTAAAAACCCATAAAACCACTAAGACCCCTATAGAACCATAAAAACCCCTAAACCCTAATAATCCTAAAAAATCTAAAAGGTGTTAAAAATCCTAAATACCCTAAAAGAACCTAAATACACATAAACCCTTAAATGTTTCTAAAACTAATAGAAACCATAAAAAACATAAACCCCATAAAAGTACCAAAACCCCTAAAACATAAGAAAACACTAAAATAATAAAATGACATTAAACCCCCTACAACCCTCTAGAAAAACCTAAACCCACTAAAACACCAAAAATAATATTGAAACCCTAAATCCCCAAAAGGTCCTTAAAAAATGAGAATCCTAAAGAACCCCCCAAAAAACCCTAAAAGTACTAAAACTAATCATACAGCTAAAGACCTATAAATAACTCTAAACACACTAAAACACAACAAAACCCTGAAAAATCAGAAATCCCTTAAAGTAAATTAAAAACTTCCTAAAACCCCCAAAAAACCCTAAATCACTAATAAATATAAGAACACTAAAAACCATTAAACTCTAAAAACCCTTAAAATTCATTTGAACCTTTAAAACAACTAAAATTTCAAAAAACTGGAAAATCCCAAGAAACTCTAAAAAAACTTAAAAACTAAAAACCCTAAAAACCCCAAAAACTCTCAAACACTATAAACCTAAAAATATCTAAATACCATACACCATAAACCATAAACCCTATAAATTAAACCCTAAACCCTACACCTAAAATTGTATATGTTAAACCCTAAACAATAAAACACCCCAAATTAAATTAAAAGAAACAATAAACCTTGAATGACCCTAACAAACTATTTAAAAACCCTAAAATACTTTAAAATACCAATATAACACTAAAAACCCCTAAAAACCCTAAAACCCCTTAAAATTACTTAAGAACCTAAAACCCCATGAATACGCTAAAAGTCCCTAAGAACCCTTACAAATCTAAAAAGCCTAATAACCCTGAAAATTCCCTTAAAACACAAAAAATACTAGAAAAATATAACCCTAAAATCCTTAAATAACATAAAAACATTTAAAAAAACACAAAATCCCTTGAAATACCTAAACACCGTTGATAACAAAAAAAACCCTACAGAGTCTAGAAACAATAAATAAAAACTAAAAACACCAAGAACATTGATATCCCAAATAACAAAAAAACCAAAAAGGCCCAAAACCTAAATTTATTTTATAAAACACTAAAAGGCCTTAAAACCCTGAAAAACCTAAAAACACCCTAAAACCTATAAAACCCTATTAATACACTAAAGAAACTAAAAACCCAAAAAAGAAACAAAAAAACATAAAAAAATATAAACCTTAAAATCCCTAAGAACATTAAAATTGAAATACCAAAAAACCCCATAACCAATACCCATCACCCTAAGTCATAAACTTAAATCCATTAACTTTATACCATACACCTTAATACCTAACCATACACCCTACAACTTGAACCCAAAACCCTACACCCTAAACCTTATTACCTACACCCTAATCCAATAAAAATACACCAACAACCCAATACAGTACACCATACATAATAAACCTTATACCTGAAAACCTGTAGGAGAAATCCGAAACCTACATCATAAACCCTAAACCATACACACCAAACACTAAAACCTACACCCTAAACCCAAAAATACCACAAAAACATAAAAGAAGCTAACAATCATAGAAGACTGTAAAACCCTCTAAACCCCATAATCCCAAAAAATCATAAAAGGACATTAAAAAACCTAAAAACTCCAATAGAAACAAAAAACCCCCAAAAACCCTAAAAACCTAAAACCTTAAAATGACACTAAAACACATAGAAAAACTAAATATTCCATAAAACCTTCTTAAAACCCCAAAAACTGTAAAACACCATAAAATAATAAAACTATAAAATCTTTAAAAATTATAAAAACCTTAAATAATCATAAATCCCCTAAAATCATTAAAAATTATAAAACCTTAAAAGACACTAAAAAGTCTTGAAATACCATAAAAATCCCTAAATCCTTAAAAAACATGAAGTGCTAAAAAACATTAAACACCCTAAAAAATAAAAGACCGTCAAATAAGTAAAAAAAATTAAAATAAAACATACCCCAAATCCCCCAAAAAAATCCCCTAATGGCCCCTATAAAAACAAAAAAAACCTCAACCCCTAAAAACTAGATAACAATAAAAACTGCAAAAAGTGTAAAAAACCTAAAACCCATATAAACCCTAAAACACTCAATGAACATAAACTTGTAAAAGACTTGAAAAAATCATAAAAAAAATCAATAATTGTAAAAACAACGAAAAACCCTAAAAACCATTAAAACCCATAATAACTCCAAAAAAATCCCAAAAACACTAAAAAACCTAAAAACTATAAAACCCCAAAATGTCCATAAATCCCTTAAAATACCCAAAACCATAAAACCATAAATCCCCTAAAATACCTTAAACCATAGAAACATAAAACCATATAAAACCAATAAAAATACTAAAATACATTATCAAACCCTTAATAGACCATAATAAAACCCTAAAAGACCCTAAAAACCCATTAAACCCATATAAATTCTGAAAACCCTTAAAACACTACTAAAACCCCTTAGAATCTAAAAACACCCTAAAACCCATAAAAATATAAAAACATATAAAATCCATTAAATCACTTGAAAACATAAAATCCCCACAAAAGCCATAAAAGAACTCTGAAAACCCAAACAATCAATAAAAAACCAAATAAATACAAGAAACACTAAATGCCCCTATATGACCTTAAAAACCTTACAAGGACCCTAAAAACTTTTAAAAGGCCCCAAAATATAAAAACCCTAAATGACCCTAAGAATCCTAAATCCCAAAAAGAACCTATGAAAACCATAAAATACCCTTATAACCCTAAAATCCATAAACCCACTTAATATGATAAATGAACCTAAAACCACATATAAACCCTAAAAATCATTAAAACCCTAGAAAACCCGACAAACAATAAAACCCTAAATGCCTTGTAAAACACCAAAACCATGAAAAATGATGAAAAAACCAAAACCCCTTAAAAAACATAAATCCTAATTTAAACCCTAAAAATCCCCAGAAAACCAAAAATAATAATAATAGACCCCAAAAACCCTAATAAACTCAATAATACCCAAAAAATATCAAAATATACCCTAACCCCCCCCCCTAATAAAAGAACCTTAAAACCCTAAAAGAATAATAAAAAAACATAAACCTTGAAAACCAATGAAAGAATCCGTCAAATCCCAAAACAAAACACCTAAAAATCTATCAAACACTAAAAAAACTAAAACACTAAAATAAATAAAATCCCCAAATAAACCATAAAACCCCAAAACCCCATGAAAAGCCTTAAAAATATTAAAACCCTTAAGAAATATAAAAACCCAAGAAACTCTAAAAACCCTAAAAACCGTTAAAATGACTAAAAATACCACACATACCCTAAAAACCCAAAAAACACTAAATGGATGAATACCCCATAAGACCCTAAAAGACCCAAAATGACCATATAAACCCTAAGAAACATAATCCCTAGAAAAATATCCAAAAAATAGAAAAAATTTCTAAAAGTCCCTAAAATATCTAAATTACCTTAAAATAATGTAAAGAATAGAACAAAACTTTATAATCCATATAAATACATAAAAATCATAAAAACAAAATAAAAACCATAAAAAACCACCCCGACCCCCACCCCTAAAAACCCTAAAAGACCATAAAATCAACTAAAAACAATAAGAATGGTAAAACAACCCTAAATATATCCTAAAAACCTAAATACACTAAAACAACTAAAAACCCCTAAAAACACTATAAACACTAAAAAACATAAAAGTTATGAAAAACCTTTGAAACCCCAAAACCACCTAAAAAGGCTTGAACCCCCCCCCCCCCACAAAACCCCACAAACCCCTAAAATTACAGAACATCTAAAACCCCTAAAACCAGTAAAAATTTTAACACCCCTAAAAACCCTAACACCCCCAAAATTCCATTATAAACCCAAAACACACAAATATAATAAAAATACTAAAAAACTCTAAAACCCAAAAAACAAAAAAAACCCTAAAACCCCTAAAAAACCAAAAAAACTATAAAACCCACACAACCACTAAAAACTAAAACCTCCTAAAAACCAAAAAACATGATCCACCCCAAAAACTATAAAAAACTAAAAATACAAAAAAAATCCTTAAATACCTCAAAACCCCCAAAACCCTCCAATCTCCAAAAATACCCCAAAACCCTAAAATCCTTTAAAACCCTAACAGACCATAAAAAAATATAAATAACCAATAAGAACAATAAAATCCCCTAAAAAATATTAAACAACCAAAAAAACCACTTAAAATAAAAAAATACCTTATAATCCTAAAGAACCATAAAAACACAAAACCCGCTAAAAACACTAAACACCCAAAAAACCAAAAACCCTTGAAATAATTTAAAACCCAAATCCCCTAAAAATCCTAAAAACCATTGATAACCCAAAAAAAATATAAAAACAGATACAAAAAATACAAAAAATCACTAAATAACCTAGAAAAACTAAAAACCCCACTAAACCCACTAAAACCCTTAAAACCCATCAGAATCCATAAAGACACCTAAGTCACCCAAAAAATCTAAAAAAACATAAAACCCCTAAACCACTTAGAAATCATTAAAACTTAACAATGTAAAAAAACTACTAAACACCATAAAACCCATTCAAATGACTAAAAATCTTAAAAACCATAAATTACCCAAAACACCCTAAAGAATTTAAAGCACTAAAAACACCCAAAACCCCCCTAAAACCCATTATACCCTAAACCCCCTTGTAGGGTCTGGAAAATTACGACAAGGGAAGATAATACCCATATAATCACTTTGAAGAAGGAATCAAGTACTATTACAAGTCTAGAAAGGTGAATACACTTAAATAATGTGGCAAATTTTAAAAGGGACTTGAATGAATTCATGTTTTAAATGTATTTGAAGTGGCCTACTTACCATTATTCGGAAAGGTACGCGGACCAGCTATATCGCGAACAAACAGGTAGATAGAACAGTCCGTGAACCACTGGCGTGCGGAGCGATGGCCATCGAATAAGGAAGACCGTGAACTGCTGACCCAAAAGACTTATGCACATGGAGTCCATCCACATACCATTACGCAAACCCATCTGTTCATGGAAGAAGAAAATCATCAAGATTCTACAAACCATTATCACGAACCAAAGCCTCCTCAATCCCCAGTTGACCATGTTTTATGTGGGTCAAGATATCGGCAAGGGCCTCCGCAAATCCTATCACATGCCCAATAGATACAATTTTCCCCATGCTCTATAAAACGAGAATAGTAGAAGGATGAAAGAAAGATGAAAAAATCTAAAAGGTAACCTAGAGGTTGGAAGAAACTGTTCGGAGAAGAATCCGACTTCAGTCTGGATTCATCTGCGAAGCCCGAATCGCGAACCACATTCTCCACAGGTATAGTCGACTACAAACCATAAAATGGGAGAATTGGATAATAATAATAGAACTGAGAAACTAATTAGTGAACCATAAACCAAAATATTTTCATGGATGAACTCTCCACAAACTATAATCCATTGAACCCCCTACAAAATGACTCTCGGCGTAGTGTATCGGTACGCGGACTGAACTTGGTGTCGCACACTGCATCAGTACATGGATGGAACCCAAAGCAGTATGATGGGTTGCATACCACTACAGTACATTGTGTTCTATACCCATGATCGTGTACCACATCGGTATGAATACGACCCCTTTTCCCTCATACCATTACGGTATGTGGAGCCTCCCCCATCGTACATGAGAAACCTTTACGCGGAATGAGGTGATTTCGAGTAATATTTCCTCCAGTTCAAACCTATCCCCCAAACTGTTCGGACTTTGAGAATGCTTGTGGGTACACATTCCCATGGTAACCTCGATTCCAACCTTGGGATGCCGATGTGAACATACTCAATCTAGGTATTAAGGGTGATCACTCACTTTTCCATTCAATGAAAAATATTGATCAGTCTAAGGGGTTATGTTCACACTACCCTTTGACGATGTTGAAACTCCTCTCCTTCCTAGAACGTATTCTAGGCCCCTCCCACTAAGGATAGTCCCTAATATTCGGAGTTCAGTTACATTACCTTCAATGTCATCTCATATTAAAGGTTTTTTTTCTCTACGCCCTCTCCCGACATTACCCTGACCACTTCCTCCATGTTCTCTCCCTCTCCCACCAAGAGGAGAGGCGACATGTGCATTGTTCAATCTTTTACATCCACTTATTTCTCACACCGAGCATTACGCAAGTGGGATTTGAGTTTTTTGAAAATTACAACATCCACATGAATCTAAACAATGAGAACTCTAATTATTGATAAGACCAGGATACGTAGGACACCTTCCATAAGGCCTGAGATTAAAAGGATGCCCATCTAAAAGGGTCCACCCAATCATGTCTCTCAAACGGTAAGATCCCATGTGTAAACCCCACACAATCCAAACTATGTGGGTTCTGATTCCACTCCCAATGATATGTCGGAAGCAATTATTATTGGCCTGATCCCATAATCAAGTCACATTCTATCCCTTAGATGACGATAAACTCAAGAGCACCTTATAATATGTCTCAAGTCAACATTGCCTCTGTAGCACCAAATATATGCATGCATACAATGATCATGGAAACCAATGGTAGCCCTTAGACACACTCTTTGGGAATGAACAAAGGATTCATGAACATATGAACATGACTTAAATCTACAAGCGTGTCATGTTATAAGCTACAATCCTCACCCAGAAGGGTGTGGTGTCCCTGACCTCCATCCTCTCGAGCAATGGAGTCCTCAAGTGTTGTTGGCTGAATTATCAATCAACGAGCACTTACCTTTGGAAATCTAGTCCATGAATCATGGATATTAGGTTCGTTGGTCATTCTTAGCTCCAAGAATAAACATGTTGGACACAATAAAAAGAAGTTATATCCAAGAAGGACTGATTTCCCAAGTACTTGACCCCCACACAATCTTCAATTGGGATTTATATTACTATGAAATCTCTTTCATAATTCAAAAGGGGTGAATTACCCAGTCCCTACAGGGTTAATCCAACCTTATTTAAAGGATAATGATTCATAGTAGGTTGAAACAGATGAAAAGATGAATTTTATAGAAAAACATCTATGGAAAAAGGGATGGGTAATGATCATCATTGAACCATTTCTGCATACCTAAAACCCACCACCTCAGAGCTGGAACGAAGATGGTGAATCTAATGTGAATTCTTAACCAAGGTGCCAGTTCTACCCCAATGATAATAGACAAAAGGACATTTCACGTCAGACCATTTTTGTTCGCCCCGGTATAAGAAAGGTTCCACCTTAGAGGTGGAGAAGAAATAGTGAACCCTACATGAATCCACAACCAAGGTAGTGGTCTTACCCAACTCAAGCCCCTTCGGCCCACCATGAAAGAAATGGGGAAGGGGGCCAAGCTGAATCCTCAAATATGCACATGTGAAAAATAATTCTACATTGATGAGGTTTTGTGCTATGTGTGTCATATATTTATATTGAAAGTTCCCGCAGAGCAACCTTAGATCCAAATGACATCCCGACGACCAATGCAGACATGCATATTGGTGATCCCGTAGGTGGATGGGTCCCCAAAAAAGTTAAGACCCCTCACCTACCTACCATATTCAACACTGGGTATCCAACGCACTGATAAAAGAGTATCCCTGAAATGGTACTCTCCCCAAGATGGAGGCCGCAAGACAAGACCTCTTGTCTAAAAAGGTATGCCAGCCGCCTCTTCAGCTCTTGTCGGTACCCTAGTACATGGAAGCCCCGAAGGTTGTCTCAAATCGTTCTGGGGTCCTATTCCCATATTATGACATTGAATACCTTCTTTACCATAGGGATGCATATGAATTTTATTCTAAGAGCTTCATCTCAATTACACAGGGGTCCTACTCATGGGGCCCCACTAGTGAGCATCTCTACTAACACCGGATGACCAAGGATCCTCCTGGAGAATAGGACCACATGCTGAGGGCACCTGCCAAAGTCCAGGAGACTCGGGCCCCTTGGGCTGCCCGCCAATGGCGATGAATATATAATCAAGAATGCACCATCACCTGGGTTCCTGAGGAATGTATATTTCTTACTAATGCAGTGGAAATCAATGGGTAGACATATGATTTTTCCCCATCCAGTCAAGTCCACCATAGAAATATTGTGGCACTATATGAGCACAAGCATTTTCCTGCTAGTGCTCGTCAGTCCTGCCATGCAGACAGAGTGGAAAAATATAATAAGATGCAGATATTTTCTAATGCACAACAATACTTCCATCCAAATAGGGAAAAAACCAGCTACACACAGGCAAAAATACTAGTTGATGCATTATGAGACCACCATCTAAATAGGGAATCATCCAGCTAAACTAAGACGCAAATACCTCCTGATGCACAACAAAACCTCCAACCAAATATGGCAGCAAGTAAATATGAGAAGAGTAAAATTTCAAAAGATGCATACAAATCCTGTGAGAAGAATAAATAGACAACTGAGAAAATGAAAATCCATGCTCGTGAATATGAAAACCACTAGTCATATATGGTGGCAGTCTAATTCCTCTGTCCTGGAATAGAAGAACTGCCAGTATCTACTGGAAACTCATGGAGGACCGGAGGAAGCAAAAACTCATGCTCCAAAAACAAAATGGGCCTTCATACCCATTTCATCTAAATATGCATCTCAAAAAATCCTAGAAATGATGGAGGACAAGATGTTGAATTCAAAGAATATCCACTAAACATTCCATGATATCATTGCATCAGTAGCAAAGACATGAAATAAGGGACACGAACCATTTTCCTCGAATGGAATGACTTGCTAGAAAAATTATTTAGTCACCCCAGAGTAGTTATGTATCCCTAATTTCATCCCAGATGGTCTACGGAAATAACCCGTGATATATATACAACCATATTGGAAAAAAATAACAGTTCCAACTGAGGGATGTCGATCCGACATGTTGGCCACTCCAGGGCAGGTATATACCCCTACCAAAACTCAAGATGACCGTTTGCATATCCCAACAATGTCATGGGACACAAAAAGATATTTACTCATATATGAAGGCCATTAACAATAGCAGATTTCCCCAATTACCTAAAAAGAGAGCGCCCAAAAATGAAAGGTGCCAAAGGTAACCCCAAAATGATGAAAACATACATGATCCTGCTCTGCTGGAAGCAGGGGTTCTTGACTCCCTCAATCATATATCAACAAAGGCTCAAGACCCTATCATTCCATTTCCAAATTATGTAAGTGGAAACAACAGTTGAGAAGGTCCTCCCCACAATTTCGCTACCAGCATCTCTAAAGGTCCTCAATAGAGCACTCATGGGGGATCACTCCATGGGCCATGAATGATCAATCATGAGAGATTGTCTCCTGATGCACGTCGGGGTGTCCCTCCCCATGACCTAAATATCAGACAACAATAAGGTCCTACCATTGTTTTCATTGACCTTGATGGTCCTCCCTAGGGTATACACTGTAGATATGCTTCTCCCTGTAGTCGGGCATCCAGTCGTGATGGTTTTCCCCACTATGACGGCAGTCATTGGGAAGGCCCTCCATGCAATAACATTTGTTCTGAAGGTCCTCCCTATAGTAACCCCAAGAAAGGATAAGGACTTCCCCTTATTTCATTACATCTTAAAGGCCCTCCCTAAGATGTTCACTACAAAAATTCTCCCTACATCCAGTTATCGAGTCATGATGGTAGTCCTCTCCTTGATGACGGTCATTGCGAAGGCCCTCCATGCAATGATAGTTTGATATGAAGGTCCTCCTCATAGTTCCATCAAGCGGCAAGAAGGTCCTACCCTTGTTTTATCTTTCCATGAAGGTCCTCAACAGGGTATACGCCATAAGGAAATTTCACATGATCGGGCATCTTATTGCAATAGTATACCTTGTCATTGCAGCACCAAATTCGAAGGTCCTCCGTGAATCCAAAATCCATACTGGAAGTAAGCTCCTCCACTTTTTAGAAAAATATGATAAAGACCTCCTATGATGAGATGCTTAGTAAAAAAGAGTCATACACATCAGGTTCTCCGTTTGTAACGAGTGATATTATTTCTCTACTAGAGGATGGCATGGGGCCACGCTCATCTTCTGAGAAACCCCCACAGCAAATGAAAATCAATAAAGCTCCCACTATCCTAGTTTATTGGAATTTATTTATTAAGAAGTATTTGAGCTGGGAATATCAAGTAGAGGAGCCTCCGTAAGAACAACAGCATGATACATTCATCATGAGAAGACAACTAGCTAGGGATAATATACCAGTGATGTATTGGCTTACATCGACTCCTCACTTCGATATACCTAGAGAATTGTGTAGGGAATGCACACATGACATTCCCCTAAATATATGTACGATTGTTCATCATCTGAAATAAAAAATCCTACCCTATGAAGGCTATGCAGTCCATGTCAACATGTTAGGGGATATTCATCATCTAATCGACCTGAAATCTCTCCCATCTGCATGGTATCCCCAATTATAAAGGTGAAAGAAAAACCTTGAACTCGACTACCTCCTTTCACTTCATAAGTCGCATCACCACATTGGAAATTCCCCATATGGAGTTCGCATTCAGGGATGGGGAGAATATAAAGCTCTACAGTTCACCCAACATCTAATCTAGAAGGCCCCATTGGAAATGACATCCAACAATTCCATTTCATAGAGGTATCAATCAAGTGAAACCCATTTTTAGGAAGGATGTGATAATCAAAAAAACATCCCCGAGTATGTCTCGAAATTGTTAGGTCTGAATAGATCAGTCCATCAAAAATTTTCTAAGTCAGGAAACCATGGATAACAAGCAGACATTCCACCTAAGAGAATCCAACTTTCTAGTAGTGATCATGTCTTCAAAACCCATAGACTCCTCTCATACCCAATTCCATACTCAGCTCACACCCACTTGGGAGTACATGAAATTGAAAAGGTGGAAATAGCGGCATCTACCGACACGATAAGGAACAACACCAGCCCACAGGACTGGGGGAATTTTTCACTCAATATGTCCCTGTAAGAACAACAAATCCATGTTGTAGCACATCGATGGAAGAACGGGAAATACGGCAGCCCACAGGGCTGGGGGATTTTTTACATCAAATACCTTCACCTTATACATCTGTCTTCCACGAACTAAGAAGAATGATGTATAGAGGAGTTACTCGTTCCACTCCTTCTCATGGTTCATAGCCTCTAAGACAAAGGCATGTTACGAGTTCAGAAAAGGGCTCCCTTCTGGTCAATCTTCGCCATGAAACCCTGAAGCATACCACAGAATGGAAGGTGAAATAAATAAAAGGGATCAAAAAGTCTTCGTACCATTGGACGTCGGGTACACCACCCCAAATGTGGTATGCTCTAGTGAACGTGGTAACCTTCAACCCCACAGATGTCATGGGAAATGATGCGGAGGGATAGGATGCATAGGAAGATGGTTCCCTCCTAGAGGTATCCAACACCAAACCTAGTGGTGTGTATACCTGGATCCAATGAGAGATCCCAAATATGGGAGCCCCCTTTGTTAATCCATCTCTACCTCCCTCACAAAACCCCAATAAGGAGAAGAATAAATACAAGGTCTTCAATGAACCACCTCTTGCTCCTCCGAAGAATGTGTCCCTCACTCTCAAAGAGATATTCGCCACTAAAGAGGAGGAAATGAAAGAGCTCGGGAAATTTATGGTTGAGTTGTATCAAGGGAGCTTCCTTTCCATATGTGCTCCCCTGATAGAATGTTAGCAGGTGATCCCAGAAGATGTGCCATTACCATATGCACTTATCCTAGTGAATGATTCCAAGATCAGAGGCCCATTCTATCCGGACTCGAAAGGACATAAAGAATCCCCCCCCCACTGGGAGGGCAGTCAGATTATATCAGGTAAACCCACAAATGATATGCCCTACTGGGTATCAACCCCAAATTCCAGCAGCACTGGAACACCCAATCATGGACACTACTGTAGAAAATCGAGCTCCCGCCCAAAAAGATATGCATCAAGGGATCTCAAACACCATCAAGAAATTAACATCTCGATTAGAATCCTTGGAGTGGCGGCACACTCTGATAAAAATAGAGAACAAACCCTACCTTGATTGGGTGAGAAATGTTCTTCCACCACCAAACATTAGGAACCCCGTATTCCCAGTATTCAATGGTTAAGGGGACCCAGAATAGCATTTAATGCACTGTACCTCTTAATGTGACCCCATGATGGGAACTCCGGAGCAGCAAGAAGCAGTAAAACTCAAGTGCTTCATAGGAACCCTATAGGACTTGGCCTTTGTAAGGTATACTAGCCTACAATCCAATTCAATCAGAGGCAGGGAGGACCTATGGTGATAGTTTCTCTTCCAGTTCACTTCAACACTGCCTAAGATGAATTTTATTGACCCCGTGAACTATAAACAGTGAGATAACAAAAGATTCTCAAACTTCATTTCTAGATGGAATGGCCTGACATATTCTCCTAAACGGCCACTCCCCTAGGATAAAATTCTCCCTATTTGAATCGATAATCTTCTGTATGAATTGTGAACACCACTAATCCCAGTGAAGTACACATGTGGGTTCAGATATTTCCCTACATTTCCCAATGGACTGATGACTCTTTGTAACAGACAAATCATAAGTCATGAGTGGCCCCATCAGCCCCTGGGAAAAGAGCGGGAGAAGATGATGCAGCTTCTGTCATACTTAACCCACCCCCAGCACCATCTCTAGTTATGAGGCCCCCACCGAATTGTGCAGGACCCCCTGGATGCAAACAACCACCCATCACCTTGTCCAGGTGAGCAATAGGGTGCTAAAAGAAATAAATTCGAAAAACGATGAAATAAGGCTTACCCATTCTGAGACGAACAAGTTTGTGGCTATTTCATAGTTTCCACGAATTGAAAATTACTTTAGCTACCAGAACCAAAGTGAGCTGAAGAAGTGGGTCTCAACGACCATAGAAATTATTTTCCCTATCACCGGATACTGGGACACACAATCCAATAATTCATTGTTTTCAAGGTCCTCCTCTAAAAGATGGAGGATTGTGGGAAAGTCAAGTTGGGCCCACCTTAAGAAAAAGTGGTGTATGTTTCCACCTCAGACTGAATAGAGGAAGAGGAATGAAAAAAGGTCTCTAGTATGAAGGAGAAATTGTTTGAAAATTGGATAAACTAAAAGACCATCAATCAAGTCCATGGAATCCTCCAGGCACAGTTGAAGCAACCAATTATGCCCCCAAAATCTCCTAATATAGCACATCCATCCTCTTTGGCCCTGCATCCCTCTAAAGGCCAGAAGGGTAGAAAGAAAAAGCAATAAAATGAGCTGACACAGAAGCCAATGTCAGTTTTGACACTTTCAGACATCATGCCAATAGACTTGGTACAATAGGCACTGCCCCCCCCCCCAAATGGTACAATGGGCACCGCCCCTCCAAACAATACCATCAGAATGAGATAGTCAGACAGAAACACTATCAGAACAAGAACTAATCTTCAGCTCCATTAATGTCATTCACTTGATGGACCTCTTCTCTGATGATAATTATAACCACAAACCTGAATTCCCCACACCCAACCATAGAGCCAAAGGAATTGGCTGTAGAGGCTGGAGGTTTCTCAGAATACAAGATCGTGACGGGAGTAAAATTCCCATCCACACCAAAAATCAAACCATTAAAACTGCGAAAACTCATGGAAGGACCCTCCAGAGGATGCAACAAGAACCCAAATTCTCTTCTTCCCATGCCAGAAGAAATAAAAGCCTAGTAATCATGGAATATCCATCATGGGAAGAAAAATATCAAATATTCAAATGCATAGAGGTGGACCAGTTCAGCCAAACATTTAAACAACAACAACACCATCGACCCCTATTACAGATGCCAAACCATATAATTACAAAGCATGAGCCCCTAAAGTGTCTATAAAAGATCAACCTCATGTTGGGAATCACCAACCTTTAGGGAAGAAATATTATATTCTAAATCAACTGGCTTCAGTACTAGAAAATATGTTTATCTTGGATGTGTTGAACTTTTCTGCAAATTTAGGGAGGAACTTATCAAAGCCTTACTTTGAACCAAGTATTTCTATTCCAAACTAGCAGCATCCAAATTCTATGAGACAGAGACCAATCCCGAAGAATTTCATGTCGTTATCTTCTTAACAATTAAGGATAAAGACACCATCAGGAAATGGCATATAAAACCCTTATATGTGTCCAAAACGATAAATGGAATTGATGTCCAAAGGATCTTCATCGACAACGGCTCTGGATTCAACCTCCTCCCACTGCAGACTCTTCGTCAGTTGAGCTATGATGTAGATAGTTTGACATCCTATACTAAAACTCTGATGGGATATGACAAAAGAGAGCTGAAATTGATGGGACAAATCATGATTAATACTTGGATTAGAGATATCATATCAGATTTTGAGTTTTTATTAGTACGACCATAAATTTTCTATTAGGGATTCATTGGCTATATAAGCACACTACAATTCCGTCATCAAACCATCAGTGTGTCAAATATTGTGCTAATGGAAGAAAAAGATGTTACATTCTGATAAATCCACATTTGAGTCATCTGAGTCACATATATTGATCCATGGTTCTATAAATCCAATGAAAACATCTGTTGGACAACGACATTGATTGGATAAAAGCCCCAAATGGTTTGGAAATGGCTCCCACTGATCTCCCTCCAACAACTTGGGGAGGAGTACTTACTACCCATCAACCAAGTTGGATGCACAAGTGCAAGTTCAGATGTTGACTAAATTTTGTACATGATCTCCGTCATAGACACCAAGTCCAACGACACATAAGAGCGGGATGACTCCTATGATGTTTGGAAAATCCCTATAAAAGATGCTCCAGGACCATCCTTGGGGCATCATACTACCCTTGCCTAAAACACAAAGGAGAAAGATGATTTCTCTCCCAATATTGTAGAGTTCATCTGAAAAATCCACTCTCCATTAGATGAGGAAGAAGATGGAGATGATGAAGTCATTGAAGAAGAATAAGAAGTATAAGAAGATCTCAAAGATTCCCCTAATCCATTCAATGATGGTGTCTCCACCATAATCGATGAACTTAATGAGATAAATTTGGGCACTGAAAATGACCCGCGGTCCACTTTGATCAGTGTGGCTATGCCTGTCAAAGAACAAGATGCATAAACATCCTTCTTAAAGAAGAATCGAGATGTGTTTTCCTGGAACTACATAGCAATGGCAGACCTCAATCCGGAGGTCTCCACTCATCATCTGGTCTTACCAAAAGATCACTGGGGCTATAATCAGACAACCATAAGGACCCACTCAACACATGCTACCAAAATAGAGACTGAAGTTGAAAAGATGATCAAATACAACTTCATATGGGAGGCCCAATAATCGTTCTACCTGGAAAACATTGTCCCTATAAAAAAGAGTAATGGATAGATTAGAATCTACATTGACTCGAGGGACCTTAATCGGAACTACCCAAAATAGGATTTACCTATCCTGATCACAAAATTGTTGATCGATGTTACAAAAATATATGAAGTCCTATCTATCATGGAAAACTATTCATGGATATGACCAGATCTGAATGGCCCAAAGAGATGAAGAAAATATCTCTCTTAGGGCCCATTAGAGAGTGTTTAATTATAAAGTAATTCCCTTTGGTCTAAAAAATTCAAGCAACAAATATCAGCAAGCTATGCATCGCATATTCAATACCTTATTGGGAATGTTCATCGAGTGTTATGTTGATGAATTGGTGGTTAAATCACGACAAAAATCAATCTACCTGCGTGATCCTGAAACCGTCTTCAACAAATTGTGGCAGCAAAATTTAAAGATGAATCCCCTAAATTTCACCTTTTACGTTACCTAAGGAAAATTCCTCGTCTTTGTTGTATGCCATCGTGGCATCGAATTCGACCCTAAGAAGACAAAATCCATCCTTATCATTTCCCCGCCTCGCAACATCATAGAGTTGAGAGGTCTCCAGGGGAACCTCGCCTAAATTCAACATTTCATATCCAACCTATCAGGTAAATGATTACCTTTCACTAGGATTATTACCAAAGGAGTTATTTATGAGTATGATAATGATTACCATGAAGTGATCATCAATATAAAAATATATATCCTAATCCATTCAATGTTGATGCCACTAGTTGATGGGAGACTAATCATTTTGTATGTAACTTAGCTAGAACGATCAGTAGGGACCTTTTTCACATAGAAGAATGATTCCAGAAGCGAGAACATTCTCTATTACCTTAGCCGAATAATGATTGATGCCAAAACTCGATATTCAGTAATTGAAAAGAATTGCCTAGACCTAATCATCATATTTTAGAAACTACATCATTACCTACATCACCATCTGGTCCACCTTGTTTCCCGCTGTAACCCGCTCAAATATATCCTCAATTGTCCAATTCTAAATGGGATCTTATCGCGATAGGCATTCATCTTGAAATAGTTTGACAAATGGTACATTCCCCAGATGGCAATAAAAGGGAAAGAGTTAGAAGAATTCTTGGTTGAGCACCCCTTCTAAGAAAAAACACAGCTGGATGCCAAATTTCTGGATGAAGAAGCATTTTCCGTCCAAGAGGACCCTACGATATGGGAGATGTCCTTCAATGGTGCTTCTTGAAAATTGTCATGTAAAAGGATGGAGAATCCCAATCTGAACAATGTGGGGCTGGGGATTATACCGGTATCCCCTAAAAAGGCTTTCTTACCTTACTCTTTCCTACTTTCATAAGGGTGTACAAATAATGAAGCTGAATACCAAGGCCACATTGCAGGCCTAGAGCTGAAATTTCATGTGCAATCCAAACACCTAAAAATAAAGGGTTATTTAGATCTATTCATCAAACAAGTATATGGTGAATATTCCATTATGAAGGAAGTATTGGTTCCCTTGATGAACCATATTCGAGAACTGATGGTAGAATTTCCATCAGATCCAACATTGACCTATGTCTCCCAGTCACCAAATTCTCAAGACGATGCTTTGGAAAATGCATCCACATCCATGGCCGATCTGGATTGGGATATAACGGTCATTTGCATTTCCCATTACTGGTTGGTATTTCTATTCATCTAGAGAAATACTAAGGAAATAAATGAAATTACCCCAGTCTCAAAGCCTCATGGTCACACCACTGGCTGGATGAAACCCATTAAAATTTACCTTCGGAATAGGTAACTCCCTCCAGATAGGGCTGGAAGGGAGAAGATCCAAAGACAGGAAGTCAACTTTTTCCTGTACAATGGTGTAAACAAGGAAAATGTTCTCTACAAGAGAGGCATTAACAGAGTCCCTCTCAGATGAATTGATGGAGAATAGATTGTTTCCATCATGAAATATGTTCACGTCGGGGTTGTGGAGCACACCAATCTGCAACCAAGATCTCTCACTAAATAACAAGGCTTGGTTATTATTAGACCACTATGATATTGGATTGTTCCATATTCACCAAGAAATTCCATTCATATCATGTTCATGCTAATTTCATACACCCCGCTAGAGTTACTTCATACAACTAAGTGCTCTTATCCATTCGATATCTAGGGGATGGATGTTGTGGGAAAATATCCTCCCACCATATCCAGACAATTCAATTTCATCCTCACAGTGATCAATTTGTTTTCCAAATGGTCTGAAGTCGTAACCATTAAATAATTTAGGGAGGAAAACATCTTAATATTTGTAAATTCCAGCATCATCCAAATATTTTGTGTCCCTCATACCATATTGATAGAAAATAGCACCATCTTTTTCTCCACTGAGTTGGGAAAGATATACCAAGAGTATGGAATTAAATCCAACTGGTTGTCCCATGTCCATGCAGTGACAAATGGGCATGTAGAGGCTTTCATTAAGACATTGTCCAACATACTACAAAATATGGTTGATAAGGATAAGAAATAATAGATAGAAAATCTTTTTCATACTTTGTGGGATTACCAAACCACAACCCGGACTTCCACATAGGCAACCACATACACATTAGTATATGAGGAAGAGACAATGTTACCTATATAAATCCAAGTACCATCACTTCTCAGGTCCATTTGTGATCAACTATCCATGAATGATCAATCCTAGAGATGGTTTGATGAGTTGGAATAGTTAGATGATTTTTTTTTCACAATTTAGACCATTTGGAAATCTATCAAAACCAGATTTCATGAGCCTTCAACCAAAAGGTTCACCTTCGATCATTCCTCGAAGAAGAAACATGGTTAGTCGTCAAAACCCCAATGATACTCGAGAAGATGCCCCCAAATATTGAATAAAAGTGGGAAGGACCATATGTCATACATAGGGTCTATTCCAATAGAGCATATGCCTTGATATCAATAGACGGACAACTCATTCAGACTCCCACAAATGTGATGTTCTTGAGGAAATAGTTCACTTAACAGCCAAGATGTCATGGTCCAAACTCTAAGACCTTATACTATGAGTCGTAATAGAAACTGCCAATTCATGGTCCAAACTCTATGACCCTAAACAATGATTCATTTTCCTGACCTCATTCTGCTAAAATCTGTGTTATTAGTCCATCCAACACGACATTAAGCCATCATGTCATGGTCCAAACTCTACCCCACATGTTATGGTCCAAGCTCTATGACCCTAAACTATGAGTCATTTTCATTTCCAAATGATGTAAAACTACAAGGAAATCATCCCTAAAACAATACATTAAACTATGGATCATGTCCTTGTCGTAAGACATTAAACTACATGACACAAAATGTTCTAATTTCTGGATAATAAAATGCATGATCTCTCAAAAAACTACATACTGATTGATACTTTCCCTCACAGGATACGTAAAGATCCCTTGATCTTTGATCTTGGACCAGTCCGTATAAAAAATTCCTCCATCATACCCGTTATCTAGTCATAATCATAAGGGAAATCCGTATCACTCCTTGTTTCTCAAATCATTAACAAATCACATGAGCTTAGGATCAGTGGTAGGGATTATTTTACAAAATCAAACTATGGAGTAACATGGTAGACCTGGAAACCGTGATGGATATAACAATAATACCCCTACCACTGGACCGATCCAAATTGGTACAAGGTATATACTGAACTATGTATGGCTTTCTTCCTTCCCCCGTAGGATACGTAGCAATGCCTCGATCCTCGATCTTGGCACAACACCATCAAGAAGATGAAAAGAATACCCCCATCATATCATCTACCTCTCAACACCTTTGAAGGAAACCCTATGTCCAATCCTTGTTTCTCACAATGAGTATGACTCATGTGAGCTTAGGATTAGTGGTAAGGATTCTCTTAAGCAAATAAGTTATGGAGAAGTATGGTGGAACCAACACCCCTAGAAAATTAATCACCTACATATGGGCCGAACTATATCGATAACAGGGAATGTTTAGAAATATGTGCAGCTTGATTCCTACCCTAGTAGGATATGTAGTGTTGCCCAGATTTCGAATTCTAGCCCACCCATCATCAAAAAAGGAAAAGTGAAAAAATTCACTCAAATGTCCCTATACATCGAGATAACATTTGCAAGGAACATTCAGAACTACGTATGGCTTGATTCCTACCCTCGTAAGAAACACAGTGACATCCGAATTTGGAATCCAGGCCCATAAAAATATATATGAATACAAAATGACCTCACATATTCTTACACATAGACAGAGCCATATCAGTGCAGGAAACGTTCAGAACTACGTGCGGATTGATTCCTATACTCGCGAGATACGTAGTGATCCCTGGATTTGGCATCTCTTCCCAGCCACAAAAAATGATCCTTTTCTCCCATACAAGGGTTAGAATTTTACATGGAGTCCATGAAAGGACCTAACTGCATGAAAATAAACTGTGACGTTCTTCAAGGGTTATGTATGGTCTAGTCCTCAATGTTAAGAGATCCCGCACACGCCCCATGCTCACTAAGAGTCAAAATATCCCACTTCCTCCTATACATAGGAGTCAAGATGATGTTGAAGCTCTAAGTAGCTCATATTTAATCATGGTCTGGGTATTCTCAAACTATTAGGAATAACATTCCCGTTTTTGAAACTCCATACTTAGGGAGAACTTGGATCCAAATAATAATTCAAGGCCATCAGAGATAGAAGGCTAGTGTTCTACGGACACCTTTGATTGACTATGGACGTCATTCCTTAGAGGCTTTGCATATGTTTCCCACAAAAATTTCCGCCAATAAAGAAAATATTCATCCCCCATAGAGTTCTCTCTTATCTCAATATTCCCAATGGCTTCCAAGCCCCAAGTCATCCCTCATAATTCATGTTTCCCCTAGGACTATGGTTTAAACCTTCTTTCAACACTTGCGTCTATGTAACGCTGGAACATCCTAATTTCAATGAAAAAAATATTAAGGATCATTATGACAGTATAATTTTCTTGACCGAATGACTCTAAACTGCATGGTTTCATGTCCTCACCACATGAAATTAAACATCAAGGCCAAAATTGTCCTTGATGTATGACATTAAACTCCATAGAAATGGATTAAGGCTAATGTTCCCTCTAATGTTGATTTTTATATTCATAAAAAATGAGATAAAATCCTAATAATCCCATGTTTTTCAAACAAATCATAGAGTGCGTGATCTTAAGGATCTCAGCAAGAGATACATCGTGACATTATGAACAAACAATCCAAAAAGATGGTCTTAGAAGCACGACCCTAAAAGGCATGTCACCATTCCCTCCTCAGAGAAGAGCCCCACTTCCTGGCCTGGTGAACTTAAATGAAAAGTCACTCCAATGAAGGAATTAATTCCTCACCTTGTGTATGAGTCAGATATACATAAGGAAAACCTGATTATGTAAGTAAATTACAGTTCAAAATGTCCCCAATATGTTCGGATACACTCCCACCATACCCCAAACTCCATGATTTGAGTTATCTTGAATCCCCATAACCTTTCAAGGCCTTATGAGAGGTAAGGCCAATGTCTTTTGGAAACCTTTATTTTGACTATGCACATCATGGCCTAGTGGCTCTACATATGTTTCCCACAAAAAAGACCATCATACAAGGGAAAATTTGTCCCCAGGAGAGTCATCTCCTATATCCGTACATCTAATGGATTCCAAGCCTCGTTCAATCCCACCTAATTAAAGGGCCCTCAAATTCATGGTTTACATTTTCCTCCTTACTCACATCCTAGATATATCGGAACATACGGGCCCGATTTATCTTTGGTCTCTTTTGAGGTTTTTAAGGATTCCCCATCCATATGCATGAAGATGATCCTCATACAAAAGAAGAGTGCCTCTAATAATTTCTATGTTTCCCCAGAAGATAATCAGTTAATATTCCCCCTTTTCGTGTTCAATTGAACCCCTTATCGAAGGACACAAACTGTATTAAGAAAGTTCCCAATCTCCATAATCCTCAATAGCCATTGGAGATGGAAGGCCCGTATCCTACAGACACCATTGATTAACAATGAACATCATGTCATAGTGGATTTTCATATATTTCCAAAAAATGGTTGTTAATCGAAGTAAAATTCATCTTTAGGATATTCTGTTCCAGACTCCATACGCTCAAATGACAATGATGTTTTGACAGACCCCTGTATTTGTAAGGCTCTTGAAAAATGGCTTACATAACCATTTCTTTCCAAAATCCCCTGACATAGAAAGGACTCCTAACTAAACTGACCATTCAACAGCTCTCCCTCAATCAAGTAAGAATAGTGTACGAACAGTTTCCCACTCAAAGATGACATGAATGTCACTAGTGTTTTCAGACACCACTACTCAGGCCAACCACCCATTGTGGCTCCCTACATTGAAATAAATTAAAAATGTTGAAAATCCCTACCAAGCCATTAGAAATGGAAGTCTTTTGTCCACTTTAATCCTTTTTTAAATATGATCATCATGCCCTAGTGGCTCCTCATACGTTTCCCACAAAAATTGTTTTCAATCAAAGGCAAATTTGTCCCCAAGAGAGTCCTTTCCTACATCTGTATTCCTAAAACGTCTCCCAAGCCTTCTGCATGTCCAAAGTCAGAAATTAAGGGTCAAGATGTAACAGCCCGAGATTTTATGAAAAATATTCTTTTTAATTTTATTAATGTCTTGTGTTGTACGCTACACCAAAAGGAGCTTTCACAACACACATCCTTGACTTGCCTTGCATTACACGCAATCGCGACCTTCCTCGATAGCGTGTGTAGTACATAGTACTGAGTTTCACTAAACAACGATATGCTATTAAGATATTATTAAAACTAGCCGTTAAGAATAGTAATAACCACCTTTTAAAATTTTAGCAATTTTAGCTCTCAAAATGGACTTCATTTTTGGATTCGGAGTATCGAATTTAGCCTAAGGTGAAATTTTGGTACTTTTCGGATAACTTTCATATTTTGATGAATAGTGAAAATTACTAAATTATAATTAAAAACATCTTTTTTAATAAAAATAATTAATAGTGATAAATTATTAATTTGAGTGGTTTTAAAGTATATTTAGAAAATATTTTTACAATTCAATACAATTTTGGTCATTGTATATAATTTCACATTTACACCAGACATAAACAAGTGTTAATCTTTTGATAGTTATTATCTCTTAAAAACACACTTTGTTGTGACAGCGGATATTAATTATAAAATTAATTAATGCAACTTATATGTTGATAATTTTGTAAAATAGAAATCATTTTTGAATTCGGAATATCCATTATAGCTTAGGGTGAAATTTTGGCTTTTTTCTGAAAAACATCAATTTTTGATGAATAGTGAAACTACTAAGTGGTAGTTAAAAAAATTAATTTTTTCATAAATCTTAATTTTACCGCTTCTGTGAATGGAATTTCAAAAATCTGAGAGACACGGTTGATGTCAGTAAGTAAAATGTGGTTCAATGAGATGAAAATAATTTTTGGTGAATAGTAACTTTTTACTTTTATTTACCACGGTTAAAAGTAAATAGGGTAATTAAGTGTAAAAATGATATTAATATTACCCTAACACATGTCCTAATCCTACTGGACAAATGTATTTCGACCAAAAACAAACTTAGGAATAAAATATGACCATTTAGGCCCACTTGGATTAGATTAGGACATTTATTATTATTTAATTCAAGAAAAGTTAAAAGAGTTAAAATCAAAGTTTATTTACTAAAACATTTTTAATATAAGGTTATACATAAGATAAATTCGATTTTAAATATTCATTAGAAAGCTAAAAATATTTAATACATAATGGTATTTTATTTGTAATTTTTAGACATTAAATAATTTAATTTATTTATGACACAACGATGATACAGTAATTATCTTATTAATGAAATATTGACATAATTTATGTTATAAATACTCAAATAAATATAATTTGAGACTTTTTATGACATAAACTAATTTTATAGGTTAATATGACATGTTATTGTTGATTTAATTAACTTTGTTCGAACTTATCATTCTGTTATGATTTTCACAAAAATCAATTACTAAATAGTGTCAAAATTGACATAAAATAGTTTTTAAAACAAATTTTATATTATTAATTGTTATTTTATTCCTAAAAATCTAAGGTTAGGCCAAATGACTTACATAAGGATATATATATTAATAATAAAAAATTTGTTGTTAGTTTGGCTTCTTATAGTATGTTTATTAACCTTATAGTGTAAGAACACAAGAAGACACGGTAAAAGTAAAAGTATTTAACTTAATGTTAAATCTAAATGATAAGGTTAATGTAGGAACCTAAACTTTTCTAAATTATATTGTATGAGAGTATTTCGACCCATCCCCACCTTATCTTCGAAATAAATCAATTTGGAGCTATTTAAAAACGATTTTTTTTTATAATAAAATAATATTTTTTGTTATTCCAAAGGTGCCCCTCTCCTCCCTTATAAAAGGGCACCTCCTCCCTCTCCTCCTCACACCAATTTTAGCATTCAAGCTCGGCGAACCCCTGCCAAAATATCTTCTCCACTTACCTAGTATCATCCTAGAGGTCCTGGTCTTCTTTAAACACCAATTTTAGTGCCCTAAAAGGAGGTCTCAAAGAAGCACTTCAAAGAAGAGGTAATATCCATTACCGATCCATTCCAATTTCTTTCTTCTTCAACTTCTTCTTCTTTAGTTGTTTCATTATGAAGTAATAACATCAGTATCACTCATATACTTATATGTTATTATAAGTATGAAAAAACCCTATTTAACCATCTTTCCATCCTACAGAAAATGAAATCACCGCGCGTGCGTACGTACGGAATACCGTCTCCACGCCATGGTGTAATCTATTTTCCGCCACCTCCTTAATTGGATGGGTATAATGGTGTAAGGAGTAAATATATATTATTATTATATAGTGATATTGATACTGAAATAGTATACATACACTTCAACACAATTCCACGGCCATGGGAATGATACCATCGCTCGTGCGTACGTACGGACTACCGTCTCCACGACGCGATGAGATTCATTCTCCATGTTAACCATTTAAGAATAATTATAAAGTATATATAAGCAATAATAATAAAATATATGACATTATAAGGCTACTGGATTTATTTATATATGTATGTCATCTACTTACTTCCATTCAAGACAATGAGTAAAGGAAAACAACGTTCATGCTTACGTACGGACTACCGTCTCCATGAACGGTGTGTTTCATTTCATTTATATATTTATTAAATATATATATATATACTGAATATATATGATATATAAATCATGTTTTATATTCTGGAAGTAAGTAAATCATGATATAAGTAATAATAATGTCAAGAACAACAAGTCCAAACACCTACGATAAATGAAACGATTTTACCCAAAACACTTCTTTAACATGGAATTTACAAAATTACAGGTAATATAAAGTCATAAGTGAACCATATATGATATCATAACAATGAATATGATTCTGTAATAAGTTAATGACATTATTTAAATCATTATACAGGAGGTTCGGACACTTCCGAAGCAAATCGGACTTAAGGTAAGGGAAATATCACAATCTCATTTTTATCCGAGATTGTTTATACTTTGGCATTTACTGGGGTGTATTTTATCATCCACATCCATGTTTCCTCAATATGTAATATTATTTCCATCCACCTACAATTTTTTAAATCCAATTTTACCCTTTGGTGAGTTTTTAGTAAAAGATATGAAAGGAATCTTTTGTCATTTTTTAGTATGAGGTACTTTTTGACTTTCTGACAAAAGTACGAGAAGAATGTTTCTTTTAACTTATACGGCATGAATGGATTTTTAAAACATTATTTCCAAGAAGCTTCCTTTACAAGTTTTCAAGTTTATTTTTAATCAACTTCTTTTAGTTAAAATTGTATGACATGTTAAGAAAGGAAAAGTGTTTTTGAAGTAGAAATGATATTTTCCTCAAGAATGAAGTTCAAGTGTTTTATCAAAATTATTTTCCGCCTAAGATAATAAAGGGTTATGTTTTTATCCCTATTATTACATTGATTTTATTATGTTATGATGGAATTATTTTTATGAATTCCTTTATCGTATATGAATTGTTTTATGATGTCATGATGTTTAAGATTCCCATTTTTATTACATGGGTTACGCAATGATGTATGGTTTATGATTTTGTGGCACACATAAGAATGGTATCATTATGAGATGGGTGAGACCTATATCTCCCTCCAATTCATTGGGTAAAGATTTTATATCTCATGAGATAGACCTGGCTGGAATGGTAGGTTATACCGATTCAGTGAAACAGGACTGAAACGAGGGTGACTCGGTTCAGAAAGGGACTTTGTCCACTAAGATAGTCTTGGAAATGAGTCTTGACTAACAAGAAATGATTCTCCATGATTATGTGTATATTCCACAATGTTTCATGTTTTATGTTATGATTATTGGGATTTCATTTCACTACTATGATTTATCCCATGTTATGAAATTATGCTCTCTTTTGCAGGTTAAGATTTCCAAAATGTTATGTTCTTTTGAATATGATGTGATTGATATTTCTTTTGATTACCCTTACTGAGCATTTGATCTCACCCTTTTATGTTTACTTTTCCCCAGAATATAAAGAAAGGTTTTAGGTATAAAAAAAAGGGAAGATCTTTATGGGAGATGTTGAAGATATTTCATCAGTATTAGAAGATTATACTCCGAGTTTCCAAAGACACTAAACTATTACGATCCTTGTGTGTGTGTTTTTTTATGTACTAAGTATTCCGAAAAAGTAATGTAATGTCCATGTACGATAAGATTTGGGTCTCTACAGTTGGTATCAGAGGAAAGGTTTAGTCAACCTTTGGAAACTAGGATGAGAGATCTTTAGTGAGATCCCTAAAGATATTTCTAAGGTATGTCTAGGGATGTCCCTAAGGTTAATTATACGTATAGGTTATAGTACTAGAATTACACTAATGATCATAGAATTAAACCTATGATGTTAGATATTGAAGGTACTCCCCATTTATTATGTTGTTTTCCCTAGCATGATTTTTGCCTCTCACACTATTCTTTTTGGGTTTTAGACGATGGCTGGAACCCGAAGGAACCGTGTTGATCAATGCAATGGACAATGCAATGATTGTCCTCCTGAACAAACAAATGTTATGGGAGATGGAGTGCAAAATCTTATTGCTATACTTAAACAAGCTATGAATCATTCTGGACTTCCAAATGAGCAGAGAAGGGAACAATATTCTATTGAGTCCTTCATGAGGCAACGTCCACCTTCTTTCAGTGGGTCTTCTGATCCACTTGTTGCTGAACAATGGATCAGTACCACTGAAAAGATATTTTCACTTCTTCAATGTTCTGAACATGATAAATTCATCTTAGAAGTATATCGTTTGGAAGGTGAAGCTGATCAATGGTGGAATCTTATCAAGAACACGAGGCAAGGAGATGAAATTGAGTCCATGGAAGGGGACGAGTTCAAGAACTTATTTTTTAATATGTACTTCCCTCATATTCTTCGAACAAAGATGCAGAAGGAGTTTATTGAACTATAGAAAAAGGGTGATGAATCTGTTGGTATATACGAAGCGAATTTTACAAGACTTGCAAGGTATGCATCTGGCATTATCATCCAACTTGAATGTAAAGTTGATCGATTTTTCAGTGGTTTAAAACCATGTCTTCGAAGGGAATTAGATATAAGAGACTTCATTAGCTATGAAGAAATTGTGCATTGTGCTATCATGGTAGAAATGGAAGTTGGTGTTACATATCCATCTCATGGTTTTGACAAGAAATGAAAGATGGAGTTCAAGGAGAAATCTCAGAATAATGGTGAAAAGAAGATGAATGTTTCCTTATGGTCAAAGTGTGGAAAGAAGCATGGTGGAGACTATCTTAATGGGACTAGAAAATTTTTTTAAGTGTGGAAAAGAAGGTCATCAAGAAGCTGAGTGTCGAAGTAATGGAAAAAGGGTTTCTAATGATGTGAATAAAGCAAAGACTGCAGAGAACGCACCGCCAACACTTCAATGCTTCAAGTGCAAGGAAATGGGGCATTATGCTAATAAATGCCCTAATCCAAGGGTTAGTGATGATCAACATGAGCAACCACTTATGGAAAAGGACAAAGGGAAGTCACATGTGATCACTATTGGTGATGTTGAATATGACAACGATGTGGTGGAATGATTAAGTGTTTATGTAATGGGATTCCAAAATAATGTTTTATCATAAATTATTGGAATATTTATGTGTTGGACTAATGTGGAATTCAAAGTGATTGAGATATTTTTGGAAATAAGATGATATGCGCATAATGAAGGGAAAACGAGAAAACAAAATGTTTAACAGTATTCATGAGCTCATGATTGATGGTTTTGAGGATTTTGGTATGTGAAAAGTGTTAACTTTTAACTGCATTCAAGTTTTCACTATGGTTCAATGGGTATTCAAGAGAGTAAAAGATTAAGGACTTTGAATGTTTGGAATGTGACCAACAAAACATATCTTATGATATATGGAGATCAATGATGGTATTAAATCTCTGGTAATCGTTTTCACTATGTTATGAGAGTGGACTGCAGTATTATGGATAAGCCTAAAGATTGGAATGGATTATGTTGGACATAAGTTAGTATTGTTTAAGGATAGAAGTTTTTTCGATATTATTGATGGTATGTTATAGTAATATATTTTTAGAAAAAGGACAACCTGCAGGACGGGCGATAGCCCATCGCGTCGGACAAGGCTGTGGGAATCGAACCCACAACCGAAGTGCGACTGGCCTTTATCGCCTACCACTGGCCTACAGGAAGTCCCTGTTTAGTAGAAACTAGTTTTATTATATTAAGCAGTATGATATATTAAGTATAAGTCCATTTTAGGAACCATATATGATTAATCTCACTATAGATCGACTTATGTATATAATTTTTGCTAACCTTTTGTTTGAGACAGATGGAATGACCCGTCATTCTATCACATGATCTGCTAAAACTTCACGAATAACAAATTCAACATCATTTATTTAATATATGAAGTGGAAATTGTTCAAGGTAAGAACAATAGTGAGATTGTACCAAAATAATGTAATTATTTATTTTAATTCAAATTTTCAACTTTAGGGAAATGATCTTGAAAACCAAAAATGTTGTCTTATTTCCCTTATATCGGATGAATCAGATGGTACCCTAGATCGTCACAAATTTATGGCTTTGTGATTTCTGGCTTTTCCATAGCCATTTTCTCTACCACTCTCCATCAGAACATGATGGTTAGATTTCTCTTCCATATCCATATTTTCACCTTTGTGGAAACCCAGTGATTAGTTTAATTGGGTAACCGTTACGTTTCATACTTTTGTTTTTAAATATTGGTTTTGGTATTCACTTTTTACGATGTGGGTTTCTATTAAACAAACTTTCGAGTAGTAAACCATTTATAACCCAGATGAATTTCGAGGGAGAAATTCATTTTAAGGGGGGTAGAATGTAACAGCCCGAGATTTTATGAAAAATATTTTTTTAATTTTATTAATTTCTTATGTTGTATGCTACACCAAAAGGAGCTTGCACAACACACATCCTTGACTTTCCTTGCATTACACGCAATCATGACCTTCCTCGAGAGCGTGTGTAGTACGTAGTACTGAGTTTCACTAAACAACGATATGCTATTAAAATATTATTAAAACTAGCCGTTAAGAATAGTAATAACCGCCTTTTAAAATTTTAGAAATTTTAGCTCTCAAAATGGACTTCTTTTTTGGATTCGGAGTACCGAATTTAGCCTAAGGTGAAATTTTTGTACTTTTTGGATAACTTTCATATTTTGATGAATAGTGAAAATTACTAAATTATAATTAAAAACAACTTTTTTAATCATAATAATTAATAGTGATAAATTATTAATTTGAGTGGTTTTAAAGTATATTTAGAATATATTTTTACAATTCAATACAATTTGGTCATTGGATGTAATTTCACATTTACACCAGACATAAACAAGTGTTAATCTTTTGATAGTTATTATCTCTTAAAAACACACTATTTATTGTGACAGCGGAAATTAATTATAAAATTAATTAATGAAACTTATATGTTGGGAATTTTTTAAAATAGAAATAATTTTTGAATTCAGAATATCAATTATAGTTTAGGGTGAAATTTTGGCTTTTTTCTGAAAAACTTCAATTTTTGATGAATAGTGAAACTACTAAGTGGTAGTTAAAAAAATTAATTTTTTCATAAATCTTAATTTTACCACTTCTGTGAATGGAATTTCAAAAATCCAAGAGACACGGTTGACATCATTAAGTAAAATGTGCTTCAATGAGATGAAAATAATTTTTGGTGAATATTAACTTTTTACTTTTATTTAACACGGTTAAAAGTAAATAGGGTAATTAAGGGTAAAAATGATATTAATATTACCCTAACACATGTCCTAATCCTATTGGACAAGTTTATTTCGACCAAAAACAAACTTAGGAATAAAATATGACCATTAAGGCCCACTTGGATTAGATTAGGACATTTATTATTATTTAATTCAAGAAAAGTTAAAAGAGTTAAAATCAAAGTTTATTTACTAAAACATTTTTAATATAGGGTTATAAATAAGATAAATTAGATTGTAAATATTAATTATAAATCTAAAAATATGTATTACATAATGGTATTTTATTTGTAATTTTTAGACATTAAATAATTTAATTTATATATGACACAACGATGATGCACTAATTATCTTATTAATGAAATATTGACATATTTGATGTTATAAATACTCAAATAAATATAATTTGATAAATTTTATGACTTAAACTAATTTTCTATGTTAATATGACATGTTATTGTTTATTTAATTAAATTTTTTTGAACTTATCATTCTGTTATGATTTTCAAAAAAAATAAATTAATAAATAGTGTCAAAACTGACATAAAATAGTTTTTAAAACAAATATTATATTATTAATTGTTATTTTATTCCTAAAAATCTAAGGTTCGGCCAAATGACTTAGATAAAGATATATATATTAATTATAAACAATTTTGGGTTCTTTTGGCTTATTATAGTAAGTTTATTAACCTTATAGTGTAAGAACACAAGAAGACACGGTAAAAGTAAAATTATTTAACTTAATGTTAAATCTAAATGATAAGGTTAAAATAGGAACCTAAACTTGTCTAAATTCTATTGGATGAGAGTATTTCGACCCATCCCCACCTTATCTTCGAAATAAATCAATTTGGATCTATTTAAAACCGAATTTGGCTTTATAATAAAATAATATTTTTAGTTATTCCAAAGGTGCCCCTCTCCTCCCTTATAAAAGGGCACCTCCTCCCTCTCCTCCTCACACCAATTTGAGCTTTCAAGCTCGTCCAACCACTGCCAAAATCTCTTATCCACTTCCCTAGTATCATCCTAGAGGTCCTGGTCTTCTTTAAAGACCAATTTTAGTGCCCTAAAAGGAGGTCTCCAAGAAGCACTTCAAAGAAGAGGTAATATCCATTACCGATCCTTTCCAATTTCTTTCTTCTTCAACTTCTTCTTCTTTAGTTGTTTCATTATGAAGTAATAACATACGTATAACTCATATACTGATATTTTATTATAAGTATGAAACAATCCTATTTAACCATCTATCCATCCTACGGAAAATGACATCACCGCGCGTGCGTACGTACGGAATACCGTCTCCACGTCGTGGTGTAATCTATTTTCTGCCACCTCCTTAATTGGATGGGTATAATGGTGTAAGGAGTAAATATATATGATTATTATAGAGTTATATTGATACTGAAATAGTATACATACACTTCAACACAATTCCACGACCATGGGAATGATACCATCGCTCGTGCGTACGTACGGACTACCGTCTCCACGACACGATGAGATTCATTATCCATGTTAACCATTTAAGAATAATTATAAAGTATATATAAGCAATAATAATGAAATATATGACATTATAAGGCTACTGGATTTATGTATATATGTATGTCATCTACTTACTTCCATTCAAGACAATGAGGAAAGGAAAACAACGTTCATACGTACGTACGGACCACCGTCTCCATGAACGGTGTGTTTCATTTCATTTATATATTTATTAAATATATATATATATACTGAATATATATGATATATAAATAATGTTTTATATTCTGGAAGTAAGTAAATCATGATATAAGTAATAATAATATCAAGAACAACAAGTCCAAACACCTACGATAAATGAAACGATTTTACCCAAAACGCTTCTTTAACATGGAATTTACAAAAGAACGGGTAATATAAAGTCATAAGTGAACCATATATGATATCATAACAATGAATATGATTCTGTAATAAGTTAATGACATTATTTAAATCATTATACAGGAGGTTCGGACACTTCCGAAGAAAATCGGACTTAAGGTAAGGGAAATATCACAATCTCATTTTTATCCGAGATTGTTTATACTTTGGCATTTAATGGGGTGTATTTTATCATCCACATCCATGTTTCCTCATTATGTAATATTATTTCCATCCACCTACAATTGTTTAAATCCAATTTTACCCTTTGGTGAGTTTTTAGTAAAAGATATGAAAGGAATCTTTTGTCGTTGTTTTGTATGAGGTACTTTTTGACTTTCCGACAAAAGTACGAGAAGAATGTTTCTTTTAACTTATACGGCATGAATGGATTTTTAAAACATTATTTCCAAGAAGCCTCCATTACAAGTATTAAAGTTTATTTTTAATCAACTTCTTTTAGTTAAAATTGTATGACATGTTAAGAAAGGAAAAGTGTTTTTGAAGTAGAAAGGATATTTTTCTCAAGAATGAAGTTCAAGTGTTTTATCAAAATTATTTTCCATCTAAGATAATAAAGGTTTATGTTTTTATCCCTATTATTACATTGATTTTATTATGTTATGATGTAATTATTTTTATGAATTCCTTTATCATATATGAATTGTTTTATGATGTCATGATGTTTAAGATTCCCATTTTTATTACATGGGTTATGCAATGATGTATGGTTTATGATTTTGTGGAACACATAATAATGGTTTCATTATGAGATGGGTGGGACCTATATCTCCCTCCAATGCATTGGGTAAAGATTTTATATCTCATGAGATAGAAATGGCTGGAATGGTAGGTTATACCGGTTCAGTGAAACAGGACTGAAACGAGGGTGACTCGGTTCAGAAAGGGACTTTGTCCACTAAGATAGTCTTGGCAATGAGTCTTGACTAACAAGAAATGATTCTCTATGATTATGTGTGTATTCCACAATGTTTCATGTTTTATTTTATGATTATTGGGATTTCATTTCACTAATATGATTTATCCCATGTTATGAAATTATGCTCTCTTTTGCAGGTTAAGATTTCCAAAATGTTATGTTCTTATGAATATGATGTGATTGATATTTCTTTTGTTTACCCTTACTGAGAATTTGAGCTCAACCTTTTATGTTTACTTTTCCCCAGGATATAAAGAAAGGTTTTAGGTATAAAAAAAGGGAAGATCTTTGTGGGAGATGTTGAAGATCTTTCACCAGGATTAGAAGATTATACTCCGAGTTTCCAAAGACACTAAACTATTACGATCCTTGTGTGTGTGTTTTTTTGTTATGTACTAAGTATTCTGCAAAAGTAATTTAATGTCCATGTACGATAAGCTTCGGGTCTCTACACAAGAAAAATCTCCAATCCATGTCTAAGGGATATTAGAACATTCCCAGCTGACAATATTGATTCAGTTATTTTTCCCTGTTAATTTTGTTAAAAGCATTAAAACATAAAACTCCAGTAATAAATTTTATTTTCAAGACTGTGAACTTCCAAAAAAAGAGACACCATACTTTCTAGATGGAAAATCCATAAAAGGAACCTCTGGGTAAAAGTTGATTATTGTTTCATTATAAAAACATTGATCCATCAAAAAAAGGATTAAATTTGGTTAGGTCAAAAACATGCAATGGGTGGCCTAAGAAAAATTCACATTATACCTTCTAATCCCATGTCGAGAGGGCTTAAGAAAAAAATTTGTGTAATAATGAAAAAGACATAAAATATTGTGAGGTTTTCCTTGAAACCTCAACAATAGTCGAACTATGCTCACTCAGCCCCACAACATACTCAAAATTTAGAGCTTGATTCGATTATTTCATTTTACTCATTTCAAATCATGGTTTAAAATTATTTCCGCATTCAAATAATATTTACAAGATAGGAGAAGGAAAATAAAGGGAATTTAATGGAAAATCAGTTTCATTGAGTTCAACAAAAATAGAGGGGCATTCCCATTTTGGAGTCTCTACAAACTATAAAAAATGGGGGGAAGAGTACATATCATTATTTTGGACAGAACTACAACAAGTCTCGGTTCGACCTTTCCAGGAGGATGGCATGTGATTAATGTGGGCCATCAATAGTTTTCTATAATGACGCTCTCTCATACATTTCATCCTTGACAGTCAGACTCACCCAATCTAGAATGACTTTAAGGTACTTTAATTTCTTCGGGATGGCTTCATAGTTGGAATGAAAAGATTCCAGCTAATCCGTTAACCATTCTATACAGGCTTCACATTCCTACAACTCTTCCACTTCGGTGTCCACCAAATCATGAGCCTTCACCTCCTTATCCATCAGATGATCAAATTCTTCTGAAACATCTCAGAAGGCCACCACCTGGTGATTGGAAGAATTGAACTTGTCCATCCATTCCTCACAGGAGGCAAGGAATTCTCGGGAAATGAAGATTTGGTAAATAAGGAGATTTAAGTGCTGAAAATTGAAGCTTCTGGAACCCATCTCAGTTATTAACTGCTAAATATTTTCAGTCTTGTAAGTAAAATTTTCCATTGGTGTATCCATGTAGAGAGCACATAACTGGCACCATACCTCTTTCCTTGTTGCCTGGTGCCTCACCACAACACCGGTACCTTTATCGTCCCCCACCACAACATGTTTGTAAGTATGAAGCGTCGTCATAGGAGTGGGGAGGGACCTATGACAGGTCACCAAAGATGGGGTACTCTCTTTGACCTCAAATGGCCCATCCACTAGAACCATATGAGTAGTACTAGCCACAATATTTGAGGATATTAGTGATACTCAGATGGTTCTGGCCTCATTAAGGTCTTGGAAAGTATACATGGGATTGGAGAAGTCTAAATCAGTCCCCAATGAGATAGGGTGTACCAATGAGGCCCCTCCTAAACGTTTCTAATGACGAACTGAGAAAATTCTTACCAAGAGGGAAGGAAAAGGTGGTGTATCCATTGTGTCTACTACAGGGACAAAATTAGAAGGCGTAGCTATGCCACTCCTCAAAGTATAAGGAATGTGTGGAATTGATGTTGGGGGAATGACAAGGAATGATGTGGTTAAAGGTTTTGGAACATGACAAACTAATTCTTTTAGCATCTCGTTGGTCTATATCTACCCACAGTCATTCATACTCCAGTGAAAGTAAAGTGGATTATGTCATGTTAGGAATGATAACTTCCATAGCAGCACCTTCATGCATAATCATGAGCCTTAATTGGCGAAGAACTATTGGGTGAGACTCTCCCATTAATTGGATATCTAGAGGAATTGAAATCTGTTGAAGGCATCCGAATTTCCAGGAAAACCGGAAGGGGACATATGGGTCACAAATGACTACTCGATCTATACGAACAGTGATCATTCCATCCCAAAGTGTAATGAGGTACGAGTATTCCTCTAAAGAACCATCTCTGTCACCTATCAACGGTCCATGAGGGGTAGGATGTGGTGAAAATAGGAAATGATTGGCGTCATTCAATAACCCAACCACATCAATAACTCTGAAAGTAATATTATGAATAGAAATAATATTGAGAAGGGTGGGTTGAAAGTCAAGATGGGGAACCATTCCAGTATATCGGTATTCATAACATGGGAAGTGTTCTGCCATCCACCCATACAGAAATTGAAATGGTCCACTAAAATGGTTTAGGGTCCTATCTTCCTATATTTTATCCAACAATTCATAATCCTGGGATAGGTTAGGAAGGGCCAAATTAATGGTTCAAACCTATTCCAACATGGCCATCATCATCATAGTACAAGCCCAAACCCCAGTATATACGTCGCGAGATAGGGAAAATCCATCCTCTCAATAGAATGGAAATGAATAATGCTAGTCTAAGAACAGGTGATACATCTGGTAGAAGATTTTATCCCCATGTGGTATGTCATAGAGCTTCAAAGGTAACACAGTAACACCCTGGATTCTGGCGGGTCTAGCAGGATAGATGAGTTTATTTTTTTCAAGCCCCTAACTTGGGTCTGTTCACTTGCAAGAATGATCTTATCCTTGCTTTGAATGGGATGAGAGAGCGAGCCAAGAGGTCATGGTCATGTAATTTCTCTATCATGCCCAGTAAACTCAAAACCAAAGGGGAAACATGGTCAATGTCATTATAGGTAGTGGATGTTAGGAGAAAATTGTTGTACATTTCACCAAGGATAGGGAGACCTACAAGATGTTAAATATCCCATAGAATGACCCCCACCTTCCATATAATATGTGGAAGGTGTTGGTTCTTGAACACCAGCATATCATCAATTCTAAAAGGAATTTTCGTGGGGATAAGATTGAAAACTGAGAAACGTAATCTTCCTGATACAAGCCCTCCACATCCAACTGGTCGGGGGACTCCAAACAGGTCTGATGCATCTAGATTGCCTAGGCCCACTCATCGGAGAAACATCCTCCAGCCCGCAGATCCCACGTGGTGCTCCACCGTCCATTGGGAGTTTCATGGGAGATTACGATAATGGATTGGTATTCTAGAGCATCGAGTCTTGGGATGCCATCGTGACACCTGTGATTTCCCTAAGTCCATTTCGAACCTCTTAGTGTGAAGACGTTCTCCTGACTTTGAGTAGAAATGAAATATTCTACTGGGGAAATTTCAGAGTGATCAAGTACTTACGGTGACTCCAAGAGGATGAAAGTGGTATCAGGGTCAGCCAACGGTAGAGGAATGTTTTCATGGTGGCCAAAGCCGTAAAGTGGTAACTGTGAAGATAACGAATATGATAGAAGCTCTGGAATTTAGAAGTCCATTAAGAATCTATTACAAAGAATTTTGTGGTCTTGAAGATGGTCCTCACTATTTTCTACCATTGTCATCCTTGTCTTCATCGATATTATCACATCCTGTGAAGCATCCATTGTAACCTGTGCAAGAAGATCCAGAAGCTGATAAAAAGTTAGTCCAATTAAAAGTGTTGGATAAAGGATATGGAAGAATGGAAGGAACTCAAAATATGTCCACCAAAGGCTTTGTGTGATGTTTCTATAATCGGTACATGCTAGCCAAATCCCATTTACTACATAGTAGGCAGAAGGAACAATCCATGTACTGCATGATATGCATACATAACCCCGCCTACATCTATAGTACATGGGTGCATTTCACCGAGTACAACCATGGTACATGAATCGTCCATGAGGGGTTGGCCCATGGATCATTGGCTGATGAATAGAAAGTTTCATGGAATATTGACACCATGAACCTAGGCTATGATTATGAGAATATTTAGGAATTGTGGAATAATGTTTAAGTTTGGATTTTTTTGGTTCTTAAAGTTTGGTTCACTGATCCAAGTTTGGTATACGGAAAATCCATCAGTGTAGCATCCTACTATGTAGGATCTAGATTTTAGTCTTGAAATTATGCAAAACCATTCCTGAAATCTGAAATATGGTACGCGGACAAGTGTTATGGAGAGCAGATCGGTTCTTGGTATGTACGAAGTGGTTCATGAACAAAATTTTCAAATAGATCATGGTACAAAAGAGTAGAGGAATCCAGGTAAATCGAGAGAAAGTTTTTCTATGGGAAACAGTAAAAGACAAATGACATGGGCCTATATATATAGGTGTGGTCCCCTCCTACTAGGTCTATCTGTTCTACAACAAACCATTTCAGTTCAGAACTCCTTCTACATCAGAATAGTCCCTTTTTTGTTCCAAACGAACCCCACTCCGATGAGGGGAATTTTTTGGGTCTAGAAAATTTTTCCAAGGGAAGAAAATAACCCCTCAATCACTTTGCATAAGGAAGAATGTACTCCTACAAGACTATCATGGTGAATAGAATAAAATCATGTTGAAAATTTCAGAAGAAAAGTGAAGTAATCCATGTTTTCAATGAATTTAATGTGGATCACAAACCATCAACAAGAAAGGTATGAAGACCAGCTAAATCACAAACAAACAGGTATGTGGAACAATCCTCAAACCGTTGGCCCGCGAAGCGATGACCAGTGAACAAGGAAGACCACGAAATGTGTCACAAGAAGACTCATGCGTGCGGAGGTCATCCACATACCATTCCGCAATACCATCAGTTCACGAACAAAGTAAATCAGTATGGTATTTTGAACCATTATCGTGATCCAAAGCCTCCATAAACCCCAGTTGACTAAGTCATCCATAGGCTAGAATATATGTATGGTCCTCTGTAAATGGATTCGCATGACCAATAGATACAATTATCCCTAAAACCTCAAAAAACCCATAAAAATACCTATGAACTGAAAATCCTAAAAACACACTAAAACACTAAAATCTCTAAAAAGAGAAAAAACCCAAAAAACCTCTAAATTCCTAAATAAGACCCAAAAAATATTTAAGAATTATAAAACCTCAAAAAACCATAGAATCCCAAAAAAACACTAAAAACACCTAAAACCATAAAAACCTAACAAATTATAAAACCCCTTAAAAACTCTAAAAGGCCAAAAACCCATGAAAATACAGAAAAATTTAATCCTATAAAATCCCTAAAAAGACAAAAAAAACAACAGTAATCGTTGAAAACACCTAAAACCCAAAAAATCACAAAAAACTATAAATACTAGAAAAACACCTAAAAGCCTAAAAAATATTAAGAAAACTAAAATCAATTAATACCTTTTAAACAATATAACACAAAACCCCTAAAACCCTTAACCAAAAACCCATAAACCGCACATGAAAGGCTTAAATACCCAAAAAAACAAAAAAAATAACAATAAAAAACCCTTCAAGTCCTAAAAACACTAAATCCCATAATACACTAGTAGATTTAAAAACAATACAGTCCATAAAAAATTAAAAATACCACCCCCTTAAAACCATAAAAACCTTAAATAATAATTAAATACCAATAATACCCTAAAACCCCTTAAATTCATAAAAACACTAAAAATTCAGAAGCCCCTAAAATAACCCAAAAAAAAATAATATCCCCTAAACCCTTAAAAAATATTTAAAAAACCTGAAAACCCAAATGTCCCAAATACCCTTAAAACCCATAAAAGACTCTACAAAACCTAAACCCCCATAAAATACAATAAATCCCAAAAAACCGTAAAATACCATAAAAAATCCTAAATTCCCTAAAGAATCAAAAAACCCCTAAAAGACCCTAAAGTACCATAAAACCCCTAAAAACCATAAGAAACCTTAAAAACACTAAAAACCCTAAAGTATCTAAAAATCCTTAAAACTAATAAAGGACCCTAAAACCCAGAAAACCCCCTAAAAGGCCCTAAAACCTCTATAAACCCATAACAACTGTAAAAACCCTAAAAGACCCTACAACCCTTAAAACCTAAAACCCCCCAAAAACACTAAAATACCATTGAAATATATAAAAACCCTTAAATATCTTTAAAACACTACAAGACCCTAAATACCTAAAATCCTAACAGACCCTAAAATCCCTAAAAAATAATTAAAAATCCTTGAATACCCTAATGTCCAAAAAAATCACTAAAGAACCTGAAATCCCTAAAAACAAAAAAACAATTAAAAACCCTAAACACCCTAAAAACCATAAAATACCATAAAAACCATTAAAAAACCCAAACCCCAAGAAAACTAAGGAACCAAAAAATTCTAAAAAACCCTATAGGACCCTCAAAACCCTAAAACCCTAAATGACCATAAAAACACCTAAACACTAAAAGACCATGAAAAAGTCCTAAGAGACCTTGAAAACCCAAACACTTCCTAAAACATTAAAAGAACCAAATGACCTTATTAAAAATGCTAAAATTTCTAACCAATACTAGTACCCTAAGAAACACTAAATAACCCTATAAAACCATGAAGAACCAAAATGTCCTTAAATAGCCTAAAAACCCTAAAAACATAAAAAATTAAGAAAACATAGAAACCATAGAACACCTAAAAAACATAAAATAAAAATATCCCTAAAACCAATATAAATCCCAAAAATCCAGAAAAAAATCTACCCCCTCCCCCACAAACCCTAAAACCCACTAAAAACCGTAAATACCCCTTAAAATAACCCAAATAGATAAAACCCCCTATACCCCTAAAAACCCCCAAAAACCCAACAAAAACCCAAAAAATGTTACGCCCCACTCCCCAAAATAACTATAAATCCTTAATACCCTACGAAACCCAAAACTCTAAAAAACTAAAAACACTAAAAAATCATAAATACATTAAAACTTTTAAAAATTATAGAAGAACCTAAAAACCATAGACAATACACAATTTCATAAAAACTATAAAATACCCATAATCACTTAGGACAATGAAAATATACTAAAACCCCTAAAATCCCCAAAACACTTATGGTACTTCAAACTATAAATTACCTAATAATCTATAACAACTTTTAATCCCCAGAAATCCCTGAAAACCTAGGAAAATAAAAAACCAATAAACCCCATAAAACACCCCTAAAGACTATAAAACCCCTCAAAACCCATAAAATACCCTGAAATCCTTAAAACCCATAAATATTAATAAAACCTCAAAAAAAACTACCAAATAATACAAACCCAAAAAAAATCCTAAAATTCCATAATTACCCTATAAACCCTAAAAGATCCAAAACATCTTAAACACCCTAATTTCATTAAAACCTACTGTAACACCCCGACCCCTGTTACCCAGAGTCGGTGCATTATTGCGTAACATTGGCATGATCACAAAAGATCAAGTCTCGAAAAACCGATTAGTTTAGTAGCCTTGGAAACACTAGATACATTCATAAATTTTACATTACATCATAAAGTGAAAAATCACAATAACATAGTCTCCTTAGTCCACACATCCATCCCCTTCAGACTATCCCTGTAGATCAGTCATAAAATATTTCTTCACATCCTGGGAAAAATAATACATTGAACGGGGTGAGCTCAGATGCTCAGTAAGGATAACAATATAGAAGAAGATTTCATAAATAAACATAAACAATTAAGGAAATGTAAGAATAAAACAAAATCCTTTTAAACATGAACTTCAAAAGAATATGGAAAAAGTAAAATGAGATAATTCCATTTACTTATTCACATGGATATTCTACTAGTCGAATAATCACATGAAATTTCAATAACCACTTTCATAATGATGGAATGCATAATGACAGACTATCATAACCACGTAGCCAAGGACTCGTGCCAAGACCACAAATAAGATTTTGTCAAGGCCTCATGCCAAGACACTAGTTTGTCTCATGAGACCTGCCGATGCATCGAGGAGCTATAGCGGGATCCACCCGTCACTTATTAAGTCCAATACACTCCTCATATGAACAGGTTTAAACATATCAAAAACCATAACATAATCGTATCACATAAAACATGCATAAAGGAAACATAACATTTCCAAATTTACATCACAAGATATCAATAAAACACATTGATATAATAAAACATTATCAAAACCATTTTCAATACCAAAAGAAATGAAAGTTAAAACTTGGTTTTTATTTTTCATTTTAAAAAAAGTTATGGCTTATAGAGGAAGCCGAAACTCAAATAAGGGTCACTGCGGTGGAAAAGTCATTGTCGCCGCATATGTACGACAAGAAAAACATTCCCTTTTGTCATTTAGTAAAATACTTCGTATAAAAAGATTCCTTTTGAATAAACGTAAAAGTCAAAGGGGTTTATACACTATATAAAAGAAAGTTGTGTATAAAATAAAATATGTCACAATGAAAGGAGATTAAGACGAAGTCCCTTACAAAGATCATTTTTTAAATAAAATATATTCACTATATATACACATAAGGAAAGTATAAATACAAGATAGGACATAATAAAATCATGACATAATTTGAAAATAGGAGATTAACCCAAAGAATAGAAATTGGGTTAAGAAGTTCACTTACCTCATGTCCGACTTGACCCGATCATTCTTTAACCTCCTGAATAATAAACTAGAGTTAATTTATACTTTCTTAAGAACATTTTTCATTTTCATTATTCCTTTTATATCACTTATTACCATGTTATGAACATTATGTAATTATGTAAGTCAATAATGGTCATTTTGTCAATCTTTGGTACTTGAGTCAAAAATGAACTTCTTATAATTACAAGTTGTTCATGTGGTAAAATATCCATTATATACAGAATTATATTCCTGATGTAGATATCATATATACCATATATATCCAGTATATACATAAATTTATAATATTACATAACATTTAGAGTTAAGAAATGAAATGCACCGTTCATGGAGACGGTAAGTCGTACGTACGCATTAACGCTACTTTCATTTATATTTCATATTTAATGGAATGAAATAATAATGATATAATGTTATATTATAATTCTAGTATAATATAATATATAATATCATTTAATCCATCCTTTATACATCCCACATATGGCATTAACGATTCAAATCACTTTGAGGGGGTGGTAGTCCGCACTTCCTAAAATGAAATTATCGCGTTTACCCATAATGGAAATCATAATGGTATGACATAAATGAAAAATACAGAATCATAAGGAAAAAACATAATATATATAATATATAAAAATAGTGTCATCATAATGGCCACCGTGAGAGGTGTTAAAATAAGATTGAACAATCATCGTTTCGTGAGGCAGTAATTCGCCACCCACATAAATAATATGTTGTTTAACCATTAGACGAAGGTGTGTGTAATTGTAAATAAAATCATTCTCTTAAAAACAACCAAGTATATTGAGGATACTGTTGTTGTTACAAAATAAAGTAATAAAAATATTTTAGGGGGTTGGAGAAGAAAAATAAAACAAAAGAACACAAGAGAAGACATTACCTTGAAATCGGGTAACTCTTTTTGATTTGAGCCAAAGGCTTCCTTGGAAAGACATATATCCAATGTGAGGATTCTATGAGTAATAGAGGGAAGTTGGGAGAGTATTTGGGTAGAGTTGGCCGAGAAAAATGGATTGATGGTGTGAATAAGGTGTTAGGGCTGGGGGGATTTTATAAGAGGAGAGGAGGGGCACTCTTTGTAGGTCATGAAATGTTACATTATTATGAATTTATTTTCTGATTTAAAAGGTCCCACACTGATATATTTATAGTATAAGGTGATAAAGGTTCTAAATATACCCATACAATAGGTTTTAGACAATTCGATGTCTTAGATTTTACATTATCTTTTCATTTTATTTAAATCGTTAATTAATGAGGTAATCGCTGCATCATCATGGTGTCATAGAAAATTTAAGTTATTTAATGTGTAAAAATTATAAAAAAAATACCATGATGTAGTAAATATTTTTATATTTCCAATTAATATTTATAGTCAAAAAGTTAGCTTATATAATCCCATGTAATAATTGTTTTATTAAAACAACACATGTTTGTGACAGTTTTATTTTTACTTTAAATAAAAAGTTATTAATGTAATTATCTTACCCAAGTTGCTCCATGGGGTCCCAAAGTTGATCCATGGATTGTCTTGGTCTGCCATGACTCATAAAATAAGGGTAGGACAAGTGTAAATGTATTTTCATATTTTTATAATATCATTTTTACCTTAAATTTCACTAATTACCTTTAATCGTGATTAATTAAACATAAAAATTACTATTCACCAAAAAAATATTTTAATCCCATTGAACCAAATTTTACTTCCAAATGACAACCATGTATGTCTGATTTTTTAAAATCAAATCAAATAAGTGTTAATGTTTCATTTAAACAAAAAATCAGTTTTTTAACTACCACTTAGTGGTTTTACAATTCATAAAAAATTGAAGTTTTTCAGAACAATGCCAAAATTTCACCATAAGATATAATTGATATTCCAAATTAAAAAATGATGTCTATTTTAAAAAATTACAGATATATAAGTTGCATTAATTAATTTTATAATTAATTCCCGCTGTCCCAACAAATACCGTGTTTTTAAGAAACAATATATATATCAAAAGATTGACAATTGTTTATGTCCAATTTCAAAGTGAAATTAATTCTAATAACCACCATTGGAAAAAATTGTAAAAATATATTCTTATTATAATTTAAAACCACTCAATAGTATAATTTATCACCATAAATTATTTTGATTAAAAAAGTTGTTTTTAAGTATTTTTCCCTATTCATAAAAAATTGGATGTTCTCAAAAAATACCAATAATTCAACATAGGCTAATTTTGATATTCCGAATCCAAAAATGAAGTCCATTTTGAAATATAAAAAATATATAATTTCAAAAAGTGGGTATTACTATTCATAATGGCTATTTTGATTGGTCGTGGTGCAAGTTATTGCATTATTGAAGGAGAAACGTATCGTGGAAGCTCGGGGTGTTACATTCTCCCCTCCTTCAAATAAATTGTGTCCTTGCAATTTGAAATTTTTCTTTGAAAATAAAAGGTTGAAAATAGAGAATACCTTTGTGGAAAAACCCACATTGGAAATATGGTTAATAAAAATATAACATTAAAAGAAAGAAAGATAAGTAAAAAGGTCACCAGAGATAGCCCATGCTAGGATTCTATGAAAATATGGATATGGAGGAAAAATAGACCCTCAAGGTCTGATGGAGAGTTGTAGAAAATAGGGTTAGGATAAAGTTATCTATAAGAAAATTACAAACATATGATTGGTTAAACGATCATTGATTCCCCAGTAGGAAAAGTTAACCGACAACGTTTTTATTTTAGGTTACCTTTTATAAAGTTGAGGAATTTATTTAGGAGATTTACTAAGGACGTAAGGGAATGTACATACTTGTCATTTAGACTTTCATTCTTTAATAAATTTTTATCTACAAACCTATCTTTCACTCAAAAAGATAATAGAACTCAAAAATATTATATTTATCCTAATCGTACAAGGTTCCAAATATTAACACATACCATTTAGATTAGGAAATCTATTTTTTAATAACCAGGGACTTCCTGTAGGCTAGTGGTAGGTAATAAAGGCTTGTCGCACTATGGTTGTGGGTTCGATTCCTGCATCTTTTTCCGACGTGACGGGTTATCCCCCGACCTGCAGGTTGTCCTTTTCCTAAAACTATAGTATAATAATATTCCAAAAATAATATTCATAAATTTTTTAACCTTAAACAATACTATCCAAAGTTCGACTTAATCTATTCCAACCTTTATAGTTATCCAAAATACCTCTATCCAGACTTTCTCTAAAAGGCCTATAAATTCCAAAATCAAATGTATCATCAGATTTCTCAAACAAAGTAAAGTTCCTCTTATTGTCACATACTAAAATATGATTACCTTCATCATATTAAAACCTTAATGAAAACAACAAGTACTGCAGTACAATCCTTATATATCACATTATTCTTATAACCGGAATATAATCCTTGATTCCAAAACAAAAATATATTAATTATCCAACTTCATCTGTAGTAACAGAATAAGATTTTCCTTGATCCCTTGGCCTTTTCTGAGGTATGTTTCCCTAATTCTTAGGACATTCATTTGCATAATTCCCCATTTCCCTACAATTGTAGCATTCAACACTGATAGCCTCTTTCTTTCCCTTGAAATCACGAGCCTGGTGACCTTTTTCTCCACATTTATAACAAACTCCCATTCCTTTTAGGCAAGTACCAGGGTGATTCTTCCCACAATTATCGCATAATGGAAAATCCTTCTTTCCATTTTTCCCTTTATCTGTCTCTTGTTCCACCGTTCTCTTCTTCTCTTGCTTTACTTTATTGTCATATGATTTAGAGAATTCCTTTTCTGTCTTGATAGCACACAAGACTATATCTTCATACGACGAGAAATATTGTGAGACTAAGGATCGATAGAGAAATGGTTTTAACCCATCAAATAAATGATCAATATTACTTCTTGTGTTACGTATATAATCTGGAGCATGCCTCGCTAACCTTGTAAAGTTATCCTCATACTTGGTGACATTCTCATCCTCCTTCTACTTTAGACTCCGAAATTTGCTTTCCATATCTGCTCAATGGTCACGAGGAAAGTATTTTTCTACGAAAAGCTCTTTGAACACCCTCTATTCCATATTTGATACTTCATCATCTTTCTTTGTGTTTTTAATCAGCGACCACCATTGATCGGAATCTCCAGTGAGGCGGTAAACTACCATGACAACTTTCTCCCTTTCGCCACTCCCCAAGGTGTGGAATATTTTCTCTAAGGAGTTTATCCATTTCTCATCTACTAATGGATTTTTACCCCCATTAAATGTTGGTGGGTTTTTTCTAATGAAGTGGTCTAACATTGATCCTCCACGTTGCGGATCAGGGTGATCCATACGAGTAAGGTTATTATTCAAAACCTGAGTGAGTTGTCCCAGTATGGTGATAAGCTGATCAGCAACAGTTGTATCACCATCTCCATTATAATTATCATAAGCAAGAGGGAAATCCCTACATGGAGTGCATGTATTGATATGGTTTCCATTCCTTCCACTAGGTTCCATTTATAAACAATGTCACAAACTAGATTAGTTTATGAATCGATATACACAATAAAAAACTTGAAAAACACTTAACATAAATTAAACTACTTATGGATATAATCCATAGTCATAAAAATGTTTTCTTTGAGAAAGTATATACTCATAAACCCTTCATAATGGTTTTTAATGAAAATGATATTTATCCTAAGCATATCCCTCAAGAGTGTCGTAACCAAGAGTGCAGTAAAGCCCGTTGTCGTGCACCAGTTCTCGTTCGATTCTAGCTCAAAGAGGTGTTTTTGAGTTTTACCCCTAGATACATCTGTTCCAGAGCCGCCTCTACCTGCTCGTATCCAAACTGGGATGTATTTCTCAGAAAACTCACAAAATCTCTATAATACCAAAATTCTAGGAAGTTCTTCTATACTAATCCTCAAAGTCTATCTTTTGGGCTATGCGGTCTAATCAGAGTTTATCTAAATCTAGCTTCCAAGGTTATTACTAAACTACCTCTGATACCAACTGTAACGCCCTGACCCTAGTTACCCAGAGTCGGTGCATTATTGAGTAACATTGGCATGATCACAAAAGATCAAGTCTCTAAAGACGAATTAGTTTAGTAGCCTTGGAAACACTAGATACATTCATAAATGTTACATTACATCATAAAGTGAAAAATCACAATAACATAGTCTCCATAGTCCACACTTTAATCCCCTTCAGACTATCCCTGTAGGTCAGTCATAAAATATTTCTTCACATCCTGGGAAAAATAAAACATTGAAAGGGGTGAGCTCAGATTCTCAGTAAGGATAACAATATAGCGAAAGCTTTCATAAATAAACAAAAACATTTAAGGAAATGTAAGACTAAAACAAAATCCTTTTAAACTTGAACTTCAACATAATATGGAAAAAGTAAAATGAGATAATTCCATTTACTTATTCACATGGATATTCTACTGGTCGAATAATCACATGAAATATCAATAACCACTTTCATAATTATTGAATGCATAATGCCAGACTATCATAACCACGTAGTCGAGGCCTCGTGCCAAGACCACAAATAAGATTTTGTCAAGGCCTTGTGCCATGACACTAGTTTGTCTCATGAGACCTGCCGATGCATCGAGGAGCTATAGTGGGCTTCACCTTTCACTTATTAAGTCCAATGCATTCCTCATATGAACAGGTTTAAATATATCATAAACTATAACATAATCATATCACATAAAACATGCATAAAGGAAAAATAACATTTCCACATTTCAATCACAAGATATCAATACAACAAATTGATATAATAAAACATTATCAAAACCATTTTCAATACCAAAATAAATGAAAGTTAAAACATGGTTTTTATTTTTCATTTTAAAAAAAGTTATGTCTTGTAGAGGAATCCGAAACTCAAATAAGAGTCACGGCGGTAGAGAAGTCATTTTCGCCGCATACGTACGACGAGAAAAACATTCCTTTTTGTTGTTTAGAAAAACTCTTAGTATAAAAAGATTCCTTTTGAATAAATGTAAAAGTCAAAGGGGTTTATACACTGTATAAAAGAAAGTTGTGTATAAAATAAAATATGTCTCAATGAAAGAAGATTGAGATGAAGTCCCTTACAAATATCAATTTTTAAATAAAATATATTCACTATATATACACCTAAGTAAAGTATAAATACAATATAGGACATAATAATATCATGACATAATTTGAAAATAGGAGATTAACCCAAAGAATAGAAATTGGGTTACGAAGTTCTCTTACCTCGTGTCCGACTTGACTCGATCATTCTTTAACCTCCCGAATAATAAACTAGAGTTAATTTCTAATTTCATAAGAACCTTTTTCATGATCATTATTCCTTTTATATCACTTATTACCATGTTATGAACATTATGAAATTATTTAAGTTAATAATGGTCATTTTGTCGATCTTTGGTACTTGAGTCAAAAATAAAATTCTTATAATTACAAGTTGTTCATGTGGTGAAATATCCATTATATACAGAATTATATTCATGATGTATATATCATAAATATCATATATATCCAGTATATACATGAATTTATAATATTACATAACATTTAGAGGTAAGAAATGAAATGCACCGTTCATGGAGACGGTAAGCCGTACATACGCATGAACGCTACTTTCATTTCTATTTTATATTTAATGGAAGGAAATCATAATTATATAATGTTATATTATAATTTCAGTATAATATAATATATAATACCATTTACTCCATCTTTTATACATCCCACATATGGCATTAACGATTCAAATCACTTTGAGGGGGTGGTAGTCCGCACATCCAAAAATGGAAATTATCGCGTTTACCCACAATGGAAGTCATAAAGGTATGCCATAATTGAAAAATAAATAATAATAAGGAAAACAAAAATATCATATATATCATATATAAAAATAGTGTCATCATAATGGCCACCGTGAGAGGTGTTAAAAGAAGATTGAACAATCCTCGATTCATGAGGCAGTAATTCGCCACCCACAGAAACAGTATGTTCTTTAACCATTAGACGAAGGTGTGTTTATGTTTAAATAAAATACATCTCATAAAAACATCCAATTATATTTATTATACTGTTGTTGTTACAAAATAAAGTAATAAAATATTTTAGCGGGTTGGAGAAGCAAAATAAAACAAAAGAACACAAGAGTAGACATTACCTTGAAATCGGGTAACTATTTTTTATTTGAGCCAAAGGCTTCCTTGGGAAGACTTCTGCCCAAAGTGAGGCTTATATGATTAATAGAGACAAGTTGGGAGAGTATTTGGGTATATTTTGGCTGAGCCAAATGGCTTGAAGGTGTGAATAAGGTGGTAGAGGTGGGGTCCTTTTGTAAGAGGAGAGGAGGGGCACTCTTGGAAGGTAATGAAATGTTATATTATAATGAAGTTATTTTCGGATATCAAAGGTCCCACAATAATATATTTCGAGTATAAGGTGATAAGGGTTCTAAATATACCCATCCAATAGGTTTTTGACAAGTGTCTGTCTTAAAGTTTACATTATCTTTTCATTTTAATTAAATCGTTAATTAATGGGGTAATCGCTGCATCATCATGGTGTCATAAAAAATTTAATTTATTTAATGTTTAAAAATTATAAAAAAATACCATGATGTAGGAAATCATTTTATATTTCCAATGAATATTTATAGTCAAAATTTTAGCATAAATAAACCCATATAATAATAGTTTTAGTAAAACAACACATGTTTGTGACAATTTTATTTTTACTTTAAATAAAAAGTTATTAATGTCATTTTCTTACCCAAGTGGCTCTATGGGGTCCCCAAGTTGACCCATGGATTTTTTGTGTTGTCCATGACACATCCAATAAGTTTAGGACAAGTTTAAAGGTATTTTAAAATTTTTATAATATCATTTTTACCTTAAATTTCACTAATTACCTTTAATCGCGATTAATTAAACTTAAACATTACTGTTCATCAATAAATTATTTTAATCCCATTTAACCAAATTTTACTTCCTAATGATAACCATGTATGTCGGATTTTTGAAAATAAAATCACAGAAGTGGTAATGTTTCATTTAAACAAAAAATCTGTTTTTTAACTACCACTTAGTTGTTTTACTATTCATCAAAAATTGAAGTTTTTCAGAACAATTCCAAAATTTCATCCTACGCTATAATTGATATTCCGAATTAAAAAATGATGACTATTTTAAAATATTTCAAACATATAAGTTTCATTAATTAATTTTAAAATTAATTCCCGCTGTCACAACAAATAGAGTGTTTTTAAGAAACAATATATATATCAAAAGATTGACAATTGTTTATGTCCAATTTCAATGTGAAATTAATTATAATGACCACCATTGAAATAAATGGTAAAAATATATTATTATTATTATTTAAAACCACTCAATATTATAATTTATCACTACAAATTATTTTGATTAAAAAAGTTGTTTTTGTGTATTTTTCACTATTCATAAAAAATTGGAAGTTCTCAGAAAAATACCAAAAATTAAACATAGGCTAATTTAGATATTCCGAATCCAAAAATGAAGTCCATTTTGAAATATAAAATATATATAATTTCAAAATGTAGGTATTACTATTCATAATGGCTATTTTGATTGGTCGCGGTGCGAGCTATTGCCTTATTGAAAGAGAAGTGTATCGTGGAATCTCGGGGTGTTACACCCATAATAACTATAAAAACATATAAACCCACCAAAACATAATTTTTTTAAAAACATAAACTATATTCAAATCTCTAAAACAAACCTCAAAATCACAAAAATCCCTAAAAAAGGAAAACCCTAGAGTCACTAAAAACACATAAAAAAGGTAAAACCATTTGGAACACTATAAACAATTTAAAAACCATAAAAATTATAAAAAATCTAACACCCCTAAAAAAATATAAAAACCATTTTTCTAATGAATAGGTATTCTAGGTATGGAACGAAAGTGTTTGATGATGACTGGGATTTGTATCATTTTTACCATTTGAAGGAGGTTCTATAATCAAATAAGTCACATCAAATTCACAATTTCATTTCCCACAATGATGTATTTTTGGTCCAAATGGTTAATTTCAATGGGGTTAAATGGAATTCAATCCCTGACGTTGGGTGAAGGATCTTCAAAAAGTCTCCAATGGTTTTTTTTTGCGGAGTTAGAAATTCCCAATGTCTCTTATATCCATGAATCATGGAAATAAATTTACAAAGAAGGTTCTCATTGGGTAATTTGACCAATTACAGTTATGATCAAACATTGTTTGAGAGGATGTAAAGTTGGTCTCATCACCCCCTTTTGTGAGAAAATATTTTTTATTCCAGAACACTATTATAAATTTATGATATATTCACAAATACTTGGTTCATTCCCAAGTATGCATCTGCAGATTACACTTATGTAATGACTAATCATAACCACACATAGGTTCAAAATAAATTGTATGTATCTGAGGTTCTCCATCAATAGAAATATATATATTTATCTAAGGGTATCAATCAATGTTACCCTTTTGTGGATAAATCAAGAATTCCTTGGGTCATTTAATTATATGAATATGGTTTTCATCAATGTGATGGGTGCCTTGGAATTTAGCATCATCTAGAGGGAAAAGATTTGTTTTGATGTTGGGATAAAACCCATATGATGGGATTTCTATGTACCCTCTTGAGAGGAATTAGAACCCATATAGTTTAGTGTCACATAACTGGACACATCACCTTTTAAAATTGATTGAAAATGACCCAACCATGTATCTTAATGTCATATCGTTAGTATGTTAAGGTTAAGGGTTCTTGGTGAAGAATGTTGTGATACTTATGTTGAGGCAGCCTAAGGTACCCGAAAGAGATGTGGCCTCTTAGTGTATATGAACCAAAAGAGAATGTATCTTTGAGAAAATTAGAGTGATTTGGGTTCCATTTGGGACCTAAGGGTGGATTCCTACATATCCTAGGTAATTTGGAATAAAATACTACATAATTCTATATGACTAGGGACTACACATTAGAGGTGGTCCTTAAAAGGAAATGTGATTGGGGATTATTCATGGGAGTTTCCCTTTCAAGGGAATGTGATTAGGGATTATAAATGGGAGATTCCCATTTGGGGGAATGTGATTGGGTCCTTTCATGGGGGATACCCATTTTGTGGAATGTGATTGGGGTTTACATGAGGGAGCTTCCCATTTTCGGGAAGGAGATTGGGGAATACCCATGGGAGATTCCCATTTTGTGTTACTTCATTGGGAATATGGCCCTTTGAAGGTTGATGTGTGGTTTAAGACATATACCTTATAGGGGGAATATATGAGATTTTTGAACATTCATATTTCATAATCTCCATTAATATCTTTGCCCATATGAGTCTTTCTTGGAATGAGAAAAAATAGGAAAAAGTAGATATGATGATCCCATTATCTCATACTATCTACTGATAGATGGTTCTAGAGCCTAAAAGGTAAAGGTAAATGGGCTTCGAGTATGCCTATTTCCCTTCTTATTTTTATAACCCGGTTAGTAATATTTGGCGATCTATCTAGAAACACTCCAAGAGGAGGTTAAGAGGATAAAAAGTGCCACCTCCAACAAGAAAAGATAGGAGATTACCTCAGGAGGGGTTCCCTGCAATTGGTTCTAGGAAAGAGAGGAATGTTCAATACTTGAACCCATTGAAGGTAATGTTAAATAGTTCTTCTCAATTCATAGAAAAAGGAGTTTCACGTGGGTATCCCAATGTTAGAACCTATGTTACTATTGGAATGTAAAGACTAGGATATTCCGAGGTTCCGCCATTTTCTGGAGATTACCCAAATGAATCCTCTTACCATAGGTACATAAAATCAAAGGGACACACTTATGTCATATATTATTTCATCACACATGCCTGGTGTCCTTGGAATGGTCCTTGGTCTGATGTAGTTAGTCTTTTTTGCGGAGAGGATGACATGTGGACTAATGATATGATATATGAGAACGGTTTGAGTTGGAGAGTATAATGCCCAAGGATGCCTCATTTCAAGTAAACATTCCTCACATGGTATGAGATTACCTCTACATAGCATGTAGCTAGGTTGGTAAGGGGACAATCTGTATAGAATTTCTCTATGAAGACATGGGTTCTTCCCACATAGCATGTTTCTACATGGGACCAGATTCCTTACAATAGCATTTTTCTACATGGGGTCGAGTTCTTCCCTCACAATGATTTACAATGTGGGGAAGTTTTCTTCCTTCATATCCATTTGCTATGCGGGATTCCTATTTCTGATGGAGGTATTGTTTTTAAGCCTCATCTGAATCTTTGCAAATTTTTTGGTTTTGTTGGCCATAAAATGATTTTGTTTTTCACATTAATGCAATATGATGGGATTTAACATCAGGGAATCATAAAAGTGCTATAATTTTATTGGTTCCTTTCGGTCTCATCCATTTTTTTATTTTTGGTGTGGCTCTTCTCCTAAGTCTTCTTTTTAGTTCCACCTTGAGGTCTATTTATAAAAGAGAAATGAAAAATAATACCAGCATGGTTGGTCTTTTATAGTGGGTGTGAGCCTTATTTTTTTTACTCCCATAGATTATTCTCATCCCACAAATGAATTAGTTAATGGGGGAATCATTTGTATGGGTGGAGATCACATTCTCAATCCTAAAAATAATTTTTTTTCATTTTTGGGGAACCGGTGGTATCAACTTATTCCATGAACTATTTAGTTCATAGGGATATTTGTTTTTAGAGGAGAGCATCACCAACTCAATTCTACAAATGACTACAGTTTTTTTTACGGGAGTTGGTTCCACCACCTCCATCACGCGAACTACTTAGTTCATGGGTTTTTCATGATGTGGTGTAACACCATGTGGAGTGGAGGTCCACGAAGATGTTTTCCCTTCATTATTTCTTTATCCTTCATGATTTCTTCTATTTGAATATTTTTCCTTTAACCCTTACTATGATTTTCATTTATTGCTTTTCCAAATTTATGGAATTATTTCAATATTTTTGTCGAGTTTTGAGGACCCAAAAAATTCCCCACATCAGGCTAGGTTCTGATTGGGATTAATTGGAGGCTATTCCATTATAGAAAGAATCACTATTTTGAACTGGTTTGTGATATGCAATTGGACCTATAAGAGGGGGACCACACCTATATATAGGGGGCCATCTCATTTATCATTTATTGATTATCTCGGTCAACTTAGTTCTCTCGTGAACTCTCTCGGTTTCTTTTTATTCTATGAACTACCTCCTTTGTTGATGCCTTTTTCCTCATGTTGATATTATATATCCTTGAACTAAAAACCTCTTCTATGAATGGTATGTTCGGAACTTCACATAATAGTAGGGAAGTAACACACAGATTTAATCATTCTACAAACCATCACCTCGCAGGAAAACTCCCCATGGGCCATATCCTTCACAAACATTCACAAATTATTATTAGTTGGGTGCCTTAGTGAACTATTGGTTTTCATTCAATACATAGAATATTATGTTTTACAATAGATTCCATTACATACCATAAAATAAATTTCTCACACCTTGGGTGATCCATTGCAGGGACCACAATAGACATTTTTTCTACATCAACTAATGTTACCGAGGGAAGAGCGACCATGGAAGGAAATATTGAGGATGATCCTTGATCCTACATCACTCCTCTAGAGGGTGTTATAAATAACCTTACTTCACAATAACTTATGGCCTACCCATTGTCTATATGATTACTGATTTATAATTTCATCCTCTAAGATGGTGTTCCTTTTCTAACAGTCGACCAAAATATCTCTACTTCTTTGCCCAATATGTATATGGAGCATATCAGAGAAAACATTCTTACTATAGGGGAAATCATGTGTCATTCAATTCATGATGACATATTCATATTAAATGGCTCCATGTGGATTCAAATTAATATACATAGTCATGAAAAATTATTAGAATCAATCATTAAGGATTATCTGTCTATTTTCAAAATCATGTGAGGTAATATCAATTGAGGGTGGAGCTCAAAATGGAATTTTCAATCCATATAGAGCTTCTCAGATGAATGTGACTAGGAATTATAGGTACACCATATTTTTTTGGAATTTCCCAATCAACTGGTGATTTTTAATTTTTACCATGCGGTGTAGGTTTATCAATTTTAAATATATTCAGAAACTGAGATACTGTTCGAACTTTTCACCTACTGGTGTTTAAGAACCAATACCTTACACATATCTCATGGAGAAGTGGGGATTAGATTCTGGGATATATACCAATTATGGGGAATCCAAATCTATGGTAATATGTAAAATTATTTTTTCCAGTGGCTAATAATAGGGGGAATACCAACAAATAATCTCTATTGGAAAAACATATTCTAGTCAAATGAGAGATATTTCTTGGTCATCCCCTCCTCACTGTAGCACTAATTCCATTTGAAAACTGAATAGGTGTATTTTTATAGGTTTAAGGTACTAGGTTGAAAGTCCACCACAACCAGACTCATCTAAACTTGTAGTCATGATGCATCCTAGGTTCATACTGTGTTTTCTTCATGGTAGGTCAATACACCACATGGGGTTACAATACCTATTAGATGTATCACATGCAATCATACTAGTGGGAATATTTTACATTTTCCTAAGCGGTCTTCTTTTCCCATAACATAATGTTTTTACCGGTGTCTGATTTGGAATCATGACGATGGAAGACACCTTGTTAGAGGGACATCTCATAAACATGGTCATTCCCACCCTTGCTTGCATTTATGAACTTTTGGTTCAAATATAGGAGGGATGATCCCCACATCATCTCAGTGTGACTTTTCAATTTATATATGGATGGATAGTAGAGAATTATCACTACTATGAATATCAACATACTAAAATTGTTCTTCACTCTGATTTTAATCCATACCTTCTCAAACATTTCATCATTAACCCCAAATGTTTGAGTATTGATGATACAATCAATATTCTGATTGATTTTATTAATTTTATTTTGCACCTTACACTACACCTCGTAGATAAATGGTGGATGATGGAAGCAGCTCATTAGAATAATGATCTTCCATTTCTTTCTAGAATACATAATCCTAATTGCTCAGGTAGATAGGAGAGCCTTCTATTATCCTTATACCTATTATAGGTTTTCTAGGAAATTTGAATGCCTATAGAAAATCACATGTTTATCCCTTACCAATACCAAGAGGGAATGCCACCCAACAATTCTGTTACAATTAAGGTTTTGATGATCCATGAGTATTATGGAATGTAAATTCTTATTCCACCATAGTGGGTTCAAATAACTTATCTTGGGATTATTCTCAGATTTGGGTGACATTCTTCCTTGATAGAGTATTAGCAATGTCATTTCAATAGGTGAACAAAACATTGGATGCTTCTAGTTTTGTACTAGTTGCAACATCTCTTTCCACTCCTGCTAGAAGAATATGATCTTTTCACTATCAAAATCATTCTATGGGAGAATCTTCAAAACATCCCTTTTGGTGGAGAGTAACCAATACCCTATATCCTTGACTGATGCTACTATAAATCTCATTAAGGCTTATCAAATCATAACATCAATGGTAATTTATGAAATAAAATCCAACCCTATATGCTTAGCCTCTGATATTGAACCACCTATATAGATGGATGATTTACCCACATGAGTGTCATAATTTAGGGTAACTATACCTATCATGTCCATAATACCTTATTATATACTGGTTACAGAGGGGTGATAAAATAGACATCCCAAAACTATTTGTGAACACCATGTTTTGAAGATATGTGCATGACATCAAATCTTCTCTATCAGCACAAAGACTCCCTTAGTTGAATTTTCTGATAAGAAGGACACCATTTGGTGACTTTTTTTTGATTTGGGATTGGGTGGATTTAACTATCAGCACCTACAATTTCTCATTCACCAAATTTTCATAACTCTAGAAGACATAGTTTCTTTGGAAGGTAAACTTGTTCTGTTTAATTCATCCCATTATTAAACAGAATCCTTACATGATTTTACCGCTATGTTTCACCACTCAGTGGAGGAAGAAGAAAATTTTTATGACCAAATGGTTTCCTAGATTAAAGAGATATGGGAATGTGATTTCTCATATATCTACTATAAAGGTACAAATATCATATATGACTACTTATTTTGAATCCTTCATGAAGAAAGGTCAAGACCTCGAGGCCATTGTTAGAAAACTACATCCAACAGTTGAAGAATAAACCGAGTCAAGGAACACTTTATAATAGACCCTCAATGGTCTCTATCAAATGGATATCAATTTTTTTATAGATGGAATCCAAGCTTCATTATAACCATTTATGTTCTTTTATTGTCATTCTATCTATTTTTTTCTCATAATCACAGAGAGACTGTAGAATGTATATTTTCTCTTATTCATAATAAATGGAATGAAAACTCGTTTTCCCTCCCATTTTTTCCTTTATCATTTACTTCAATACCAATCAATTATAGTTGATCTCATTTTCAAAGGTAATATCCTCCAGATATAGACTTTAATTATGAACATAGATAACCAAATTTGGAATGATCATATAATGCTTTAATTTTTAACGGATTTGTGGGACTTAGTGAGCATAGTTTTACTATTTCATGGGATATATGAAAACCCTAAAAACATTGTGTTATTTTTGTTATATCCATAATTTTTCCTAACTCTAGAGTATTGCAGGATTAGAAGGTAAAACATGACTTTTTCCAAGGCCACACTTTATGGGTTTTCAACCCAACAAAATTTGTGCCTATTTAATTTTTAATTTCTTGGTTCCATTAAAATCCATGGGAAGCATAAGTCTAGAGATCTCATACTCATATTTTATATTGGTTTACCTTTGTGGTTTTTCATCGTAGTGAGTTATTTTGCCTATTTTGAAGTGCAATTTAGAGTCTTTCAAATCAGAATAACATTACTGGTGTTTGAGGTCTAATAGATGTGACCATAAATTGTGGGTAAATGACACCATTATGGTTAATTGGATGAAAATTTCCTAATATGTTTCTGACATCAATGAGGGATTTATCTTGAACCTAGTTTTAGGTTTTTTGAATCCAAAATTTGATACGGTTCACATAGGTGAGGAGTATCCATAAGAATGGTTTCTAAAGTGATGTTGCAGGGGGTACAGAGGTAACAAAAACCTTTCATCGGGATGAATTTCACTATGGTTCATAGAAATTTTTAGTGGGAAACATATGAAGAGCCAATTGGAAAAATTTAATCATTCAAATAAAGTTATACACAAGACACTGGACCTAATCATATGATAGATACGTAATTTTATGAGAATTCAGATATTCCAGGACCATGAAAGGTGGATTGTCAAGGGAGTGATGTCTAAAAACTAAAATAGAATCTGTGTGAGAATTGATCATGAATGAAAAACCACTCTCACATGGATTTGGATTATGTAAAATAGGGTTGAAGTATAGTGTATTTTATCATTGTGAAACTAGGAAATGAGTGGTGTAGTCTAATGTATTACATTCAGGATATTTAGGATTTAAAATTTATAATCAATTTTCACTGACCAAGGGGTAAATGTTTATCCATTTTCATGGTAGTCTGACTAGTTCATATTTAAGAATGAAGGTGGAATAGTTGTTAAATTTAATCTGGGGAGTCTTTAAATCTTAGGAGTGATGTGGGACATGAAGTTAATTTTGGGTGTTATGAGGTTGGAAAATCCTCTCCTAAGGATGAATTTTCCTTTAGTTGACATTCCTTTTTAGTGGGAATATTATGCAGAGTCAAAAAGGGAATATTATGCATTATAAAAAAATGTGTCCTCAAGACACTGGAACTCCCTCTATGATTGTTCGGGAAGTTTATGGGGATTTAGACAATTCCGGACAGAGAGTTTGGTTTGTGAAAATATGTCGTGTGAACATGAAATAGGAATTTAAAGTTAAAATTTTCCAAGAATAAGTGGAATTGACTCCCCTACAAAAGTATGAAACGGATCCCAACGTATGTCTGATCCATTCCTAAGGAATTTAAATTTATTACTTACTATAGACAGACCCATGATTAGAGATCTGGGTGTCACCATTTGTCCCACAAGGATGGGAATCATGTCTTACATAGTTTGAGAATACCCATGAAGTTTAATGTCTATTTGGAAGGATGTTGATCACCTGACGTGAAGAAAAATAGAATGTTATGGATGGTCCCCATACTAGATATTTGGGCATAACTATATTTAATGAAATTTTAGTAATCACGCCATATGTAGTTCTTGGAAGGTTCCTGCACATTCTAATCAAATGCTCCTATGGGTAAATTGGAATTTCCCAATGGATATGAGCTCATGAATAGGATGAGGCTCATTTTAAATTCTCCCGTGATGATCTTTCTCATTCATAGGAGTTGGGATTTTTTTGGAATGTGAGATCACCAATGGGGAAGGGCCCATATTAGACTATCTTGGTCAGAATTATTTCATTCAAAGAATCATGGTGGAAAAATTATTTTCTATGTTTGGAAATTTTCTATGCAGTTCTGACCCATACATAGAAAAATATAGTTAATTTTTATCTCATGGATAGGTTGAATACATGAGGTTCTGTAATCACTACATATCCTATGATAATAGGAATCAATCTAGAAATAGCTCTTTAATGTTTTCCCATGAAAATCTGATATGTACACTAGGAAGGGTGAATATTTAATGATTGATCTAGATTGAACCAAGATTCAACATCACACATCACTATGTATACCATAATATAGGAATGAATCCACAAAAGGTTTTTAATATAATATAGTTATAGTATCATGCAATTAGAACATTTCCCACATAGTTTAATTTCATGCGGTGAGGAAACATGTAATATAATCCATGAGTAATTTGAAGCTAATCAGGTTGGTATATTTCATACATTCCCTAGTCATGAGGGGGGGGGGGTGTTTAAACCATGGTTATTGGGATTCTATGATCAGTATAAATGATATGGGGCATGGAATCCATTGGGGAATATATAGGTAGGAAAAGCCTCTCCATGGGATGATTTTTCTTTTGATTAAGAGGACTTTTGTGGAAAACATATGTAAATTCAACTTCTTCATAATATGAATATTTAAAAAAAGGTGTGTTCATGACACTATCCCTCCACTTTCGATGGTTGGGGAGGTTTATGAAGATCATAAATTGCACGGGGAACATATTTTGATAAATGGAAGGGATGTGTTTGGGTATGTAGGAAATATTTAGACCACGATTGGTGATGGAATGTGAAATTACCTACAAAGATCAGACTCCTATCTTAAGAGATTCAATTCCATTAATTTTAATGATCCATAAATGGGGAACCAAAATATGAGATCTCCTTTATAGATTTTCATACAATAGAGAGGAACATTTTCCTTTTCATTGCTATGTGGATATGACTATGACATAAAGCCTAGGCATTACTATGTACCTCATTGAAGTGAGAATCAAACCATAAAAAATTATTGAGGTACCATGAAGTTTAATTTCATGCCATAAGGACTTCGATGTGCCTTTTATGGTCTTGCTACTAGGACCAAGGTGACTTGATGTGAATTGATATTCCTTGGGCTTGTGGGGAATCCCCCCCCCAAACCTCCTAATCCCACGTATTCTATGCTCAATGTGGAGAACAAGGGATGGAAATGGATCATTTCACCACATAGAGGTGATAGAGAAAAATTTATAGGAATTTTGACATTTTGGTGATGGGGATCAATAAGATAAACCAAAGCTTATCTATGTATCCCATGTGGATTAGAGTCAATCTGAATATAGTTCTCAATGGGAATTTTCAACATAGGTCTAATCCATACATATGGGGGGAATTTTTCCCATATCATGTGGCTACGCCCAGGACAAGAGGTCTAAGAATCACAACAAAATATTTTGGATGAAAATCAATCCATACATAGTTCTTGAGAAGGGTATGGCAGATGAACAATTTCAGGGGCGATGTCCTCTTAGTTGACTACATCGTGATGGTGGCATATAACTTATAATAAAACATCTAAGATGTTAATAGAATGGTTTAATGTCATCTTCTGAGGTCAAAATAAATATAATTTAATGTCAGGTGATTAGGATGAAAGGTTCCATGTGGTTTAAAATTGTGTGGTAAAGATGTTGGTAGATCAATTTAATGTCATGTTGTGAGGACGGGGGGAGAAGGAGTATTCTAGTTGTTGGTGCATAGTGTAACCGATATGGGGTGATGGGAATACGAACTTAATAGTCCCAATGGAATACCACACACTTCTAAAGAAAAATAAATCCAATGGGCCACAAGGTTGAATGGATTTATGGCTTGGGAAAAAATGAAATTTATTGACGTTACTACGTATCCAATATGGATGGGAGTCAATCCATATGTCATTATTGAAAGAAAAATCAATGCATAGGTTTGGACCATACATAGTAGTGGGTAATTTTTTGTTGTTATTTAATTTTTTTTGGAGGATGGTCTTGAGATATGACATCCAAACATCACTATGTATCCTGCATACACAAGAATCAAACCACATGTAGTTCTAGATTGGAATTCTCAATAAAATTCTAACCCATACAAAAATGAGGTAATATTTTTCATTTTTCATGGTTGGGACTAATACATAGGGTATGGGTGACACTAAGTATCCTAGAGAGACAAGAATCAATCCACACATAGTTAGTGAGAAAGATATTTCCTACATGGATCTAGCTCTTAGGTAGGAATAAGAGAATTTCATATTTCTCCAACATAGATCTGGATCATTTTTGAAAAATTGATGATTGAAATGATGATATCTATAATTTTTTATATCATGTGTTAAGGATGATGTGCCATGTAGTTTTTCATTTTGTGTTAAGGATGATAATTCTTAGTTTAAGGTCATGAAATTTGGAACATGGGAGTAAGACTTTGAATAAGGGATGTGTGTCATGTGGTGGAATGAATAACCCCACATGAGTGAGGAACAAATATATCCCTACACTACATATTAATTCTTAGGGAGGCTTGTATATAGTTTTAAATAAATATTCTTGGACTTGGGTTACATTTTTATGGTCGTAGATTTTGGACTATGTGCGCTATTTTTTATTGTGCGGTCTTGATGATGGAAACACAATTTAATGTCATGTTTAAGGGATGAACTCCATATATTTTAACATCATGTGGTTTTGATAATAGGTTCCATGAAGTTTAAAATTGTTTTTTTAGTACATTACTCTTGTGGTTATATGAAATATTTCATTAATAACCTTGCATTGGTGGGAGCTATAATGAGATTTCATTTCCTTCAGATAAATAAATAAGCCCTATTGGAGTATACCCTATGTATGGAATATAGTCCCTCCTATTTGGGGTCTGTATTTGGATGTTACATTATATGTATCATCAGATTTGTGAGGACCAACACTATCTATCCATCAAAAAAATACCACAGGTGAAGCTTTTTGTTGAAGGCTCATGCGATCTGGTTTTGGTGAACCTCTAAATGGTGCATGGTATAAAATATTCTTTCATAGATTATCTTGAATTCATCCATCCATTTATATGATTTCTCATATGTGTAGAGTTTATCATAGATGGAAATTTAGTGTGAGGGAAATTGAACTTAGATGGGTTGGAATGCCTCTGTCTTGTATACCAAGAAGTATGGGTTACTTGAGTGGCATTGCATGTCTTGGTCTGGTAGGCCCACAAATCATGGAGGATCTTTCCCAACAATGAATTCCAATAATTACTAACCATATTCTGGACTATATTAGATAGGTTCTTGTTAAAGGCTTTTATATGTCTATTATCCATTTCATGGTAGTGGAATGAATGACTGGTCATGATTCCACACTCCCATTATACTTTCTCCAATTCCGAAGAACAGAAATTAGTGCTATTATACATCAAAATTTTATGAGGGACACCAAATACTGTGAGGATATTATATTTCAAAATGAAAAAAAATTCTTTTCCTCAACATTTTTTATAGGTAAAGCTTCTTCCAATTTGGAAAATAATTCAGTTCTTCTTAGGATATACATGAAATTATTGGTCGTAGAAGAAGGATATAGTAACCCGACATCCATTTCCCATATAGAAAATGGAAAAGAGTTATTTGATGTGTGAATTATCTCTAGGGGTTAGCGAACGAAGTCATCATGAACATGGTAGTAATGAATCTTCTTGGTGAATTTAGTACAATATTTTGTTATAGTGTTCATGTATTATCTAAGAATTTGAATTTGATGTGAAAGCTTGGATCCTTGTTAGTGGAAACCATAGGATCCAACGTGTACTTTTTTTATCCCATCGGTAGTTTCAGGTCCATTTTTTCACCTGAGAAAGACCCCATCAAGGCTCCCCTTATAGGATACCTTTTGTTGATTTTTTCCATCGTATACATGAAAATTAAAAACTCAACCATGAATTTCATCCCTTGCATACCTATCTGATGGGAAATCTGCATTTTGAAGGTAGTCCACAATGGGTGTCATCCAGATTATGGTAGGACCATATAGGTTATATAAAGAGATAATATCATTGATTTCTTCAATATTGGCTTGAACAATTGGAAAGACTATTTGATAGTGTGCAATGCTGATTATTGTTTCATCTTGGTCTGCATCTGCCAGAGCTATGGTTGTATTTTCCAATGCATCTTTCATGACATTTTGTGATAGATGGAAATGGGTTAATGTAGGATCCAGAAGGAATTCCATGATTATTTGTTAGACATGGTCAAATAATGGTATTAACTCTTCCTTTTTTATATCATAATCATCATTCACCTTCTTTATGGAATATTCTAAATCACCTTTTATCTTCAAGTTATATAATTTTACAAGAAGTAACATCTCTAGATCTACAATGAGAGCTTGATATTATGCCTCATTGATTAATCACCCCTTCTATATTAGGAAGGGGAAGGCATGGAAGCCTTTTCTAGAGATATGAGTAAAACATTGATCCCCACTTTGTTGATCGTGGGGTCTTCCATCCTTTTCCCTATTAGGGTATTAGATGCATCGTCGAAGAGTATCTACCAAATATGGGGGTCTTCTTGAATAGAGAATAAATTTTCATTGACTAGTTTGGTATAAAATGAAGTTATTTCTAGTGAGGGCTTCTCTACCAAAAAATTTTCTAATTCTTAGATTTTAACATCTCTCTAAGGCATGAAATGAATGTCAAACTGCTCAGGATAAATTTCCTCCATGATAGAAGTCTAGGAAAAATTTAATATATGAGAGTTTATTTGAGTGGGTTTCAATGAGAGACCAAATGGACCTAATGATGTTGCATCTAGTGCCTCATATGTTTAAAAAAATTATTAGTAGTATATAGTTTTTCTGAATATCTATGTAATGGTTTTTAGTATTGATAATGGTTTAGAAAAGATAATAAAGTTTTTTTTTCACTTCATGTGTAATTATTCAGTGCAAATAAGGCACATAATGATTTTTCCATGGTAGACACATACAAAATGAGTGGTCTTCCTTCAAATGGAAGTATTAGAACTGGAAGTCTTAAGAGTTATTTGTTGAGACTGTCTAATTCTTCCTAACAATAATCATCCCATTAATATGAAACCCCTTTTTTATCAACCTCGTAAAGGGAAAACCAATTCCTATAATTTTGTATATGAAGAATAGGATATAGGCCAAGTGTCTTTTATGTCCTCTCAACTAAGTGAGGTTGTGATGAGGTGACATGCCAAGGATAAGAGTCTTCTTCTTAGGTTTTACATTAATTCCTTGATGACATACAATGAATCCATGAAACATTACAAAGGAAACTCTGAAAGAACATTTTGAAGGGTTCATTTTCTATCTATGTTGTTAAATTTAATTGAATACGGTTTCAAGATCTACTAGGTGGTCTGAGAATTTTAATGACTTAACCACCAGTTTGTCAACAGAGAATTTGAAAAACTTACCCAATAAGGGTTTCAAGATACGATACCTAGAACATTGATATGTGGCACCAACATTCTTCAAGGAAAACAGATATAACTAAAATAAAAATAATCCATGGGTGACCTGAAGGAAGTGGATTATTAATATTATTTGCCACTTCAGATTTGGTTGTATCATGAATAGTCATCCATGAAAGAGACATCTTGATAACTGGAAGTTCCAACGATCAACGATTCTCTAATCGGGACTGGGAAATCATCTTTTAGACAGTGCTGGTTGATATCTCTAAAATTGATGCAATCCATGATTTCTCCATTATTAATTTTTATGGGGACTACATTTTCTATCCATATAAGATATTGGACCTCCCATATGAAGTTATCTTTGATGAGATTGTCAACATTAGCCTCTATTTTAGAAGCATGCATAGGGTGCATCCTTCTGAATGGTTGTTTATAACCCCGATGATCTTCTATAAGGCTCATGGGGTGAGTCTTTATCTTTGGATTTAGGAATGTCATTTCTCTCTAGTTCTAGGTAAAAAAATATCGATTCCACCTTATAAGGAGGTGTATACCTCATTCTCTTTAGAATACATGGATGCAATAATCAATTTCAGTCATGGATCATCATCTGTAACCATATTTTTTCCTTAAGTCTAATGATTGTTGTAGAGACACCCCCTTTAAATGTTGAAGGTAAATATTTATGGTCTTTCTCCACTTCCTCTTCATCATATCCACCTCATTCCTCTTATTCCAATTGGAAAACAATTCTAGAGATGATCTATTCAATGTCCATAGAAGATTTGATATCTTGGTATTTGGGAGATGAATCAGATTCCTATGACATGGCTGATTGAATGGATTTTCTATAGAGGGTACATTGAAGGACATATGATTTTCTTCTTCCTCTTCTTCTTTAGTGAGTGGAGAATGGGTTTCCTAGAGATATGAGGATGTATTGAGGGAATTTCCATTGTATTTTTCACTATTATCTTGAGTGTTGTTAGACATTTCGACACCATTAAACTCAGTGGCAATGACCAAAATCATGAGGACTATAGAATATGTATCTGAACTTCACCACATACACCCATCCGGATTGATGGTCCATATTTATTCTTCAATGAGTTATTTTAAGGGGTTAGCTGGGATCATTTTCAAAGTGTTCAGGGCTATGGACCAATCAACACCATTAACCAAGGGTCACTTACCTTTCCCCTAATAAAATCGTGCATCTATATAATGTGACTTGTAGTATTAAAATGGGGCCTTATCGGTGTATGATGTCCCTATTTTTCCATTAATTCAATATTTGATGCACTGATGGTATGATGATGTAATTGTCACATGTTGGTGCACCCAAGGCCATCCTAGTAAGATGTTGAAGGCCGTTTTTCCCATATGACCAAAAACTATGAGTCACCCACAAGGTCTCTATGGTGAGTCTTAATCTTGATATAAACCTATTGATTCTACTAAATTTATTCTTTTCCTTACAATGTTATAGAGAAAGGTTCTAGGTTATCCACATTTGAGCCTAGCTAGTGATGTGTTTACGATGGAATGATATTAACTCCATAGCCATTGTTTATGGGATCTTTTTAGACATTGAGACTGTTTATCATTCTAGACATAGAGAAGGGTCTAATTTTACACTATAAAATGGAATCTCAATCTTGATTTGTGAAGGTCATAACTGTGTGATATTCCCTATGATCAATCTTTGTCTGATAGAATTTGGTGGTGGAAACTTAGACTTCAAGCTCATGGGGGCTCATTAGGGAATCTATTAGTGCTTCCCATAAGACTTTTGATAAACTCAAGGAATCTAGTATTGGAAGTTAAGTCATTACCCTTGCAAATTATTTTAGAATATCATTATTCTGGTCTAAATTCCAGAACTTCCTAGTCTTTAGATTCAATTTTATAGAAGCTTTATGGGATGAAGTATTGGATGTAGATGGATAGGATCTATGATAGAAGTTGGAGGTTCTTTTATTCTTTGTGGTTTGGGTGGTACAAGTCTTCCAACATGAAGATGGTTATTAGAAACCTTTTCCTATTCTAATGGATATTCAATAATGATCCATTTAGAGTGGATTATATAATCTATAAGTTGACTTGTTTTTGTTTTTTTGGTCCGATGAAGGGATATTCTATGAGTTTCCATAACATTTATAGTTTGAACAAGGGCGTGGCCAAAAATTTGGTTTCCATCATGGTTATATCATCCATAGTATCCTTGGTTCCTATGGCCTCTTTCTCCAGCACCCTAATTGGGTGTAGGGAAATTGGGTTCATATCCATACTCGTCATTTTATAATATATCCATTAATTGAATGAAATTAATGGAGCTAAAGATCAACTCTTCATCTGATTATGACTCTACCCAACATCCTAAATCTGGTGGTGCTATTTGGTGGTGCAATGAATATTATTTCAAATTTAATGGAATAAAATATATGAGGGTAAAATATAACTTTTTATCTGTCATGGGTTTTTCTTCCTACACTTTTTTCATGCATTTTTGGTCATGATGCTTTTTTTAAAATCAACTTATAGACGGTTTTGGGGCTGATGATGTCGACCACATTGTAGAAAGAGCATTTGTTGGTACAGTTGGTTGTTTCAACTATCCTAGGAGAGTACCATCAGTCTGGTTGATTTTAATTGAGCGCTAAAACTATGAATATGTTGTTATATCCTTCTATAAAATTATTTTTACTCCCCTCCTTCATCAAGGTCATTGGTGGAAACATATTCCACTTGTGCGGGTGGTGGTCCCAATTTTACTTGACCTTAATCTATCATTTTCTGCAGGAGGTCACTGAATAAAAAATATTCTTGGATAGTGCTTCCCGGTATATGGTGAAATGGATTATAATCTATCTGGTCATTAATGTTGAAGTTATTGGACCTTTTTTCTATGGTATCCAAAGTAAATTATAGTTCATAATGGAAATGACATATCCATATACCGAATCATCATGGAATGAGTAAACATTATACCTTCATTCCTATAATTTATTTCTCTTAGTTACTCTCCAATCCTTTTGTTGAGGAAGTGGATTTTGTTGATTCCCAGGGTGTGTTCCATAATACGTTGTAGGCCTTGGATTAGAAGTAGGTGTGTGGGTTTTCTTAAGCATGATGGATTCACTTCATCTTTTCTGTGACTCTTTATAGGCACTGGTGGGGCTACCTAGGTACTGATCTTTGTCTATTGTATGGAGTACTCTATTCTTTGAGAAATGGAAGAAACATCCTAAAACCCACTTTTATATTTATCTTAAATATTTTGTGTTCACATATCGTTGTGTATGTTATTGAAACACATATAAAAACCTAATCACAGGGGACTGGCCAGTTCCAATATTCGGTCAACCCTTTCTAAATGCAAATTATGTCTGAGAATATGAAATTGTATTACTGTTTATAGTTAGAGAGGTCACTAACTATTTTTTGGGTATTTCTGAGATGAAAAGGAAGTGGAACTATTGGCAGAGATCATTTGATCCTATTATCGATTGAGCTGGAACACTGGTGTACCATACAAAGGCTAAACCTTCCAAAGTTCACACAATGAATTTGAGTATCCATGTTTCTTGTTTCTCTGGAACACCCTTCATGTGATCAAAATAATACAAATGATTCATATTATGGTGTTTTAGGTGTATTGATCCCTTGAAAATCATGAATAAAGGACTTGCAAAATTTGGCAGTGGTGGAGTGTCACTCAACCAGTTAGGTAAAGATTTCCATTTTGGTTGTATCAGTGCATTACACTCTTTCATGTCTTCTAAAAGAGATTCCAATGAGTCAATGTTGTTGATAATCCTTTTATCCATGTTCTGTTAAGCCATATCTTGGATGGGTATAATAGGGGAAATTTTTGATGTGTCGGTTCTGCCTAACTTTTGAGGAGGATATGGAACCAAGGAATCATTTGAGGATTTTCCTACACCCAATCCGGTTTCCTCTTTAGTGGATGTAAATCATGATATTTTCCATGATTGGGTCCAAGTAGAATAATGGTCCAAGATCTATGTTGGGTGCATTTCATTTCCTTTATTCATTTGTCAGGATAAACCCTTATAGATGAGGTACTCCTACTTGATGTGTACACTGAGGCTCCTTTTGAGGAGAATATTTGATAGGGATGCTACCCCAAAAAATCATAACATTGATTCACCTCAAATCTTTCATTTATTCATTATGTCGAGTGAATAATTACTTGGTTATAAGGGTCTCCTTCTCACCAAGAGGAGATGGTGGGTTAGATGCAGCCTTAACTTTATTCTTATCATTATTATATGTTCATTGATGAGGTAGTGGGGGATTGACTATGGGAACACCTATATCTAGGGTGGTACTCTGTTTCTTCATAAGCACACCTTCATTCTCCATGTGGATTGGATTACAGGAAGAACCAACTCTTCCTGTTATTCTATATTTTCATCATTTTTAGTGTGGTATAAATGATTAATGTCCACAATGTTCACCGATGGATGAGACATTATGGGAGGAGTACCAACTTTTGAGTCATCAGAGAGCTGCTTACATCCTTTGTTGGATCTTCTAATTCCATTCTAGGATCCTCATTGGGATTCTTGGAAAATATTAACTCAGAGGGAACCTTTATATTACCTTTTAGTATGACTCCATTTTAGGGGTAATGATTCATGTGATGGGATGGAATGGGAGACCTCTCTACATTTTATTCTCCCAAAACAATAAAATACTAACTTCCACTGGGTGGGTGGTTGAGGTTAAAATTCCCCTAGCCCTGTGGGATGGGGATGCTCCTGTTGCTTTGTTATTGTGACTCACCATAGTTTTTTGGTCCTTAAAGGGGATGTTTTTAGTATAATGGCTCCGACCTTATGGGATGGGGATGATCTTGTACTACGACAATTGATACTAAAATATCCACTTTCTTGATGTCGTACATTCTCAATCGATCATAATCTAGATATGGTGCTAGGTTTTCTGGAGAATAATTTGTATCTGATCACATCAAGAGTACTTGGTGATTGTCTTCCCTTAAGAAGGGAGGATTTTGAATGTTCTCGGTTCCCAGGTTCAGGAGTTTCATGATGTCTTTTTCTCTTTAGGCTATATGCTTTTGAGAGTTACTCAGGGTCAATTTTTGTAGAGCATTCCATTTTCATGATCATTGATTTAATTTGATCATCATCTTTAGATAATGACATTACATGATGCCATTCCCCATGGGTTCTGATGAATGAAACATGGGGTGAAATGAAAATCTCAATTTTCTCCCCATCCTTATATATAAACACTAGGAAGGGAATCACTGATAACATGGAGAAACATATGTAGTGCATGGAGGTGGGTTAGTGGGAGATCATTCATTTAACTACTTGATTCGGGTCATCATGTAGATGAAAGGTCTTACAATCCAATTTGATGTTGAATATATTAAAATATTTAGACATAATCTACATATCCATTGCAATGAATGGTTTTTTTTCAGTTGGAGCAGTGATGTAGAGAGATTGAGAATAATGTTATGTATGAATTCTTCCGACTACTCTCTTGGTATGTATAACTAAGAAGTGGTTGTGGGACAAAACATAGCTAGAATTTCATCCCTATAAAATTTTCTTGAAACAAGAAACATATATTCTCTTCTTCCACAAGATATTCCTCTACTTTATCTTCCTAATTGGAACACTTCTTGATGATCTGGTCACATGTAGTGGGGATGGTAGAGGTATCATTCAAATGTGAATGGCATGGGAGTGGTTCAGAAGATGTTTATATCCTTGTTCCATCTCCAGGTTGAAAAAATATGTCACTTATCATTTTTTGGGAATCTATCATATTTGACCCCATCTCTTCAGGAACCTCAACATATGAGGGATTTTTTGTATTTTATTTGGAAGCAGGTTGACCTTCCTGCCCATATAGAACAAGACTATAATAAGGCCTTCACAGTCGGTTAGAAAATGATGAGGACTACCACAATATCTTGATTTCTAAATACATAGACATTTTCTATAGTGTATACCCTAGGGAGGACCATATGGGTAGAAAAAAACAAGGGGATGAACTTCTTGTTGAAATAAGATGTCTCCGCAGGGAGGACCTTCGTAGTTGGTAACACAATCGTGAGTGATTACATCATAGATTCATGTATGACTGTATAGATAATTTTTGCAATGTTACCCTCGGTAGAACCATCCGAGTAGGAAACCGAAAGGGGGGGACCTTCTTGTTGAAATAAGATGTCACTGTGGGGAGGAACATCATATTTTGTGCCTCAATGGGGAGGCCTACCATCATATCTTGGTGTTTGAATTTAGGGATAATTTATATAGTTCATATCCTATAGGGGACCATCATAGAGGATGATAGAAAGGTGAGGACCTTCGTTCTATTTTATATTATTTCTATGAGGAGGACTACAATGACGATCATTAGATGATATGCTCTCATGATCAATTGTTTCTTATTCACAACGTAATCCTTTATAGTACATGATATGGGTAAGACCTTCAGAGGTGTTAGAAAAAAAATTTGGGGAGGACCTTCACAACTACTACATCCACTTCCATAATTCGATAATTGATTGGAAGGATCCTGAGTCACCGTAGATAAGTGTTTTATATGCACAAGAATTATAGCTTTTAGAAGAAAATTGTCTTGCGTTTTCTCTTCATTTTTCAGCTTCCTTTGATGAAATTTATTCTTATGTTTTCCATTACAATATAATGGGGCTGGTTACTGTACATGATAACATTAATAGACAATTTCTATTTGGAGATTCTCATTTGTTTCTCCCAGAACATTCCGATGAGAATCGTGAGTTATGGTAGGGATATATGCCAGACCTAGAGTGGCCACCATGGTGGACCAGTGTGCCCCTATTGGAATAGGTATTTTTCCAAATTTGGTTTTCCATTTATCATGGAATATTTATAAATACTATCTTATATGGTAGAATGGATTCACGAATACGACGGAGTTACCTCCCTATTGTGTTGATGAGTCACCCCACAAGGGAAGGTTGAGAGTTTATTCTTGAATCATAACTATTACGATAGAAGTGATTAAAACTTTTCAAGTATACAAGATATGATGAGGAATTTATGTCTTATAATCCACCATTACTATTATGTGTTGATATACTCATTTGGCTACAATGAGAATATATTCCCATTCTTTTTCGGAGTAGGGATATGAGACTTCTTTGATCCCCCACATTTTTCTAGTAAGTGTTAACATTCCTCATGTGTATCTTATGGGGAATGTGTCTTGCCTTGGTTTGTAGCTAAGATACACCATCTTATTTCTTCAGTTGCCTCTATATTTTTATGAGGGGATTGATTTGAATTTAAAGGAATTTTTATCTTCTCATTGGGTTCATTGTATTTTTCTGATGGTATAGATATGCATCTGTGGAAATTTTACTCCACTTGTATTTGATTGCTATCTTATTTGACTCATGGGATTTGAATGCGTTTTCAAGGATATACGCCTACCTATAGTTTGAATTCTTATTTAGATTATAGAATTAGTATGCACTAGTTTAAATTTTCATCTTCTTGTGGCTATTTTTTGACCTATTTAGATGATGGGATTCACATGCATTTGTAAGAATTTTTGTCTGCCTATAATTTTCTACCCTACATGAATGGTGTGTTTGGTGAGAATTGCCAAGAATTTTCTATTGCGGGTAATTTGGAACCATATTTATATGGAAGGATTCATCAGAGGGAGAAGGAACATATATCATCTAATGTTGTGTCACCATATTTTCACGGTGGGTTTCTTCTTTAGTAATGAGTGTAATGGCCTATTTTAGATTGTCCAATCATCTTTCTCTGTAGGCCACCCAAGGGACCTGGGTCCATTTTCCTTATGTTGGGGCCCTCATAACAATCTAATCCTCAGAGTGAGGATACTAGGCCATATGGCAATTGGTGGCAGTGACATTCAGTAGGGTCCATTGAGTTAGAACCCTGTGTTGAAAGGATGAAATCATTCTTAACGACTTCATCAGGCTCCCTAAGATAAGGGAGGCACTCATTGTCACAATGTGGTGGCTGACTCCAGAAACTATTGGATATGTCTTATGGATACACCTAGTTTTGAACCACCGACTATCATTTGGAGAATTTCTCATGAGTCTCCATGGCCTGAGTGGCCTTTTTAGCTACCTTCAGGGTAGGGAGAGTACCCTCCTGGTGGTACACTCAAATCAGTGCATTAGAGACCCAATGTTTAAGACACTAGGTGGGAAATGAAGTCCAATGATTTATGGAGGACCCAACCAGTGAGGTGGTTGATATGTGTGTCTATGAAAACATATGAGATTCCATTGGATTGATCTATGATCTGAAGGGTGCCTTCAATATATGGGACATGTAAAAAACAAAGCCCCATCAAGTATCATCTCATGAACACGTGCATTTTGGATGGTATTTTATGGCCCTCTTTCATTGAAGAGGTGAAAGGGGCCTTAAGTGGGATAGCACAACCAGCTTTGTTAAGGATTCATTTCAATTTCACTATTTATGATTACAACAGGGAGTTCTCCTAGGTAAAAAGAAAAAGGTTCCAATGATGACTGGGTATTGAATCCTTTTTATCATGCGATGGAAGTGAAATAATCAAATCATTCATGCCAGATTCACAATTTAATTTCCCTCAATGATGTATTTGTGGCCCGGACGGTTGACTGTGAGGAGGTTAAATAGTGTGAAACCACTAAAGTTAGATGAAAAATATTGTAACGGTCTCTAACAGGTATTTTTTGTGGATTAGGAAATTTTAAATGGATCTCATATGCATTACCCATGGACATAGTTTCTGAAGGGAGGAAATCATGGGGTATCTTGGCCAATGACACTTAAGAACTCACATTAGTTGATAGGATGGGAAGTTGGGATCATAAAAACATTTTATTGGGAAATATTTCTTATTCTGGGAATATCTTATACATTTAAGTCACGTTCACAATTCCATGGTTCATTCCCATATATGAATATACAAATTACCTCTAGGAAATGATTTAAA